>JAHRHZ010000058.1:29404345-29447337 GCA_024137785.1 Ginglymostoma cirratum | reverse complement strand
TCATCCCATCCCCTTGACCTGTCCGTCCTCCCTGGACTGACCTATCTCCTCCCTACCCCACTACCTACACTCACCTTTACTGGCTCCATCCCTGCCTCTTCGACTTGTCTGCCTCCTCTCCACCTATCCTCTCCTCTATCCATCCTCTATCCGCCTCCTCCTCTCTCCCTATTTATTTCAGAACCCTCTTCCCCTCCCCCATTTCTGATGAAGGGTTTAGGCCCGAAACGTCAAGTTTTCCTGCTCCTATGATGCTGCTTGACCTGCTGTGTTCATCCAGCCCCATGCTTGTTATCTCGGATTCTCCAGCATCTGCAGTACCTTTTATCTCTTATGCCTGAAAATGACCATTCTTCTTGCAAAAAGGGCATTAGTCTTGTTGGCAATTCAATTTTCATGCCAATATTTTCTCTTCCCTCACTGATTACAGTTAGTTGGGGCTGTTGGTCAATGTGCCTCCTAACTCTTCAGCTTTTGTTTAGCCACCCCTCTGCTTTTAAATTTAACATACTTCAATGAGTTATTTATTTTTTGGGATACTGTTCTTTCTGCCATCCCAAATGACTAATTGATTTTGCCTCCTGACCTCAGTTTGTACGAACAGTCGAATTAGCTTTGTTAGGGTTAAATCACCTCTCAACCAGAGATGGCACAGTGGTTAGCACCGCTGCCTCACAGCGCCAGGGGCCCGGGTTTGATTCTATCCTCAGGCGACTGTATAGAATTTTCACATTCTCCCCACATCTGTGTGGGTTTCCTCCCACAGACCAAAGATGCGCAGTTTAGGTGGAGTGGTCAAGCTAAATTGCCCATACTGTTCAGGGATGTGTAGATTAGGTCAGTTATGCGGGAATGGGTCTGGGTGGGATGCTCTGAGAGTCGGTGTGGACTTGTTGGGCCTAAGGGCCTGTTTCCACACTGTCGGGATTCTAAGAAACTGCACATAGTCAGATATTGTTTCATTCAGGACTCCAACAACAACTCTGTTTGCAAAACATTAACTTTTATTGGAATACCTCTTACTATGTCGGCATTTTTACAGTGTTCTATGAGACAGGAAGGTTATGTTAAATCACATCACTTCCTGTGAGAATGCACATTGTATCTTGTTAGCATACTACACAGTTAGAATTAACCCCTCTGTTACATATGATTGGACATAGCTTTTGTGTTTATCACAGAACACACACAGCTGAATTTATTCACTGTCTCGGTATCAGGGCTGGCAATCTAGACCATTTGCCTCTTTTGGTCTTTGTCTCTTTTATGTTCAGTTTAAAAACTCTTTTTTTTTTTACTAGGTCTGTATTTTAATCACTAGCTTTTCCTTTGCTCTGGCTATGAATGTGAGGCAACCTGAAATTTCATAAGCCATGCCCTCCTATGACACCGTCACATCTCTTTGGTAAAAATTCCTGCAAAGCCTCATTATCCTTCTCACAGCATTAAAAAGAATGGGTGACACACCAGTATAACCCTCTTCCGAAACTGGAATTGGTTTCTATGTCTATCACTAAGTCTGAACATTCTTAAAAGCATTTTCATATAGCTCTTGTAATGGCCACACCGAATTTGGGTATATCCAAGTCCATAAAATTGGGCTGTACAGTATTGAAAACTTCGGTTTAATCAACGAACATTAACCAAAACTGCATATAAACTGACATTTTCCTAGCTACCATCAGTTCTGAGGAAGGGTCACCAGACCCAAAACATTAACTCTGATTTTTAATTCACAGATGCTGCCAAATCTGCTGAGCTTTTCCAGCAACTTCTGTTTTTGTTTTAAACCAAAACTGGCCTTCCTACTTATTTTTACATTCCCTCAATGGCATTTCTGAGCAGAAGCATCAATATCAACAGCTAATTCATCAGCTATATTAGGAACACAGCATTTGTCATTTTGCTAACCATTTCACATGAACTCAAAACTTTCATAGAGTGGTCAATATCAATCCTAAATCCTCCTGTTTACTCTTTTGTTGTAAATCTCCCCACTGGGGGAAGAGGAAAGGAACTGCACAAGTACCTGGTGGCATACAATGTGACCAGCAAGGCCAGGAACGTAAAGGCCTGTCAATCCCAACAGTACGATCACTTTTAATAAAGATTGGCAGCTTTCTTATATGCATCTCAAATTGGTGGACACAGTGGTTAGCTTCGTT
Source organism: Ginglymostoma cirratum (assembly GCA_024137785.1). Taxonomy (NCBI): domain Eukaryota; kingdom Metazoa; phylum Chordata; class Chondrichthyes; order Orectolobiformes; family Ginglymostomatidae; genus Ginglymostoma; species Ginglymostoma cirratum. The sequence goes on along the minus strand of JAHRHZ010000058.1, from coordinate 29,445,172 downwards.
GTCTAAGGATTGCAAATAAAGCTTGAACATATTCAAATTAACTACCAGATGGGTGGGAATGGAAAGCTGGTGGCTATACACTGTACACAGGACATGTGCAAACACCACTGAGATTTAAAGTGCTTAGTCAGCTTTGGGTGGATGTCCTTGCTTTCTGCTCAACAGGATGGGCTAAAATCTCAAACAGCAGGATTCCATTTGTGACATTTTTGATTTTTTTCAACTGTCAAATTAAAGGTTGGCCTAAATTTAGAAATAGACCATTTGATGTGAGACAAAAAAAAGCACCTTCTTGGTGCATCTTTAAAAATTGAGATCAGAAGACATACACACGCCTTCAGAAAAGTTAGCAAAAGTTGTTCAACAACATTAAAAAAAAACACAACTCGCAAAAAGTTGTTGACTCAAGAACAGTTCGAGCATGCAAAAACAAGTAGTTACATGGGCTTTTTACCTTAAGCAATAGGTACACAAAACATTCATTCACTTGTGTTGGCACAGAAGACATAAGCACATAAAGTCTGAAGGAGAAATTCCAAATGTTAAAAGGATCAAATTTGGAATTTTTTACATTAAAAATAAGTCATTCAGATTAATTTTTAAGATTTTCATGCTTCACAATAAACAGACTTATAACCTAAAAAAAAAGGCGAACGGTAACAATTGGCTTTTTAACAGATGACCTCACTCTAATCTCTATTGACCCAATTCACAGAAACACTATGTTCCATCAAATGCATTATCTGTCAGAGGCAGATGTTACTCCCCTTCACGCTCTCTCTCTTAACACTAGCATGCCTGTTTTCTCCATCAATTTGTCAGTGCAGTATCCAAGGCCCAACCAGCCACTTCATCATTGACTTTCTCTCCAGCAAAAGTGGAATATTTGCTGATGATTGATGGTTAAATTTTTTTGCAATCCTTAGACAACAAAGTTGACCACTCTCTCCACCAATTTGAAAAGCTTCATTACGTGAGAAATGTAGACAGCATTCAGGCTTGAACTGGGAAATAGCAGGTAGCAACTATATCACTCAGATGCCTGACAAGGGCCATCTCCAAAATATTTAATCGCATCTGCTTCACACTCAATGTCATTACCATCGGTAAAATGTCCCCCCATCAACCTCCTGGGAGTTAGCTTAACCAGAAATTTAACTGGATTAGCTACACAGATGTTGTGACAACAAAAGCAGGACAGAGGTTTGGTGTTCTGTGTGAGTGACTTATCTCCTGATTCCCAAAAGCCTTTCCAGCATCCTCAAGCACAAGTCAGAAGGGTGCTGGACATTAGAATATGAACTGTTGCATCTTGCTGACTACTTCATGAGCACTTCACAAATCTGTGGTCTCTGTGACCAAGGGAAGCAAGGCATGGAACACCACCAAGTTACATACTATCCTGATTTGGAAATATATAGCAGTTCCTTCATCATTGCTGGGTCAAAATATTGAAACCCATGTCTGGTCATACCATGGGAATAACTACACCACATCAACGACAGTGACTCAAACCCGCAAATTCACCTGCCGTTTTTTAATTGGACAGGCATAATTAACCATGGTGATACTTGTCAAAAATGTTGGTGTTATCTGAGATGCTAACGTATTATGAATGGATTAGAAACTGGCTCCATGGCCTCATCCATTTTAGCTCTGTAACCTTCTCCAGCCCTACAATCCTCCAAGATCTTCACCCTCCTCTAATTTAAGTCATCACATGAGAGCTTTTTTTGCTCCACCCAAGGTGGTGGTGTTTCGAGAAACTAAGGGCCAAATTTTCATTCCTAACAGAACTAGAGTCAGGAAAATTCCTAACTCTGCAGAGCCAACTCAGGAAAGTATGCTTAAAATGACTTGATTTCATTCCTGGGGTGCAAGTGCTAGCTGGAGTCAGGTCTACCACTCCCAGAAAGAATTCAGAGGCTGCCAGAGGGACTGTCATGTGCAGAGGTGGGATGTGGAAACGGCTTGCCTCAGCCATTTTTATTCCAGCTGTTCAAAAAAGGAATAAAAGCAAAAACAGTATTCAAGCCCTCAAATCCACTCACCACCTCCTATACACTCCACACCCACGGTCCCTTACACCTTGCTCAACTTTGTCTCTCTACGACATGGCCCCTCAAACCCAACATATCAACTTAGGTTTAATTCATACCAAGCCATTCATATATATAGCCTTTTGGTGTAACGCGCAATTTTGGTCTCCCTGTCTGAAGAAAGATATACTTGCCACAGAATAAGTGCAATTAAGTTGATACCTGCGATGGTGGAATTGTTCTACAAGGAGAGAATGAAGAAAGTGGACCTGGATCTATATATTCATTGAAGTATGTAAAAATTCTGTCAGGCTTGATAAGGTAGAAGCAGGAAGGCTGTTTAAGCTTACTGAGAGGTGTTTAAGGATCAAGAAACAGTCTCATAGTAAGAGGTAGACTAAGATAAGGAAGAATTTCTTCACTCAGAGCACGATAAGATTGTAGAACATAGAAAATAGGTTCAAGGGAAGGCCATTCATGACATATCCCAGAGTGGATTCTCTACTTCAGAAGGCAACGGATGTTCGGTCATTGAGTATATTCAAGATGGAAATCAATAGGGGTCTACATAGTGAAGATATCAAGGGATAGGACATAGTGTGGGGAAAATGGCATTGAGGTTGAAGATTAGCCATGATCGAGTTGAATGGCAGAGCAGGTTTAATAGACCAAATGGCATACTCCTGTTCCTATTTCCTATGTCTATGTATTAAAGCCCCTATGCCAACTCATATAATCCTGATACCCTTCTTCCACTCATCCTCATAGCCATTTAAAACCCCAGGCAAACTTCGTGCCAACTCAGGTTAATGTATATTTCCCATCCACCAGCATTTATTCTTAGATACTCTATGCCAACTCAGCAGAATCTACTATTGAACAGGCATAATTAGCCATGGTGAGATTAAATAACATTCTATACATTTATTACAGACTTAATTTTTTGTAAAAAAGACACTTGACAAAAGCTCTTACAATACATTTGAGATCTTCAGATTTCTTGAGATCTTGATCAGAGATCTTGAGATTAAAGATCTTCAACTACTTAGTCCTTACAAAAACAAATATTTCCTTTAACATTTCCATTCATGTTAACACAGATATTTATATTTATAGCTCCACTATGCTAGTATTGTTGTAACCACTTGGAGTTATCAATACAACTATAAACTGACAGACCCCCACTGTTATAATAATAGGTTATGCAAACTGTAAAGCAGCAATACACATTATGTCAAGAAAGGAAATAGCAAGTACCAATTTCCTTCAACTGCATGTGGATTTTTTCAAAACTTTAAAACGCTTGGGGTTTAACTAACATGACAGTTGCACACAGCTTACCCAGTTTTCATGCACATTTATATCTATTAAGACTCCCAAAAGTCTACCTGACTCTCTAAAGAACTTTCCTCAGTTCAAATATTTTTCCTGAAAAAAGTGTTTTGGAAATCCCACAAATGAAAATTGCTTCTGTTTTATGACAGTTGTATTTTCATTAGCGCCATCACCTCGACGAACACATATGTTTAACCCGTGTACCTACACCCACTAATAAAAAGATAGGAGTTCTGGAAACGGGGTTTCAGTACAATTTTGGCCAAGGCACAGTGCCTTCTTTCTTCCACAGAATTCAAATCTAAACTCTGGATTTATGTCCCTAAGACTCTCCGCCTCTCTACTTATTGCTCTTCATTTAAGAATGCTCCCTAAAGTCCACAATTTTAATCTAAACTTTAGCTGTCATTCCCATATTCTCTTATGTGACAAAGAATCAAATTTTGTCTGAAGTACCTTCCATGCAACTTTACAATAAAAGTGCTGTATATTGCTAGTTGTTGTTTTAGATATTTTAATACATTAAAAGCATTACATAAACGCCAATTGTTGCTTCCTTCCCATTTTAAAAATTATTTCACAGGACACAGGCATCACTGACTTGGCCAGCCTATATTGCCTATCCCTAATCTCACTCAAAAAGGTGGTGGTGTGTAGCCTTCAGTACAGCCTATCTGGTTCAGTTCCTTCTACAACATTGTTAAGGAGTTCCAAGATTGTGAATTGGCGACAGTGAAGGAATGGTTACTTTGTTCAAAATCAGGTTATTGCGTGGTTTGGACAGGAATTTGCAGATAGTAGTGTAAGCACATGCAAGCTGCCCTTGTCCTTCGAGATGGTACAGGTTGTGGCTTTAGAAGGTGCTGCCGAAGGAGATGTGATAAGTTGTGGCAATGCGTTTTGCATTGATGGTGCACATGATTATCATAGTGTGCTGCTGGCAGCAGGAATTAATATTTAAGTTGATGGATGGGTACCGACAAAGCAGGCTGCTTTCTCCTGGGAGGCATCAAGCACTCTGACTGTTGTTGGAGCTGTACTCATCCAGAGATCATTCCATCGCACTCTTGACCTGTGTTTGAGAAATGGTGAATGGCACTTGGTAGTGAGGAGGTGCTTCCCCCATCATAGGGTTGCCTTCAATTCCCAACGTCTAACCTACTGTTGTACCACGGTATTCATCTGATTGGTCCGGTTCAGTTTCTAGTCACTGGCAATCCCTAAGATGTTAATAGTGGGGGAATGAATGAAGGTAATGTTAATAAATAAAGGGGATTTGGTTAAGACACTTTTTTGTTAGAAATAATTGTCTCCTGACAATTGTGTAGTACACATAATACTTGTGACTTCTCAGCCTAAGTCTGAATGCTGCCCAGAGCCTGATGCATATGGACACGTGGCACAGTGGTCAGCACTGCTGCCTCATAGTGGCAGGGACCCAGGTTTGATTCTAGCCTTGGGTAGTATGTAGATTTTGCACATGCCCCCCGGTGTCTGCATGGGTTTCTGTTGGGTGCTCCAGTTTCCTCCATGGTCCAAAGATGTGCAGGCTAGATGGATTAGCCGTGGTAAATGCAGGGTTACAGGAACAGAGTGGGTCGCTCTATAGAGGGTCGGTTTATGCAACTATCAGCAAACATCACCTTTCTAACCTTATGATGAAAGGAAGTTCACTGATGAAGCAGCCGAAGATAACTGAGACTGGGACACTACCCTAAGGAGCCAGGCTCTTGTGAGATAGTGCTAGGCATCCCTACCTTTGAGCCAGAAGACCTGAGTTTAAAGTCCCACCTGCTCCTGAGATGTGTCATTACACATTTGAACAGGTTAATTAAAAATATCCACCCTGAGGAACAGCAGGGCTCTTGTGATGCAGTTGTTGTGTCCATACCTCTGAATTAGAGGGCCCAGGTTCAGATCCCACCTGCTCCAAAGGTATGTCATGATGCTTTTGAACACGTTGATTAAAACTATCCACAACATGCACCCTTAAAAACTACAGGGTTCTCATGGTGCAGTAGCAATATCTCTACCTTTGGGCCAGGAGTGCTGGCTTCAAGTCCCATTTGCTCCAGAGGTGGGTTATGAAATCCACCAACATTGACTAACGACACCTACCCTGAGGAATTGAGGACTCTTCTGGCACAATAGTAGTTTCCCTACTGCAGAGTGGGCAGTACTGAGGCTATGCCCTCAAGTCCTAGCATCTGCAACTAGTGGAAAAATTTTCTCCACGTCCACTCTATCCAGAACTTTCAGTATTCTGTACATCTGAGTAAGATTCCCCTCTTATTCTGCTAAACTCCCTCAAGTAAGACCGAAAGCCCTGAACCACTCGTCATTCGACAGGCACTTCATCTCTGGGATCATTATTGTAAACCTCCTCTGCAACATCTCCAACGCCAGCATCCTTCTTTAGGGTCACTCTACAGAGGGTCGGTTTATGCAACTATCAGCAAACATCACCTTTCTAACGAGAAGTTCATTGATGAAGCAGCTGAAGATAACTGAGACTGGGACACATTCATTCTTCTGCCCAAAACTGTATTCCAAATGCAGTCTAACTAGAATGTTATACAGCCTCAGCAATACATTTCTGCTCCTGTAATGTAATATAGTCCTGTCGAAATGAATGTTAACCTGAACCACTAAATGCCCAGCAGCTCCAAGCTTATGGTTCAAAATTTCGACATCAACAGTACTTAGTTTTTCACCCTGAAACACGCAAGACACAATGATTTCCAAACAGTGAAGACTCTGTTGGAAGGGGGCATGGAGGAGTAGCCTTGTCTGCCGATATGTATCAGCGACGGGTTTTCGTCACTCCAAACAAAAGGAGACCGAAGGAGACGTGGCGAGATAAACAAGTGCCGCCATCGAAGTCAGGAGACAGCCGGTTTTTGTTTGTTTTTTGTCGGGGTTCTATACAGTGATTCACGGACATACGGATTTACCTCTCATGTTTTTATGATAAATACAGAGCACACCTGGACTCCCTCTCCCAGGGTGCACGGCGCCGTCGCCATGGAGACCGGGCCGGGATAGTGGGCCCAGCACGGGGCGGTTCGTGACCACCGCATCAAGGAGAGGTGGAAGGGCGGACGGTGCCGTTACTTGCCTCGGTGTGCCGCCGGTTTAGCAGTAAGGTGCTAACGGGAAGGGGAGCAGGGAGTGTTAGTATTCGGGACAGTCTGAAATGACATGAATGGTGTAATTTGTTGTGAACCTACCCGCTTGGCCGTGCTTTGCCTCCGCTCCCGCACCGAAACTAACCCCGCAATGTGCCGCAACTACGGAGAGCGGATGGATCCAAGTGGACTTTGTCCTCTAAGCTCGTCTTCCTGCGGGCAGGGGGTGTGTGAGGGTAGTGAAGGGTTTCTGTGCTTACCACGGATTTTGTTTCAAATACTGAGAATCAAAGTTTCACCTAATTATGTCACACATAGTCGAATGATATTCCCTTTTGGCTCCCTCCCGTCCCCATAGTTTCTGATTTTGACCTGAAAGTCTAATCTGTGCGGAGGAATCGTGCTCCCAATGCTACAGCCCGAGTTTAATGGGTTACTGTTGGTAGGGACTTTAACCGGCCTAAGCGCCCGGTCACTCTCCTGTTTCCATCACTGCTCAATTGGAACCGGGCCAACACTCAAACTGAAGGACTTTCTTGACTTCGGTAGCTCCATGTGTTGCTCAGGTTGCCAGCCTTCCACGATTGAGCTGGAGACTCGAGGAATTGAAGATTAATCACCAGGTCTCTGGCATATGCAACCCTGAGAAAAGTTATACGGATATTTAACGTCATTTTCTGTGAAAATTTCTCTTCATCACAATTTAAAATATCCAAAATTGGGTGGAGAATACTGGCTGGTAGTCAAGCATTTTCTGATTGGGTCGTGAGACCTTTGTTTTCCAACCACATAAGGCAATATGGATGGGTGTTCTGGCTAATTGATTGTTAATTTGACAAAATTAACAATTTTCTGCTTTGAAAAATAAGCAGTAAGAATTTTTTAAATGTATCCATTTGTGAGACATAGGTTAGACCTTTCTAGTGATATCTATGTTGTCCATTGCTAATTGCCCTTCAGAAAGTGGTGGTACCGACAGTATTGCTGAGTATGGAATTTAAAAACTTTAACACAACAGAATAAATAAGCAATATATTTCCAAGTCAAGATGTTGATGTGAATTTGAAACGTACTTGGAGCTGAATTTTAGGAAAAACTTGGTGAATTGCTGCTGTGCTTCCAGATGGTACATGTTGTGCAGTTGACGGAGAAGTTAACATTTAAGATGGATGACAGTGCTGATCAAGTGGACTGCTGTGACCCAAGCAGTGTTGAGTTTCTGTAGTGTGGTTCGAGTTGCTCTAATATAAGAAATTGGAAAGATTTCTCTCATACTCTTCATTTGTATCCTTTTAAATGGTGGAGTATTTGGCCAGTTGGATGGTGGGTTATTAGCTGTGCAATACTGAACCTCTGACCTGCAATTGGAGACTGAGTGTATCTGTGGCCAAAAACAGAAGTTGCTGGAAAGGATCAGCAAATCTGACAGCATCTGTGGAAAAAAAAAATCAGAGTTGACATACCAGGTCCGGTGACCCTTCCTCAGAACTCATCTGTGGCCAGCCCAGCCCCATTTCTGGTTAACGACAATCTGCAGTATAAATGGTGGGGGTTTGATAATGCTAATGCTAGTGAATATCGTGGCAATGTGGTTAGACACATTTGTTTTAGAGAGGATTATTGCTTAGCATTGTTTAGCGTGAGTGTTACAAGTTCAAGCCTAAATATTATCTAGATCTTTCTGCATACAATTGTGACCTGTTACAGTTTCCATCAATTGTACTGAATACCACAAAAAGTTATCTGCAAACATTCCCGCTTCTTTCTGATGGACGGAAGGTAATTGAAGAAACAGCAAACGACAGCCGAGCCTTATACAATCCCCAAGGGAATTCTATAGATATGCTCTGGAAATTAGATCTTAAGATTCCAAGAGTCACATCCACCTTTCTTTATTGCTAGGCACAATGCCAACGAGTGGAGAGTTTTCATTGATTTCAATCGTCCCATTCTCGATGTCCTTGATACCACACTTAATCAAATGCTGCTTTGATGTCAAGATCTCAGATTCAACTTTTTTTTTAATCTGTTTGGCGGAAGACTGTAAGAAGGAATGGATCATGGTATTCTTGGCAGAACCCAAACTGAGCATGTTGAGCAGATTAATGAGTAGATAGCTGTGCAACGCCTTCCATCACTGACGATCGAAGGATCAGATTTGTCATGCTTTTTATGGGCAGGACATACCTGAATAAACTTCAGTATGGTTAATTGTATAATTGTACCGGAACAGCTACATTGGGAGCTTAAGTCTTCACTACTGTAGTGATTGGAACGATGTCAGCCAAGTCAATCTCATAGAATGAGTTCCCTAATAGGGGCTGTAAACTGGTTCAATCAGGGAGTCCTAGCTGATAGATATAAACAGGAGTGTCCCGGGTTCTGCTCACTATAGGAGCTGGCTCTGTGCTAGCTAGGTCAGTGTCGTACTATGCACGTGTAAATAAAGGTGACTTAGTGATGGGATACTGCCCTTCATGGAGTTATTTCAGTGGCAACGAGAAAAAAAAACATGCCCCTGAAGAGATTCACTTGCAACAGTCATCTTTGAATTGGGGTAAACCCTCTTGACATGTCATGATTTGGGAAGCTTAACTCGTTGGATCCTGCCGTCAAAGGCTGGGCGTGGAAAGAATGCATTACTTTTTCTGGGCAAATGACATTGAGCCAGACAAAAGGCAACAAGTAATTCTCCTGACAGTGGTGGACCTGCAGCTTTTTTGGTTATTAGGAGTCTGACTTTGAGGGACTGGATAGTAAAACCTTTCAAGAGTTGATGGATTTGGCTAAGGAATATTACAACTCAAGTCTCCTCTAATTCTGAGATGCAATCCGTTTTATTTGACAGATTGAGAACCAGGGGAATCCATATCAGGATTTTTGATGAGAGTTATGGTGACTGGCATGTGAGTTTCATTTAAACTTAAGTGAGATGCTGAGATGAGACTGTTTGGTATGTGGGTTTAATGTGACCATACAAAAGCACCTACCAGCTGAAGCACAACTGGACTTCAAATAGGCACTAGAACTGGCTTAGAAAGTGCAGCAGGTGGAGCTGATGAGTTACAGGGTATGCAGATGGAAGTGGACACCCTTGCCAGTCAGACCAAGCTTGGGGAGCACCATTTGAGTGAAGGCAATTGCATAGCCTCATTCATGGAATATCTTGAAGAGAAGCACCCTAGGTCAACCCACAGCAAAACCCTAAAACAAAGCCAAGCCTCAGCCAAACAGTTAAAATTTTCTCAAGGGTCTGGGCTGGCAGGCCATTGCAGTTGCTGCTCGTACGTGGACTCAAGACAGCAAAATAGTCAAACTAGGCCTGAACTGAATAAGCGAACTCATAGGCTGGTATCCAGGGGAGTGTGCCCCCTGGAAAGTCCAACTACAGCTAGTTCAGAACAGTTAAATTCCTTAGCAGCATCCAAATCAGAACCAACCAAAATAAACCTCTGGTTAAATGGTCACCCAGTTCTAATGGAGGTTGATACCGGTATGGCTGTAACATTGGTAACATTGATTGCGGAACTGATCTTTACCAAAATTCGCGCTGGACTCCAATCCTTAAGTTTGCGTAAGACCTCAGCAAGGCTGAGAACCTATACCAGGGCACTCCTACAGATTAAGGTATACTGTAAGTTCTGATTTCTCATGAGAACAGCTGGTTCAGTTACCACTGATTGTAGTAAAAAAAAACTTGTGCTGAAACTTGATGGGGCAAAATTGGTCAAGAAAGATTCACCCTGATTGACTCAACATTTTTGATTAGAAAGTGGTTGCCTGAGTGAAGTCCTAACTAAATACCTGGAAGTTTTTCAGAGAAGTGTAGGGAGTGTGAAAGGAGCCAAAGCCACCTTACATGCTGACCAAGAAGCAATTCCACGATTCTGCAAGGCCTAATCAGTGCCATTTGCCTTGTGTGCACAAGTCGAGACAGAACTCGGGAGGCCGGAAAACATAGGAAATATCAAACCAGTCCAATTTGTGGAATGGGCAGCACCAGCCATACCAATTGTGAAGGCCAACGGGTCAGTTCGCCTTTGTCGGAATTTCAAATGAATGGTGAACTGCTTTTTCGCAGCTGGATAAATACCTAATCCATCGCATAGAGGATTTGTGTGCAAAACCGCCGGGTGTGGGTGCTCTCCTTCCCAAAGCTGGACGTGAGCCATGTGTATCTGTAATTGTGATTAGTTGAGGATTCCCAGAGGTTTGCTACAATTAATTCTCATAAGGGTTTGTCCCAATATAGAAAACTGTCTTTTGGGGTATCATCATGCTCCATTTTCCATCAGAAGATGGAAAACGTTTTACAAGGTCTACCCCAGGTTGCCATTTATCTAAATGATGTGCTAATAATCGGGAAGACCAGCAAAGAGCATTTAGAGAACTTGGATATAGTGCTTAAACATTTCTGCAAGCCAGGGGTATGCCTTAGGAGGGAAAAGTGCAAGTTCCAGGTACCCCACGTGACCTACTTGGCCTAGAGATTCGACAAGACTGGGTTACACCTGTTTGAAGATAAAATGAGGGCAAGCAAAGGTGCCCTGGCTGCCAAATTTCTACTAGAGCTGAAGTCTTACCTTGGGGCTGGTGAATTATTACAGGAAATTCATACGTAACCTGGTCTCCATCCTGGCACCCTTATATTTGCTGTTGAAAATGGGTCAGCCTTGGAAATGGTCTTGTAGCCAAGATGTAGCCTTTAGGGAAGTGAAGTAGCAGCTGTCATCATCTAACATAATACGATCTCAATGTGGTGCTAACGTGTGATGTCTCTCCATATGGTATCGGGGTAGTGTTTGTTCACAGGTTGCCCAGCAGAGAAGAATGCCTGATAGCCTGTGCTTCCCAGAATTTGGCTGATGCCGAGCGAAGTTATACTCAGGTAGAGAAGGAAGGTTTGGTGGTCATCTTTAGTTTGAGAATGTTCCACCAATACCTTTACACACGTAAAGCTGTAATAGTAACAGATCACAAACCCCTGCTAAGGCTACTTAGAGAGGATAGGGCGATGTCGCCCACAGCTTCAGGCCAAATTCAGCAATAGGCTTTTATTCTGGTTGTGTACAATTAAAAGTTGGAACACCATCCAGGAGACTAAGTGGCAAATGCAGATGCCTTGAGCTGCCTCCTACTGGTGGATGCACCACTGGTGATGCCGCCACTTGAAGAGTCCATTCTGGTTTTAAACTTTCTAGACGCTTGTCGATGTTGATAATACCAAACTGCGGACGCAAATGATCCCGTCCTGGCAAAACTAAAACAGCTGGTAGTGATGAGGGAAACAAAAGGGCCATCATGACCAGAACTGAAACCTTTTCTGGACCCAGCAAGGCAAGTTCACCAAAGAGGATACAGTATGATTGTTCCAAGCAAAGGTCATTGCCTGATACTGGCTGAACTAAGCCAGGGTTATCCACGGGTTTCCATAATGAAGATGTTGGCAAGAAGTTGTTGGCAAGAAGTTATGTCTGGGGCCCAGGATTGGATTGCCAACATAACCGTGTTGTTAGGTTAGTGCTCAGAGTGCCAACAAGGACAGAAATTAATGCCAGCAGCTCCCTCATTCATGGGAATGGGTGGGCAAACCCTGAATTGTTTACACATTGACTATGCGGTCCTTTTGTGGGCTGTATGTTTTTAGTTATTGTGGATGCCCATTCAAAGTAGTTGTATGAGCATGGAGTCCATTCGTTAAACACAGGGACAACAATCGAAACGTTGCAAGCATCTTTTGCAATACATGGGCTCCCGGTGGTGTTGGTCACAGACAACGGGCCGTCATTTACCAGCAGGGAATTCGAGTATTTCCTAAAGTTGAATGGCATTCAACATGTGCACCCAGCTCCATACCATCCATCGCCTAATGGTCTGACAGAAAGAACAGTCCAAACTTTGAAGGCAGGTTTAAAGAAACAGCCTTCAGCTTCACTTGATACCAAACTGTCCCAGTTCCTGTTTGATTATAGGATCACGCCTGACACAAATACAGGGACAGCTCCAGCAGAGTTGCTAATGGGGAGAAGACTCTGCACCTCATTACATCTGATCTTCCCAGACCTGGGGGGATGAGTAAAACAACATCAGAAATGCCAATACAGGATATAAGACTCTGCTAAGCGAGAGAGGCAGTTTGCTTAAGAGAATGAAGTTTGGTGTCAAACTACAGGAATGGCCCTGCATGGGTAAAAGGTGCAGTTGATGTGAGGTCGGGTCCCGTGACGTCTAAAGTTCGGGAAGGTGAGGCCGTCCTGAACGAACATGTGGACCGCATGTAAGCTGTAACCTCACAAAAGGGGCAGGAGCAAAACATACCCGGCCCCTCAGAACATCCAGCAAGACTGTCAGAACCCAATGGGTCTCCTTCTCTGCCCAGCATTGAAGAAACCTCTGAAGATGAGATGGACATGGCAAATATTGCAGCCTTGACGCCGTTAATGCCTGAAGAAGGTGAGTTTTGGCTGAGACGCCCCGGTTGCAAGAGGTAGGTTATGATCCAATACATGCCGAGGCAGAGTTGGAGGAGCTGGCCCAGGTGCAAAAACGTTCCAGGAGAAGCTACAGGAGAAAGAACAGGCCAATGTCCGAGGACTTGTTCGGGGATGGATGTGGTGATTGGAACAATGTCAGCCAGGTGGATCTCATAGATTGAGTTCTCTGGGCCAGTTAACCTGACGCACCTTAATAGGAGTGTCAAGGGTTCTGCTCATTCCCGGAGCCGGATCTGTGCTAGCTGGGTCAGTGTCAAGTATTATGGACATGTAAATAAAGGATAATTTGGTGATGAATACTAGCCTTCATGGGGTTCTTTCAGCTGCAACAGTGCGTTGTCAGCCTAAAGCCATTGCTGAAGAAGTTCTTAATTGGTGTGGTTATAAGTATTCCTACCTGTCACACAGGAGATCCAGGGTTCAGTTCTCCTGAGTAGCTTACATCTGAGGTTCTTGTGGTGCAGTGGTGATGTCCCTACATCTGAATCAGAAGGTTCAGGTTCCAGTCCTGCATACGCCAGAGATGTGTCATGACATGTCTGCATAGGGTAATTTTAAAAAAAATATGGTCTTTGGAGCTGGAATAACCAGTGGAATTGAACTCTATCACAAGGAGAGAATCAAATTGCCTAAAGGTTGATGTCAGGAAGTTCAAGTGAATTTTCAACTGTACACGTTAGGCTGAAGTATTTGCAAATGCTTCAGTCTTCTCTTTTGCATTCATATTACCAGCCTTCATCTTCATTGAGAATGTGTTGTTCATGAACATTCACCTCTTGTTTAATTGACTGTCACTTCTGTGGCACTACTGCTAAACTATTGTCTGATCCTTTGCTTGTAAGATCTACCTGCAGCATGATGCTGCAAGGCATATCATGCATATAGTGGTGTGTTGTTGGCTTGCCAGGTTAGCATCTCATTTTCAAATATGCCTGGTGCTGCCTCCCAAGGACTATGTCATAGACAGGTTGATTGGTAAGGGCAGGTAGATTTTCCTTGTATTGGTTCTCTCAGAACTTGTCATAAACCGAGTCGGCATTCAGACATCTCAGTCAGCAGTGCTACTGAGCCATCTCTGACCATAGATCTGTACTATTTGTATAACACAGGGGAAGACCATTTGTCCGCATTGACTCTGTTGTTGCAGTCCAAAATTAATTCTGGCCGCTATTCACTATAGCTTCATATCTTCAACTACTTTAAATATTTATACACTTTTTTCCCTCAAAAAAAAATTGTCACTAGGTCTTTTTGTTCATCCCATCCTTTAGGGATTTTTAATTGTGTATAATATCATGTTTTTGTTTTTATCCCTAAATTGATTATTTTCACATTTATTCACATTTGAATTACATTGGTCTGTGCATTCATTTCACTAAGTGGTCTCTTCCTTCCTGAAGTCTTTCGCAGCCTATGTTTGTCAAATGTCCTACTGATGAATCATCAGTAAGTTTCAAGACTGCACTCCTTAGTCCCAGGACCAAATGATCTATATTTACTGAGATTAAAAGTACACTCAGCACTGATCCCTGATCTATGCCACAAGCTTTCTATGAGACATCAAATACCTTCTGAATGTCCACAGGCACAAATATTTTGGCTTATATGGTTATTAAGTTTTTCAGAAGAAGCTATAACATTTTCAAGCACACCTGTGTTCACTGCCATCAATGAATCCATGCATTTCAACATGTTTACTAACTTTTTGGATTAATGAATTCGCCCATAGCTGACATTAGAATAACTGGTCTATAATTACCTGATTGTCTTTCATAAATGGAATTTTTATTCTGGCTATACCCCCATTGCAAGCATAGTTTGAATATTTGAAGATTGAACAATTGTCAAATTTCTGCTCCCTCTTTTGCTGTCTTTCAGCTTTTGTGCCTTTGGTAAGCAGCTACTACTTCTATTCAGAACCAATTCCCTTTTGATAGTGGTGTCAGATAATTATATGCTATTGTTTAGAACACCTATTGTCATTTCCACAATGTTTGTGAAAAATGGAGATATGGAAAATACACATTTCGTGTCTCTACGATAATTTATTTCTCCACAGTTAGATTTCATCTTTTCAACTTTGGAATTAGACTTTCCAATTGTCAGGAAAATAAATATGTATATTTTTTAAAGGTTTGTTGGTGGATCTAAAACGTCTGGCACAAAATAACTCTGGTGTAGAATGAACATAAAATAGATAACAGTATGAATTGTATTTGTGAAAAATAACACCTTCAATTTTTCCTTAACAAACCAACTTTAATGG
Organism: Ginglymostoma cirratum; assembly: GCA_024137785.1. Classification (NCBI taxonomy): domain Eukaryota; kingdom Metazoa; phylum Chordata; class Chondrichthyes; order Orectolobiformes; family Ginglymostomatidae; genus Ginglymostoma; species Ginglymostoma cirratum. The sequence goes on along the minus strand of JAHRHZ010000058.1, from coordinate 29,429,910 downwards.
TATAACTAGTAGAGGTCTTTAAAGTTAAGAATTTGTTGAAAAAATGGATACTTACGAGAAAACTACATTCATTCATCAATCTTGAAAGTAGGAAAATGGGAAATATGCAGAGTTTGTTTATCTCTTTCACTTCTATGGAAGCATTAAGCAGCCTGTTGTTTTATCCTTTGTCAGGCCCCATTACCATGGATATGTATCGAATATTGGCCAAGGTGTTCAATAATTGTCATCTTATTACTTTCTCTGAAAATGATGATCAAAGAATATTACAGTTTAAATTATGGTGTTGACCAGAATTACAAATGAACAAAAGTCTGACTACTTGTTCTCCCTTAGTTGTGATCGTGCGCAACCTGCCTGTTTCTACCCCCTTTCAAAGCAACATAATGATCTCCCTTGTTCTGAACCTAAATCCTGCTTGCTTCCACATGTTCAAGATCGTCTTTGATCATTTCCCCCACCTGCAACATCATTTTACTATCATGCAAGTTTTTCCCTCGCACTGTGCCCTCCAAAGAGATCTTTCTAATGAGAATACCCTCATCATTCTTCTCTCACCCTGACTTCTGGCTGCCCTTCCCCTGGAAGTATCTTGTGCAACCACAGCAGATGTAACACCTGTTCAGTTCCCTATAACAAACTTATTTTGATACATGTCATTAGGTCGGTTCAAACTGGCTTTTGAGCTGTATGCTTGGAAGGAACCAAGCCAACTTTGAGCAAATACACATGGCATAATTTGTTCTGTGAAGTGTGTGGCAGCTCATTATTTTCAATCTAACAGTTATGAAAAATCTAAACAGTCCATGCAAATCAGTGAAAGAATATTTATGTGGCTGAGTGTTTTCATTGAATTGAGTTTTCAGATGATATCCAGGCCAGTTGAAAACTTCAGAGGAAATGATAAATAGGTTCACTGAGGGGAACATTTGTATAAGATAAAACTGCTCAGTTCATAATTGAAAATTGTCCAAGAACAAGCTTCTTAATATTGGATTATAATTCTTACTTAACGTCCACTCAAAGTGTAGCATAAGAGCCTTCATATTGCCTGAGTGTTGCATGTTTTGCTTATCCAACGAGTATATAATCTAACCACAAGGTCTCATGTAATGCTATACTTTTGAAGAGTCCCAATATCTAAAAGTCATTCCCAGCTGGGTTCATAATTATTGATGTGTTACTATTAGCTTTGCATGTCAAGTATAGAGACTCAAGTTGTGATGAGTTTCCTTCACCGATTAAAAATTATCAAAAATAATAGAGTGGGGGAAAAAAATCTAGGGTTCCTTTAAATAAGGCCAGAATATTTAATATGCAAATTTAGTTTAATATTTATTTCTTAATGTTTCACCTGTAGGATCTTGATATACCTGTGTTTCAACATATCTTCTACAATTACTGCTCCATTATTGTTCCTTTGAAATCAGCACCGTCTCAAAGTCAGTACAAAAATGTGGGGGCTACTTCACAAATTCAGACCTTGGCTATTGTCTTTCCCTGTTTCCTGACCATTTTTCCCATTCATTTCATTCTACCTGTCTTGTTTTATATATAGTGTGTATTTATCCTCCTATGTCCTTTCATGGCCTTACCTACCTTTTCAAGAATAGTAAAGGTAAACAGATGGGTTTGGAGTGCAGAAGAATTTGAGTGCCTAATCATCCAAATTATTACCAGAAGAAGAGCAAGATGCTGAGAATGAAAGGTGCATTTGAACAACATTAAAGACTATGTAAAGGTGCAGTCACTATAATCCAAGAGGACCATTGGTTGCTTCCTCAATAGAGAGAGATGACTAGGTGAGAATTTAACGTGATGGTCACCACAACTTGGGCGAGGGATGTTGTTGGAAAGGTGGGACCTTCATAGTGACTTTACCAGTACAGAAATTGTACCTGTCCTCTTGTCATCAGTTTGCATTACAAGCCAGCCAGCCAGCTAACTGACCTTGTGTGGTTTTATTAAAGACTGGTTTAACCCACTTCAACAATGATATCATCCACTGTTGGTCTGATTCAAAAAAATTTATGGTCATGTGGCCTGTACCACTTGGTACATGATGGCAGATGATGGCAATCTTTTTGATTCTCTTTTTCTCACTGTATCATCAAGATTACTTTAGTTTGACTTTCACCTTTTTAAACAAAAAACTAGTTTAGGACTTGAAACCCATTAACCAAAATGATGCCACATTCTTGACCATTGGCAGTTAACTTCAACATATTCCCCATTGAATTTATCAGTTCTGTAAACCAAATGACTTTCCTTGAGCTATATATGGAATTGAACCCTATTAACCATTGGCATAAAGTCTAGATAATTCAGTCATTTTTGCCAGTAGGTTTCGATGTTGAATTTTGCAAAGGTTTGTAAATAACTTGTAGGAGTGTGCCCTCATTGGCTAAAAAAATCTTAATTCAAACCAGCATGATTTGTTAGGATCAACAACCGGAGAGATGATTGCACGTTTTTAGTTCAACCAGAAATTGTGGGATTGCTGGTTGGCTAGCATTTATTGCTAATCACTCATAGCGCTTCATTAGGTGGTGCTGAGCTGCCGTATTGAATTGCTGTAGTCCATCTGGTGTAGGGACAGCCATAATACTGGTAAGGAGGAAGTCCCAGGATTTTGACCCAGTGACAGTGAAGGAATGGCAATGTATTTCCAAGTCAGGATGTGATTGCCTTAGAGGGGAATTTGCAGGTTTTGATTTGTTTTATTATTGTCGCATGCACCTGGGTACAGTGAAAAGTTTTGCATGCAGCACAGGCAAATCATACCATACAAAGGGTATAAGGGTAATAGAACAGAGGGAGGAATACAACGTTATGGTACAATGTTAAGGTGCACAACGAGCAAGATTAATGATAAATTTAAAATTTGGAATGTCCATTCAGAAGTCTAATAACAGCAGGAAAAAAAACTGTTCTTGATCCTGCTGGTGCATGTGTTTAAGCTTGTATATCTTCTGCCTGATGGAGGCAGTTGGAAGTGATTATAACTGGGGAGGGGAGGGTGGTTGATTATGTTGGCTGCCTTTCTGAGGCAGCAAGATGTATAGATGGAATCAATGGATAGAAGGTTGGCTTGCTTGATGAACTGGGCAATGGTCAAAACTCTCAGTAGTTTCTTATGGTCCTGGGCAAAGCAGTTGCCATACCAAGCTGTGATGAATCAGGATAAAATGCTTTCTATGGTGCATCTATAAAAAATTGGTATGAGTCTTTAGGGACATGCTCTACTTCCTTAGACTCCTGAGGAAGTAAAGGCGTTGTTGTGCTTTCTTGACCACCGCATCAGCATGGGTGCACCAGGACAGATTGTTGGTAACCACCACTGCTAGGAACTTGAGGCTGTCAACCACCTGCACCTCAGCATTGATGTAGATAGGGGTATGCCTTCCATCTTGTTTGTGTTCTGGCCTACGACAATGGTGTTGCCAGCGAACTTGTCAATGGAGTTGGGATGAAATTTGGTGACACAGTTGTGAGTGTAGGGAGTATAGTAAGGGGCTGAGTATGTAGCCTTGCAGAGCACCAGAGTTGAGGCTTGTGGTGGAAGAGGTGTTGTTGCCTATTCTCACTGACTTCTGACCCATAGACCGCAATGATCCAGTTGCAGAGGACAGCGCAGAGGCCTAGGTCTCGGAGTTTGGAGATTAGTTTGGTTGGAATTAAAGTGTTGAAGGTGGAGCTGTAGCCAATAAGGAGGAGCCTGACATAAGTATCCTTGTTATCCAGATGTTCCAGGAATGAGTGTAGGGCCAGGGAGATGGCATCTGCCTTAGACCTGTTGTAATGGTAAATGAATTGCAAGGATCAAGGCGGTTGGAGTTGATATGAACCATGACTAACCTCTCGAAGCGCTTCAAAGTTATGGAAGGTAGAGCCACCGGGCGGTAGTCATTGAGGCACGCTGCATCATTTTTATTTGACACTGGGATGACGGTGGTCTTCTTGAAGCAAGTTAGGACTTCAGATCGTAGAAGGAGAGGTTGAAGATGTCTCCAAATACTGCAGCCAACTGATACTTGCAACATCTGAGTGCACTGCTGGGAACCCCATCTGGGTTCAGTCTCAAAAAGGCTGATCTGATGTCTGCAGTAGTGGCTGACAGAACTGGTGTATCTGAGGCTGTCAGGGTTGGTGACGCCATTTCACTGACGTCCTGTTCAAAAGCCGTAAAATGCATTGAGCTTATCGGGGAGGGATGTATTTTTGTCCACTATTGTGTTCTGCTTTGCTTTGTAACCCATTATGTCGTGTAGGCCTTGCCACAAATGGGTGTCCATGTGGTTCGTTTGGGTCTGTGGCTGAGGCGGTGGTGTTCCTGTGTATCTGCTGTTGTTGTCCTTTTAGATTGGTGGATTTGGAAGTTGTTGTCTAAAGAGCCTTGTTAACTTCTGTAGTGCATCCTGTAGATGATGCTATTGTGTGTCAGTGTGGAGGGACTGAATGTTTGTGCATGTGGAGCCAATCAAGTTATCTGCTTGTGCTTGATGGTATCAAATGTCTTGAATGTTGGAATTACATCATCCAGGATAAGGAGTAAGTTTTCCATACATTACCCGACTCCCCAAAACCTGTTCATGATCCGTACGGCACAAGTCAGCAATGTGTTTTTAATAATATGAATTAAATATTTGCAATGCTCAATAGTGTGCTTTGAGCAACTCAAGATCACAAAAACTTGTCTTTTTCCGTTAAGGGGCTTTCTTAGTTTCCAGTTTTAGTGAAAGATGAGCACCCAAAATGTAGACTGTTTTTACTGTATTCATTTCAGCATTTAGATTTTTATTTCAGTTACAGCATCTGCTTTTATCAATTTTTAATGTATATTTAGAAAAAAAAATGAATAAGCTGTTAAGCTTCCATTGTATTAGTTGCTCATTGTGTTTTCCAAATAGATTAGTTTATATATAGTTACAGACCAAGAGCCAGTAGATGCGGTTAGGCTGGGTAGCGTTTTTGCCTGACAGAAACACAGCCTTTTCCATGAATCTTTCTGTGTTTTAGTGCTCTACATTAATAGTGCCAGAAAAAGCAGATACAGCTTTACAATGTACCAACACTGCTAATATTAGCTAACCCTAGACACAACAGACAATAAGACATGGTAGGCTGCTCCCTAACCTGTCTTATGTCTATAGATCAGCGAAAAAAAGAAAGTAAGGATAAATGGGCATTGGTAAGCTGTTACTATTTGAGTGCCACAAAGATCACTGTTGGGGCCTCAGGTATTTACAGTCTGTATTAATAAATTTATGTGAAAATACAGATAATGACTAACAATACAATGCTAGGTTGGAACTCAAGCTGTGAGAAGGATACAAAGAGGCTGCATTTATAGACAGGTTAAGTAATTTGGCAGCACTGTGGCAGATGGAATATAATATGAGGAAGAATGAGGTAATAAGAGTAGAAAAGCAATTTTTTTTAGATGTGCATAACTCATAAATCCAAAGCCTTGAATGTCCTTGTGCAAGGAACACAAAAAGTTAGCATGAAGGTACAACAAGCAATCAGGAAAATAAATGGCTGTTGACTTTTTTTGCAAGGGGACTAGAGCAGACCAGTAAAGAAATATTCCTACAATTTTATAGGATTTTGCTGTGACCAAACCTGAAATATTGTGTGTAATTTTCACCTCGACATTGAAGAAAGGATCAATGTGTATTGGAGGCAGTACAGCAAGGATTCACGACATGGGTTTCCTGGGGTTAGAGGCTACTCTTTGATGAGAGGCTGAATAAATTGGATCTGTATTTTGTGGACCTCAGAAGAGGCAGTAGTCTCATTGAACCATTCAAGATTATGAAAGGGACCCAGATGCACAATCTAGAAGAAAGAGACTCAGTTTCAAGATCATTTAAAATTGAAATGAGAACATTTTTCACGAAAGGTGTTCTGAATCTACGGAATCCTTTACTCAAGAAAACAGTGGATGCACATCTATGAATATATGAATGATTCTATTTACATGTGTATTTTACAGTGAGAGAAACAGTGAAAAAATTTTCCACTGTTACCACAGTCTGGTGTCATTTTGAATAATTTTAAGAATAAGAGCAAAATAGAAAGATACAGCTTAAAGAGAGTCCATTAGTTCTGAGTCCGCTCATCATAAATAATGCCTGTGTCATTGTTTCTCCTCCCATCGCCTTACCGCCGTCTGCACTGGATCAAACCAATGTTGAAGTCGCTATTCTTCAGCTGCCATCTTTCGGTTCTCCTCCACCACTGACTCGCCACCACCTGCACCGGACCCACCAGTGTCAGAGTCACAACTCGTGCTGCGAAGTCCACCTCGATTGATGTCGCTGTGATGCCCTTCCGCCACTGCTTTGCTGCTGCCAGCACCGGACCCCATCAACAACAAAGTCGCTAATCTTCAGATGCTATCTTTCACTGCTGGGTCTACCGCCACTGATGTGGCAGCTGTCAATTCTGATGCCAGGTCCTGTGCTCGCCCAGGAAAAGTAAGTAGGGGCCCATTTGCCACTGTCATGAGGTCCACACTGGTCTCACTTGCCTTTGCCACGAGGTCTGCACTGCATATATTTTGGGCTAAGAGATATTTTTGGTCTGTCAGGGAATCAGGTCAGGAAAATGGAGTTGAACTCCAGATATCATCCGTGATTGTACTAAATGCTGGAGGAGGGTCAATAGCCGATGTGATCTATTTCCCATGTTATTAAAAAGGATTTGTTTTTGTAATATTTGCATTTTTTAAATTTGCAATTAAGTCCAGACTTTGAATTGTTGATTTTCCATGCCAGAGGGGTTGATTAGCTGTAATTTAACACAACGTATCATTAAAAGGTTACTTGCACTTGTCATGGCAAACCTTAAGCTTTTGTGGTGAGTTTAATTCCTATCTGATGTGCATATACAGCAACTTAGTAATTCAGTGGATTTTCACAGCGAGACAAGCATCTAGATGTTATTTTCATAAAGCCTGCAGTGAAATGATATTACTTCACTGAATCGCAGAATTGTTACAGTGCAGGAAGCCATTCAGTCCATCATGCCTACACCAGCTAGTTAAATGAACATCATTACCAGTGTTAATCTCTTACATCATACCTGCTTCTCCACTGAAGTTTCTGTACCATTTTATGCATAAATAATACAAATGCCAATGGTCTCACTGTTTTTCAACAGCACAAACAGACTTTTTTTTCTCTCAGATTTCGACATTACTTTGCCGGATACATCTAGCAGTTAGATTTGATGTGGCAAGTGTGTGGAAGATCATTAGCATGCTTTCCACTTTTGTGTACTAGTTTGCTTCTCATTTTCAACTTACACTAAGCCATTAACAATATGAAAAAGAAAGCTAAATGTATAAGTTCCTTCCAGTCAGTGCAGAGCTTTTCCATCAGCAAATCCTAAGTTGTACCTCTTCATGGCAGGACACAGAAACTGGGTCCTCACGGCCTCAGGCTAATGTTTCAGAGTAACTTAGAAGAGGTATGGCCTGATGACGTGATGTGTCAGGTAGAAAACTCCCAACCTATATGCACAAAATGCCACTGTTTTATAGATACCTTCGAAAAGTTGAACCTTAGAAAGTAAGCCATGGCAAAAAAAAAGTCTAGAGCCAAAGCCAGATGGGGATGAGTATATAATTATAAACAAAAGCAGAAGTTACTGGAAAAGCTCATCAGGTCTGGCAGCATCTGTGAAGAGAAATCAGAGTTAACGTTTCAGGTCCGGTGACCCTTCCTCCGAACCCGACCTGAAATGTTAACTCTGATTTCTCTTTTCAGATGCTGTCAGACCTGATGAGCTTTTCCAGCATCTATTTTTGTTTCTGATTCATAGCATCCACAGTTTTTTTCAGTTTTTATTGAATGTATAATTATGTCAAGTTTCCAGCAACTCCTGCAACCACACTAGCATCAAAGATCGTGTTTTGCATTGCTTCAAACACAGCTGTGGAAGTTGACGGAGGAATCCTGACGTGTGAGCAGCCAAAGATCTCGATGCATTTTGTGCATTGGGGATGAATACATGAGCATGCCATTTGGGCACTGTAATGCCCCTGCCAACTTCCATGTGTGTGATGTACAAAGGTGGGGAGTGAACTACATTGCTTTCTTGGTCTTGCTGGTTATTACAGGAGATTTTGCACGGCTACGAATAGTTGACCACTCCACTTCTCACTTTGCTATGGAAATTAGATAATGCTAAAGGAATAGTTAAGAAAGAATGTAGCAAGTGTGATACTTCACGGAGAATCACAGGGAGTTGCACCCCAGCATTTGAAGGTTCATTCTGCACCCTCAGGCAGAAGCTTGTCTCATCACCTGGCTTTAGTTACCTAGATTTCCATCTCCCTTTCATACTGGAAACCAATGGCAGTTCCTTTGACATAGGAGAAATGCCGTCACAGGTAAAGATCAGAAGAGAGTGGTTATCGCAGTTAGTCTCAAGCTGAATGAGTGGAAACTTGAACTGCAGTCTTTGATGTAGGCTATTTCCCAGAAGATCAGAAGCATTATGATTATTGCAGAGTTTGAAGTGTTTACATGTAACAAGCCACTCAGCTACTCTCACCTACGCACCAAACTTGGGTTAACCGACACCCAATGAGCTACTGAGCTCACTCAATTCTAGTTCTAGGTCAGACAAAAGTAATGCAAAAGCAGATGCTGACAACAGGAGGGAACACATTCTTGCCTGACTGTAGGTGGTGTAACTAACGCAATGTCCATGCTTAAAGTCAAAGGTATTATTCTGACCCTGCTTCCTTACACCATTTTGGACAACAATTCAGTAGAGTACCACTTTGGCATTTATGTGTGAGATCCAAAGAAGGTCCAGACAGGTAGAGCCAAGTGTGGTTTCACTTTTGCCATCTATCACAAAAGACGACCTCAGGCAGCTTTAGTTGATTCACATAGGCTTCGGTAGATTACATCATTACTGGAAGGCCCAACATCCAGCAATTCAGATGAGGGAGTCCAAACAGGCATGGAAATTGTTGAAGGACTGGAAGAGAAACAGGAGGAGGGTAGAGTTCTTTATTGGCTCATTCATGACAAAGTGAGAGAGGTGAAGGAATTCATCTTTCCCAACAACTGTAAATGTCATGTTGGCAATAGTTTATGATCAAGCAGAAACCAAGCAACAGAAAAGTTATCTGTCCTGATCAGACAGCAGTGTTACTGGCCTTGGATGGCTGCTGACTTTAATGAGTACTGTCAAAATTGTGAGAGGTGTGCTTTGGCTTAAGCAGGGGAGCAACTTCACCCAAGCATGGGATTCCTGTTCATCAAGAGACTTTCCGGAGGTCCTTTCAATGGTTTTTATGATCCTTACCCCTGTAGTAATGGGACTGAGTACAAACACGTACCCATGGACACCTTCACCAAGTTCAAACAGCTCATTCCTACCCGTGACCAAAAGACCTAACAAGAGCCAAAGTGTTTGTCCTTGATAAGTTTGTCTGTTTTGGTGTTTCATGTTGGATTCACAGTGAGCAGGGGTGCAACTTCAAGAGCAGGGTCCTACAGGAGCTTTGCAAGATCCTGTGATATTGCCAAGAGCCACACTAACCCTACTATATTGAGAGTAACAACGCAAGCAATTTGATTTGATTTACTATTGTCACGTACAGTGAAAAATATTGTGTGCGTTCCAGGCAAATCTTACCTTTCATAAGTACATTGGATAATAGAACAGAATGCAGAGTATAGTGCTGCAGCTACAGAGAAGATGCAGAAAAAGATCAACTATTATATGAGGTCCATTCATAAGTCTGATGACAGTGGTGAAGAAGCTGTTCTTGAATCTTTTGGCATGTATTATCAAACTTTAGTATTCTGCCCAGTGGAAGAAAGTATAACAGGGGTGGGAGGTATCTTTGATTATGTTGCCTGTTTCCCTGAGGCAGCAGGGAGTATAGGCCATGTCTGTAGATGGAAGTCTGGTTTACGTGATGGACTGGACTGTGTTCACAACTCTAATTTCTTGCGGTAATGGACAGAGCAGTTGCCATATCAAGCTGTGATGCATCCAGGTAGGATGCTTTCTGTGACGCATCCATAAAAATTAGTAAGAGTCATTGTGGACATTCCAACTTTCTTAGCCTTCTGAGGAATTAGAGGCATTGGCAGTTTCTTAACAGTAGCATCAATATGGATGGACCAGGATAGATCTATGGTGATATTTACTTTAGGAATTTGACCGTCTTGACTATCTCCACCTCAGCACCATTGATACAGGGCCGTGTCCTCTAGTCCGCTTCCTGAAGTTGATGACCAGCTCCTTTGTTTTGCTGACGTTGAGGGAGCAATTATTGTCTTTACATCATGTGACTAAGCTCTCTATCTCTGACCTGTACCCTGCTTGTCAGTGTTTGCAATCCGACCCACTGAAGTGGTCTCATCAGCAAATTTATAAATGGATTTAGAGCTGAATTTGGCCGCACAGTTGTGAGTCTTAAAAGGAGTATAGTAGGGGGGCTGAGTATGCAGCCTTGCGGGGCACAGGTGTTGAGGATTATGGTGGAGGATGTGTTGCCCCTATCCTTACTGATTGCAGTCTGCAGATCAGGAAGTTAAGGATCTTTTTTCAGAGCGGAGTAGCAGAGTCCTAGGTTTAGAGTTTGGAGGTGAGTTTGGTTGGAATTATGGTGTTGAAGATGGAGCCAAAGTCAATAAATAGAAGTCTGATGTAGGTGTCCTTGTTATCCAGATGTACATGGGATGAGTGTAGGGCCAGGCAGATGATGTCTGCCGTGGGTGTATTTTGATGGTAGGCAAATTGTAGTGGATCAATGTAATCTGGGAGGCTGAGTTGATGTGTGCCATTATTAATCTCTCAAAGTGATGAATGTTAGAGCCACTGGGTGATAGTCATTAAGGCACGTTCCCTGAGTTTTCTTTGGCAATGGGATGAGAATGGTGTTCCTGATGTCTGGACCCTTGGGAGGTACAATAACAGATAAGCTGCGAAGGTTTTCTTGAGCAAATACTTAAAAGTAAGTGGGAACCTCACAAGACGTATACAAACACTCCCACCAGCTGATTTTCGCAGGATCTGAGTGCACAGTTAGGGACCACATCTGGGCCAGTCGCTTTCCATGGGTTCGTTCTCAAGAAGGCCGATCTGCTGTCTGCGGCAGTGACTCAGTTACAGGTGCACCCAAGGCTATCTGGTCAGGTGACATCATTTCATTGACCTTCTGTTCAAAATGAGCATAGAATGCACTGAACTCGTCAGAGAGGGATACATTGTTGCCAGCGATTCTACTCGACTTTACTTTGTAGACCCTTATGTCATGCAAGTCTTGCCACAGTTGATGTGTGTTTGTGTGGTTAGTCTGGGACAGTAGTTTAATGTCATTATCTCTTGGCATCTCTGATGGCTTTGTGTAGATCGTACCTAGATTTCCTGTATAGGAAATGAACTTGAATGCCTCAGGCCTGAACTTCAGTAGGCAATGGACCTCCCAGTTCGTCCATGGTTTCCAGCTGGGGAACACTTGGATTAACGTGTTTGGCATGCAGTCTTCTACACACTTAATGATGAAATCTGTGATGATACAGGCATACTCGTTTAGGTTAGCTGCTGAGTTCTTGAATTTGAACCAGTCCACCAACCCTTAAGGAGATCACCTCCTTAAGGTTGGAGGTGGGATGCTTGAAACCACATTGTTTCAATCTTACTTGAAGGTCAGCAAGTCTCCCACATTTCCTCAATAAGTGACTGCATCTGGTCAAGTCGGTATGGGTAGTCTGTCATTCCAGAAGGTAAGTGAGTGCATTCGATGGCGTCTTGGCCACTGGTTGCGGCCTTGGGAACTCCAGAGGGAGTCATTCTCGGTCTGGTTGAGCCACGATGTCAGGACTTCAGTAGGTCTAGTAGAATTGGATTGGGTCACGTCTCCATTTGATGTTTGAGTTGGGCCTTCAAGAGACCAGTAAGTATCTGGTCTCTTCGTTGTCATGGTCATGGTTTCAGCATCAGCAGTTGGGCCTCGTAGGTTCACACAGTCGTGCGCTCCAGGAGGTCCTGGCCTTCATTGGATCAGATCCAGTTGAGTTGGGCAGGATGGTTGTTTCCAGAGGTTGATACATCACCAGACTTGTAAGTAAATTTAAGAGAACATTGTTAGTAATTCTGACAGACTTACAGTTGAGATTGAAGAGAGTAGAAAGATGTGAGGAGATAATCTGCTGGGGACAGCTTGTCACACTTTGGCACCCTTTTGGAAATTCAACTGCAGCCTGCATGACTGGCTATGCACCTTGCCTCCTGAGTGTAAACAAAAGTGGCTTAAGTACATTCCAGAGCTGCTTTACGCTTATAACACTGTCACACTTTCAACCACAGGCTATTCTTCTCTTTGGATAAGACCCAGTCCTTCCCATGGTTCAGGTCTTTAGCTCACCACTTGATGGAAAGAGCTAAATCAGCGAGTGCATAGCTGAGCATCACATGGATTTGAACCAGGAATTCAAGATGGTGTCCAAGTGATCTGAGAGAGAAATGCTGCAATGGAAAACATTGAATGATTGCAAGGTGAACAAGACTGACCTTTCAATCAATGCAAGAGTATTCACCCAAAATTAGAATATTAGTGTTCAGAATAAAGTACAGGATATGAACTCCATGGAGCCATCAGGTGGCCACATTTATTGTGTGGAATTTGACTAGAGGGCAGGCTCAGAACATGCTTATTGAGAGTAGTTACTAGAAGTCAGAAGTCTTGTGGATCATGTGGATGGGAAAGCAGCAAGTTGAGTGGTATTGCAGAACCTGAGGTGCTGGTGTCTGATGGCTTGAGTGGTAAACAATAATGATGAAGAATTCTGGAGTGGCCTATGTGTTATAAACCTAGGGGTTGAATCCAATGTAGGGAGGCCTATGCTCATCCTGGAGAATGGTACAGGGATGACTTATTGGGAGGCAGCAATGGAGCAATAAATGCCCCAAATTTGGGGAATCCACCACAGAACCTGGTGCCCTTGGGAGGTACCATAACAGATAAGCTGCTGAGAAGATTTTCTTGAGCAAATACTGGATATCGCACCAATCCTACCAGATTGGTGGTGCATGAAGAGAATGCTGTCCCCAGTGTGGACTCAAACATTCCAGCTATCGTGCTAGTCATGCAACAACTTAACAAATGGTTGTGTGCTGTGTGTAGTTGCTGGGGTGGCAAGTCCCAAGCAAGGAAGTATGTAACAGAACCTCCATCGGCAAGTTACAACTGTGTGGGAGGGTGCCGAGCGGGGCAGCTGGAACAGTCCCTGGAAGAAAGGGTGTCTTCGGGAGAATGAGACTTCCAAGGCAGGAGGTTCAGAGAGACAAATAGTGTCTTTAACCAGACATAAACCACATATTTAACTCGTGTAAAATGTATGTCTTCCTTATTGAACCTTCATTTCCCTTTATGTCTGTGATGACTGTATGTCAGTGGAACAAAGAATCCCTGCTTCACAATCTTTGAGTATCCCTGTGTTCAAATCTCATGATGCACAATAGTCTGAGGTGGAATTTACAACCGTGGAGTTCGACCGTAATCCCAAAATTTTAGGATTACTTGCAAATTTGAAATCAAATTTGAATTTGTATTTTCCACACATTTATTCTGCTATCAGACAGTGTCTGTGCCTTCATCAGGGTTTACTTAACACTTCATAGAATATTAATAGATTACCAGATAGCTGTGCTATAGTTCCCAACAATATCAAGCCAATACAATCTGACAAGTATCAGTACTTCTTTTGTAAAATGTGTTTTGCACTTCAAGCTTGTATATTTATTGCTGTCACAACACTGCCTCGTTCAGACTTTTTGTATATTCTTTCATGAGATGTGCATGTCACTGACAAGACCAAATGTTTTCCGTCTGTAATTGCCCTTGAAGTGATTGATTTACTGGACCGTTTCAGAGTCAGTTAACTCTGTGGGTCCAGAGTTACATGTAGGCCAGAATGGGTAAGAATGGCAAATAAAGGATGTCAATGAACCAGATATGTTTTAACAACAGTTGATAATAATTTCATGACTACCATCACTAAGCTAAGTCTGCAGTTCCAGATTTTATTAAATAATTGTTAGCACCAACTCTGGTGGGAATTGGACCCATGTCCACAGAGCATTAGGCTTGGCCTCTAAATTGCTAGTCCAGTAACATTATCAATACCGTTAAAATCTCCCCGACAGAGGGAATGTTTATATTGTTTTGGTTATTCTCATTAGTGGCTTTCCATTATTTTCATTCTGCAGTATCTCTCCAGTTCTGGCTGAATTCCCATCTTTTGTGTCAGTTACTTTCTTGCTGTCTTACCTGTTCACTTCTGTTGTGACTTCTTAGGTCTGCTGTTTCTGTGCCCCTATCTGCCTCTTGCTGCATTTCATCCAGTCACCCAGAATAACTCTGACTGCATTCATCCTGGTGATTAGGTGAACATTACTATTATTGTAATATTACTTCTGTATCAATTAGTTTAAGAAAAAAAAAACTTGAAAAACTGTCCTGGGTTTTTTTATTATTTGAGTCCTGGGATTTCAGGATCACCAAGATGGTCAAGGTCACAGGACACGTGATCGCAAGATTACAAATCAATGCTGAAATCCAAATATTGACCATCATCATTTTCAGATGGAATTAACCCAAAATCAAAATGACATAACTCGTACCAAAGCATAGAGCTTGAATATTCATTTTGTTTTTTGTAGTTTGTTTGAAAGACTTATGTGTAGGCATATTTATCTTTCAGAAGTAACACACAATCTGTCGCAGGGAATAGAAATGTACTTTTTCATTCTGTATAGATGAATATTTGTAAATAGCAGGTTTCTGAGCAAATTGTTGTAGTTTCCCTCAATTAATAGGAATTACCTTTACTGTTATCATTCATTTGAGGCTAACAGTACAAAATTACCTCAGTCGTGTTGTTTAAGGATCCAAAGAAGACTCACCTGCCTGTATTGAAATGAGAATATGCATAAGAAGAGCTGGCAACTATTCTGCAGCTTTCACCTACAAATGAATGAAATTGAAAGAGGTCATGCAAATCTTACATCCAAAATTTGTAATAATAGCCTGTATTCCTCCCCTTTGAAGTGTAATATTTCTACAGTCTGAGTGAATAAATCCTTGCATTCTCTTGTTCCACCCCTCTTATTTCGTACTGGAAAATGTTATGGAATTGAAGTCATGTGTTTCTCATGTCTACTCCCTTTTACATTGACATCATGGAAAGATGCTAGACTGGCAGGGTGACTGATTTTCCAGGAATTTCTTCCAGCTCCCCTTCCCACTGCTATATGCAGCTGATGTGTTAGTGTGCCTGTATCTGCTCCTGGTGGAAGTGTAAGTCACAAGAAAGATAGAAATCAGTAGTTGAAAGTTTTATATTGATTTTTGATGTCAGCCGATATGTTAAGCTAGGAATTTCTGAGAGTGTTATATACATCCTGTGAGGTGTACGGGGGTCCTGATCCACTTGACGTTCTAGAGATGTCTAATAGAAATTGCTGATTTACCCACAAAGTGTAGCTAAGATGGTACCATTTGTTAACATGTATATTAATTGAAATGAAAATGCCTTTCAGATGCTCTCATGATAGATGTAAATCGAATTTGGTTGCATCTTTGGTTAATACAAATACCCCCATGCAGTAACTACTATTATATGGCATTTGCAATGACCAAAGAGTGTTCTCGTTTTTATTTTATCATTTTTGTAATAGTTAAAATTCACATGCAAACATCGTGTGAATGAGTATACAGCACACATATTCAACATTAACATCAATTACTCAGTTATGAATCAGAAATTCAATTAGCCATATTATTTGTGGCTTAGTTGGCATCACTCTCACCTGGCCAGTCAGAATGTTGCAGCTTCAAGTGCCACTTCAAGAATTGAATTTCACAGTCCCTGAACAACCTTGGACAGTGCTAGGTCAGCTGGGAAAATACAACAAGATTAGAATAATGAATTCTCAACATCAAGAAAACAAAGTCAGATTTTCCATCCAAGGTATTAATTGTGAAGTAAGAAGTCTATTTAGATGCATTAACATCACAATATTACCACTTCAATGAAAGTTGCTGTTTCTCCAGGCAGTGGAAAGAAACTAGATAGCAACAGCTCTTGGCATAAAAGTCTGAGGGGGCTTCAGCTTGCCTGACAGGGAGTGGGTCACAGTAAGTCCTGAATGTCAAATGCAACCAGTCCAGGTTTTGTTAGTGAATTGGTTACAGAACTTAACAGAAATCAGTCAGGAGTCTGGTCATTTATCAATCATGCCTGGCATTCCAGATTGGTCAAAGGAACATGAAGGTTTGGATCACTTCGATTGACAGTCTGAGCCTGAAGCTCAGTCTCGGTTTTTCCTCTGTCCTCATTTGAATCGTAAGAATGCGATCAAAATGAAAAATAGTTGCCACTACACCCAGAGTGAGCAAAGTGACTTTACAATTAAGTAAGCAGGCTTTACACGTGAATAATGTGGGGCCCTTCAAAGGGCAATTACATTGATCAGGCACTTACACAGTTTAGGTTAATGACATCTGTAATCAGAAAATTTTGCTTGCAGTGACCAATAATTCCAAACATAAATCCAAGCCGCAAGCAATGTCGACTATATCGTTATAAATTGATCATGTGATCTCTGTGAAGCTGAAGTAATCACTGATGACCTTTAAAGTGTTACTTGCAGGCCACACTTCACAAAGACAACTTAGGAGCTCGTAGGTTGCACAAGGAGCTGCTTTCTTCTTGATTTAAATTGTAAGTACCAACTCTCACATGCAATGCTGCCTTTCTTGGTAATGCATGGGGGACAAAATTTCATTAATTTTATCACACATTCTCTTTCTCTTTATGTGCAGTTTAGCTTGCACTGCACACATTAGAATAAGGTCCATTATGTCAAAAGTCTATGTACAGGCATCCTATGATGCTATTTGTTGAAGTCCACCATGTCCCATCACGTTGAGGACTATGATAAACTATCATTATTGTGCCAAATGACGACTGACTACTCATATTACAAAGGAACTGTTCCTCTTCTAATATTCTCCATATGGGCTCATTGGAACCATTACCAATGGATCCAGCTGCAACAGCTACGATTCACAAGAATAGAAATTGCTGGAAAAACTCAGCAGGTCTGGTAGCATCTATGGAGAAAAATCAGAGTTGACGTTTCAGGTCCAGTTACCCAGCTTCAGATTGGCATTGGCAGTTCCTTTGTTTTTTTTGTCAAATTTTATCATTCCTGGACCTACTACACAATGAAGAAGCAGAGATATAGGAGGAACAAATGCATCAGCAACTGAGGACCAGCATGAGCCTCCAGATGCTGCCAAGCAGCTTCTATTTGAAGAAGCTACAGAGAAAGTCACATCAAGATGTGGTGGAGGTACTGGAGACCCAGTGTCTATTGTCCTTGATGCTGTTTCCTCCAGACGAGTGAGATGCAGTGCTGCTGCCAAATGAGGATGTCCCGGGGCACAATCTCAGAACTTGTGAACTGAAGGAGTAAGAGGTCATCCTATCACTGTTGCTATCAAGGTGATAACTGCACGAAGTTTCCATGTAACCTGCCGTCTACAAGGATCAACCCACAAATATTTCAAGACTGTTACCAATACAATCTGTGCCAGATCACACTGCTTCATCTCATTTCCTGTAGGAAAGTCGGTGCTGGAGACCAGGCTATATAGGCTCTTCCACATGGCTGGCTTCCCCCAGATGCAGAATGCTAGACTATGTGAACATTACATCAAGAGTACCATTTTTTATGCAGCTAACTTCATCAACAGAAAAGGGTTCTATTCCATCAGTGTGCACTTTATTTATAATAATCAGTACCATATCAGCAGTGTGCCAGGTCTCCTGGAAACTGACATGATATCTATACCCTTCATAACTCTCCAGTTCGTCCTTTATTTCAAGGGCTGGATTCTTACAAGGATGGCTACTGCGGGACCAAGTTAACCTCTGCAATCACAGTTGATGATTCCATTATATAAACCTGCTGACTGTTGCCTAGCTTTGATGCAATGAGCCCATTCTTTGACCACAGCCTTGTGGAACTGACAGTGATGTTCTGCGTCTTGAATCAATCTGGTGTTCTTTGCAGTAACTCCAGACAGTGTGTCACATAATCTTTGCATGCTGCTGTCTGCACAACTGGAAAAGCAAAGAAGGACGTTGAGCTGACAGAGCAGCAGCAGTCTTCCAAGGATGAAGACGCGATTCAGCAGGAGGAAATTCACCTTCAGCAGGTCAGAGCAGTTCAGCATCAGGCGCAACAAGTCAGACTGGAGCTAATCGACACTCTCTCTTCCAACTGGAATGAGTTGGGTGAAATCATCATTCGTTGATATAAGTCAGTTACTTCTGTTTAGTCCCAGAAACAAATGCAACTTTTATGTTTATTCTTTCTTAACTTCTATTTAACAACCGGGAAAAGCAAACATATTAAACAGCTTTTTGAAATCTTTACAACGTGATGTTATTACTGAATGTGTGAACAAGCTGATATGTTTCCATGGATGTTAGGCAATGGGCAGTAGCGCTAAAAATGGGTAGCCTTTGTAGGTTAATTCTTAGCTGCAACTACACTGAAAGTTGATTATAATCAAAGAGAGTCGTAGAGATTTACTGCACTGAAAGAGACCGTTTGGTCCAATTCATCCATGCCAACCAGATAGCCTATATAAATCTAGTCCCATTTGCCATATTTGGCCCATGCCTCTTTAAACCCTTCCTATTCATATACCCATCCAGATGATTTTTAAATGTTGTAATTGTAACAGCCTCCACCACTTTCACTGGCAGCTCATTCCATTACCCGCACCACGCTCTGCGTGAAAAAATTGCCCGTTAGGTCCATTTTATATCTGTCCCCTCTCACTTTAAACATCTGCCCTTTAGTTTTGGACTCCCCATTCCAGGGAAAAGACTTTGCTTATTTACTATATCCATGCCTGTCATGATTTTAGAAACCTGTATAACATTACCCCTCAGCCTCCGACAATCCAGGGAAAATAGCCACAGCTTATTCAGCTTCTCCCTATAGCTCAATCCCGGCATCATCCTCATAAATCTGTTCTGAACCCTTTTAAGTTTCACAACATGCTTTCTAGAGGAGGAAGGCCAGAATTGCATGCAATACTCCAAAAGTGGCCGAACCAATGTCCTGTACAGCTCAGATAGGTAATAATTTAAACTGTCAATATTTACAATAAAACACCGTGCCACCTATGTGCCCTCGGAAGCTTTTCTTTTTCCTTGCTTTCCCACTACGTTTACTGTGAAGTGCTGGCAACATTTGAACTGGTGTCGGTCTGGACTTTAGGTAAGGAACTATCAGGGAAAATCTTGAAAGGTCCCAGCAGCAGTGAGCACAATTTAGTGCAACGTGTATAGTGGAATTATCTCTACGCCATAAGATGTGCATCAGGGAATTGTATTAAATTACTTGCTAGAAGTCTCAGAAAGAAACCCTCCATGAAACTTCCCAAGATTGATGCTTTAACAATTTTTGCAGAAATTCAGCCCTCGGAGCCAAACTCAAAAATCAGGCCTGATTTTCCAATGCGGTACTGTGTGTGTGTTTCACTGTTAGAGGTGCAAGTTATTGCCGGTGCCCTGGTCAATATTTATCAATCAATAAACAACACAAAAAGTTGTTTGTCGTTGTCATACTGCTGCTAATGGGAATTCTTTGTGTGAAATTGGCTTTCGTGTTTGCTATGTTACATCAGGGCCTAAACTGAAAGACAATGTCTCCAGTTGTAAAGCACGTTGGGATAGTCTATGACATGACAGGTGTTACGTAAATGCAAATCCCTCTACCTGAGTGCATCAATACTGGGTGGCCATGCAATGAAAAGCACTGCCCCAGAATGCAGCCTCAAACATATGAATTTTCCAAATTTGGAAGAGAAATATTTTTCTTCAAAGTTGACAAATTCCACATAAATTGAAATAAATGTTTGTGCACTGCACAGTAAATGTCCAACTAATATTGTCACTGTTTTCAACTGCTGAATCGGAGGATCATGTAGAAGAATAGATAGATTAACAAGATTAGTTATGAAAATCAATTATCATGTAATATTTTCCAGAAGAGGCAGGCACAGATGGAGGGTAACAAAAAAAAAACTTTAAAAAATAAGTTACAGTCCCAAATTGCGACTGTAAGCACAGGAAGCAAGATTTCATTCTTTCTAAATTAATTGATACAAATTCAACAAGTCTTGTAAAAACCTGTTAATTATTGATTGAGGATGTGACCTAGTTTATAGCTTTGGATATTCTGCAAAATGATAAAGTGGTGTAACAAATTTAGTCTAAAATCATGTTGTGAACTTTCATTTTACTTTTATTGCAGTTTACTTTTATTACTGAGGTGATTAATAGTGGTCTGGGAAATAATGCAGATTTTCTCAGAATTGATCAAATACCCAACATTATAATTTCAGTATTCTGCACATACACTTGAACTTTGCCCAGACTGAATTATTTCATGCCGCCATTCCCTCAGGCTGGACACATTTGTTTTATGTATTTTGTCACCTCCTTAAAGCTTTCAAAATGCACAAGTCTTAATCTTGTTATATTTTTCATTTGGTTGCAGAAATACTACTTCAATCTACAAAAGGTTAATACGACGAATAAAGATTTTTTCTTCTTTTGAAAGACAGTAATGCAGACTTTGTCAGTTTTATTACAAGCTCCTAAAATCCCAAATGCATCACATTATACTAATGTTACGCCACACTGGTTGAGTACATGGGTAAGTGAACTTTCAAAGGTGTGGAGGTGAAGCTGTCGTTAGCACTATATCACATCCGATTGATATGTTTCATCCCTTATAACATGTTTAACCTAGATTGCTAAATTGGCACCATTGCTTCACTAAACAAAAAATTGAATTAACAATTGATGCTGGAAATCAGAAACAAAAACGCAAACAGAAATTGCTGGAAAAACTCAGATCTGGCAGTCTCTGTGGAGAGAAATCAGAGTTAAATTTTAATGTTCTCAAGAAAGGTCACTGAACCCGAAATGTAAACTCTGATTTCTCTCCACAGATGCTGCCAGATCTGTTGAGTTTTCCAGCAGTTATTGTTTTTGCAACCCATTACTACTATATCTTCACTGAACATGGATAAATTGCACAGAGAGGCAATTATTGGGGATCCTAAAATTAGAAAAAAAAAAGCTTATGTTCAGAATTGAATGGCGAATTGTGTTTAGACATTACTGTGAAGGACTCTTTTAGCTAAGAGGAAATTATAAGACCTTAAGAAATAGGAGTATTCTATTTGGCCCCTGAAGCCTCCTCAACCATTCAATAGAATTACGGCTGATCTGATATTCTTTCAAATAGACGAAACAGTTGGAATGAAACTAGAAAAAATAGCACAGTTTCTTTTCAAATTTTGCTGCAAAGTCAACAAAGGAGCGCAGGATTTTTGGTGCTGAAGGATTCCAATGCGGCAGGTTGAATCATATGGGTCTCAAGTCTGCACAGGATGTTTGAATTATTTCAGGAAAATTAGTAAGTCACTCTAGTTATCCTAGTATCAAGGCCTCCTTTCTAGATTTTAGGACAATGAAGATATTTCTTTTCCCGGTATCTTCCAAGAGATAGCATGAAAAGCAAACTTACCATATTCTTGCACAACCCTTCTGACATTAAACATATTTGGAGTGGACAATAAAACCGTGTTCATAACAGTTCAACATTCAGTTTGCAAGGAGCACTGCCACTATACAAGATGATTTGCAAAGACCTGATGCCATAAAGAAGGCGGTCTGGTTATGTGCTACTAAATTACATTTAGTTAACAAGGTCAATGAAGTGCACATCTAGAGAGTGTTGCAAAAAATACGGTGTGTATGCTTCAAGTGACTTCAACCTTTTCAGCCACATCCTCCGAGAATTTTTCAGTACAGCTAGAGAGTTAGGACCACCATCTAGCAAATTGCCTTAATTTCGGACTATGTAGTCATTTGGTAGAACTTGACTATTGCTGAAAAATACACAATAGTTGAAGTTTTTGTCCTCCAATCATCTGGCTATTTCATAGTAATACAAATTCAAAGAACCACCCTGTGGTTATACTGCATGAGGGAAAAAATGCAAATGCAAAATAGTGTGGTCATTTTTGGCTTTTTGCCTAGCCCAAGGCGGCCAGCCTAATATTGTTGTCCTTTTTCGTTACACTTCATCGCCTATAGATGCTGGTCAGGTATCACATTTAAAGTTATAAAGATACTTAGTTATGCCATCTGTACAGGTTGGTCCAGAAAGACCAGCCTATGTGTATTGGGTCTATAGTTTTAGAATCCCATGCTCCTCACCATTTTTCTGTCCTCCTGTTGTGGTGGAGCAAATTAAGCATAGAAAGAATACCAATTATGCAAAAACCAAAATATGGGAAATAATCAAATTGTGGGTATGTTTGTACATTTTATTCCCAATTCCACAAATCCTCCCACCAGTGGTGATATCTGTAGTGATTTATAATGATGTCAGCCAGATGGACCTCAAAAAAATGACGTCCCTGATTGGGGTTGTTAATCTGGTCCAATCGGGGAGCCATGGCTGACATAAAGAGGAGTATCAGAGGTCCTGTTCACTGTGAGAGCTGGCTGTCAGGAAGCTGGATCATTGTCAAGGACTTTCCATGTGTAAATGAAGGGTGACTTGGTGATGGGATACTAGTCTCTGTGGAATTATTTCAGTAGCAATGAGAGAAAAGCACACTCCTGAGGAAATTCACTTGCTACAGTCGTCTTTGAATTGAGGTAAGCATTTCTGGCATCATGCCATTATGTGGGAAGCAACTCCACGATTCTGCAAAGCCCGCCCAGTGCCATTTGCCTTACAGGCAAAAGTACAGGCAGAAATCAGATGGCTGGAAAGCGAAGGAATCATCAAACTAGTTCAGTAAGCTTGCGGAATTGGCAGCACCAGTCATACGGATTGTGAAGCCCGATGGGTTGGTTTGCCTTTCTGGGCATTTCAGACAAACATAAACCACTCTTCGCAGTTGAATAAATATTCAATCCTTCACATAGAGGATTTATATGCAAAGCTGGCGGGGTAGTGCTGTTCTTCATGAGACTTTATATGAGCCATGCATACTTCCAGTTAGATGAGGATTCCCAGGAGTATAATACAATTAATACCCACAAAAGTATGAGACTGCCATTTGGGGTATCATCAGCTTTTGCAATTTCTGAGCAGATAATGGAGAACATTTTATAAGGTCTACCCCAAGTCACCATTTATTTAGATGAGATGCTAATAACAGAGAAGACCAATAAGGAGAACTTAGAGAATTTGGACATAGTCCTTAGCTGTTTCTCCCAGGTGGGCATATGCCTTAGAAGGGAAAAATGTGTTCCAGGCACCTCAAGTGACCTACTTGGACGACAGGGTAAACAAGACTGGGTTACAACCATTGAAAGGTATAATAAGGGTGCTTAAAGATGCCATGTCTGTACTGGAGCTTAAGTCTTTCCTTTAGCTGGTGAATTATAATGGGAAGTTCATACATAAGCTGGCCTCTATCCTGGCACTTTTGCATCAAATCTTAAAAAGGGTTAACCTTGGAAATGGTCACATAGCCAAGCCAAGCCTTTTGCGGAAGTAAAGAAACAGCTATCATCCTCTAGGGATAGTAGGAACTGCAAATGCTGGAGAATCTGAGAATAACAAGGTGTAGAGCTGGATGACCACATCAGGCCAAGCAGCATCAGAGGAGCAGGCAGCTTGGCCTGCTGTGTTCATCCAACTCCGCACTTTGTTATCTATCATCCTGTAGGTATTGGCATACTGTGATCTCAAGATGAAATCTGACATGCGATGCCTTCCTGTATGGCATCAGAGTCAAATTAGCTTATAGGTTGCCTAATGGAGAGGAATGCCCTGTAGTGTATGCATCTAGGACTTTGACTAATGCATAGTGTAGATATGCCTAGATAGAGAAGGAAGGTTTGGCAGTCATATTTGGAGTCAGGAAAATCCACCAATACGTTTACAGATGTAAATTTGTAATAGTAGTGGACTATCAACTCTTGTGAGGTCTCCTTAAAAAGGACAAGGCAGTGCCGCTTATAACTTCAGGCTGAATTCTGCAGTGAGCTCTAATACTAAGTGTGTATAATTACAAGTTGGAACACTGTCCAGGAGGCCAAGGAGCAAATGCCAATGCATTGAGTCAATGCCCACTGGTAGTACACCACCAGTGGTACCACCACTGGAAACATCCATAATGTGTTTAAAATTTTCTGGCCACACTTGCAGTCATAGCTGACAGTATCAAACTTTGGATGCAGAAAGATTCAGTCCTGGCAAAACTGAAACAGCTGGTGGAGATGGGGGAAACCAAAGGGCCTTCATGGACAGAATCAAAACCAAGAGACCAGATCTCAGTAGAGGTTGACATATTATTTTGGGGAACAAGAGACATCATCCCAAGCAAAGGCCGCCACCAGATACTGGCTGAATTCCACCAGGGTCATCCAGTGGTTTCCAACATGAGGATATTGGTGAGAAGTTATGTCTGTGGCCAGGATTGGATACAGCCATAACTGCATTCGTGGACCAGTACCCAGAAGCCAACAAGGACAAAAGTTACAGTTAGCAGCTCCCCCACATTTATGTGAATGGTCAGGTAAACTCTGAATTTGGTTATACGTCAACCATGCACATCCTTTTGTGGGTTCAATGTTCCCAGTCATTGTAGACATCCACCCAAAGTGACTGAACCTGCATAGAGTTAATTCAAACATGGGAACAACAATAGAAAAACTGCACACATCTTTTGCAATACACAGACTCCTGGAAGTGTTGGTCTCAGAGAATGGGCTATCATTTGCCGGCAGGAAATTTGAGTATTTCCTAAAGTTGAATGGTTTTTGTCATATAAGGACAACTCCATACCATCCATCATGTAATGGTCTGGCAGAAAGAGCAATGCAAATTTTGAAGATAGGCTTAAAGAAACAGTCAACAGCTTCACTAGCTACCTATTTATCTGGGTTCCTATTTAATTAAAGGACCACCCCTCATGCAACTACAGTGATAGCTCCAACAAAGTTGCTAGCTGGGAGAAGACTCCATGCCAGGTTAAACCTCATCATCCCGGACCTGGAGCGGGGAGGGTGAAACAGCATCAGGAACACCAATGCTGGGCGTAAGACTCCACTAAACGAGAGAGACAGTATACCTCAGGAGACGAAATTTGGTGTAGGGACCACAGGAATGGCCCTGCATTGGTAACAGGCATGGTCACTGCGAGGTCGGGTCCAATGACATCTGAAGTTCTGATTGGTGTGACGGTCCTGAACAAGCACATGGACCATATGACTGTTTCAAATTCACAAACGGTGCCTAAGAAAAATGTATCAGAGATAAAAGGTACTGCAGATGCTGGAGAATCCGAGATAACAAGCATGGGGCTGGATGAACACAGCAGGTCAAGCAGCATCATAGGAGCAGGAAAACTTGACGTTTCGGGCCTAAACCCTTCATCAGAAAATTTTCTGATGAAGGGT
>JAHRHZ010000058.1:29302922-29399345 GCA_024137785.1 Ginglymostoma cirratum | reverse complement strand
CATTTCTGATGAAGGGTCTAGGCCCGAAACGTCAAGCTTTCCTGCTCCTATGATGCTGCTTGGCCTGCTGTGTTCATCCAGCTCCACACCTTGTTATCTCGGATTCTCCAGCATCTACAGTACCTATTATCTCTTTTCCTTCATCTGGGTCTCTGCTTCACAGGACTCAGACATCCACCAGCATGGCAACATTGATCCCGGCCTATCCATCTTCAGTCACACTTTTCATCGCCTGAGGTTTTTAATCATTCAGTGGAAGTAAAGAAGTTGAGAATGCCCATGGTTTTGAGGTCAAATATATTAACACATATTGGGCATTCTTGGAAAGTGTGCGTGGTGACTGCTATGAGCAGTATAAAATGAGGTCAGCAGATGGGATACCAGAGACTTTGACTTTTCTCAAGATACATCAGCCTGTACAGGATCCTAGAGCAGCAAGTTTGAGCAACAAGTAATCAGGCTGTCCTTTTACCTGCCTGTGCCATCACCGTTCCTGAAGGCTCATGTTAGCCATCTCCAACTGATCAACACCAAACCTAGCTAGAGTGTCAAGTATTTTAAGTAGCAGACCCATTGACTATGTGAGCCACCGTCATCACTTTGGGAGAAAAGGGTTGAGTGTCCATGGAGTTTACCAATTTCAGTAACAAGAATGTTTACCTCCAACCAAGTACACATATAGATGTCCTTAAATATGCCACTGTCATGGACAATAGACTAACTGGAGGTCAGTCTCTAACGTCATTTCAAAGATGGGCTTTGGCAAAGTGTCAGATGAAATGGCAGAGGAACTAGTTTGTTTCCACTCTCATTAAGTCAGGTACATCTTTCAGTAAAGATGTTTATGACGTATATTGTGACCCAATAAGCCACAAGCTTATGACTAAAAATGACTTTAAAAGTCCAGTAAAGACTCAGTACAACTAGATCCTGTGCCATCATTGGGAGGAAGTCCGGGATTTCTTACAGAAATAAAGTGTCATCCAAGAGCTGTCAGCTCCAGCATAGTCCTTGTGAGCATGAAAAGCAGAAAATTTAGGATCTATCTTGATTACCAGGCCCTTAATGTAAAGATTCCATGATACTTGCCCGTTACCTAGGGTTCAGGAAAGATTACAAGCGTGCAAAGTACATCTGCAATCTCAATTTGGCCCACAATTATAGTCAGCTACCCATCACTGAACAAGAGATTCGAAGGATAGCATTC
Source organism: Ginglymostoma cirratum (assembly GCA_024137785.1). Lineage (NCBI taxonomy): Eukaryota > Metazoa > Chordata > Chondrichthyes > Orectolobiformes > Ginglymostomatidae > Ginglymostoma > Ginglymostoma cirratum. Next base: position 29,398,138 of record JAHRHZ010000058.1, on the reverse strand, counting down.
CAAACAGACATCGGTAGACTTTACAAATATACAAGAATGCCATTTGGGCTCTGCAGTGGTCAACCACCTTCATGCATGTGATATATAAAACTCTTGGTGACCTTAATTTCCAGTCCATCCCTATGTATTGCAACAGCATTCTCATCTTCAACTTAACATTCAAGTATACTCTTGCAAGACTAAACATCATCTTAACCTTCTTGTTGCAGTTTAACTTGAAAGTTAAGCCAGAGAAGTGTCAACTTTTCCGAAGAGAAGTGTGATAGATTGGGCAGTTTATTTCCAAGGAAGACATTACTCTTGATAATGGGAAAATCCAAGTGGTAGAGGAGTGGGCTCAACCTAAGATGAGAAGGGAACTGCATGAATTCTTTGGTCTAGCACATTACCATAGGAGGTTTGAGCAAGGCTGTGCACTGTTGGCAACCCCACTCTATGATTTTCTGAGGAAGCATGCTTGAGCAAATTCTGAAAGAGAGTTCAGGAATGTAGGAAGAAGAGGTGTTGCTTCATTAGCATTACGGGGAATTGGACCCCAGCACGTGTAGGCTTCTTTAGTACCTCAAGCAGAAGCTTGTCTCATCACCTGTTCTTAGCTACCAGATTTCTGTCTTCCTTTCATACTGGAAACCAATACCAGTTTCCTAGGACAAGGAGAAGTACGCGAGGGCAGAAAAGAGTGGTTATGATGTGCACCAGTCAGAGTATCTAGCTGAACAAGAGAATACGAAAAATTTATCCAGAATGAAACATGAACTGCCAGTTTTGAGGTTGGCTATTTCCAGAAGTTCAGACACATTCTGATGAGTGCAGAGTTTGAAAGGTTTCAAGCAACAAAACCCCTCAGATGGTCAAGTGTCTGCTAAGCTTGGTGCAACAGAGATCAATGTTCTACTGAACACGTGCAATTTTGATCTCAGATCCACTACAGATCAGGCCATAGAAATGCAAATGCCTGAAGATCTTAGTCATAAGGCAGGGAACCTGTCCAGCTGGAGGGGGCTATCGTTGACAATGTATTCATGCCTCAAATTGGAAGTAGTATTCCAACCTCGATCCCCTATGATGTTTGGAATAAGATTCAGTAGAGTGTCACCCATGCAGTTATGAGTCAAATCCAAATCAGGTGGAGCCAGGTGTGGTTTCACCTTTGCTATCTATCTCAAAAGTGGATCTTATCTTGCTGATTGTGCAGTCTAGGCTGCATTCCTATTTCTATTATTCCCTCCCAGGTCTGGCTTTTTACCAAGTACCATTTATTTTACAATAAATTCTAACTGTATTCAAACCTTTCACTGCAGATGCTGGAAATCTGAAGTAAGAACAAAACAAAAGCTGAAAAAACTCAGCATATCAGGTAGCATATATGGAAAGAAATAGAGGGCAGAATTTTCCCAGCCCTTGCACAGTGTGGACAACGGCAAGAAATGTGGGAGATCATGGTAAGAATGAGAAAAATCTGATCTCGATGTTGATGAAAACATTTTGTTTACTCCTAAGATTTCAACCGCTATATGAGAATTTTCACTATTAAGTTGCGAGCATCTTATTGCAATGCATTTCCATCTTATTATTTGTTAATCTTGCCTCATTTATGTGCAGTTTGAGATTTTGTCATACACAGCTGAGAAACTAGACAGCACCACTTCTCAACTCAAGTCAAAGAGTGGTTATCTGGCAGATCCAGTTCACTGCTTGCTTCTCTGCGCCTCCAGGTTCAGGCCCATTCATCAATATCTCTTGGTACCGTCCATAGGCAGCAACTGCCTCAACTTTCATCCACAGAAGTCAGCACTGGGAAAACACCAGCCTCAGCACATCATGATATATGATCTAAAACAAGCTCATAATACACTTCAGCACTTTATCACTGCACTTTGGAGCTCATTGATAACTTTATACTGCAGTGCTCCTGCCAGTCATTCTGCACACAGCAACAAACACCCATCTCATGCATCACATGACTGTTAGCTTAATTTTTTTTATTTTTTCTTTTGTGAGATGTAGGTGTTGCTGGCTGGTCAGCATTTATTGCCTGGCCCTAGTTGCCCTTGAGAAGGTGGTGATGAACTCATCACACTACCCTATATCAGAAACACGTCGGAACTTACCACAAGACTCCTACGACCGCTGGGCATCAGAGTGGCACACAAGCCCATGTCAACCCTACGACAACTGCTCACCCAAACTAAAGACCCACTCCCGGTAAAAAAAATTGCAGCACGCTGCTGTGCAGAGGGACTTGGGTGTCCTTGTGCATGAATTGCTAAAAGTAGGATTGCAGGTGCAGCAGGTAATTAAAAAGGCAAATGGAATTTTGTCTGCCATTGCTAGAGGGATGGAGTTTAAAAACATGGAGGCTATGCTGCAGCTGTATGGGGTCCTGGTGAGGCCACACCAGGAGTACTGTGTGTAGTTTTGGTCTCCTTACTTGAGAAGAGATATACTAACACTGGAGGGGGTGCAGAGGAGATTCACTCGGTTGATTCCAGAGTTGAGAGGGTTGGATTATGAGGAGAGACTGAGTAGACTGGGATTATACTCATTGGAATTCAGAAGAGTAAGAGGAGATCTTATAGAAACATATAAGATTATGAAGGGAATAGATAAGGTGGAGGCAGGGAGGTTGTTTCCTCTAGGAGGTGAAACTAGGACTGAGGGCATCGCCTCAAAATAAAGGAACGCAGATGTAGGACTGAGGTCAGGAGGAACTTCTTCACCCAAAGGGTTGTGAATCTGTGGAATTCCCTGCCCAGTGAAGTGGTTGAAGCTACCTCACTGAATGTTTTTACGGCAAGGCTAGATAAATTTTTGAACAGTAAAGGAATTAAGGGTTATGGTGAGTGAGCGGGTAAGTGGAACTGAGTCTCAAAAAGATCAGCCATGATCTTATTAAATGGCGGGGCAGACTCGAGGGGCCAGATGGCCTACTCCTGCTCCTCGTCCTTATGTTCTGCCATGGACAGGACCAATGTCATCTACAAGATCCCCTGCAGAGTCTGTGAGAAACACTACATCGGACAAACAGGAAGGAAACTACCAACAAGGGTACATGAACACCAACTGGCTACAAAAAGGCACGACCAATACTCACTCATCTCAATCCACATGGACAAGGAGAACCACCACTTCGACTGGAACAACACCAAGATCCTGGGACAGGCTAGGCAGAGACAGGCACGAGAATTCCTAGAAGCATGGCACTCCATGAAGTATGCTATTAATAAACAAATTGAACTTGACCCCATATACATTCCACTACGAAGGAAACCCAGAAGTGAGGCAATCCATCTCAACGGACCCCAGAGTTTAAAAACCAGGCGGGAAAACACACTGAAGCTTCATCGGAAGCTGCACTGAGGATGTTACTAAGCATGGTAATGAAACATCTGCGAAACAAGAAACCAGCTCGGCGAGCCAACCAACTTCAACAACCTCAAAACCCACACCCGAGCTACAAATCTACTCCAAAACCTTAGAGACCTACAGGTGCAACACGCTCAAATTGGCAAGAAAATGGGAAAACTACACCAAACGAGAGAGTGCAACCCGCGAACAATTCTATTTCCTACCTGGATGCCTCAGGAACCAGGTATTACCATGCAGTGTGACGTACAAACCACCCATCAACAACCCACAAGCCAGGAAAACAGCAGAATAAAATGGCTGCAAGATGGTAAGGGTAATGATAATCAATGCACGCAACCGGCTCCACAAATACAACAGAGAAATCACGCGCCAAAAAACGTTATTCCAGGAAGCTACCAATCAAGACTGGACAACTGACATGGAACGAGCCATTAACATCAGCCGACAGGCCACAAGAACCAAGAAAAGACAGACTCTGCAAGACAATCTAGCCACACTTACCCACAAAAACGATAACAACAGAACAGACACAAGGATAAGAAATAGAGATAAAAGGTACTGCAGATGCTGGAGAATCCGAGATAACAAGCATGGGGCTGGATGAACCTGGGAACCCTGCAGCCCAATGGCATCAATGTGGATTTCAGAAGCTTCAAAATCTCCCCTCCCCCAACCGCATCCCAAAACCAGCCCAGCTCATCTCCACCTTCCTAACCTGTTTTCCCTCTCACCTCTCCCCTCCTCCCACCTCAAGCCACACCCCCATGTCCTATCTACTAACATCATCCCGCCCCCTTGACCTGTCTGTCCTCCCTGGACTGACCTATCTCCTCCCTACCTACACTCACCTTTACTGGCTCCATCCCCGCATCTTCGACTTGTCTGCCTCTTCTCCACCTATCCTCTCCTCTATCCATCCTCTATCCGCCTCCCCCTCTCTCCCTATTTATTTCAGAACCCTCTTCCCCTCCCCCATTTCTGATGAAGGGTTTAGGCCCGAAACGTCAAGTTTTCCTGCTCCTATGATGCTGCTTGACCTGCTGTGTTCATCCAGCCCCATGCTTGTTAACAAGGATAAGAAACCTCTCCAACAGGAAACTGACAGACATGGAAAAAGCCATTCTCACCCGAGGACTGAACTACAACTACAGGGATGCCAACAAAATGGAATTCCTAGCTACACTGGAAGCCACACTCAAGACCAACAATATCAATGAAGAAACACAACAAACTATAAGACAGACAGTAGTCCCGACACTAACCAGAAGGAGCGAACTCAACACACGGCAAAGACAAGCCCTGGATGGATTAAGGAAGGACAAGGACATCACAATACTACCTGCAGACAAAGGGCGCATGACAGTGATAATGAATAAAAGGGACTACATCTGCAAAGCACAAGCACTGCTTGCTGACAAGAACACATACCGGCTAGTACAAACTGACCTGACACTGTAACTAGGCAACAAAAACCTCTACACGCAACAAAGACTCAAACAAACAGGACAGATCAACAAAACAGACTTGTTAAGAATGAAACCCGAAGGAACCAACGCACCCCGATTCTATGGCCTCCCTAAAGTGCGCAAGCCAGAAGTCCCCCTCAGACCCATAGTCTCCCTACCAGGCACTCCATCTTACAGATTAGCCAAAGAAATACAAAGAAAACTCAGGCACCTAGCCAACAAATCACCCCACTCCATCCATTCAGCCCAAGAATTCCTCAACTCCATCAAAGACATAAAGATAGAGGATGAAGAGACCATGATATCATTTGATGTCACTGCCCTATTCACATCAATAGACATACCACTAGCAAGGGAAACAATGACAACACTACTTGAACAAGAGCACGATCCCAGTGAAACCATCTCCAAAGACAACATGCTCAAACTATTGAACCTATGCCTGACCACCCACTTTACTTTCAACGGCCAAACATACGAGCAAATCAACGGGACACCCATAGGATCACCTATCTCTGGACTCATAGCAGAAGCAGTGATGCAAAGACTAGAAAGGACTGCCCTTCCACAAATCCAACCAAAACTGTGGATATGCTATATAGACGACACCTTTGTCATCATTAAACGGACCAAATTAGAGGAGACACACAAACTTATAAACAACACCCTCACTGGAATAAAATTCACCAGAGAGGAGGAGAAGAACAAACATTCCTGGACGTCATGGTAGAGCTCAGGACAAATGGGGAACTGCAAACGAAAGTACACCGAAAAGCCACACACACAGACCAGGTACTGAACTTCAACAGTAACTATCCCAGCACACACAAACAAAGCTGCGTGTGAACACTAAAAGGGCAACAACACACTGCAGCAACACAGAACACACAAGAAGAAAAAGAATACCTCTTCCAGGTTTTCAAGGATAATAGATATCCAAAAAATTGGGTCAGAAGATGCCTACACAAACAGCATCAGAAGAGACTACATGCCCTGACATACTCATCACACTACCCTATGTCAGAAACACGTCAGAACTCACCACAAGACTCCTATGACCACTGGACATCAGAGTGGCACACAAGCCCACGACAACATTACGACAACTGCTCACCCGAACCAAGGACGCACTTTCCGCCATGGACAGGACCAATGTCATCTACAAGATCCCCTGCAGAGACTGTGCGAAGCGCTACATCGGACAAACAGGAAAGAAACTAACAACAAGAGTACATGCACACCAACTGGCTACAAAAAGGCGTGGCCAATATTCACTCATCTCAATCCACATGGACAAGGAGAACCATCACTTCGACTGGGACAACACCAAAATCCTGGGACAGGCTAGGCAGAGACAGGCACAAGAATTCCTAGAAGCATGGCACTCCACGAAGCATGCTATTAATAAACACATTGAACTCGACCCCATATACATTCCAGTACGAAGGAAACCTGGAAGTGAGGCAATCCATCTCAACGGACCCCAGAGTTTAAAAATCAAGCAGGAAAACACACCGACGCTTCATCAGAGGCTGCATTGAGGATGTTACCAAGCATGGTAATGAAATTTCTGCGAAACAAGAAACCAGCTTGGCGAACCAACCAACCTCAACAACCTCAAGAACTGCCTTCTTGAACTGTTGCAGTCCACCTGCTGTGGGTTAACCCACGATGCTATCAGGGAAGGAATTCCAGGAATTTGTTCCAGAGACCATGAAGGAACAGTGATATATTTCCAATTCAGGATGGTGAGCAGCTTGGAGGGGATCTCGAAGGTGGTGGTGTTCCCATGTATTTGCTGCCCATGTCCTTCAAGATGGAAATGGTTATGGGTTTGGAAGGTGCTGTCTGGGGATCTTTGGTGAATTTATGCAGCGCATCTTGTAGATAGTACACACTGCTGCTACTGAGCCTTGGTGGTGGAGGGAGTGGATCCTTAGGAATGTGGTGCCAATCAAGTGGGCTGCTTTGTCTTGGATAGTGTCAAGCTTCTTGAGTGTTGTTAGAGCTGCACTCATCCAGGTAAGTGGACAATATTCTATCACACTCCTGACTTGTGCCTTTTAGATGGTGTACAGGCTTTGGGGAGTCAGGAGGTAAGTTATTTGCTGCAGAATTCCTCGCCTCTGACCTCTCTTGCAATCACTGTGTTTATGTAGTGAGTCTAGTTGATAACCCCAGGATGTGGATAGTGGGGTAGTCAGTAATAGTAACTCCATTGAATGTCAAGAGGCAGTGAATAGATTGTCTCTTATTAGTAATGGTCATTGCCTGGCATTTGTGTGGCATGGATGTCACTTGTCAACCCAAGCCTGGATATTGTCCAGATCTTGTTGCGTTTGAACATAGACTGCTTCATGAGGAGTCACAAATGGTGCTGAACATTGTGTAATCATCAGCAAATATCCCCACTTCTTACCTTATGATGGAAGGAACATCATTGATGAAGCAGCTGAAGATGTTTGGGCCTATAACACTACCCTGAGGAGCTCCTGCAGAGATATCCTGGAGCTGAGATGACTTAGGTTACAAATTGTGCTGGAGTACAGTTCTGCTGCTGTTGATGGCCGACAGCACCTCATGTATGCCCAGTCTTAAGTTGCTAGATCTGTTCGAAGTCTGTCCCATTTAGCACAGGAATAGTGCCACACAACACGTTGAAGGTTACTCTCAATGTGAAGGCAGGATTTTGTCTCCACAAGGACTGTGCAGTGGTCACTGTTTTTGATACTATCATGGACAGATGCATTTGCAACCAAGTAAGTTTGTTCTTCTTATTGGTTCTTTCACCACCTACTGCAGATCCAGTCTAGTAGCTATGTCCCTTAGGTCTCGACAAGCTCAGTCAGTAGTACTGCTGCTGAGCCACTCTTGGTGGTGAACATTGAAATCCCCCACCCAGAGTATTTTGAACCCTTGCCATACTCAGTGCTGCCTCTAAGTGTTGTTCAACATGGAGGAAAACGGATTCATCAGCCAAGGTACATAGTAATCGACAGTAGATTTCCTTGCCCATGTTAAACCTGAAGTCATGAGACTTCATGAGGGCCAGAGTCAAAGCTGAAGACTCACAAGGCGACACCCTTCTGACTGTAAACCACTGTCGCCATCACTGCTGGGCATGATCTGCCGGTGGGATGGTGATTTTGGTGTCTGTGACTTTGTAAGGTATGATTCTGTGAGTATGACTGTGTCAGGCTGTTGCTTGATTAGTCTGAGACAGCTCTCCCACTTTTGGCACTAACCCCCAGATATTTGTAAGATGGATTTTGCAGGATCAACAGGGTTGTTTCTACTGTTGTCTTTTCTGGTGCCTAGGCCGATGCCAAGCGATCCGACAGGTTTTGTTTCTTTGAGACAATGGCTTCATTATCATTAGTAAATTCTTAATTCCAGATTTTCTTTTCTTGAAATCAAATTCCAGCATCTGCCATGGCAGGGTTTGAACTCGAGTCTCCAGAGCATTAATAGTGATTAATAGCCTAGTGATAATACTACTAGGCCATCGCCTCCCTGTTAACACTAGTTCACTTTATACTTACTTGGATATTCACAGAATCTGTCTTTTTTTTTTGTTTTTGTTTAAGCATGTTACTGCTTCATTCAGAACCCACATGCTTTCAGCATCTGTGGTTTGACATGCATTGTAGCACAGATAGAAAGGCAGATAGCTTGATATTCTTGCCAGTGCTGAACAATCAAGGGAGATGGACATGTTGCTGTATGGCACAATGCTGTATCAATGTCACACCTACAGCATATGTGAAGGACACTGCATTTGCTGTAACCAAATGGCCGTGTCTGAAAGTCAAAGTGCAGCAGTTTTTGGTGGATTGAAGGTAAACAGTGGTCAGACAGAAGCTGCAGCACTATTTGTCAGAGTCTCTGTTTAATCTCAGTCTAAGGGATTGGTCATGGTCAGTCAGGCCCTTGGTGTGACTAGTCTCCAAGGATCTATGTTTTTGCAATCCAAGGATTGGGCTATAGTCAGCCTGCAGGTCAAATTCAAACAGTCCAGGATTCACAGGTGTGTCAGCCAGGGAACTGTAGAGACATTAATCATGAGCCCAGGCCATCCTCAATCAGGGCTGTTTTCACAAATGAATCCAAAGTTTGGACTATGGTCAGTCCTGGAGCTTGGGCAGTTAACATCAAGATGGGTGATCAGGAGCAGTCCATGCTGTATTTGGAAAAATGGGTAAATTGTGTTGGGATGGGATGCATTATGCCTGAACTCAGATGTGATAATGACAATGAAGGGGAAAAACTCCAAATATAAGCACAAGATTATAGCATTTAGCATGGGCTGGCATAGAACACTGAGACAATGGGGGGAGGGAGGCAGACCGGAGGTGAATGATGTTCACAATTCACCAACACCATGGATTCAATGGGTGGACAGTTGATAGCAATATTTGACATGGCAATGGGGGTAAGCCATGGGCTAAGAGGGAAAATTGAGGATATCAACAGTTAAACAAAAGGGTTGAAAGAGAACACTCAGAGCCTGAAAGCTGATCGTGTTGGTAGACTCAGTAACACAAATGAGTTCCATGAAAGATGTGTGTGTGTGATTGATTATTGAGCTGTACCTGGAACTCACTTGCAGGAATGAAACCTGGATAGTGGCCATCTTTGACCAAACCTCAACTGATGACATATTCATAGTGGGTGGAGTATTTTGCCAGTTTTTCTTCTGATCTGCAGGGGTAGGGAATATATGTTTGCACTATGAGGTCAAGTTTGGATAATAATTCAGCATTGATCATCACCCATGCTTCAAAGACTATGTTCCCTTGTTAAGCACACAGGTAGAATATACCTATGACTGCACAGAAGTGTGCACTCATGAATGATTACATAGTTATACACACAAGGTGGCTGTAAGTATGGAACCTGAGTGGAGGCAAGGCAGTTTTGACAAGGCATTCACGTTACATTTAGCTTCAGTGATCTCCTCATTAAAGTTCTAGTTCTTGGTTGCACTAATTAATAGATTTTTATTTTATTCATTCATGGGATGAGAACATTGCTGTTTAGGCCACTATTTATTACCCATCCCTAATTGACTAGAGGGAGGGACAACAACATTGCTGTGGGTCTGGAGTCACATGTAGGCCAGACCAGGTAAGGATAGCAGTTTCCTTCCCTAAAGGATATTAGTGAACCAGATGGGTTTTTCCTGACAATCGATGTTGGAATCATGGTCAACATTAGAGTTCCAGATTTTTTTAAAATTCAGATTCCACATCTGCCACGGCAGGATTCGAACCTGAGTCCACAGAACATTATCTGGGTCTCTGGATTAACAGTCCAGCAATAATACCACTAGGATTGGATGAAGGATACCTAAAACCTGTTACCCAGAATTCTTTTCAGAGATGAACAGTGTCTTGCTAATATTACCTCTATCCTTCTTGGGATGTGTGAAGAAGCTGCTTAACTCTGACAAGATAGCCATGCAGCCAAGACCTACAGCTAATAGGGCAGTCAAACAGACACATAATGTCTAAAAGTGCACATACATATATTGCCTTACAACTGTAAAATAAACTGAAGGTTCACAACACCTATGTGCCCTCTGAGCAACTTTATTTCCTTTGCCCTCCCACTATGTTTTGTTGCAGCCGTGGATTCCACAGCTGGGGCAGAGGGAGTGTCCTCTATAGTAGATTCATTGGCTTAAAAGATTTGTATAGATGATGCAGGGGGCATTTGTGTCAAGACTGTCTAATGTGCTGACAGTGTGCTGCTCAGATGAAGGATCACCCTCCTTTGTTGCTACTTCCACATGGTGTAGGTGGAGGGACCTGACCTTTGGAGTGTCCCAACTGGAAACATCTGCGGGGGAGGGGGTTTGTGTGTGGCTCCTCCTCCATCTGGGTGACTGACTGCTGGCACCATTCAGTGTCTTTGAGAGGAAGAGGTACCTGGAGTGAGGTTGAAGTCCTTCATTTCTCTCTCACCTCGCTGCTGATGCTGAGCACCAATGGCTAAAGCAATAGAATGCAAGTATGTATGCATTCCTGGTATCCACTGAGCATTCTGCTGGAACTGGCTTTCCAGGTTGTGCTCTTGAATCTAATCTAGAGAGATGTCAGTGAGTGGATGGAGGGTGGAGGAGAATTATTCTCAGAGGATGTATGGCTTATTCCTCAGAGCTAGAGGAGTAGCTGAAGGACTGGCCTCTTCAGAGTGGTAGGTGTGTGGGTGTTACTGATGCTGCGTAAGAAAAGAGAATGCTGTTAGTTGTGCAATAGTGCTGGCAGCTTGAGTACTTTAAATATAAGTGAACAAAGGTGGTAATGAGGGAGCAGCACACCACAATAGAGCTTACAGAGTTCCTAAACATGGTGGTCTCAGCCTCCACACATGAATAGTCCCTACCCTCTGCAGTCATCTCATGAGTCTTCTCATAGAGAGTAAGAAGCCAAATATTGTCCATACTGGTGCTCATCCTGGCCCTCTCTGCCCAGTTATGAAACATTTTCTCCTGCAATGAGTTTTGAGTACAGCTGTACTCCCCCAGTTGCCTGCTCATGTTAGCAAATAACAATGTTAAAGCTTTCAGACACTAAATAGAATTGCAGGATGTTTAGCCAAAGTGAAACATGAAAAATTAAGGGACTGTCTTCTTAATTAATCTTTATAGCTTTTCCATTTTGTTTTAGCAAAAATCTACATAAATTTTATTAGGCTGGAGCTTTGGGTTCAAATGGTATTTCCAGAAGATGAATCTTAATTGCCTCACCTTGGCTACTACACAGCTTTTATATAATTTTCCAGACATTTACACGTTATCCTCATCTTATGGTAAGCAGGTGCATGCAACTGCCGGTAATGCAGTTCTGGCAAATCTCATTTATTTCATAGCTCTCAGTCAGTCCTTTGGGAGTTTGAGCACTCTGTTTTCACCCTATGCTATTACCGCACAGTGGGAACAGTTGTTTTAAAATGATAAATTAAGTAGAGAATTTTTACTTTGTATACTTAGCATTATCTTTTTTTATTCCCAAACTGTCAGTCTACTGATGTGCATAATTTTAAAACTAAGCACAAAAGTGGTCTAACTTTGTTTCATCATAGACTTTTTCCTCTATAGTCTTTTTTGTCACACAAGCTTTTTATTGTTACCAAATTATTCTGTAGAATGAAAAATACGTTAATATATTAAGTTGACTCTCATGCTTGAGGTTGTTTGAGTGAATGCTCTGAAACTGTCCCTATTGCATTTTATGACAACAGTAAGTGCTTTTCAATGGAAGGCAAATATGTACTTTTTCTTTACATTTAATAAGGTGGATGATAGTGTTGGTAAGATTAAATTTCTGTTTGATTTTAGGTTTCCAGTGTCAGCATTAATCATCTCAGGTGAATGTTGCCAATGGCAGAATACAACTCCATCTACTTGTTCCACTTGCCCTGCATGAATTTAAAGTTTTCACTTTCCTGCCTCGGAGTGAAATTAACAAATGGTGGGAAATTTGTGTTGGATTTCCAGTATTCTTAGAAATTGGATTGAGATTGTCAATGTCGTTTTACTTGAAGCACTTACAATCAGAAAAATTTCAACTCATCAGTTAGATTTCATTCAAAGCCAGTTCTCAAGGTTTAAAGGGAAATTAAACCCTACGATCGATGCACTTTTAAACAAAAAACAAATGGAAAAATATTTGGCACAGATTTTGCTACATGGCCTTGGAGTTAGAATTTTACAAAGGACATTTTGCTTCCACAGATATTTTATTTTCACAATAAAATTGTCAATGAGTAAGTCCCAACTTTCTGTCCCACACACTAACACTATAAATAGAGAAAGATGATCTCTGTTCCTTCATTCAGCTGTTTACTTACTCAGCTTGACATTGACATCCATTGGAATCATTGGCTCCACCAATTCAAAATCTATGGGGTCTATGATAATTTAGTGCAGAATTTAAAGCTAAACATTTCATCGACTCATACAGCATGGAAACAGACCTTTCAGTCCAACCAGTCTGTTCCAACCATGTTCCAAAACTAAACTAGTCTCCCCTTCAGTGCGCTTGGCCCATATTCCTCCAAACCTTTCCTATTCATGTACTTATCCAAATGTCTTTTAAATATTGTAACTACCTGCATCCACCACTGCATCTGGTGTTAATTCCACAAACAAACCACTCTCTGTGGAAAAGTTGCGCGTCATGTCCTTTTAAAATCTTTTTCCTCTCGCCTTAAAAGTATGCCTTCTAGTTTTGAATGCCCCTGCCCTAGGGAGAAGACCTTTCTATTCACCTTATGTGTACCCTTAATGATTTTATAAACCTCTATTAGGTCAACCCTCAACCTCCTATGCACCAGTGAGAAAAGTCCCAGCCCTTCCAGTCTATTTTTATAAGTCAAAACTTCCATTCCTGGTAACATCCTTGTAAATATTTTCTGAACCTTCTCCAGTTTAATAATGTCCTTCCTATAATAGGGTGACCAGAACTGCACACACTACTCCAGAAGAGGCCTTACCAATGTCCTGTACAACCTCAATATGATGTCCTAACTACTATACTCAAGGGTCTAAGCAATGAAGGCAAGTGTGCTAAATGCCTTCTTAACCTCCCTGTCTACTTGTGATGCAAATTTCAAAGAATTATGTACCTGAACCCCTAGATCTCTCTGTTCTACAACACTACCCGGAGACTTACCCTTAATTGTGTATGTCTTGTCCTTGTTTGTATTTGTCTAAATTAAACTCTGTCTGCCACTCCTCAGCCCATTGACCCATTGATCAAGATCTCTTTGTAATCTTAGATAACCTTCTTCACTGTGTGCTATACCACCAATTTTGGTATAATTTGCAAACTTAGTAACCATGCCTCCTGTATTCTAATCCAAATCATTTATATAAATAAAAAACAAAAGTGGACCCAGTGCCAAACCTTGTGGAACACCGCTGGTCGCAGACCTCCAGTCTGAAAAGCAACCCTCCACCACCACCCTCTCCTATCTTCAAGCCAATTTTGTATCCAACTGGCAAGATCACCCTGAATCCCATGTGATCTAACATAACTAATTAATCTACCATACGCTAACAGATTGAAGTAGTTGAAATACAGGAAGAACAAAAGGTTTTAGAACACTTTGGAAAGGATGGTAATGCTGTATAGAGATTTGTTCCTATGTAATTAATTTCTTCAATCTAATCTATACATTTTCTGCTAGCAGCATGAGCTGTTTTTAGCTACATACTAGCACTCAGTATTACCGCGGGTAAAGATTTTAGTGGCTGAATGATTAACTCTATCCTAACTATGTCCCTAAAATGTCAGAGTTCAAATGCAATTTTAGCCAATATCGGCTGAACCAGGATTGTTTAAATGCGCATAACAAACTTCAAGGTGGCCTTCTGTGCTCTAAGGACTGTCTGGAATAATTTAACCCTGGAAATTGTTATTGACATAAAATATTACGCTTCCAGCAATTCAGCATTGAGGAGGCAGGGAGGATGCCAGACATCCTTCAATTCAACTTATTGCCACTTGTTGTTAGTTTGTCAGGAAATGCTGTAGTACTGAATAATTATTTGTGCCTGATACTGTAGAATACTTTGCATGTTTGTAAATGTCCAGGTTATTGCTTGTGGAGCTTGTTTCAAGTCTAAACATATCACTTTCATTGTGCCCTTAATCCATCGATTTGAAGCCGACACTACAGCCAAGGCAGGCTCTCACACATTGGGAAACTGAGAAGAGCTGCTGCAGTTGTTATAGTTAATGCAGACAGAAAGATCGTTATGAGAAAAATTGTCACTCAATGTCACTTAGCTTAGAATAAGCAAAGGTTAGCAGAGATGTCAGGTGGCACCAAAAACATGACGCATCATTTTCCCATGTTAAGGACATAAAATAATTGAAAGCTATTATCTCGGGGTATCCCAAAATGAAGAAATTCATACCAGGGAGATGGGAAAAAACAGTCCGAACATTTCAACACTCATCAAGGACTATCAACTCTATAAGAATCAGTTCATATTGTCTCTGAGGCAGTCACTGATATGAGAACCAAACATCAGATAGGAGGAAAAATGGATGTGGCAGCCGATGAGTTGTAGCAGAAAGTAAAGTTTCAAAGGCAGCTGCAGTGAGATCCATACTTTGGAGGATTATACACCAAAACTTATGAGTCAGCAGAATGTCTACATATAGTCTTTTGAGAATCTTGAAAGCTCTCAGGAAAGACAGGCCAAAAGCATATAGTGGTGCTATCACAGCCTTATGTAGATACACTATTATAAGAATGTTGAGATGCCTGGGTAGCAACTACTTGCAATGTTCACAATGTAATCTGTGGTGATAGACAAACCATGAATAAGGAGAAAAGGCTCTGGTCCTTGATATTAAGGTATGGTTTATTACATAGCAATAACTATAAAAAGAGTGCATGAACTTTTAGGCATATCGAATATTGCTAACAAGAAGTAGGTAAGATATGTGTGCCTTCTTCAGGAGAACTTGCTGTACTCCAACAAATTCCTAAGTTCCTTAGTCACTGTCTAGTGTTGATATTATATATCAGACTGGGTAGACCTTCAGTATGACTCATTCATTAGCTCTTTCATAGTCATTGCTTATATAACAATACTAGAGACTTTGAGAAACCATCCAATGAGGAGAAATTTGGGTCTATCCTGCAAGAAGCTCCAAAAATTGTGGTGCTCACGCACTGATATATTCATGTTCACCTATACTGTGTCTACGGCTGTTGAGAATTTAGACTTCAGCTCACAAGGGGTTCCCAATCTTGGTCATAGCTGCTAGTCATATTAACCTGACAAAATCTTCATGTTATTTAGTAGTAATGGCCGAGATCTGCTCCCTCATATTTCTGGCTCCCCACAAGGCAGAGCTAATAAATTATACAAGAAAGAAATATGGATAGGAGTGAGGAGCCATCTTTCCCCCTAAATTGGATCCCTCAGAGGACTGCTGATGAGTAATATAGGAAATACCTATGGTCAAGAACTGCTGACATATAGATAACAGTAGTTATGGTAAGGTCATTCAATTATCCAGCAGAAACATTGCATTCATCACTTCTGAGAGCCATTAATGTCCTACTACAGAGATAACAGGTTGTGGAGCTGGATGAACACAGCAGGCTTCATCAGAATTTCTGATGAAGGGTCTAAGCCCGAAACGTCAAGCTTTCCTCCTCCTATGATGCTGCTTGGCCTGCTGTGTTCATCCAGGTCCACACCTTATTATTTTGGATTCTCCAGCATCTGCAGTACCCACTATTTCTAATGTCCTACTACACTTTGTCATTCACCTTTACTGGCACTTTGAAACAGATTAGACAAGACACACTCAACATTATTGCAACAAGCAAATAATGATGTAAGGAGACAGATAGAATGATAAGGGTACAAACTCTACCATCCTTGGACTATCTAATGATTGGTGACCATTGATACTAGGGGCAAATATATAAATTCATAACACTTTGAATCTTAATGTGATTCTTGTCTCAGGTAGCCTACTTTCTGAGAGAGGCTACTATCTGTCAATCTTTTCTTTTCAGAACAAATGGGAGTTATAAGTTCCCTCTTGTACAGACCTTTTGACACACAATAACTCTTCTATCCTGCCAAATGAAAGCTTTCTCATTTTTATTGCATGAGCGATGCACCTGAGGTCCCTTCTTTCAGATATCTGGAGATTATATATTCTTTCGCCTTTCAGTTGCTTGGAGCTGGAATCAGATGTGATCATTAGAACAAATTGTCCCAACTAGTTTTTGGAAGCCACTTGCAACTTTGATGTCGAGGCTGACCTTCAAGAGATGAAGAATTGCTTTCTCATCACTTTTTATTTTAACAATACTTAGAAGTTGTGTCTAGCATACAGGTTTCTGTTAGGTTTTTGCTGTTTTGAGGATGATCTGCAGATTGTGGAAAACTGTGATATTTTGAACATGTGGGTAGTGGATTGTTTGTGGTTTTCCATCATTTCAGCCATATATGTGGAACTCATACTCCCTCAACATGTGATTGATGCTTCCCAACCATTGCTGTTTTGGGTGCCTAAGCTCCTTGCTTGAAGTTTTGTCCAGTGCTGAAGAAACAGCTCTTTCCCTCTCTTCACATCCTCATCTGTGCCAGTTCTTCAAACTTGATTTTGAGTGACAGTTCTCTTCTCCCAATTGCACTTCTCATGCACTGAGAAAGGGGAAGAGAAGAGAAAGAGTGTGGAAATGGTATCTCCTCTTGCTCCACATATATAAAGACAAACCACGATGATGAGAAGAATAGACATATTTTCCTTTAATTAAACATCTTTGAAGAAAATCAATAGACAGTTAGGTAAGTTAGGTGAGTTTTACATTAGTTAAGATGATGTTTGATTGTTTACTGAAGTTGGTTTTTGCACTATTGATCTTCTTTGACCCAGATGTGTGGTGCTGCAGTGACTAGTGTTAGCAATTGGACCGCTGCTTCAAAACTTGCCATATCCAGCTAAGTAGAATGCCTCCTCAGCAAACTGAATCAGGCTGTTTCTAACCTGGGACTGTTGTTCAAGCCCCTTACCCTCTATATCAGAATGACAGCCATTTTTCATTTTCAATATCATCTGTCTTCACCCTTACCTCAGTCCATCTACTGCTAAAACTCTTAACCATGTTTTATTCCCTTCCAAAGTTCACTATTACCATATTCTCCTGCCTGACCTCCCATCCCTCACCCTTCCTGAAACCCACTTCTTTTAAGAAGCTTTTGATCTCTCCCTCAGAGATATTCTCTTTTGGAATCTATACTTTTCCTTTACACTCGATGCAGCAGTTTGGAACATTTTTCTATGTTAAAGGCGTTATAAAAAATAAATTATAACTCATTTACGTAATATTGAGCAGAAGGATTTGGATGACTCTCTCTCAATTATTGTATGCTCTCCTTCTGTTCCTTTTGCCATGCTTTGTCACCCCACCAATTTTTATTGCCAGATCCTGCAGTTGTAGGCTGTCTGAAAAGTGAGATAAAAGGACCCACAAGCAAATCCTGAAAGCTTGCTGATGCAATCTTCATCCAGAATCAGCTTTGTAAGATCCTGTAATCTAATTGCCAGTTACCCCCAAGCTTGGAGTTTTTACAATTTACTTTGCAAATTGATTGATCTGTTGGCCTAAAAAGTACAAAATCAACAAATATCAGGACATTAGATTAGCACTTTTAACTCAAGATACCTAGGTGTATTTGGGACCGTGATCTAAATTTAATTGTTGCCATGTGGATTTCCAAAGGCTTAATAATTCACCAGCAAAATGGAGGTGGGAGCTGTTGACTCAAAATAGTGACTACATTTTATGTATGTTTTTTGAATCAGGAAGAGAAAAGCCTCTCAAGAATCCTTTGGCCTTCTTTCTACCAAGCATTGTCTCTAATCCACCAACTGTGGTTGGTAATCAGCACATCCCACACACATCCTCTACCAAGCTCCAGTTTGCAACTTACCCATCTCTTGATTGCCAAAGACTATGCTCAAGGATCTCAAGCTCCTGCTGGTGTTCCCACTGATCAACGTGTGCATTTGGTTGACTACAGGATCAGAAAGAGTATATGTGAATTATAGGTTTAAGTCCTGCTGTTAAATATACCTGAGCTTCTGTATTTTCAGTCTTACTGGGTTCTATGGCTGCTTTTTGCTCTCTGTAAACTTCCTTGCTTCAGTGGAAATATACCCAATATTTTAATTACTTCAAAATCAACATTAATTATATTTTTCTATTTATTGTCTATTTTTCTTACACTGATTCCTAACATTTGATAATTTATTAAAGACAAGTATTTTCAATGACTTGTCAATGAGAATTTGCAATATTTTACTCTTGTGTTCCCAGTCAAAAAAATCTGAATCTTCCCGTTCAAATTAAGTTTTCCAATCTCTGCCCAATCACTAAGCTTTCCATAGATTACTTACTAATAGAGAACTTTTCTGAGGATGAATTTTAATATTCTATTTGAAGGCCATACTGAATACTGGTGGGACTAGTTGTGATACATGTAGTACATTATTAGTCATCTTATTTCATCCTTCTGCCAGCTCTTCTTTTAATTACCTATCTGTTTTCTACAATCTCTAATATGACGTGCCCTTACTTTTCAGTTTATACATTATGGAAGAACTTAACAGATGTCTGAATATCTAAAAGAATTTGTTAAAGTACATATCTTTATCCATAGCATCTCTTCAAATTTTTGGAAATGTTCCAGTTAACTTAGTATAATAGTATAATTATCCTCTACCCCAATCAGTTGTATTATTTATTCTTTTTACCTCACTAAATAGTTTCTTAGTTTCTAAGATGGCTTCTAATAATACAGCTACTGTTGAAATTAGTTGAAGAAATCATATAATTTCCAAAAACATAATAACATGCTGGAAACACAAGTCAAATACAATAATAAAGACAAGACACAGGTTAATGTTTCAGGTTTAATACTCTTTCTCTGAACGTCAATTTCACATGTAAACTTGTCTTTTCTCTTCATGGGCATTGTTGGTCTGCTTTATATGCACAGCACAATTATATTTAAAACATTTAGTAATTTTACAATTTTTACAGGTTATTTCCTGAATATAGCCATTTTTTGCCGTAACATTGCACTGAATACTCCTCAGTTCTTCCATCAGTAGGGCTCCTAAATATTGCTATCAGTGTTATCCCAGCATATTGTTTCATTTCCAATTGTCCTGAATAAAATAAATAAAAACTTTATATATTCTTTAGAATTGTTCCAGAATTTTCAAGCACAACGAAGTCGTCAAAATCTGTCACCTCAGATCCCATTAAATGATGTATAATGCTTGCGATAGGCAGGGTTTCATAATGATGATGCCTCAAGACCAATCTGTCTGTCCAAGAACTGAGCTTATCCTAGTAAATCTAAACCAACATTGGCTATTTAATTTGTACAGCTTCAGGCAACCATGCAATGAAGTAGATTGCTCTAATTATGTAAATTAAAGCATTAGATCATGACAAGTGCTGTAAGCTTCCTAACTGAACTAACTGCTTACATACTAATAATGACTGTGAATGCTAAAATTATGAAAAATGAGGCATTTAGATAGGAAGTGTGCATTAGGATCACCTCTACAAGCTGACAAAAATTACAGCCCATAGTCATTAAGTAATAGAAAACTCACAAGCTGCCAGAAATATTCATACTAGGATATTAAATAAATAACAAAACACTTAACATTTTATTGCACAATTATAAAGTAAAACAAACAGAACAAAAAATGTTCCAAGAAATCATTTAACCACTTACGACAATGATTTACTGTATGGTAAAGGCACAGTTAACAGAATTGTAATATAAACATCAAAGAAAAAGAAAAATTCTGATTGTCCATACATATTTAATTCAGTATGGTTCAGTGAGTAATCAGCGCTATAATTTACTCAAGGGGCTCAGATGATATCATAAATCAGGGAAAAAAGCTCAACTGGATTATGGATGTCACCTGAGAACTACGGTGAAATTACATCCTTTCAGTCAGAACCATTTTTTAAAAATAATACATACTGTAGACTCACTAGAATGAAAACAAAAGCTAATGACTGTTAAAAGTAGAGCTGAGATTAAATTGATTATAGGCCGTGAGAGGCTATTGTGTGATATATAATACTGTAAGGTCCACGGTGAGAATATTAGCAAATAGGCTTGTGACTTCAGATTAGAGTTATAAGTGAATTGTGAACATAATGTGTATCAAATCAAAATAACAATATGACAGTTATAAAAGAGAAGCATTGCAAAATCAAGTTTGTAAATAGCTACTCACAAATCAGAAAATAGTTAGAATTTGAAAATATTGCTGAATTTCAGAGAAATGCAATAGGCAAAGCATGCAGAACAATGAGATAAATGCCTTTCTGAGTACCTGCCTACGGAACCGGATCATCCCCAACGGACTACAGTCAACATTTAAGCCTTTCCAATTTGGCCCCAACCGCGACAACCGCTACATTCAGAACATTGATATCTTACAGAAGCATTTCTCCCTGCGACTCCTGAAATACACACTCACTGCAATGCGCCGGCATCTCCAGATACTACGATTAAGCCTACCCCAGCTCAGATCCTCCCTCTCCCAGACCTGCAAAGGACCTCTCCTGTTTTTTATTCTTCGTAGGATCGACAACCTGAATTCACAATTCTACTCGGCTTTATTGGACACTAAAAACTGAAAGTACTTTAAACTTACTGGTGCCTGCCACCCCACCCAGGACCTTCTCCACCATGTGCCGCCGCCATTGGCCATGTGGCCACCTTCGGAGCACCAACGGTTTCCATGGATGACATCACATCCGCCGCCGCTTCTGGTACAGCCAACGCCATCGACACTGCTGCTGATGCTGCCGCCTCCGTTTCCGAGGCCGACAACACAGACAGAGGACACTGCTGCCACCAACATCGAAGATTTACTGGCTTACGTCGCTCCGCCCACAGCTGACATCGCTCCGCCCACCACCTCCACAGCCAGCAACTCCAGAGGAGACAGTAGCACCCAGCCCTGCCGGGTCTTCACCATCCCCCCAGACCTCCCCCTTACTGAGGACGAATGGTCAGTCCTCCGTAAAGGGGTCATCTTTGTCCCCCTCCACCCTAACATGGACAAATATAACTCACATTTGGACATTGAACAGTTTTTCCGCTGCCTCCGCCTCCGCACTTAACTTCTTTAACAATGAGCCTAACTGTCCCTCACTGACCCCTTCTCCCACCTCCAACACACACCCTCCTCCTGGACACCACCCCAAGGCCTCCTACCTTCCCTCGACCTCTTCATCTCGAACTGCCGTCGAGACTTCGATTGCCTCAACCTCTCCACCCCTCTCACCCACTCCAACCTCTACCCCACAGAACATGCAGCCCTCCATTCCCTCCACTCCAATCCCAACCTCACAACAAAACCCGCAGACAAGGGAGGCGCAGTTGTAGTATGGCACACTGACCTCTATGTCACCGAGGCCAGATGCCAGCTCTCTGACATCTCCTCCTATTGCCACCTTGATCATGATCCCACCACCGACCACCAAACCATCATCTCCCAAACCATCCACAACCTCATCACCTCAGGTGACCTCCCATCCACAGCCTCTAACCTCATCATTCCCCAACCCCGAACCGCCCGTTTCTATCTCCTTCCCAAAATCCACAAACCTGACTGCCCTGGTCGACCCATTGTCTCCATCTGTTCCTGCCCCACCGAACTTATCTCCACCTATCTCGACTCCACTTTCTCCCCCTTGGTCCAGGAACTCCCTACCTACGTCTGTGACACTACCCACGCCCTCCACCTCCTCCAGAACTTTCAATTCCCTGGTCCCCAACACCTCATCTTTACCATGGACGTCCAGTCCCTATACACCTGCATTCTCCATGCAGACGGCATAAAGGCCCTCCACTTCTTCCTGTTCCGCAGGCCTGACCAGTCCCCCTCCAATGACACCCTCATCCGCTTAGCCAAACTCGTCCTCACCCTCAACAACTTCTCTTTCAATTCCTCCCACTTCCTATAGACAATGGGGGTAGCCATGGGTACCCACATGGGCCCAAGGAATGCCTGACTCTTAATAGGATACACGGAACAATCCCTCTTCCAAAGCTACACTATCCCCCACCTCTTCCTCCGTTACATTGATGACTGTATCGGCACCGCCTCATGCTCCCACGAGGAGCTTGAACGAGGAGTTCATCCACTTCATTAACACCTTCCACCCCAACCTTAAGTTCACCTGGACCATCTCTGATACCTCTCTCTCCTTGGCTGGACCTCTCTGTCCCCATCTCTGGCATCCACCTGGAAACCGATATCCATTTCAAGCCTACTGACTCCCACAGCAACCTAGAATACTCCTCCTCTCACTCACATTCCTGCAAAAAGGCCATCCCCTATTCCCAATTCCTTCACCTCCACTGCACCTGCTCCCGAGATGACGCATTCCACTCCCGGACATCCCACATGTCCTCGGTTTTCAAGGACTGCAACTTCCCCTCGACCATCTCTCTCGCATTTCCCACAACTCATCCCTCACACCCCCTACCCGCAATAACAACCAAAACAGAATCCCCCTCGTCCTCACGTACCACCCCACCAACCTCTGGATCCAACACCTCATCCTCTGACACTTCTGCCATCTGCAATCTGACCCCACTACCAAAGACATTTTTCCCTCCCCACCCTTATTTGCTTTCCGGAGGGACCACTCTCTCCGCGACTCCCTTGTCCTCTCCACACTCCCCCCCAGCCCCACCACACCCGGCACTTTTCCCTGCAACCGGAGCAAGTGCTACACCTGCCCCTTCACCTCCCCCCTCACCCCATCCCAGGCCCTAAGAAGACCTTCCACATCAAATAGATGTTCACCTGCACATCTGCTAATGTGGTCTGCTGTATCCACTGTTCCCATTGTGGCCTCCTCTACATCGGGGAAACCAAACGGAGGCTTGGGGAACCGCTTTGTGGAACACCTACACTCGGTTCGCAACA
Source organism: Ginglymostoma cirratum (assembly GCA_024137785.1). Taxonomy (NCBI): domain Eukaryota; kingdom Metazoa; phylum Chordata; class Chondrichthyes; order Orectolobiformes; family Ginglymostomatidae; genus Ginglymostoma; species Ginglymostoma cirratum. The sequence continues at coordinate 29,374,773 of JAHRHZ010000058.1, read as the reverse complement.
AACAACTAGACCTCCCAGTCGCAAACCGTTTCAACTCCCCCTCCCACTCCTTGGATGACATGTCCATCCTGGGCCTCTTGCATTGCCACAATGATGCCACCCGAAAGCCGCAGGAACAGCATCTCATATTTCGCTTGGGAACGCTGCAGCCCAAGGGTATCAATGTGGACTTCACAAGCTTCAAAATCTCCCCTCCCCCGACCGCATCCCAAAACCAGCCCAGCTCATCCCCGCCTCCCTAACCATTCCTCCCACCTCAAGCCCCACCCCCATCTCCTACCCACTAACCTCATCCCGCCTCCTTGACCTGTCTGTCCTCCCTGGACTGACACATCCCCTCCCTAACTCCCCACCTACATTCACCTTTACTGGCTCTAACCCTGCCTCTTTGACCTGTCTGTCTCCTTTCCACCTATCTTCTCCTTTATTCATCTTCTATCCACCTCCCCCTCTCTCCCTATTTATTTCAGAAGCCCCTTCCCCTCCCCCATTTCTGAGGAAGGGTCTCGACCCGAAATGTCAGCTTTCCTGCTCCTCTGATGCAGCTTGGCCTGCTGTGTTCATCCAGCTCTACACCTTGTTATCTCAGATAAATGACCAGATGATTTGTATTAATGATATTGTTGGATAAATGTTGGCCAGGACAATACATTACCTTTCTTCGGATAGTGCAATGGAATCATTATGATAGCAACCAGGATCTCAGTTTAACATCTTCCTCACCGAGAACATGTCCACCTCTTCCTTAAGAATGTTCAAAAACTTTGTTTCTACAGCTTAATCAGGAGGAAAGTTCTAAAAAATTGTGACATGTGAAAAACATTTTGCCTCAGCTCAGTTTTACATGGGTGAGCCCTTATTTTTAAAACTGTGACCCCTTAATTTTAGATTCTTCCTCAAGAGAAAACATCATCGTCACAACACTTTCCTACCTATCTTTGTGTCATTTGTAAATTTAGTCACGGTGCTGTCAATACCCCTGTCTAAATCATTGATATAAATTGATGTGAAGTTGCCGGCGTTGGATTGGGGTGGACAAGGTCAGAAATCACACAACACCAGGTGATAGTCCAACAGGTTCATTTGAAAACACAAGCTTTTGGAGCTTCTCTCCTTCTTCAGGTGTTAGTGAGAGAGGTAGTATCAGACACAGAATTTATAAGTAAGAAGTGAAGGGGTCACACCACTGATCAGGATGTATTAAACAAACCTGAGACGCTGTTAAATATTTAATGGGTTAGAAGGTTTTAATTGATTAACATGTATATGTAAATCCACAAATTCCTTTTAAGTCACTGTCCTGAGAGAACTAATGGTTTTATATCTAAGTCAGTGTGGTGTTTTATAAATTCCTACTTTAGAAGCAAAAACAGTCTGACTCCAAACCAAAACACAAACAGATTCTAAATTAAGCCTCACACCTAACGTGCATTGTCTGACCTAAAATGTCACCTCTTCAAGGGTCCCGACCCGAAATGTCAACTTTCCTGCTACTCCAATGCTGCCTGGCCTGCTGTGTTCCTCCAGCTCCATGGTGTGCTGTCTCTGATCAGTGGTGTGACCTTTTGACCTTTTACCTATAAATTCTGTACCTGATACTACCTCTCTCACTAACACCTGAAGAAAGAGTGAGGCTCCAAAAGCTTGTGTTTTCAAATAAACTTGTGGGACTATAACCGGGTGTTGTACGATTTCTGACCTTGGTATAAATTTTAAAAGGTTGTAAGCCCAGCACTGACACTTGGGGAACCCCAGTTGTCACATGTTGCCAATGTAGAATAGATCCTTTTATTCATATTGTGTTTTTTGCCAGCCAACCAATTATCTATTGATTCTAGTATGTTGCTTCCTATACTATGAGGTCCTACTTTGTGAAAACTCCTTTGATGTGAACTTGTCAAATGCTTTCTGAAAATCCAAGTGCAATATATCAGTGGGCTTACCTTTATCCATTGTGCATGTTACTCCTTCAAATGAATTCCAGTAAATTGGTTAAACAGAATTTCTTACAAAAGACCATGCTGACTGTTCCCAATTACCTTGAGTCTTTCCAAGCACCCAGTTATAACCTCCATAATGATAGATTCCTACAACTTTCCCATGACGGATATTAAGCTAACTGGCCCATATTTCCTGTTTTATGACTCTATCCCTTCTTGAATAGAAGGGCTATATTTGCTGTTCTCCAATATGATTCCAGAAACTAATGAATTTTGAAAAATGAATACCAATGTATCTGCTAACTCATTATCTACTTCTTTTAAGACTCAACTATGAACTCCATCAGGGCACAGAGATATACCGATCTACAGCTCCATCAATTTGAAACATACATTTCTCTGGTGATTTCACCAATTTAACCAAGTTCCTCGCTTCTTGAAACCTCCAGATTTATAGGTATTACTGATTTTTTTCTATCCTTTATGAAAACAGAAGCAAAATATTTACTCACAACATCTGCAATTTCTTTATCATCTTCTATTAACTCCCCATTCTCATCATCTAGAAGAATAACACTCACATTACCTGCTCTTTTCCTTTTCCGTTACCTACAGAAATTCTTGCAATCTGTTTTTACATTTCTAGCTATTTTTATTCTCTAATTTATTAGTCCCAGTTAACCTTATAGTCATTATCTGCCATTCGATTTAAATGCAAAGAAGTCATCTGTCCTTAAATTTGGTGCTGTCCCTAACTTCTTTAGTTAGCCATGGATGGTAGGTCCTTCCCTTGGAATTTTTATTAATAGTTGGAATGTGCTTATTGTGATTTTTTGAAAGATCCCTTTAAATGTCTGTCACCTCTTCTCCACTGATCTATCTGTCAGCCTAATAGAGTGATAGCGATGTACGGCATGGAAACAGATCCTTTGGTTCCACTCATCCATGCCAACCAGATATCCTAAATTAATTTAGTCCCATTTGCTAGCATTTGGCCTATATCCTGCTGAACACTTCCTATTCATGTACCTGTCCAGATGCTTTTTAAATGTTGTAATTATACCAGCCTCCACCACTTGCTCTGGCAGCTTGTTCCATATACACACTACCCTCCGGTGAAAACGTTGCTCCTTAGGTCCCTTTTAAATCTTATACACCTCATCTTAAACCTATATCTTCTAGTTCTAGACCCCCCTTACCCTTGGCTGTTCTAATGGAGTTAACTTCAGCCAACTCAGTTTTCCTGCCCTTAAGTGTCCTTTTTAAGTTTAAAACAATCTTAGACCCCTTCTTCTTCCTCTCAACCTGGTTGCACAATTCAATCATATTATGATCACTACTATCTAGAGGTGGCTCTGCTTTGAAGTCATTGATTAATCCTGTCATGTTGCACAATACTGAGTCTAGTATAATATGCTCTCTGGTCTGTTCCAGGACGTGCTGCTATATGGAGAAACGATCTCAAATGCATTCTATGAGCTGCCCATCAAGGCTACTATTACCAATCTTATTTTTGCAGTTCATATGTAGATTAAAATTTACCGATAGTTATTGTTATCCATTTATAACAATTATGCAGTATCCCTTCTTGTAACCTCTGCCATATCTTTATTTTCCATTATCAATTTCAGTCTCACTTTCTATACAATAACGACAATTTTTTAACTCTTTTCCTTTCAAATACTTGTAGAAACTGTTGCTATCTATATTTATATATCTAGCTCACTTCCTTTTGTACTCCAATTCCTCCCCCCTTTTTATTTTTAAATATATTATTCGTTGTTTTATATATTCTGTCCAATCTTCTGATCTGCCACTTTTCTTTGCACAATTATATGCTCTTTCTTAAGTTTGAAACTATTTTTAACTCCCTATACTTTCTAGTTAACAACGGAAGTTAGGTCCATCCCTTCGGATTTTTCTCACTCATTGGAATATATCTTTTTTCTCTGTATTCTGAAATATCTCCTTAGATGTCTTTTGCTGAATCTCAATTGACCTATACTCTAAAAAATAGAAATCTCGATAGGTCCCATAGATAGAAATGCGCCAAACAACTTGAAACACCTAGCACTTAGAAAACAGTAAGGTTGAGCCCCAAGTCTTCAGTTTTATTATTGTATTTATTTTTGTAATCTCTAGCTTTATCTGTTGATTTACTCTTAGACTTGTATTCTCTATCCCTTCCTGTCACGGTCTATTTATCATTTCCTGTATTAATACCTTTCCCTTTTGCTCTCTACTCTTTGATTCACCACATCATCATGACAAAAGCACCAGCTCCAGCACAGATCAGGTGGAAACTGTGCCAACGGCACAGATCCCACTTTCCCAGCACTAATGCCTGTGACCCACTTCTCCCACGACAGTCTTCGAACTACACATTCAGCTTTCTAATCTGATTTGCCTAATGCCAATTTGCATGCAGCTCAGGTAATAATCCAGAGATTATTACAATTGCGATTCTGCTTCTTAATTTGGTGCCTAACTCCTCATACTGATCATGCAGAACCTTCTTCTTTGACCTGCCTATGTCATTAGTATCTATATGGATCAGGATTGATTCTTCACCCCTCCCCCACAACTGCAACTTACTCTCTAGTCCATACTTAGTCAGCTCATCCATCCTGCAACCCCCATTCTCATCCAAATAATCTGGAAGTACCTCAACCTGTTGAACAATTACAAAGGCTGTAGTTCCTGTTCACCTGCCCTCTGGGTCCCCTTATCTGCCTCACTTACAGTCATGCTGCCCTGTTCCTGCAAATTAACCAAATCAGAAGATCTTATCTGAAGTAGTGTGATTGCCTCTAGGTACAATGAATCCAGGCAACTTTTCATCCATTCTAATGAGTTGCTGTGTCCACAGTTGAGTGTCCAGTTCATAAACTATTAGCCAAAGCTGCTTGAAATTCTAACACTTAGTGCAAACATGTCTGAGAGCTCCCACATGCTGGATTTGTGACACATCACCAATCCTGCCATCTTTAATATGTTCTCATTAAGTACTTAATTATTTTAATAAAATATATTTTACTTACCCTTGCACCAATTGTATTCTATTTTGAATCTTCAGGAAAACAAAATAGATGCTCGCTGCTAATCAGCTTCTGCCATAAAAGAGGAAGAACTAATTCCTGAAGACTAAAAAATCAAAACTGTTAAGAGTACTTCTTTCACGAAACTCCCTTAAACAGTGAACTCTGGGTATTCTATTGTAAATTACACTCAAGTACCAAGTCAAATAAGTTACCTTGTTCTATATGCTGTGACCATATAAGGCCCAGTTGACATAATTACAAAGGAATTGGTCTTAGCTACTTCTTTAACTAACCAGGCAAACTGCTTTTCCAGTGGAGACCTTATTAAGACCATACTTATGGCTTTGAACGTTAAAATTCAAACTGTAGGTTTCAATAAAATGCTAATTAGATTTGTATTAAAGACTTCCTTACTCATCAACTACCAGCATTCAATCCCAGGTCAACTGAGTATATTTTGCTCTTAACACAAAAGGCCTAGATGACGCAGTTATAGAGTAACCGGTTTCGAATGTTTCTTTAATTAACTAAGCCTAACTGCTCTTCCCATGGAAATCTTGCTTAAGGCTGGGAATTTCAGAACTTTAGCTATAGATTTCAGTTAAATATCAAACACAACATTAGATTAGATTATGTCTTAATTCAAGTGGTCATTGGAGTGGAGTTTAAACACAAGTCTTTCTGAGTCAGAAACAAGATGCTGCCACCTAGGCAAACCAATCATAATACTTTAAAGTATTATGACATTTAGAGGCAATTCCAACTGTGCCATGTAGGCACAAAATAGAAGTACGCAGATTGCATAGAAAGTACAGCACAAAAACAGGCCATTTAGTCTCATCAGTCCAGGTCATCCCCACACCACATTATTGCTATTCTATTTAATCTAACCTTAACAGCATAATTGTCTACTCTTCTCTTTGTCAGGTATGCTTCTGCTGAACTACACCTATTGGTCTTAATGACGTCTTGTAGTAGCAAGTTCCATGTTTAATCAATCATTGTGTGTGAAGCTTCTACTGAACATCTTTTTGGATTCTGTAACGATTATTTATTATTTTTGGCTTCTACTTTCCCAGAAGTGGAAACATTGGGGTAGTGATATTTTCCCAGAAACTCAACATGAATTTGGAGGTGAGATTACCAGGAAAATCAGGTCCAAGAAGTTGTGCCAGGTTCTTAGTCAGCTCATGCTTCTAGGCACTTTTCCCAGAAGTGACAGAACTTGTCCGGTTTTGGAGAGGAAGCCAATTAAGGCTCATTAGCAACAGATCAGCAGCAACTCTTTGGTGCGTCTGTGAAATTGCCAGTATTGGATAGGATCCCTGCTGCTTGTTAGGTGATGATAGACAAATTCAGAACAGGGGGTCGGTGCTGTGATCAATAAATTAAACCTCCTGCTTTCAGATGCAAATGATAAACCTGAGATCATCCGCTGATAGAGACTTGCAATTTCCTCCCAATCACTTCAACACTTCAATTTTCTGGGAAGTTTTCTTCTTAAGAAACAATGCAGTTGGAACCTCAGCCATATCACTCCTCAATTTGTGATGTGGAGGTGCCAGTGTTGGATGGGGGTGGACAAAGTCAGAAGTCACTCACCACCAGGTTATAGTCCAGCAGGTTTATTTTCAGAGTGCAGCCCCTTCATCAAGTGCAACGAGAGAGAAGCGCACACAGACAGAATTTATAGGCAGAGAGATCAAGGGCGGAGAGCTCGAAAGATCATACAACTGGTGTGAGTGGATTGTCAGATAATAAGACTCTGCAGGTGACCAAGAGCGTTACACAGTGAGCAAAGTGTCAACAACTGAATAACCAGTGAAGGGATGCCTATAATCCGATTAAATGAGGCAAAGTGATAGTTACAAAAAGTTCAAAATAAAGTTTGTATCTGTAAAATCTTCCTTACTGTCCTGTTTTGACACAAACATATTGATAAATTATTATGATCTCTCTACCTTAACTAGTTTGTACAGTTTTGAATTACTTTTGTTAGACTCTCAGCATGCGACTCTTAAACCTGTCATTTTATTCCTGTCATTTAGTTTATCTCCAGCACCACTTTATTTTGAATTTTTTGTAAGTATCTCACTGCCTTATTTAATCAGATTATAGGTCATCCCTTCGTTTGTTATTCAGCTGTTGACACTTTACTCGCAGTGTAGCACTCTTTGTCACCTGTAGAGACTTATGATCTGACGTTCCAGTCACACCAGTTGTATGATATTTTGATCTCTCAGCCCTTGATCTCTCTGGATATCAACTCTATGTCTGTGTGTCCTTCTCTCACTACACCTGACGAAGGGGCTGTGCTCCATAAGCTTGTTATTTCAAATAAACCTGGTGGACTATAACCTGATGTCGTATGACTTCTGACTTTGCTCCTCCATATGTTCAGCCCTCTCAATACTCTGTGCACTTGATCAGTACTCAACCAGCCTTGCTGTTTCACATACTGGTTCACCCTCCACAACAGGCTCACAGTAATCTTGGAAGTGACCTGCTTATTGGTTGACTTCTGCAAAGTCACTCCTGTCAATCGTGTCAAGAATTGAAAATGGGCCTGACTGCCCCAAAATTTTCTGAAGACTGAGTTAGCTCATTTTCTCTATATCTGGCTTAAAAAGCACCTTCATAATGTAAATATCTCTTCAGGCTCTTCATATGTTTCTTTTCTCGACAAAAGATCTGCTCAAAAATAGAAACAAATAATGCTGTGGAGGGAGAAAACCATTGACATTTCAGGCCTGTGATAATTAATTATTCTGCAATTCTTAAATGAAGTACTTAAATGAAGAAAAAAATTTTGCTTGAAGGGTTGGATCAGTAGAAGGATTAAATGAAACCATGGCACTGAGATAAAGTGAGTCTGTGCTGCCGAGAGAAGTCAAGTGTGTGTATGTAGGGTTGCACTGTGAAGAACATGGATCTCAGCATTCAGGAAGAACAGTACTTTGAACAATACTAACTATCTAGGAGGAAATCACAAGTGAACCAGAAACACAAGGGGTAGAATTTCAAGTGGAATCCTCATACATTACAGAGTGAGACAGCTCTTAAGGAAGGAAATGAAATTGTGAAAGTTTGACAGATTTCTGATTGAATATGAGAAGACAGCTAGAAAATAATGAAGGTGAACAAAATAAAACTGACAAATTAAAAACCTCGTGGAGATGTGCAGGAATTTTCAAAGCTGTATTCCTGGGAGAGAGATAGCAGTGAATTAAATATAAGTTCAAAAGCAAAAAAACTGTGGATACTGACATTCTTCCATACAACAGAGAGATCTGGAAATACTCAGAAGTTCTGAGCTCAATCTTATTGGAATGGTAGAGGTCCCACTGCCGGAGGTGGCCCCACTTCACTCAATGACAGGAGGTGGGAGCGTATTGTCAGTGGCAGTCAATTAAGTGGCTTTCCTGAGAGATACTATTTAAAAAAGAGTGGCAACTTACCTTCAAGAGCTGTTGGGTACAATCAGTGGACTGTCAGCTATGCAGTCTCAGCTGTGGCCACTGCTGTAGGGAGAGAGAGTCTCATTGGATGCTGAGTCCCCTTGAAGAAGGTAATTGGGTAAGGCAGGTAGAACATGGTGATCAGACATGCAGATTCCAGTACATTGCAGTTCCATTGCTGCAGAGTAGATATTGACATTATGGCATCCGTCTGAGTGGCTATGGAATTCCACCAAAGAAAGGTTGCCTTCCCTTTACCTGCTGGGAAATCTCCTGTATTCACTGGATGATCTCACCATGTGTTAGTGGGCTTCCTTATACAAGCAAAATACCTACACAGGCAGGAAGTGGCCTTTATTTGGTCACTCATGTGGCTCAATTGGCCTCACCATTTGGACTAATCTGTGAACGTTTGACTGTGAGAAAAATGGCATGAAAGCAGAAAGATGTTGGGCTGTTCCCGATGACTTCTTACACTCAGCCCTGAATCAGGCATTATTTCAATGATATCAGTGAACGACGAACTGATATAATAGACAGTTGTGAATCAAACAGTGATTCAAAACCCGGCACTGACACAAAACACCCAGCCCTGAACTAGATACTCATACAAAACCCAGTACTGAACAGGAACTCATACCCTATCCAGCCCTGGAACAAACATTGAAACAACACTCAGTGTATAGTAAGTATCTTGTTCAGGGCTGAATGTTGTATAAGCATCTCATTCAGGAACGGGTGTTGAAATAGTGTCTGATTAAATGCTACGTATTGTATCAATATCAGATTCAGCACTGGGTATTGTCAAGTGTCTGATTCAGGGCTGTGTATTGTTAAGTGCCTGATTCAGGGCTGTGTATTGTTAAGTGCCTGATTCAGGGCTGTGTATTGTCAAATGCCTGATTCAGGGCTGTGTATTGTAAAGTGCCTGATCCAGGGCAAAGTGTTGTATAAGTGTCTGATTAGGGTTGGGTGTTCCATCATCTCACTTCCAAGGGCCAAGAGCATTCTAGTCTCTATTTCACTCTTCATAGAAGTTGCCGCACCTGCCAACTACTTCAACATTTTCTCTTTTAAATTTTCATTATCCATAGCACTTTGCTTTTGCCTAACTTGTTCAATCTTTCTGATAAGTACAAAGTGGGTCACCTGCCCATGTAGAACCTGCCTGATTACCCTGATAAATTACAATTGCTTCATTCCATCATGGGTAGGTAAGTCACTCTACTGAGTTACCAATAAGGTGACAAAGTTGAAAATCACTGCCACTACAGTTTGACATTGACCTTTCTTTTCTGAGATCATCCAGTCAAAACAAATGGTACGGAGCTCTCAAGTCTTTATTAGAAAGATTTATGGTTGGCTTAATCAGATTCTGGAATACCAAACATTGCTGTTACAAATACAGGAAATGACAATGGAGCTGGCTTTTCTGTAACTGAAAGTCATTTATATGAGACAGCAGATTTTCTTTGGAAATTTCCAGGAACTAAATGACTTCTTTAAATTAAAAATTAATCCAGGTAAAAGTATCTTATTGCCTAGCTGGCTTTGCTCCCAGTTTCTACTTGTCCTTGGAACCTGTATGGAATAATAAATGACCAGTTAAAGCATATTGCAAAAATGCTGCCCTCACTTCTCATTGTTCCCATAGCTAATTAACACATTCAAACTCATCAGGAAATGAGGCCTTTAAAAACTGCCATAATAAATGCTGTAGTTTTCTAAGAAAATAATACATTTCTTTAAAAGAATAGCAAGTGGCAGACTGCAATTCCATTAAAAGCATCTCAACTGCAAGGTTCTGATGGCTTGGTTCAATTCCAAATTGAACATTTTGCAGTTGGAATTACCTACATCTATACTAAGTTAGCTGAAGGTAAAAATAGAGAAGGGTGAAATCCAATCAATGTTGCCAAAGAAAATAAGGGTTTAGGCCCGAAACGTCAAGTTTTCCTGCTCCTATGATGCTGCTTGACCTGCTGTGTTCATCCAGCCCCATGCTTGTTACCCCCTATATATGGACATTACTCTTGTTCTGAAATCCAGTTTGTAAAGATAGTACAATGATGAGTTTGGTGCATGGTACTGTCATCATATTAATTTTTATATTGTGCTCAACAATTTATATTTTAACATCAAGAAGAAGAACGTAGAACATAAAACTGTATGGCACAGGTATGGGCCCTTTAGCCCAGGATGTTGTGCCAAACATGATGCCAAATGAAACTAATCCCTTCTGCCTGCCCTTGGTCCTTAACTCCCCATTCCTTGCATAGTCATGTGCTTATCTTAAACGCCCCTATCTATCTGCCTCCACCACCAACCTAGGCAGCACGCTCCATACACCTACCACTGTCTGCATGAAAAAAACTTGCCACTCATATCTCCTTTGAACTTCCTCCTTCACACCTTAAATGCATGGCCCCTATTTTTAGACATTTCAATCCTGGAAAAAAGATTCTGACCATCAACACTATCTATGCATTTGATAATTTTATAGACTTTATTCAAGTCTTCCCTCAGCTTCCACTGCTCCAGAGAAAGCAGCCTGAGTCTTTCTAGCCTCGCCTTATAGCTCATACCCTCAAATCCAGGCAGCATCCTGGTAAACTTCTTCTGCACCCTCTCCAAAGTCTCAACATCCGCAGAATTGAACACAGTACTCTAAGTGTGACCTAACCAAAGTCTTATAAAGCTGCAACATTACATCCTGACTCTTGCATTCAATTCTCCATCCAATAAAGGCAAGCATGCCATATGCCTTCTTTACCACCCTATCTACTTGTGCTGCCACTTTCAAGGAGCTATGGACTTGAACCCCAAGATCCTTCTGTACATCAATGCTGTTCAGGGTCCTGCCATTAACTGTATACTTTTCCTTAACATTTGATCTCTCAAAGTGCAGTACCTCACCCTTACCAGGATTAAACTCCATCTGCTATTTCTCCGCCCATATCGCAACTGATCTATACCCCACTGTATCCTTTGACAATCTTCTACAATACCGACAACTCCACCAAACTTTGTGTACATCTACATTTTCATCAAAGTAATTTATTTATATGACAAACAGCAGATGTCCCAATACAGATCCCTATGGAACACCACTGGTCACGGATCTCCAGCCTGAAAAACAGCCTTCCACCACTACACTCTGCCTTCTATGGGCAAGCCAATTCCGAATCCATGCGGCCAAGTCACCATGGATCCTGTGCATCTTAATCTTCTGGATGAGCCTACCATAAGGGACCTTGTCAAACAATGGAAATATATCGTGCCACAGACATTAGCTAATAAACTTCTATTTTCCAACTTTGCAGAGGAAGATTTGGAACATTGGTTTGGCATTGTTAGGTTGGGGAATGGGTATCAAGGGTCAGGAAGGTGTGTAGTGGGGTCATTGGTAAGTTGGGGTATCATAGTTACCCAGGAATTACAGTAGGTTCTTAATCCTCTAAATTTACCTGTGTTAACTGCTAAGTTTAAGTGAGTCTCAAACATGAATGTGCTTTTTCAGAGGATTGTGGGTTCAGGGAACTGCCCCACAGAACTTTCAATTTCCCAGGCAATCCCTTTGGAATCAGCTGCATTGGTAATTCCACATGGTCCCAATGTGCAACTTCAATCTATGTTGCTCCAATGACTATCTAATCATTGGAAGATCTGGCCCATTGTTGTACTACCTTGTTTAGTAACCTGACTATAATGTATTTACAAGTTATGTAGCACTCTGAATATTTATGCATACCTATGTATGAAGCTATAATTCCTAAATCCTACTGGACTAATATAACAATGAAACATTTCTTTTTTCTTTAATAAATAATGCCTCTTTTATTAATATAATTGTTTCAGTCATTAACTTTTTTATATATTATGTCTAAACTAATGAAGATTAACAAGAAACTTTTATAATTCAACTCAACACTTCATGAATCTTAAGGTTTGTTTCTTTCCTCAAAATAACATTATTGATGGTATCACTTAAGATGTCAGATGTTGTGCCTCCATTTCGTGGATTTAATAGTCATTGCATTTATGATGACCTAGCCATCTACTGGTGATATTGTGTGTATGTTCCTGATGTTGTCATAGAGACATACAGCATGGAAACAGACCCTTCGGCCAAGTAGTGAAACGCTGTCAATGTTGCCAAACTAAACTAGTCTCACCTGCCTGCGTTGGCCCATGTCCCTTCAAACCTTCCCTATTCATGTACTTATCCAAATGTATTTTAAATGTTGTAACTGTACCTGCATGCACCACTTCCTCTGGCAATTCATTCCACGCAGTAACCACTCTGTGTATAAAAAGGTCAGCCCTCATGTCTTTTTTTAAATCTTTCTCTTCTCACCTTAAAATTATGCCCCCTAGTTTTAAACATCACCCTAGGGAGAAGACCTTTCTATTCACCTTATCGATGCCCCTTATGATTTTATAAGCCACCCCTCAACCTCTTATGCTCCAGTGAAAAAGTCCCACCCTATCCAACCTATTTTTATAACTCAGATCTTCCATTCCCAGCAACATTCTGGTAAAAATTTTCTGAACCCTCTCCAGTTTAATAATATCCTTCCTATAACAAAGGAACCAAAACTGCACACAGTATTCAAGAAGAGACCTCACCTACATCCTGCACAACCACAACATGACATCCCAATTTCAATACTCAAAGATCTGAGCAAGGAAGGCAACCTGTCTACCTGTGATGCAAATTTCAAAGAATTATATACTTGAACCCCTCGGTATCTCTGTTTTACAACACTACCCGGGGCCCTACCATTAATTGTATAAATCCTGCCCTTGTATGTTTTACCAAAATGCGATACCTCACATTTAATCAAATTAAACTCCATCTGCCACGCCTCAGCCCATTGACCCAGCTGATCAAGACCTCTTTGTAATCTTAGATAACCCTCTTCAGTGTCCAATATATCACCAATTTTACTAACCAAAGATTACTAACTACGCCTAATATGTTCTCATCCAAATCATTTATATAAATGACAATCATAAGTGGATCCAGTACTGATCCCCATGGAACACGGCTGGTAACAGGCCTCCAGTCCAAAAAACAACTCTGCACCACCACCCTCTGTCTCCTACTGTCAAGCCAATTTTATATCCAATTGGCGAGCTCACCCTGAATTCCACGTAATCTAACCTTACTAAGAACAAAGAACAAAGCACAAAGAAAATTACAGCACAGAACAGAACCTTCGGCCCTCCAAGCCTGCGCTGATCCAGATCCTCTATCTAAACCTGTCGCCTATTTTCTAAGGATCTGTATCCCTCTGCTCACTGCCCATTCGTGCTTCTGTCTAGATAAATGATGCTATCTTGCCTACCTGTACCACCTCCGCTGGTAACGCATTCCAGGTACCCACCACCCTGTGCGTAAAGAACTTTCCACGCATATCTCCCTTAAACTTTTCCCCTCTCACCTTGAAATCGTGACCCCTAGTAATTGAGTCCCCCACTCTGGGAAAAAGCTTCTTGCTATCCATCCTGTCCATACCGCTCATGATTTTGTAGATCTCAATCAGGGCCCCCCTCAACCTCTGTCTTTCTAATGTAAATAATCCTAATCTAGTCAACCTCTCTTCATAGCTAGCGCCCTCCATACAAGGCAACATCCTGGTGAACCTCCTCTGCACCCTCTCCAAAGCATCCACATCCTTTTGTTAATGTGGCGACCAGAACTGTACGCAGTATTCCAAATGTGGTCGAACCAAAGTCCTATACAACTGTAACATGACCTGCCAACTCTTGTACTCAATACCCCATCCGATGAATGAAAGCATGCCGTCTGCCTTCTTGACCACTCCATCCACCTGCATTGCCACTTTCAGGGTTCAATGGACCTGAACACCCAGATCTGCCTGTGTATTAATTTTCCCCAGGGCTTTTCCATTTACCGTATAGTTCGCTCTTGAATTGGATCTTCCAAAATGCATCACCTTGCATTTGCCTGGATTGAACTCCATCTGCTATTTCTCCGCCCAACTCTCCAATCTATCTATATTCTGTAGCATTTTCCGACAGTCCCCTTCATTATCTGCTACTCCACCAATCTTAGTGTCATCTGCAAACTTGCTAATCAGACAATCTGTACCTTCCTCCAGATCATTTATGTATATCACAAACAACAATGGTCCCAACATGGATCCCTGTGGAACACCACTGGTCACAGTTCTCCATTTTGAGAAACTCCCTTCCACTACAAATCTCTGTTTCCTGTTGCCCAGCCAGTTCTCTATCCATCTAGCTAGTACACCCTGGACCCCATGCGACTTCACTTTCTCCATCAGCCAACCATGGGGAACCTTATCAAATGCCTTACTGAAATCCATGTGTATGACATCCACAGCCCTTCCCTCATCTATCAACATTGTCACTTCCTCAAAGAATTCTATCAAGTTGGTAAGACATGACCTTCCCTGCACAAAACCATGCTGCCTATCACTAATAAGCCCATTTTCTTCCAAATGCAAATAGATCCTATCCCTCAGTATCTTCTCCAGCAGCTTCTCCACCACTGAAGCCAGGCTCACTGGTCTGTAATTACCTGGATTATCCTTGCTACCCTTCCTAAACAAGGGGACAACATTAGAACTTCTCCAGTCCACAGGGACCTCACCTGTGCTCAAAAATGCTGCAAAGTTATCTGTTAAGGCCCCGGCTTTTTCCTCTCTCGCTTCCCTCAGTAACCTGGGATAGACTCCATCCGGACCTGGGGACTTGTCCACCCTAATGCCTTTTAGAACACCCAACACATTCCCCCTCCTTCTGCTGACTTGATCTAGAGTAATCAAACATCTATCCCTAACCTCAACATCCGTCATGTCCCTCTCCTCAGTGAATAACGACGCAAAGTACTCAATAAGAATCTCACTCATTTTCTCTGACTCCTCACATAACTTCCCTCCTTTGTCCTTGAGTGGGCCAACCCTTTCTTTATTTACCCTCTTGCTCCTTATGTATGAATAAAGGGCTTTGGGATTTTCCTTAACCCTGTTTGCTAAAGATATTTCATGACCCCTTTTAGCCCTCTTAATTCCTTGTTTCAGATTGGTCCTACTTTCCTGATATTCTTCCAAAGCTTCGCCTGTTTTCAGTCACCTAGACCGTATGTATGCTTCCTTTTTCCTCTTTGCTAGTCTCACAATTTCACTTGTTATCCATGGTTCCCTAATCTTGCCCTTTCTATCCCTCATTTTCACAGGGACATGTCTGTTCTGCACTCTAATCAACGCCTCTTTAAAAGCCTCCCACATATCAAATGTGGATTTACGCTCAAACAGCTGCTCCCAATCTACATTCCCCAGCTCCTGCCGAATTTTGCTATAGTTGGCCTTCCCCCAATTCAGCACTCTTCCTTTAGGACCACTCTCATCCTTGTCCATCAGTATTCTAAAACGTATGGAATTGTGATCACTATTCCCAAAATAATCCCCTACTGAAACTTCAACCACCTGGCCGGGCTCATTCCCCAACACCAGGTCCAGTATGGCCCCTTCCCGAGCTGGACTATTTACATACTGCTCTAGAAAACCTTCCTGGATGCTCCTTACGAATTCTGCTCCATCTAAACCCCTAACACTAAGTGAATCCCAGTCAATGTTGGGAAAATTAAAACCTCCCATCACCACCACACTGTTGCTCCTACATCTTTCCATAATCTGCCGACATATTTGTACCTCTATCTCACGCTCGCTGTTGGGAGGCCTGTAGTACAGCCCCAACATTGTTACCGCACCCTTCCAATTTCTGAGCTCTGCCCATATTACCTCACTGCTCAAGTCCTCCATAGTGCCCTCCTTCAGCACGGTTGTGATATCCTCTTTGACCAGTGATGCAACTCCTCCACGCCTTTTACCTCCCTCTCTATCCCGCCTGAAGCATCTATATCCTGGGATGTTTAGTTGCCAATCCTGCCCTTCCCTCAACCAAGTCTCAGTAATAGCAATAACATCATACACCCAGGTACTAATCCAAGCCCTACATTCATCTACCTTAACTACTACACTTCTCGCATTAAAACAAATGCACTTCAGACCACCTGTCCTTTGTGTTCATCATCTGCTCTCTGCCTCCTCTTCCCCTTAGTCACACTGACTTCATTTTCTAGTTCCTTACAGGCTTTAGTTACTACCTCCTTACCGTCCACTAACCTCCTCATTTGATTCCCGTCCCCCTGCCATGTTAGTTTAATCCCTCCCCAACAGCGTTAGCAAAAGCATAGCCTAAGACATTGGTTCCAGTCCTGCCCAGGTGTAGACTGTCCAATTTGTAATAGTCCCACCTCACCCACAACCGGTCCCAATGCCCCAAAAATCTGAACCCCTCCCTCCTGCACCATCTCTCAGGCCACTCATTTATCCTGCCTATTCTTTCATTTCCACTCTGACTAGCATGTGACACTGGTAGCAATCCTGAGATTACTACCTCTGAGGTCCTACTTTTTAACTTGGCGCCTAACTCCCTAAATTCTGCTTGTAGGACCTCATCCCATTTTTTACCTATATCATTGGTGCCTATATGCACCACGACAGCTGGCTGTTCATCCTCCCCCTTCAGAATGTCCTGCAGTCGATCTGAGACATCCCTGACCTGTGCACCTGGGAGGCAACATACTATTTGGGAGTCTCATTTTCGACCACAGAACCGCCAATCTACTCCCCTTACAATCGAATCCCCTATGACTATAGACCTTCCACTCTTTTTCCCGCCCTTCTGTACAGCAGAGCCAGCCACGGTGCCATGAACCTGGCTACTGCTGTTTTCCCCTACTAATGAGTATACCGTCTGTAATCTAATCAAAGGTTTTACTAAAGTCCATATAAACAAAGTCTACCATTCTGCCCTTATTGGTTACTTACTCAAAAAAGTCAATTAAGTTTGTGAGACATGATTTCCTTCACACAGAACCATGATGACTATCCCTAATCATTCCTTGCCTCTCCAAATGTATGTAAATCCTAACTTTCAGAATCACCTCCAACAACGCACCCAACACCGATGTCAGGCTCACAGGTCTATAGATCCCAGGCTTCTGCTTTCAGTTTTTCTTAAATAAAGACACAAAATTAGCCACCCTCCAGTCCTCTGGCAACTCACCCGTGGTTATTGAGGCTACAAATATTTCTGCTAAAGGCCCAGAAATTTCTTCCCTAACTTCCTACAATGTCCTGGGATACACTTGATCAGCAGTTAGAGATTTATTCACCTTTCTGTTTTAAGACCTCTAGCACATCCTCTTCTGTAATGTGTATTATTTTCAAAACATCAACGTTTATTTCCCTGAGCTCTCTAGCTTCCATTTCTTTATACACAGTTAAAACTGATACAAAATATTTATTTAACGTCTCTCCCACCTCCTGAAGTTCAGTAGGGAGAGGCTGAATAGATTGGGGCTATTTTCCCTGGAGCTTTGGAGACTGAGGAGTGATCTTATAGAGGTTTATAAAATCATGAAGGTCATGGATAGGGTAAATAGACAAGATCTTTTCCCCAGGTAGGGAAGCCCAAAACTAGAGGGCATAGGTTTAAGATGAGGGGGGAAAGATTTAAAAGTGACCTAAAGGGGCAACTTTTTCATGCAGAGGGTGGTGCATGAATGGAATGAGCTGTCAGAGGAAGTGGCAGAGGCTGGTACAAATATAACATTTAACAGGCATCTGGATGGGTTTATGAATAGGAAGGGTTTAGAGGGATATGGGCCAAATGCTGGCAAATGGGACTAGATTAATTTAGGATATCTGGTTGGCATGGATGAGTTGGACTGAAAAGTCTGTTTCTATGCTGTACATGCCTGTGAGTCCATGACATAAATGACCTCTTTGATCTTTAAGGAGCTTTATTCTCTCTCTACTTTCCATTTTGCTCTCAATGTACACATAGAATCTCTTTGGATTATCCTGAACCTTATCTGCCAAAGCTATCTCCTATCTCCCAGTCACTTGCCCCGCCTTATTTTCTGTGTCGTTCTTACTGTTGCCAATGTTACATCACTTGCTGGTTATACTTTTCTTCTTGTTTCACTTATGAGTAATATTGCTGGTACCATTGAAGATCTTTTCAGCTTTGCCAGGTGAGGTGTAGGTTAAATATGGATTCTGTTCCTCCTCATTTGCTTGCAGGTTTTGGTCTTGATGATTTATTGCCTCGGAGTCTTAGCATCACCAATGATTGATGATTTCATTTTTTGATGGAGCTTTCAAACATACACTTTGTCATCTTAACAATTTAGGCAAGGATTTGGCATGCTTTTTGAAATTGTGACTTCTTTCAGCCTGTGCTTCATTGCGTTGCTGTGTTACTTTTTCTGGTTATTTTATGGTGTATCTTTCTTCACAGAATTGTCTCACAATTTTTTTGCCCTTACGTATCTCTGCAGGCAATTTCATGTCAGCTTTCACAGGTACAACTCAGATAACAAGGCGAAATTTAGGTTCTCCTTTGTGTCTTGGCATTTCATGAGGGTTCACTTGGCTGGTTGAATGTGCCTTTCTATGGTAATGTGATGATGAGATTGCATCCATGCTGTTCAGCTAATTTCTTAAATGTTCTGGAGATGAATTGGGTTCCATTGTCACATATTATTCTTTCAGGATTCCATGTTCAGCGAACAGAACTTACACTGTTGCAATGATTGTTAAAGGTCTCAAATCTTGTATTTTTTTGAATACAAGTGTAGTTTCCTGAAATATCCCATCCTTGATTGTATGTGAGTAAATTAGCTCTTATAGTGTGACATAGTCTGCTTGGAACTCAGGCCTAGCTTCCTCAGTTCCTTCTCATTTGCTGACTGGTTTCAGTATTGCATGATCTTGGAGTCTCAGCTTTACCAACATCTATTGATGGTTTGAGCTTTTCACAGCTGCATTTGCACAGTTTCGATCAAACAATTCAATCCCTTCAATTTAGAAGTTATCATCTCCTTTTCCTCATTTTTCAATGTTTTTGTAGATGCCTATCTAGAATGCTAATGGCTTGCTTTGAGCTTGTACTTCTCCATTCCCAAGTGGCTTTCTTTTATTTTCTAAAGACGTTCAGTCCACATAGTTTTGGATCAGATTATTCTGGATGGGGCTAGCAGAACACCAGGAAGATGTCAACTCTGAATGCGGTCTGTGTTTGTTCTATGTTATCAAGCCATTCTGGATCACTTGCTGAGAGAGCACTCTAACTCTTTGACTTTACTGGTCTCAACTCTGATCTGATTCAGGCGGTGTTATGTTCACTAGATGGTGGATCCTTGTGCCTTTTATTTTGTCCTTCTATGTGAAACAGATGAGAAACAGCATCATTTCTCTTCCTGGTTTGCATTCCAAAGTAAAATGGTAACTCTGAAGTCTCAAGAATAATGTTTGCAGTCTTTGATGCATTACACAGATTTTTCTTGCAAATCTGATTTAGTGGATGATGATCGTTCTCCTCTATGCACTTTTTCCCAAAGAGATATGTATGGAATCTTACATCAATATACCACTTGTATATTAACACATGTGGTTTCAACTGATATTGAAGCTCTGGATGCAATTGATAGTGGTTTTCTATTTTGTACCAGAGTTACTCCTTGTCCTTTTGTAGAAACATCTATTGTAGCATGACAGATTTGTTCTGCTCTCACCCCTGGAACACCTGGACCACAAGGAAACCTACATCAGACTCCTGCTCATTGACTACAACTCTACCTTCAACTCTATTATCCCCTTCAGACTGATCTTAAAATTCCGAGACCTTGGTCTCGGCTCCGCCTTCTGCGCCTGGATCCTTAGCTTTCTGACCCACAGGCCACAGTCAGTGATGGTAGACAACTGCACCTCCTCCATGATGTGTCCTTAGCCCCCTCCTGTACTTCCTGTACACCCACAAATGTGTTGCCAAATTCCGAACGAATGCCATCTATAAGTTTGCTGATGACACCATTGTGGTAGGATGGATATCTAACAACGACGAATCAGAATACAGAAAGGAGATAGAGGGCTTGGCGCCATGGTGCAGTGAGAACAACCTCTGTCTCAACGTCAGCAAAACTAAAGAACTGATCATTGATTTCAGAAAGAAAGGAGGAGAACACACCCCCATCCACATCAAAGGAGCTGAGGCTGAGAGGATGGAGATTGTCAAATTCCTAAGGGTGATGATAATGGATAACCTGTCCTAGACTTCCCATGTAGATGTGACAGTCAAGAAGGCACAACAATGCCTCTTCTTCCTCAGGCAGCTCAGGAAATTTGGCACGTCCATAAGGACCCTCATCAGCTTTTACCAATGCACCATTGAAAGCATACTGTCCGGGTGCATAATGTCCTGGTATGGCAACTGCCCTGCCCAGGACTGTAAGAAACTACAGAAGGTTCTTTGCACAGCCATCACAGAAGCCAATCTTCCATCCATAGACTTCATTTACACGGCTCATTGAAATGGAAAGGCAGCCAACATCATCAAAGACTCATTACACCCCAGTAATGCTCTCCAACAACATCCTCCATTTGGCAGAAGATATAGTTTGAGTGCAAGCATTGGCAGGTTCAAGAACAATTTCTTCCCAGCCATTATTAGACTGATGAATGGATTCTCTAACTTCAAATAATGATGATCTTGCTAATGTTAATCTTGTCTAGCACACGCCAGTGCAACGTAAGCTGTGTCTAGATTATTTCTTTCACCCTGTGATCTGTATGTCCTTGCTTACTGTGATCTGCCTGTACTGCTCGTATACAAAGCTTTTCACTGTACTTAGGGACACGTGACAATAATTAAATCAAATCAAATCAGGAAGGCATGTTGTATTGGAGCTGGCATTGGAGACAATCTGGGGGTCTTGCTGATATTAGGCTGGCATGCCCAGTGACAGAGTTGAGGGGGATCAGTGTAGATGGTCCAGGGTGTAAAGGGAACCTGGAGTTATTAGACCTGTGGTAGGCTAAGGGATGCCAGTAAGAAGGGACTCCTCCCTACCCTGCCACCAGCTCACACAGGGAAAGCTTGGCATTTTCTCCATTGCTAGTTTAATCCCCATAATGGCAGGATGTGCTCCTGAAGAGGGCATCAATTAGCTCAGTGAAGGAGGAGTTGTAGCCAATGAGCAGGAGTCTGATATAGGTGTCCTTGTGGTCCAGAAGTTCCAGGGGTGAGAGTGGGACTAGGGATATGGCAACTGCTGTGGACCTGTTGTGTCATGAGGTAAATTGTCAGGGATGGAAGCAGGCTGGGAGACTTAAGTTGATGTGGGCCATGACCAATCTCTCAAAGCATTTCATTATTATGGAGGTCAGAGCCACTGGGCGGTAGTCACTAAGCCACGTTGCATGTGCTTTCTTAAATACTGCAATGATCGCAGTCTTCTTGAAGTAGACGGCGACTTCGGCTTGTAGGAGGGAGAAGTTGAAGATGTCATTGAATACATCCACTCGTTGGTCTGCACAGGCTTTAAGTACTCAACTGAGGGCTCCATCTGGGCCCGTTGCTTCCCTTGAGTTGATTCCCGGGAAGACCAATCTGACATCTGCAGCGGTGACACTGGGCATCTATGGTTGCATCCTATAGACTTTTGTGCAGTACCAGCAATGCTACGGGTTTTTCTTCAGCAATAGAAACATGTTCACAGAATCACTGAACTGCTACAGTGTAGAAGGAGTCCTTTGGCCTATTGTCTCTGCACTGTGTTGTACGTATCTATGTTCTAGTTGCTGAGGGACAGAAGTCTTGCCTCAAGTTAATTAACACCCAGCTGATTTCTTAGCCAGTGAGAGAGTGAATACATTAATTCCAGCCCATGGAGTTAAATTCCATGGTCAGGATTTTCTGGGGCTTCACCCCTTAAAAATTTCTCTGGTAAAATAATGCATCAAGGTCCTGTGCCAAATCCTCACTCCTTCCTCTAGCAGGCCTCCCAGCTCATTACCTAGATGCTGGAAAGATTCAGCCTCTTTTTCTGAACTGGAAAATATGCTTCAGCTCAACTTGAAATCAGTTATTGTAGTAACATTTGTATCATGTCCTCTCCAAATGAAATTGACAATTTTGTGCCATAACAAAGGTTATTGTGAGATGATACATACTAAGATTTGGGTTAAGGGTGTTCAAACACAGTTACTCTGCGTGTTGACTGTAAGTATTTACATTAACTGTGCTGACATAGGTCTCGACTGGCTTGGAATTTAAATCCTGACATGAATAGACAGTATACTTCACATTCCATTTCTCTTAATTAGTAATCATTTAAGATAGATGTTAACTTGTTTTAAATATGTACTAGTGTCAACAACACATTGCATTGGATGGTATAAAATACTGAAGCTTCAATATCTTAAACTGAAGAAAAGCAAGTTTGTATAGTGCCAAAAATGATTAGCACAAGGTGACACTCTAATGTCCCTTGCAAAGGAGGAAAGGAGTAGCAATTATACCAGTTCTCCACAGCTCATTTTCCCAACAGTCAGGAGTTGCACTTGTTGAAAGTTTGGATGAAGTTGTCATCTCAGACAAGAACTGCTTTGTAATTCAGGGAGGCTAAATTGGAGAAATAGAACCCTGAAATAAGACTACCATGAGTCAAATAAATTAATATGATATCTTCTTTAAAAAAAAGCCAACTGATACTATCCTATTGTAGAAGGATAACTGCAGTGTCTTTCTACTGTAACGTGGCCAATTGCACAAATTATGATCTGGAGTTCCTAGTATCACAAGATCACAAACCAAAATCTGTACCAATAAATCACAAGGAATTTCTAAGTACCATATTTACAAACGAAAGTTGTGTTATTGGAACAAGTATTGGATAGGGGAATGTAATTTTTGTGGCTGATAAAGTCATCTGAAATCCTTGATTGCTGTTTTCTTGTAAAAGGTTCTTTCACTGCTGAAGTATGACAAGTATTTTAATTGCTTCTGCCAATTGGATTGTACTGTGGGTGTTAATACAGCCTCATTAATCTGCCTGTCACAGATAAGTATATTGACATATCAACATGGCTAAGCTAGTGAGGTACAATCCAAACATTTTGCTTGTCTGTAATTTATCTCATGCGACTGTGTAATCAACACAAACACATTTTGACTTGTTTGGATGAGCAGATATAGCATTGAAAATCATCACTTTAGCTAAGAGGAATTGGAAATTTGAATTCTTATTACTTTTGCTGGAACTGTAAGCCAAGGCAATCATATTAGAAAGAAGAAATTGTCACATCAGACACTACAACAGATGGATGAACCAAGACTTTAAAAATGTGATTGTAGAACTAAAGTTAAAAACAGCAAATAAGACTTTTTTTTCAAGGCATCGTTTAATTTGTGGTGAGTCTTTAACACTAGGGATTTGGAATAAGCTTTTATTTTGTACACTTAGATGTGATTAAACGGTTCTAGTAGAATTATGAAGGCTACTTTGTAGACGTTTAAGCTAAATTGGGTGTCTAAGCAGGATTTATTTAGTTGGAAAACTAAATTTGGTAAAGAGTCAAGGTCACATGATGCCACCACCAAAGTGATTCTACTGCTGGTTGGCTCTATGGGCTTTCACCTAACATCAAACCAGGTTCAGAGCTAAAATCATTATCAGACTCTTAACTGGGCATTGGTGAGCCTTTTCTGGGGTCAAGAACTTAATATTTAAGGAACATTTGATCAAGCTTCAAAGAACCCCATAAAAATTGGAATAAATGGGACTGAGGGGGAAAACTTTCCACTGGCTGGATTCATACCTAGCACAAAGGAAGATGGTTCTAATTGTTCGAGGTCAATCATCTCGGTTGTGGGACATCACTGCAGGTGTAGCTCAAGGTAGAGTCTTAGGCCTATCGTCTTTAGTTGCATCATTAATGACCTTCCCTCCATCATAATGTTAGAAATAGGGAAGCTGATTGATGATTACATGATATTCAGCACCATTCATAACTTCTCAGATACAAAACAATCCATGTCTAGATATGGGAAGGTCTTAATAATGTTGTGGCTTGAGTTGATCAGTGGCAAGTAACATTCACATGAGCCAAGGGCCATTCAATAAATGTTGACCTAGCCAGCAATGCCTACATCTGATGAAAAAATAGGTTTCAAAACAATGACCCTTTAGGGAGTAATAGAGTTCCTGCTAAGTTCTGACAGCCAATCAGAGGTACATCCAAGACTCAAGGTCAGTATGGGTCCAGGCCTCAGGACAATGATGGCCAGATGGTACTTGTGGGATAGGGAAGGGGATAGACAATAAGAGTTTTACTTTTCCTGATTTCCCATATGGCAAGTCGCTCACTGTGGATGAATACCAGAGGAGGTTAGATGAGGCCCTTAAAATGGCATTAATTGCTTGTTTAAAAGACTCAATAGGCAACAATGCAGGAAGACTATCCATGATCCTTCATGTCCTACTCTTAATTGGACCACAAATGGAAAGTCCACAGGGTCCCCAGAGTCCCCACCAACCACTGCCCTGCCTAACTAAATGTCCCCACCACCAAACTAACCTCATGGAGGCCATCCACTGAGTATGTTTCATATCAATGTTTTAAAAACAAACATTGTGATTAAATAATGCCATGTTTGAATGTTAATGGTTTAAAGGAAACAGGAAAAAGGAATTATGAAGGAGATTTTAAAAATTCAACAGTTTTGAGGTTTTGTTAAAAATTACTCCCAGAGGAATTTTAGCACCTAGGCGGGAGTTGCAGAATGTGGACTCTGCCTGTTGGAAGCTTTAGTTGGACACAGCCTATTTTAACTTTTAATATTGCACCAGCCAGCTGACTGAGTCCAATGCAATGCCAGATCTGTGGCTTGCAACCGAAAACAATTAGGCAGCCCACAGGCAGGTAAGTTATTTGGGGAGTGAAAGGTTGGGAATATTTTGTCAGCCATCAGCCCAAAATGTTTGCAAACCCTTTTGTTCCTCCGGACCCCACAAAGACAAATTTCAAATTTACCTGGCAGGTAATCCATTGGGTGTCCACCATTTCACTGAACCAGGAGCCTGTGGCAGGTGCTCTACCCAGGAGCCAGTTATTATTATAAGCCTGATCTACAGTTATTCCTGAGGTTTACATTTGAGTCAGACAATCACCTTGGCTTCCCATAAACACAATGACACATCGGTAAAATGGCAATGGAGCAGGTCTTCTGAGCCTGGGGCATGTCTGCTCCTTCCGCTTTTCATTTCTTTTCTTTTCTTCCCTCTTCTCTTGTTTCTTTTTTCTCTTTTATTTTATTTTACCTGCCCCTTTGTCATGGTGATGGCGTCGGTGGCAGTGAGTGTGCCCAGTAGCGTGGACAGGAAGGGACCAAAATAGGCAGGACCCAGGAAGGAGACTTGTGGCAGCAGCTTTAGAGATGAGTTTGGGTTCCCAGCAGCTTCTGCATCATTGAGGTGGTCCTACTGTTGACTCATGGTTGCTGCTGCAGAAGCAAGTTTGAGCCCCCAGAGGCATCGGTGTTCAGTGCAGATTCATGGAGGCACCAGCAGAGTCAAGTTTAAGCCCAGTATGAGACCCTGCAGCATCAGCAGTGGTTGCATCGACAAGGTAGGGCCAAAGTGGACTTATCGTGATGGTGAAGCCAAGTTTAGGCTGGTGTGGTACACAGGAGCATCAGTCGCTTCTGCATTGGCGAGGTCTGGCAAGAATTCATAATGGCAAGGGAGCAGTGGAGATGAGATGGCGCTGAAGAGTAGCGACTTTTGTTCCAACGGCAGCGGCACAGTGAAGGGCACTCATGCTTGGCCACCTGGTCCATGACGGAGCCAATGTAAATGGAAAAAAATGAAGAAATAAAGAAACTGTTTAACTTTACAGTCCTTGATATTTGGTTTATTGTTTGTGTTTTAAGGTGGCACTGGTGAATGGCGACACCGTCCGATACTTTTCACTGTATTTTGTAACAAAATATGCATGACAATAAATAAATTAAATCAAATCAAATCAAATGTTAAAATGGTTTGAAGGTGGACTATCATCTGAAAGTACGGCTAGGATTTTACTGGACGGGGAGAGTTAAAATCTTTTGAATAGAAGATTCTGAGGATTGCTGATGGTGTGGTGAAGGTTTGGAGAGGAAATAGACATGTAGGTTGGAAAGAACAAAATAAAAATCGCAGAGGATCGTTGACTGTAAAAAGTGATAATAAGCTAAGGAGAGTTGGGTTATGATGTATAGAGAGAAATATGGAGTGTGCTTAGAAACTAGAACAATTCTTTCCAAAATCTTTCCTAATGTGACTCCATTTCAAGGTTTGAATATCATCATTGAGGACTATGAAAGCAGGGACTTGTTAAAGTAGTCATACAGCCATTTTGACTCACCAGAGTTCCACAACATTCACTGCTACCCCAAAGCTCATGACTCTAAAATTTCAACTTGTGACCCCATTTCACTTTGGAAAGCTGCAGGCTAGAGGCCACATTTATTTGTACCACATTCCAAATGCATAAAATGTTCCAGTATTATGAAATTGATGTCTTCCAGTAAGGTGCAAATGGAAAAGATGACTAGAAGGTGTTATTATATTAACACTATGCATTTGAAAATTCCTGATAGGTCATATACATCACTCAGAGTGAACTTGAATGTCAAGAACATACTGGAGAATTAATTGTCACTCATCACTTAATAAGAAGTCTTAGAAGGTAATTATTTTTCAACTAGCATTAAAACTCTACTAATGCTTGGATTAATAAAATTGAATCTTTAAAAATAAATTACGAAGTTTTGTAAGGTCAGTAAAAAAATGAAGGATTTGCATGTCCATCACACTTTTCATGACCATTCAAAGAGCTCTAGAGCCATGAGTTTGAAATGTATTCAATGTTGTTTGATACAGCAAACTCCACAAACAGTATTGCGATAATGATCAGATAATTTGTATTTTTGGTATACATCAAAAGACATATGTATTGGTGAGGCCACTGGAGCTAACTCCCCTCCTCTTCATTGAAGTAGTCCAGTAGATCTTTTACATCCACCCAAGCAAGCAGATATGGCCTTGGTTTTATTCAAAAGATAGAAGTGCTGCCCTGATTTTTATTTTCCTTGATCAGCCTTGTTTTTTTTTCAAGGCCTGGAGTGGGACTTGTCACTGGGTCAAAATCCTGGAACTCACCATTACTACTGGTAGGGTGTACTCACACTATAAGGTATATACTGGAAGCCTGACTGTACATTTGGGATAATCTCTCTTATTCAGCCAACCTATATCCTATGGAGACCTCAATGGAAAGGGTGAAAGGGTGACCCCTATGATTTCCAATCTGCCCAAGCCTTCCAAGGCAGCGCCCCCTCCCATGCCACCCACCTTGTTAGGGCCTATCTGACAGACCAGAAAAGTTTTCCCATATTACTTTGAATTCCAATCACCAGTGACATACCTGTTTAGAAATATTGTAGTTTCGGCAATGGTTAGCACTCTAGGAGGTGCTAGTGGTAACGGAGTACTGCCAAACCTCTGATTGACCAGCAGCTCGTGAGGATAACATATAATCCCCCCAAAGGCATAGACAGCAGGAGCTCAAACAGTTAACTGGGGAGGTAGTGGGTTACTAGGTATGCGACTGGACTAGCAATATAGAACGCGAGGCCAATGCTTTGGGGATACAGGTTAAAGAGCACCATGGCAGCTGGTGGAATTTGAATGCAATAAATACCTGGAATAATGAGTTGGCCAAATGGTAAACATGTAATCAATGTTGCTGGTTCTAAAAAAGCCATTTTCTTTTCTTTATTCATTAATAGGATGAGGGTCTCACTGGCTAGGCCAGCATTTATTGCCCATCCCTAATTGACCAGTGGGCAGTTAAGAGTCAACCACATTGCTGTGGGTCTGAAGTCACATGTAGGCCAGACCAGGTAAGGATGGAAGATTTCTTTTCCTAAAGGACATGAGTGCACCAGATGGGTTTTCCCCCAACAATCGACAATGGATTCACGGTTATCATTAGATTCTTAATCCCAGATATTTTTTGAATTCAAATTCCACCGTTTGCCATGGCAGGATTCAAACCCAGGTCACCAGAACATTATCTGGGTCTCTGGATTAACAGTCCGGCGATAATACCACTAGGCCATCACCTTTCCATTGGTTCACTAATGTCATTTAGGGAAGGAAATCTGCCATCCTTACCTAGTCTGGCCCATATATTACTCCAGACCACAGCAGTATGGTTGATTCTTAACTGTCTACTGGCACACTGAGCTCACTAGCACATATAGATCAGGATTTAACTGACCTTTAACCCCTGTTCTTGTACATTCTTCAGAGGGCAAAAAACAAAACATGTTTCTTGCCCACACTGCTGCCTTATCCCCCTCAGGTTTACAGTCTGAGATAACTCCCATGAGATTACATTTCAGTTTGTGATGCATTTCTCCCTTTCAAGTCAACCCTTTGAAGTTTGTTTTTTAGGCGTGACATTGCAGGATCTCTCTCTTCAGACAGTCACTGATTTTACATCTGCCATTATTTATTGGCTGTGCGGCCTTTAAAAAGAACATACGTTATAATTAAAAGTTCAATATGCCTAAAAGTGCTCTGAGATTGTGATTCATACATGACAATATAATGTCTCTGGAATAATGGGACAGTTAAAGTATTTCACATAAGAAGGAAATGAATGTGATAGTAACAGAAATATGAGAAATATTTGAATCCTGCTAACAAAATAAGACATTGAGGAGGCTTTAAATGTAGAAAATTAGATAGCAAGTCAGAGTTTAATGTAGGAATTTCATATGAACTGGATTTTTGGTATAAATTATATGTCAATTTGTTCTATTCCATTCCCTCCTTCAGAAGATACTAATTCCTGCTGTGGTACAGTTCTGTTGTGACAAGTGCTTCTCATACCCTTGTCCAAATTAGTATTATTCATGGGTGAAGTTAAGCACTAATCTTGCTTGAGTATTCTTCATGAAGGACTTATTGTAATCTACCCCATGTTCGCATGGATTTTTATAAAGTAGACAAAAATCCACAGCCACATAAATTCTTCTTGATGGCTAACTTAACAGACTTTGAAGAAATGTTTTCACAGTCTGTAATAACTTGCAATCTTTCGAGGTTTTTCTATTCAAGGGCTCCTAATGCAATGAGAACAAGCTGTCAGCTGCTTGCATTATCTTTTAGATAAAGGTTAAAGAAGACACTAATAAAACATTTCACTTTACATCCATTTCATTAATGAATCACATCAATGTGAAGTAAGGTAGAGCAATGTCCTGAATACTAAATGCTCATCTTTGAATAATTGCATTACTTTTGTAATTTTATGGTCTTTGAACAATTACCTTCCCAGTATTTGCCAGCATCAAAATAGAAAGAATTCTTTTGGATTTAACACATGATTTAAATTTCAGTATTTTGATTATGCCTAAAACACTACCAGCAGATGTAAAGTTAATAAGTATATCAAAATATCCAACAGTGTTCATCAATCACTGAGATGTGAATCCTTTTTCCAAGATAACAATTGAGTTGTACTTTTACAAATCTGCCGATGGTTTGAAGTTAATTACATTTTTCTTGTAATCTTAAGGTTTGGCTCAGTAAAGTCATGATTACCTAATTGGTGAATGCTGTATGATTAGTTCAGGCTTCTAAGTTGGAAACAATGAAGAATAGTATAAATAACTTCCATCATTCTGCTTCATCTGTTAAAACACTCCTCATCACTGATTTTCTCCGATTCCCTCCACTCAACACCTGTTCTCTGTCTTCCTATCCTCGCAAATTTCACTCACCCACACATCTACCAACTGACAAAAACCCACAGTTAAAACAACTGTGCTGGACCTCACTGATGATGACTGCACGATCACTCAACAGTAACCTGTTCAAGCCCGCCTCCAATCTGGGTACCTCGTATGGAGTAATCTTTCTCAACAATGTCTACTAGCATCTATCCTTTGGATCATCTGATGGGAAACACAATAAATTATTAACAAGAGATAACAAGGTGTAGAGCTGGATGAACACAGCAGGCCAAGGAGCTTCAGAGGAGCAGGAAAGCCGACATTTCGGTTAACAAGCTTCTTGTGACAAATCCCATCTGTCAAACAGCAGCTTTGAACCACAACAGCAAGAGTGGTCCTTGCTCAATTAGTTCAGAATGAGCTAGAGCTCCTGTGCAGCCAAACCACACCTCAGAGGCAGTTGCAGAGGGACAGAATCAATGCTGCACATTAGCAAGGAGCGTTACCTCTACAGACAACGTGGCAGACTAATCATCTTAAACTCAGCAAATGTGGAGGCTACCACTTGGCTTCAGAGATTTGCATTTACAGAAATAAATAAATAAGAACTGATTTCCTTTGTTTTTTTTTACAATTCATTTTAATGATTTGCACCCACAAACTAAATGACAATAAACTCAAATATAAATAAAAACTATTATCAGCTAATCCAAAATTGCTGTTTTTTTATTCAATACGCATCAGTCAGCATTGATTAAAAATTTAATTCAGCTTGTGCATCATTAATAAAGCTATTTTGTAAGCGTTTTACATTTGGCACAAGACAAGTTATTGCATCAAATGGCAAATTTCAGTGAGATGTTTTGGATTGCCTTTCAATGAAAAAAACATTGTCTATGCACAGAATTTATCTGTTGTACTCTGTGTTTCTCCTTAATTTGATGCCTCAGTTACATGGGCGTTGTCACTTCACTGCAATGATGAATCTTTCGAGCAGGATGTTCCTGCAATCTTCTCTGAAACATTTGCATTTTGAAATGTTGGTGGTCAGGGCAAGTTCAGACTATGGGAGCTGCTTTTGCGTGACAACTTTTGCAGAGCTTGGCATTTTCAAATTTAGCTTTGAGTACTCTCCAGATTTATAGTGTTAGACATAATCCATGATATTATTAAACATATTTTGATCTCAGTCTCTGTTGAATGATTCCTGGATTACAGATTCCAATTAATTTCTCCCTTTAACTGCAAACTAAATTAAAGCTTCAGCATTTTCTAGTACAGCAAAACAGGTACTATTGAATTCATAGGCAGTTTTTTTTGTCTAACTGTGGAATTCAACTCTTGAACCTGTCAACATACTTGAAGTCAATGTGACATTCGTTCATTTTTTTGGCTTTGCTGTGGGCCCATCTCAATATGGATATATTTTGGGTACCTGCCAGAGGAAGGGTAGGGAGGGATCAGAAAAAAGGTGATGCCAAACTATACAGTAAGATAGAACTTGTAAGTTTTATATAATGACACCAAGGAACCAGATGCTACTGAATGTCCCAGTATTGTTGCAAAGGATGAAAGCCAGGATTAAATCTTAAAGTTTCACCAGCCAAGTGCCATTAGAAATTCCTGTAGTGATTTCTTTTCGACGGAGTTATAGGCAACATTTTAACTCCCAAGGGGAGGTTGGTGTGGCTGGATGTCGGTCTTAAATCCCCAAATGTCATACAGCCGTAGAGGTCTACAGCACACAAAAATGTTCTTCAGCCCATCATGCCCACACTGGTCAAAAACAGTCAACTAACTATTCCAAGATAACAAGGTGTAGAGCTGGATGAACACAGCAGGCCAAGCAGCATCATAGGAGCAGGAAAGCTGATGTTTTGGGCCTAGACCCCTAATTATTCCAATTCCACTTTCCAGCACTTGGCCAATAGTCTTGTTTGCCTTGACATCGCAAGTGTACATTTGAATACTTGTTAAATGATATGGGGGTTTCTGCCTCCCTTACAGGCAGAGGCTTCCAGATTCCCACCACCAACTGGGTGAAGAAGACATTTTCCTGATATTACTCAAAACCTCCTGACCTTTTCTTCAAATCTATTCTCCCAGCCATTGATCCCGCCTGCAAACAAAAAGTTTCTTCCTATCTACTCTCATAATTTTATACATCTCAATTATGTCTGAGCTCAATTCTGTCTGCTCTATGGGAAAAAAAACCCAGCCTGTCTCATCTCTCTTCATACCAAAAATGTTCCAGCCCAGGCGTCGTCCTGTAAATCTCCTCTCTGCCCTCTCTGCTGCTATTACATCCTCCTATAATGTGGATTCCAAGACATCACACAATACTCCATCAGTGGCCGAGCCAATGTTCCAGTGTTCCAACAGTTCCAGCATCATCTCCCTGCTCTTAAACGCTATGCCTCAGCTAATAAAAACAAATATCCATCGGCCTTGTTAACCACTTTATCCAACTATCCAATGTGTCACTGAGTCACGATCCCAGCAGCATTCCATTTACTTCCAGGATTCCCAGAGCTGGGATTGAGAATAAGTGGGGAATCCTCTTGGAGTCATTACCATATGTGAGAATCATTAATAACTGTTTTAACCAATTATACTGGGTTTAACAGCAAGTACATCTGTTTCATGAGCTGCAGGTTCAACCAGGGGTAAAACAGAAAGTATGAGGAAAGTGGAGTGCTGCTGAAGTACCAGAGAATGTACTTGAAAATAGTCTGATATTAAATCTATTCACAATCATGATATTACATTTGACTCTAAGATGAGTTTCTGATCACACATTTGCATGATCATTAAAACTCCCTATTTCTGTCTTTGCAACATTGCTCAACTTTATTCCTGTCTCAGCTCATTTGCTGCCTGAAATTCTCATTCATATCTTCATTAACCATAAACTTGACCATTCCAATCCACTCCTGAATGATCTTCACCATTCTAACCTCTGGAAACTTGATGTCCTTTAAAACTTCATTGCCTGCGCCTTAATTTTCATTGGTGGTGGGAGTGACCTGAAAATTCATCATGAAGATAAAGTCCTGTCTTCAAACTGAGGATATCCTCCATTGTGTGGCTCTGTCACTGTGCTAAATGGAATGGCCTTCAAACAGATCTAACAAGATCTATCCAACAAATTCCCAAGTCTACCATTACCATCAAGCTGGGAGATTAGCTCTGTTTCAATTAAGAGGGCAGGAGCTGCACCAGCCATACCAAAAAAAAGGGCACATGACTACTTTCATGCTAATCAGTGGAAGCTCTATGCATTAACCAGGGTGTAATAATTCCACATCCAACAGATCTGATCTAAGCACCACAGTCCTAGATATCTGGTCATGAATAGTGCTGGATAGTTAAACAACTCACTGAAGGAGGAGGCTTCACAAATATCCCCATCCTCTAAGATATGGGAGTCCAGTCCATTGGAGTAAAAGACAAAGCTGAAACATTTGCACCTATCTTCAACCAGAAGTAACATGTGCATGATACGTTTTGGCCTCCTGAGGACTCCAGCGTCTGAAAGAGCCACTCAGCTCCTGACCTCATTACAGCCTTGGTTCATGCGTGAGCAAAAGAGCTAAATTCCAGACATGAGGTGAAAGTAGCCATTCTTGATGTCAAGACTGTATTTGATTGAATTTGGCATCAAGGATCCCTATCAAAACTTCGGCCACTGGTAATGATTGGAAAATTTCTCCATTGGTTGGAGTCCTGCCTAGCACAAAGGAAGATGAAACAAAGAGCTGCAGAGGCTGAAGATCTGAAACAAAACGAGAAATTGCTGGAGAAACTCATTAGGTCTAGCAATATAAGTGCAGAGAAAGCAGTGTTAACATTTTGAGTCCAGTGATCCTTCTGTGACACTGATAGCAGCCAGGAAAATGTGGTGCAAATGCTGTTGACAGGGAGTAGGTTGAGGGTGGTGGTGGGAACAGATTGTTGGAGATGGAGCCCAGAGAGAGAGAAAGAAAGTTAGGCAGACAATAGGATGCTTAACAGTAATTCAGGCAGGCATAAAATCTGATAACGGGGACCATTAGGAAGTGGAAATGGATTGGCTGTTCTGAAGACAGCCCTTAGCATAACAGAGTCTGAGGTTTGAGAGTGGGTAAAGGACATAGAAGGAAGTGTTGAGACTCTAAAATTATTGAACTCAAAATTGAGTCTTGTAGGTTGCAGGGTTCCCAAGGGGAAATGAGATGCCATTCTTCCAGTTTGCACTGAGCCTCACTGGAGCACTGCAGCAGGCCCAAGACAGGCATGTTGGCCAGGGAACAGAATGGTGGAAACCCTCTGGAGTCCATTTTATCAGGGTAAACCATCCATATATTTTGTGCTGTTTCATTGAAAACTGGTATCCTTTTTCCTTCTATAGTTTTTGGCAAATCACATGACTATGGCAGCGGATATCATCAAAGGTGCACTTGTTTAGGAATAAATGAGAGGGTCAAGGATAGATCCTTGAAGGATAACAGTGCTAAAGCAGAAAGAAAATCCCTTGGAGGTGATTCACTGGCTATGAGCAGATAATTATGAATAAAACTAGGCAAGTTCAGTCAATTGTAGCTGGGTCGTTGTGAAGAGGCAGGAGATGAGAATAGTGTAGTCAACTGTGTCAAAACCAAAGACCGGTCAAGGAAGATAAAGAGGGATTGTTTATCTTTATCACAGGGTGAAGTTTGAACCTTTGAAAAGAGATATTTTGCTACTGTTGCAGAGGCAAAAACCTACTTGAACAGATTCAAGTATGGTGTTATGGGAAAGATGGGAATGGATTTGAGATGTGCCAACACATTCAAATACCTTGTACAAAAAGGGTTGTTGCTCATGGGTAAAAACCGAAAGAACTGTGGATGCTGTAAATCGGGAGCAAAAACAAAACTGCTGGAAAAGCTCAGTGGGTCCGGCAGCATCTGTGCAGGAAAAAATACCATTAATGTTTCAGGTCCGGTGACCCTTCCTCAGAAGGATTGGACATGTCGGACATGGCTGTTAGTTTTTAAGGACAGAGAAGTGAAAGGGTGTGTTTTTGAGAAAGGAATGACGAAGGCAAATTTGAAGGACTATCCAAATTGACATATCGTTATTTACTTCATGCAAATATCTTTGAAGTTTTTAAAATCTTTATGATTTTTAAATCATCTGCCCAGTTCTGGAGAGAAGAATTGAAAAAGAATCAATTTGATTTCCAACTCCAAATTTGTTGTGAAATCTGCAGGAGTTTAAATTTAGTCTCTTGGACATTTCTGTGATTAACTCAGAAGAAAAGTCATTTGGCACATTTTTGTTCAGTTTCTTTGAACATTTCTATTGATTAATCATAAAAATGCTGGAGATACATGGGAAAAAGGTTTGTGACTTTGGTAGGATGATTCGAGGCAAAGAATATGTTCAAACTAACCACCTGATCTTCCAGAAGTGTAAATACTGTGCGAATACCAACAGTTATTTTAATAAAAGAGACCATATTAGCATTTATATCATGGTTCTATTATCCAATAGCTGTTTAGGATCTTCCTTCACAGCTTTCTGATTGGTTACAATGTAATTCCAAAGATGTTTTCAGCTTCATTCCAACATTGTTGTTTCAGAATTGATGCAACTTGATATCTAAAGTTAATTGCACGAAGCACCCAGAAATCTCCCCTTGGCCTGGAAATATTGGTGTTAATAACAGCTGAATGCAATTTTTTAAATGACTGATGAACACATATCACATGTTTGACGGTCTAAAGCCATTTTTAGTTTTGTTACTGACTGAACTCAATAACGGATACTACGAAACTACAATGATTTGTCAGAGACTATTGGCTAAATCCTTTGCTGGCTCAAATTCTGGAAGCCCATCAAACTTCATGGAACTTGAATTCTAGCTCCTTGTGGATGGTTCATTATGTAAATATATTTACATCTGTGTAAATAAATAAGAATCTTACTGTTGCCCTCTTAAATGTTAACTGGGAACGTGGTGTTTACCTTGCATATGTAGTATTTTTATTTCAGTTTTTTATGTTTATTATCTTATAAATCAGCCAGCTCTTGACTCACAGGCTTTTAGGGAAGAAGAATGATTATCGGTCATCTAATCAAGAAGCCTCCATTTAACTCAGCCAAGTTTTAATAATGTAATCATTAACATGCTGATGTGTGTGCTCGGACAGGATAATGGCAATTCATTTAAACATCTTGCAGTAACCAAATCCTGCGTAAGTCATTACACATTGAGTATGTAATGGTTGTTATTATAACATGTAGATAGCTATCAATTTTTCTCAGAGTAGATAATGATCTGTGTCCATCTATCACTTTTGAGCAAATAATCATTATTAGCTCGCACAAACAATTATAATCCTAAGAAAGATTAATCATTCTCACAATGAGGTCTGTTCATGAGTATCATGACAGAAGAATGGTGGGAAATGTTTGAAAAAGACTGTTAACAGACCAGAATAATTTAAACAGAATACCCCTGAGGAACAGCTCTATTTGCCGAAAAAAAAAGCATGGATTCGAAAAAAAATGACCACTGCCCCAGACTCTACCATTACTATCCTAAGGTATGTCTTGTTAGCAGGCACAACTCAGAGAAAATGGTTTTGGGAGTCCTCAATGTTGATGCCAGATCCCATGAAGTCTGATGGCATCATATGAAATACGGGCAAAGAAACCCAAGTTCATGATGAGGTATCAGACAGCTGATGCATCAGTACATGTTGAACATCACTTGGAAGATATTTGGACGATAGCAATGGCAGAGGATGTATTTGATTTGATGTATTGTAGTCACATGTACCTAACAACAGTGAAAAGCTTTGTTTGTGACCAGTACAGGCAGATCAGAGTAAGTAAAGACATACAGATAAAAAGGTCCATGGACAGTTTGAGGCATGCTGGTTACACCACACAGGAGTGTGCAAAGCAAGATCAACATTAACAAGATCAACATTATTTGAAGTTAAAGTTCACATTTGTCAGTCTAATAAAAGCAGAGAAGAAGCTGTTCTTGAATCTATTGTGTTCAAGTTTCTGTAATTTCTGCCCGATGGAAGAGGTTGGAGGAGAGCATTACCAGTGTGGGAGGGGCCTTTGATGATATTGGCAGCCTTTCCATGGAGTGCATGGAGGGAAGGTTGGCTTCTGTGACGGTCTGGGCTGTGCACACAATCTTGGTTCAGAGAAAGTAGGACCTGCAGATGCTGGAGAATCTGAGATAACAACGTGTAGAGCTGGATGAACACAGCAGGCCAAGCAGCATTAGAGGAGCAGAAAGGCTGATGTTTCAGGCCTAGACCCTACCCGAAACGTCAGCCTTCCTGCCCCTCTGATGCTGCTTGGCCTGCTGTGTTCATCCAGCTCTACACCTTGTTATCACACAATCTTGTGAAGTTTCTTATGGCCCTGGGCAGAGCAGCTGCCATACCAGGCCGTTATGCATCCAGACAGTATGGTTTCAATGGTGCATCTGTAGAAGTTGGTGAGGGACCTTATGGACATGCCAAATTTCCTGAGCTGCCTGAGGAAGAAACAGTCTTGTGCCTTCTTGACTGTCACATCCACGTGGGAAATCGAGGACAGGTTTTTGGTTATTGTCACTCCTAGGAACTCGACACGTTCAACCTTCTCAAGCTCTGCTGCATTGTTGTAGATGGGGGCATGTTCTCCTCCTTGCTGTCTGAAGTCAACGACCAGTTCTTTTGTTTTGCTGAAATTGAGAGATAGATTGTTCTCACTGCACCATGACACCAAGCCATCTGTCTCCTTTCTGTAATTTGATTCATCATTGTACTTTGATGTACTCTGATTGGAGAGCTTCAGAGTGGCTCAGTAGCGTTACCACATTACCACTGACTAAGTATGCCAAATCCTGAAGGAGTTACTAATGAAATCAGGCTGAGGCAGTGGTGAGATAACCATCAGGAAGGAAAACCTACTCGACCTTGCTCTCGCCATTCTCTCTGTTTTAGATGTATCTGTACATAATAGCATTGAGGGGAGTGTTTGCACAGTTCTTGTGGAGACTAAATCTCTGGTTTCATGCTGAGGATACCCTCCAAATGCCTGTGGTTAAGATGGTTGGCCTTCATCAACGGCAAAAAATCTTCTTTTAGTAGGTACGATTTCAACTAGTGGATTGTTTTGGTGACACCCCCACTCCCACTAATCCCATTAACTTCAGTTTTATGATGGCCCCTTGATGCTATACACTGTTAAATGTTATGATGTGGTGATGCTGGTGTTGGACTGGGGTGGACAAAGTCAGAAGTCACGTGGCACCTGAGAAAGGAGCAACACCCCAAAATCTTGTGATTTCAAATAAACCTGTTGGACTATTACCTGGTTTAGTGTGACTTCTGACTCTGTTAAATGCTACCTTTATGTTAATAAAGTCATTCTCATCTCATCTTCAAAGTTTAATTCTTATATTTATAATTAGGCTTTAATGAAGCCTGATGCTGAGTGGTTCTGGCAGAGCCCAAAGTGGTATATCTGAGGAAATGTTGCTTGAGAGCAGAGTAAATGACATCTGCCACCACCATGCTGACAATTGAGAGTCAATTGAAGGTGTTGTAACTGAATACTTTTTGTGAATTAGACGTAACTGGGCAATTTTCCACAGTTTCAGAGAGATGACATTGCTGTAACTGAAATGGAACTCCTTTGCTAAGGGTTGGCTAGTTCTGCAGCAAAAATACTCAGCTCTATCAGCTGAGAAGTTTTTGGGGCACAGAAACTTTGCCATATCCAATGCCTTCAACCAGCTCTTGATAACATGTGAAGTGAATTGAATTGACTCAAGACTGGCATCTGTGATGAGATAGCAGGAACTGCAGATGCTGGAGAATCTGAGATAACAAGGTGTAGAGCTGGATGAACACAGCAGGCCAAGCAGCATCAGAGGAGCAGGAAAGCTGACGTTTCAGGCCTAGACCCTTCTTCAGTGATGCAGTGAGCTGGAGGAGCCAAGATTGATCATCCATTAGGCTGATGTGGTTCAGTTGGCTGGATAGCTGGCTCGAAATGCAGAGTGACACCAACAGTGCGGATTCCATGCCTGCACCAACTGATGTTACCATGAAAGGATCTCCTTCTCAACCTCTCCCCTCATCTGAGGTGTGGTGACCTCAGGTTAAACCACCACCAACCATCTCCCTCTGAGGAAAGTGCAGGACCACAGTGACTTTACCTTTTGTACTTCTGGTTGAAGGTGGTTACAAATATCTAAGCTTTTCCTGTTATGATGATGGAAAAGCCCTGAAGTACTTATGGACATACTAAACTTTTAATTACAAGTGTATTTTTCTCTCTAAAAGAGGACTGCTAGAGCTAAGCAAATGACTGCAGATGTAAATTCAGTGGCTGTCTGCAGAGAGCTTGGAATGTCACACCTGATAAGGTGTAAAGAAAACTTTAAAGGGATGGCCTTAAAGGAGCAGATGTGCATTATAAACTGAACTAAATTAAAGATGTAGCTGGTCCTTTCCAATCCTAAATGTCTATTTTAACAGAATAGATTGACATAAGAAATTAACACTGTGCCAGCTGTTTGGTTGAATGCAACAGAATTGGATGCTGTCTGACCTGCTGTGCTTTTCCAGTTTCACATCTATTGACTCTGGCTTCCAGCATCTATAGTCCTTACTATCTCTAAACTTCTGAAGGAATGCCTGGACTGCAGGTTTTTCTGAAGGGTATTTTGGTCACAGATCAGCGTCAAGACAAGCACATGATAAACTTAAATGGAGTACTAACACGTTTAAAGGAATGTGGCCTGAAGTATATATGCTCTGTTGAATTCTTAGGACACTGGATAAATGTACAAATCACAAACCAGAACAGAAGTTATGCAAATTGAAAACATGTCTCAAGCTACATACATGGATATGCTTAAATACTTGCAGAAAAATGTACAAAGTCCAGTATGCAAAATTACATTACTGACCACTCTGCTTGAAAAGACTCAGAAATATGAGTGGTCACAAGAAGCAGAGAATGTATTCTTGTAACCAAAACAGATTGTTGAATTTTTTTGACACACTTTGACCCACTGTCATCATTAACAATTGCTGCTAATGCAAGGGCTATTGGGGTAGGAGACGTTCCTCCACATTTGTCTCAATGGAGATGAAAAGGTGATATAGTATGTATCAAGAACAGAGATGGATCCATAGATAGAATCTGAAGGTTTGCCTATTGTAATAGTGCTGCAAATGTTTTGTAGGCATATATACAGATGCAAGATCACACTCATTTTAGATATTAATTGTTTGACTGCTTTGCTGGACTAACACAAAGGATTATCAGCACTTGCAGCTCAGGGAATGCAAAGAGGGCAATGTATTCAACAGGAATTTATTGTGCCACTGAATACTGGAGTTCAAAGAAAAATTCCAATGCAGATTGCTTGTTAACATTGCCTGATATAAATGTAGATCAAGGAGCATGTGAATCAAAGGTCATGAATGTCCTGTTGTTGTTTTGCCATCCACTAGGGGAGAAATTCAAAACCAAACGTGCAAGGACACCATGCTTTCTAAAGCCATGAGGTGTACTTTGAGTTGATGGCTAAACAAGCTGTTAGAAGAAGAAGAATAGGATTTAAAGCCCTTCCACAATCATTAGGATGAGATCCCAAATGAGCATGGAGTTCTCATATGAGGAATGAGAATATTAATTCCATGCAAGCTGGGCAGCGCTGGTCCAACAAAACTGGATGAAGGTCAAATCCTGATGATAAAATCTATTGCAAGAGGTTCTGTCTGGCGGTCCTAGGCTGATTACCAGATTGAGCTTTGCGCTAAATCACATGGATTAAGTCAACCCAGACAGAATAACCAGAAGGAATCCTTACACCTTTGTATACCTGTTCCTAAACAAATACTTGTTGATTTTGCAAGTTCATTTGAAGGTGCCACTTCCATGATACCAATGAATAGTTTTAAACCATGAAGGGTTTAAAATTAGACCAGATCATTGCTACACTGTTTGGCAGACATAGATTAAGACAAATTTTAGTGCCTGATAACAGTACTCCATAAGATCAAAGGACCATAGAAAATAGGAACAGGAGTTGACCATTTAGCCCTTTCAGCCTGCTTCGCCATACAATAGGATCATGGGTGATCCTACATTCCTTCTCAGCCACTTTCCCGCCCTTTCCTTTGATTCTGCCACTGATCAAGAATCAATCTATCTCAGCTTTAAATATACCACAAGGACTCTGCCCACACAGCTCTCTGTGGCAAAGAGTTCCAAAGACTTACAACTCTCTGAGAGAAGCAATTCCTCCTCATCTCAGTCTTAAGTTGGTGACCCATTATTCTGAAACTTTGCCCTCTGGTCCTAGCCTCTCCCAAGAGGTGAAACATCATCTCAATACATTCACTTCTTCCCCAAAGTCATTGTAAACAGTTGCAGTTCCAGTATGGATCCCATGTGAACCCCACTGGTCACGAGTCACCAACCTGAAAAAGAACCCATTATCCCCACTCACTGCTTCCTGTCCATGAGCCAATTCCCTAACCATGCAAACGTACCACCTCCAATGCCATGGGGTCTTATCTTGTGACTTAACCTCTTGTGAGATACCTTGTTGAATACCTTGTCAATTGATATTTGAAGATTTCAACAGCTCTTGCACATGACGATATAAAGCACCAGCTCAGCGAGCCATAATATCCAACCACAAATGGGAAAGGGTAGTGTTTTGTTCAAATGTTGAAGCAGGCACTGAGATCAGCTAATCAGGAAATTGATCAATGTAAACTAGGGTGGAATGGTTCTTGCTCATGTATAGAGTCGCTACTCATTCTGTTACGAGAAAATTTATATGCATCTTATTCACGGGCAGATTCCTATGCATTCCCCTGCACAACATATGCCCACACATTGATATTTGATATAAAGAGCTGTTGCACAAACAGATACGTGATTGAGATACACATAGCAATGTTGGCAAACTGAGAGTTCTCAAAAGGAGAGTTGATATTTGTTATAAAAACCAGCTGGGAAAACACACCGACGCTTCATCGGAGGCTGCACTGAGGATGTTACCCAGCATGGTAACGAAGTGTCTGCGAAACAAGAAACCAGATTGGTGAACCAACCAACCTCAACACCCACAACCGAGCTACAAATCTACTCCAAAACCTTTGTATAAATTACAGACACAAACAGAAAATCCCTATGTGAATAAGCAATGCCCACAGTTTGCTCATTTGTATGACAAATTTGTCTTGGGTGGTAGTACAAATTAGGCAACATTCCACTTTCAGATGGAAAGGAAATTCAGATAACTTAGACAAAGAATAAATGCATGGAGCTTGAAGATGGATTTATACCCAAGGAATTTATCCAACAAGGAGCTAACTTTTTTGTTTAGGAGACAAGGCTCAAATTTACTTCCTGACCTGTTTCCAGTTACATGATTTCAAAAGTTATCACAATTGGTCTCGGTAATTTGAGTTAGCAGTGGGGAAAATGCCTCCATGAGAGGAAAGAAGGGAAATATTACCAGCAATAAAGTAGAAGGATAACAAAATTACCAAGCCTTCTGTAACTCTAATAGATTTGACATTTCTAGCCATTTAACAGACTAATATGTACATTTGGATAATAAGACATAATAAATGTATAAAAAAGGCACGGGGAAAAGCTGTTCGATCTGATACTAATACATCTTTGCAGTTTATAAAGCGTTGCAGCACAGCCTGAAATATTGCATCAGACTGATAAGTAGAAAGGCTTGAAACTGGAAGAGCTCATTGCACGGGAAGACTTGTGACTGCAGGGAAATCATCCATCTATTGCTAACACCATTACCGACATTCTTTAATCGCTTTCTGGTGAAAGCTAAATTGGGGAATAAAAAGGGGCAAAACACAACAATGTGAAACATCATTTCTGCTACAACCTTAACCCTCAAAAACTAAAACCTATAGCAGCCTGCAGCAAATAAAGAATTTGCTGTCAGACATCACCTCTGCGAGTGAGAGAATTACAGCACTCTAATAATGTCCTTCAGGAGTATTAGACAATGATATGAGCTCCTTAGAACAAAGCTCTAATGATTTATGTAGTCATACGAGGGTGATGTCAAGTACAAAAACAGCAAGAAAGATGGAGAGAGAAAAGAAGTGACTACAGCGTACGGGAAATGAAATATGACACACTCGTATGTACAAGCATACTCTTCTGAGGTCGGTGAGGCAATACCGAAACTGTTCTATGCACTGTGCAATAGATGACCAAGCAAAGCTTGATGGAAATATTCAGAGTATGAAATGAAAAATATTCCATTCTTCAGGCTGTA
This sequence comes from Ginglymostoma cirratum, assembly GCA_024137785.1. NCBI lineage: Eukaryota > Metazoa > Chordata > Chondrichthyes > Orectolobiformes > Ginglymostomatidae > Ginglymostoma > Ginglymostoma cirratum. The sequence continues at coordinate 29,331,320 of JAHRHZ010000058.1, read as the reverse complement.
CTACAACCTAGGAAACGTTCAAACCATCATAATCTCTGTTCGTTGATGGTAATGGAATAAAATGATTAAATCATTTTTTTCAACTGGAATCATGCTGCCACAATATTATCAATGTACTTATGATGTGCATATCCTACATGCTTTTGGAAATGTAATATGTACATAATAAAGATTTATGGTATTTACTGCAAAATAAAATGTATCCTCCAAGCAGAAGAGTGGTGTTTACGTAATCAACTGCAATCTCTTTCACTGAGGTTTTATATTATTTATATATATATGTTTTCCATAAGCTGAAACTGACATTATATAAGAAGAAAAGATAGGACATTTCCACAGAACACTAGCCAACTCTATTGATAAATATATTGCTTGATATTGTTGTGAACAATTTATACCAGTAAAGTTTCAAGGTGCAACCCTGATTTGTCCTGAGTTTTCTGAGCCATCTCTCCACTTTATCAATACTCTGTGACTTCAGATTGGAAATATCTATGTAGACCTTGGTGACTATCAGATAAGACTCAGTTGTGATGCCCATATAGTTGAATCCCTTTGAGCATTATGGTGTAGGCATGAGCAGTTGGAAGTGATGGCAACATGATTGAATTGTTAACAGGGAGGAGAAGTGAAGGAAGAAGCCAACTGAGGCAGAGTATGCCTGCTGTTTTCTGTGACAGGAAGTCAGGAAATGGATATAGAGTGGGTAAATTGTGGTATCAGTCAGCATCAAATAATCAAGCAGTCAGCTAATTTGGCACCAGATCTACCCTTTTGGACCTTGCAGGCACTATTAATGTTCTTTTACATATGCACGATTGAAGATATGCATGAGGGACCACCTTCCATCAATGCAAAAACATCAATCAACTTTCAGATGGTGTGCTTTTGACATGTCTTTGCTGCTGCAGAGTTCTTGCACTGTATATTTTGAAAACATTAACAGACATTCTTTGGGTCAATGCTGGAACTTTGGAAATTGTGAATTGCACAGTCCTTTGAACTGAACATCACACTTAGCCAATATAATTACGTTCAATTACAGTGTGTCTTCGACTCAAGTGTGACATGCAGTAGAGGTAACAAAGCAGAGAAGCATCTCACAGAAAGAGGAGGCTTCTCAACAGGAAGTTTTAGGGTCTTCGGGGAACACTTAATCTACCAGAACTTCAGGCAATATCAGATGAGACTGATGTATGCAGGGCCTGCTATTTTATTTCCCAATGAACCAAAAGAGGTGGCCATGAAAATAGTGGAGGTTTTGGTTATCATCTTCCAAAATTCTGTTGTCTCTGTTACAATCCCACTGTACTGGAGGGTGGCAAATGTAACCTTACTGTTCAAAAAGAAGAGAAACAGGAATTAAAAATCAATTAACCTAACATCAGTAGTAGGAAAAACATTGTTGTCTGTTATAAAGGAGGTAATAACAGGTCACTTAGACTCTACCAATGAGATTGCACGGAGTCAACAGAGATGAATGAATGAATGGAAAGTTGAATTTTATAACGTACTGGAAAATTTTCATGATGTAACCAGTAGAATAGGTAAAGCAGAACCAGTGGATGTATTCTATTTAGACTTTTAAAAACTCTTTGATAAAGTTATATACAAGAGATAATTGTGCAAAATCAAATGATATGGGATTGCTGGCAATATATGAACATGGATCAAGAATTGTTTGGCAGACAAGATACAGAAGGTAGAAATAAATGAATCGCTTCTGCAGTAGAAAACAGTGACAAATGGAGTGCTGCAAGGATCAATGTTTCTGCCCCAATCTTCAAAATAAATATGAACGATTTGGATGATGGAATCAAATATAACATTCCCATGTTTGTTGACAATGCTAAAACAAGATGGGATTGTGAATCAATGTGGATTTCACAAGCTTCAAAATCTCCCCTCCCCCAACCGCATCCCAAAACCAGCCCAGCTCATCTCCACCTCCCTAACCTGTTTTTCCTCTCACCTCAAGCCACACCCCCATCTCCTATCTACTAACATCATCCCGCCCCCTTGACCTGTCCGTCCTCCCTGGATTGACCTATCTCCTCCCCACTCCCCCACCTACACTCACCTTTACTGGCTCCATCCCCGCCTCTTCGACTTGTCTGCCTCCTCTCCACCTATCCTCTCCTCTATCCATCCTCTATCCGCCTCCCCCTCTCTCCCTATTTATTTCAGAACCCTCTTCCCCTCCCCCATTTCTGATGAAGGGTTTAGGCCCGAAACGTCAAGTTTTCCTGCTCCTATGATGCTGCTTGACCTGCTGTGTTCATCCAGCCCCATGCTTGTTATCTCGGATTCTCCAGCATCTGCAATACCTTTTATCTCTGGGATTGTGAATGGTAAGGAGAATGTAAAGAGGCTTTGGGACAATTAGACAAATTTGGTGAGTGGGCAAATACACGCCAGAAGCAGTATAATGTGGAAGATGTGAAGTTGTTTACTTAGGAGAAACGGAATGGCAGAATAATAATTAAATTGTGATACCTTGGAAAACATAGATGTGCAAAGAAACCTGGGTGTATCTTTGTACACCAGTCTCAAAGCATGCGTGTGCAATAATTAGTTAGAAAGGCAAATGGTATGTTGGCCTTCAATGCAAGAGTGATTGAGAACAGGAGCAAGGGAATCTTACAACAGCTGTTTAGGGAAGTGGTGAGACCACACCTGGAGTACTATGTATAGTTTTAGTCTCCTTATGTAAGAAAATGTATATTTGCTACATTGGAGTGCAGTGGAGGTTCACCACACCGATTCCCAGGATGGCTGGATTGTTGTATGAGGAGAGATTGGATCAATTGGATCTGCATTCCCTGGAGTTCAGAAGAATGAGATGGAATCTCATTGAAAGATATGAAATTCTGATGTGGCTGAACATCAGAGTGCATGCAGCAATGATGTGCATCTTGGCTAGACTTACAAAACAAGGTGTCATAGTCTCAGAAAGTGGTGGGCCAGTGAAATTCTCTACCACAGAAGGCTGTGGCACTGATTATATTTAAGAAAGAAATAGATAGATTCCTAGAGGCTAAACCTGTCAAGGGGTCAAGAGGAGAGAGCAGAAGTATGGCACTGAAAAAGAGGATGAGCCATGAACATGTTGAAATATGGAGCAGGCTCGACAAACTGAATGGCCTTCTCTTCCTTCTATTTTAAAGGAGGAAAGAGAGGTAGAGAGGTTTAGGGAGGGAATTACCAAATCTTAGGGTCTTAAAAAAAACCAAAGGCGCAGCTCCCACTGGTGGCTGCAAGCTATAGGGATAGACAAGAGGCCTGAATTGGAAACACAGCAGATCCTCAGATCATTGTAAGGCTGCAGAAATATGTTGGGCCGAGGCCACAGTGGGATATGAACATATGCAAGTTTTAAACTTGTGATGTTAGTGAATTGGGAGTATGTGGAGGTCTTAAAAAGGTGAATAAATCTCTGGGACCTGATCAAGTGTATCCCAGGACATTGTGGGAAGCTAGGGAAGAAATTGAGGGGCCTTCAGCAGAGAAATTTGTATCATCTACAGCCATGGGTGAGGTACTGGAGGGTGGCTAATGTTGTGCCTTTATTGAAGAAAGGCTGGAAGGAAAAGCCTGAGAACTATAAACCAGTGAGTCTGAAATCAGTAAGTTGTTGGAGGGGATCCTGAGAAATAGGATTTACATGCATTTGGAGAGGTAAGGACTGATGAGGGATAGTCAGCACGGCTTTGTGTGCGGAAAGTCATGTCTCACAAACATGGTTGAGATTTTTGAGAATGTAACAAAAAAAAAGACGATGCAGAGCAGTAGACATTGTCAAAATGGACTTTAGCAAAGCCTTTGACAAGGTTCTGCATGGTAGACTGGTTAGTAAAGTTAGATCACATGGGCTTCCAGGACAGCTTGCCAATTGGATTCAAAGTTGGCTTGGAGGTTGGGTAGTGGTGGAGGATTGTTTTTCAGACTGGAGGCCTGTGACCACCACTGTTGTTTATCATTTATAAAAGTGATCTGGATGAGAATTTGGGAAATATGGTTAGTAAGTTTGTGGATGACACCAAATTTAATGGTATATTGAACAGTGAGGAAGGTTAACTAAGATAACAAAGGGATTTTGATCAATTGGGTCAATGGGCTGAGGAGTGGCAGATGGAGTTTAATTTGGATAAATGCAAGGTTTTGCACTTTGGTAAGACGAACAAGGAAAGGATTTATATAGTTAATGATAGGGTCATGCATAGTGTTGTCGAACAGAGAGGCCTAAATGTTCAGGTACATAATTCTTTGAAAGTTGCATCACAGGTAGAGAGGGTGGTTAAGCAGGTGTGTAGCACATTTACCTTTGTTACTCAGTCCATTGTGTATAGGAGTTGGGATATCATGTTGTGGTTATACAGGACGTTGGTGAGTCCATTTTTGGAGTACTGCATACAGCTCTATGACTCTATCACTCTGGTCTCTCTGCTATAGGAAAGATATTATCAAATTGAAGGGATTCAGAAAAGATTCACAAGGATGTTGCTGGGACTGGCTAGTTTGAGTTATAAGGAGAGGCTGGAGGGGTTGGGACTTTTTTCACTAGAGTGTAGGAAGTTGAGGGGTGACCTTATCGAGATTTATAAAATGGTGAGGGGAACAGATAAGGTGAATTGCAAACGTCTTTTCCCTAGAGTAGGGCAGTTCAAAACTAAAGGACATCATTTTAGGGTGAGAGGAGAAAGATTTAAAAGGGACCCAAGGAGCAATTTTTTCACACTGAGGGTGGTTCATTGGTGGAATAAACTGCCTGGGGAAGTGATAGATGCAGATACAGTTACAACATTTGATAGACATTTGGACAGGTACATGAATAGGAAAGTTTAGAGGGATATGGGCCAAGCACAGGCAAATTGGACTAGTTTAGCTTGGGAAACTTGCTTAGCATGGATGAGTCAGGCCGAAGGGTCTGTTTCCATGTTATTTGACTCTATGAATTATGACTTATAGGGAAACTGAATGTGGTGTGGCTTAATTATTATATGAGAAGCAGGAGTTTGATGAGCTTATTTTGTGGAAGTTTGAAAATGGGAAGAAGAAAAACAAAGAACCTTGACAATATTTTATAATTTAGAACAGTCACAGATGAATATTGAATTTGGAAAATGAAGCATTGTCACACCGGACAAAGGAGGAGTGCTCCAAAAGATAGTGATTTCAAATAAACCCGCTGAACTATAGCCTGGTGGCGTGTAACTTCTGAAATTATCCACGCCAGTCCAACGCTGGCACCTCCACATCACTGAAACAGCATGTGTTTTTTTTCAGAAGGCTAAGAAATTTTGTTGGAGGAGAATAGAAGAACTATTAGACATTCTCACTCTGAAGTGGAAATCTTTTCCTTTTTATAATTAATACTTTAGGGACTTAGGTAGATAATAAAATGATAGTACAAAGAATTGACTATTGTCCTCTTAGCTATTTTGTAATCAAACAATGGGCAGAACCTCATCACCGTAGTGTTCTTCCCAGATATCTCAAGCATTTCCAGGTCAAGATCCCAATCTCTGCAACAGCAGGCCTCTACATCTTTACCAGAATATCCCAAATAAGAGCCTGTCTCTGAGCTTCCCAATCAATTCAGAAAGGCAGGAGGGATAGTATAGCCATTTGTCAGAGGAAGGATTTCTAATTAAAGGGATCACAACATGCTTCAGAGAAGTTAACCAGCACTTGTACATTTTAAGTTGCAACAACTAAAAAATGATGAGAGGAACCCGGGGAGGCCGGTCCCTGGATATTCCACAATCGAAGGGTTAGTGATGGAGCTGGGACTCTGCAATGTGATGCTCTTCGAAGAACAGCCAAGCAGACATGGATGGAAGTGGGCCGTGCAGGAGACCATGGACCAAAATGGTGCAGGACCTCAAGAGAATATGCCAAGTGAGTGGCATAATACTGTCAGGTGCCAATGCTGATCCTCCTGCTTCTTGTACACAATAGTCCTCAAACAAACTCCACTCATTCCTCTCTCTCCATGCACCTCACATCCACATTATTATATTACTGCTATTGGTCTAATAGTCAATCACTCATCAGGAGTTGATGAACTCCATTGCTTAGTTCATTTAAAACAGCAAAATGCATTAAAAGTTATAAAACAGGCGTAACAGCACAGCAGCTGATTTCTTCGAGTGCAGCCTACACAATCCGGCCAGATTGACTTGTAGGTGAAGTCACAACAAGTTATGCACACAGCACCTGGAGTCCTTAAAGATGAAGTCTCTTAAAAGCAAAGTACAAATAAAAAGCCCTGCTGAACTGCCAAAACTTTCATTCACTCTGTCTATTGCCCTCTTATTCCCATGCAACCAAAATAGCATCTCCACTGCTTTGAAGCACTGTACATTCCCATACACATCTATCATGCTTTCTATCCTGCAGGAGTTAGGGATAGGGGATTGTAGCAGGCGGAGGATGCACCTCTGGATCAGACATCCCGTTGAACCATGGCAACATGTGGCCATGTGTTGCACTGTAAATGTGGTCAGGCACCATAAAGCTACAGATGTCAGCACCCAGATAGACAAAAACTGCAGATGTTGGAGTCAGAGATAACAAAGTGTGGAGCTGGAGGAACACAGCAGGCTAGGCAGCATCAAAGGAACAGGAAAGCTGACGTTTCAGGTCAGGACCCTTCTTCTGAAAAGACAGCTTTCCTGTTTCTCTGATGCTGCCTGGCCTGCTGTGTTCCTTCAGCTCCACACTGTGTTATCTTAGATATCAGCACCTAGTTTATGACACAGCCTGAGGCTCGAGAGAAGTGATCATACATCTCAGGATAGTTGGTACATTGCTTTTAGACCTCCTTTCATCACATCTCAGCATCCATACTCTCTCCCCTAGAGGGGAACATGTGGCTGCACTGTTCGTAGTTGAGGCTGCTGTTGCAGGGGGTAGCTCTCCACAGAGGGGCATGCTGCAACTATTGAAGCTGCTCTTGTGCCAGTCTGAAGGGAAATGTAACGGAGTGAGGGTGAGGTTTTGGTCAAGTGTAGTGCCTTTCCAACCATTTGGCACTCATTGGCCAAGCAGTAACAGCAGAATGTGTGCTCTATAAGGCAGCCTCACAGCCTGCCCCATTTCTGTGACTAATAAGTGCAACTGATTACAGATTCTATCACTGAGCTTGTACCTCCCACTGTGCTCTCAGCTTCTTCATTCCCTGTATGAGGACACAATGTGAGACAGGAATTCTCCGGGAAAATCCTTCTGTACTGGCTTCCTAAGTGTTTCAGTTGGTTGCTGTTGGGCAGGTGGCTTTCAGTACATTCACTCCCGCCTGGTTGAAGTGGGAAAATGCTGGAACACATTGAGTTACGTGTATGCTAACAGCTTTCTAATTCCCTCCTCACCATCCCTAAAACTTAACCCACTGCTCCCAAACATAAATTTGGGGGTCGCTCCTCCCAATAAACTTGGATGAGTCTAAAGGATGGAATGAGGTGAGAAATAGACAAGGAAACTAAATATCTCAAAAAGATTTCAATCCTTTGAAACTATAACTTGGAAATCCACCAATCTTTTAAAAATTGCATTATCCTGTTTGCGGAGAGAAAATGATTTAAAATAGCTTTTGATTACTTAGACTGTGAAAAATATGATGTATTAAGGACATTACAACATATATACTTCAGTGGATATCTGCAGAGATTGGTTGTTTTAACTGCAAGCAGAAAGGCTTTCTTTTTGCTTTTCAGAAACAATATGTAAAGATCATTATAGGCATTGCATGAATCTTACAATCCTCTGTCAGAGCTGTGAATGAGTGCACTTCAGTAGCTGTATATGCACAGTTAGTGGGCCAGAAAATGTTGTAGCAGGACACCTAATGGTGCCTGCCATTAAATAGACTTACCTTTGCACCCTTCATCTCAAAAAGTGTTTGCCCACGGAATTGCTGAAATATGACCTGATAACAATGCATTATGGAAAGTAACTGTATGGATCTGAGTGAACAGGATAATAATGGATTTCTGTTTAACTAGTGAGACTTAAGGGTTGGGAAATAAAAGGACCGAGAAGGAAAATGAATTAAAGGAGTGAGTTTAATATCAAGTAAAGGAAAAGAATATGTTAAGAGGGATTGAATGAAGAGAGGGAGAGAAAGAAAGACAGAAAGGAAATGTAAGACTTCTTACATTTTAAATTAGACATTCATACAACCTTCCAGGAACAGTTAAAACCTGAAGGCACGAGATTCCATATAGCTGAAAAAGTTGATTGGTAGTAACATTAGAGTACCACATCGCTAAGATTATCTTTATGCTATTAATTACTAGGCTTAAATTTTTGCAGTGAGATTGGTTCATACCTATCGCCCTGATGCAGCAATTTCATGACATTCAATGCATTTCAGTGGTGATGGAGATGGCAAGATCCTGTTTGTGAATCTAGCAGAGGAGTTCTGCACCTTGAACAACTTTTGGACATTCAGAATGAACACTTGTTATGACCCATGTTATGGCAAGGGGCCCAATTTTTTTTGTGTGTGTTTCTGAGCAAGATACTCCAAAATGTTTGTGCTCCCAGTTGGGTAGGCATGATTTAGTTCCACTTCTTAATTCAACATTTCCCATGGTTGGTCACAACAAATCTAATTTAAAAAGGATCCTTTCCTTTGTGCACCTTTTCCCAATCCAAATGTATCTGAATGCTACAAGGAGCCAAACTAACGTTGATTTCTTGAATTAAAGAAAGTCTATTAGCTACTAAACACAGCAAATAAAATAAAAATGCTGCTCATACACACACTGATTGGAAAAGTTGATTGAGTAATAAGGCAACAGTTAAAACATATATGAATGAGTTGCTCAGTTCTGTAAAGAATGAATGATGTATCATTGTAGCCACGAAATTGGATGATACCAGTAATGCTGATGTTGGTTGTAGAGCAGTTAATTTCAAGATTCTTGGCTCCATAGTTAGCTGATAGGATTTTGTCTTGTTTCCTTCTTGACAATGTCTTCACTTATTTGCCCAGCTTTCAACAATCAGAGTCAGAGAGAGAGTCTACTTTTAACTGCAGTGCAGGGGTTTCTAATGACTGCCCTCAAGCTGTGATCTTCATAAAACACTAGTCTGCACTAGCAGATAAGCCATAAAACAACACAGACCAGGAGTTACAGCTAGTGTTTAAACCCCTTTATACATGAACATTAAAACACAAAAAAACTTTGATGTTTGAGACATAACCCACAGGACTTGGTTTCCTGCTGAGTCAGGTAGTCATCCCTTTATTATCTCTTCATTATAAGTCTCTCTGAAGTTTGTGTAGTTTTGAGTTTTGTAGGCCAAGAAGTAGAATCTATTCATTATCTCTGTTAGTCTTACCCAGGAAGTCTGCAAGGATGTAACAACTGGTCTCAGTGCTCTAAGGCCATCAGCTGGGATTTCTGCCTTATGATCATTACCCAATGAGAACAAGCAGAAAATGCTTGTGTGTGTGCGTGTGCATGTGCACAGGTGAACATTGGTTGAATATTGGAATATTGGAACAGTGAATGAGTGATAATTAATATATATTATTTTGTTTAACATTTCAATAGAATTTCAGTTAAGCAATTTTTTTCATTTATTTTTGTTCTGTCTGTACTTTAACTGTAGTGTAAAAATAAAGTGTGTTTTGCTTAACGTTGAGTAGTTAACCAATTGAATTGCATCTGGAATGCAATGCAGTATATTGATCTTTAAAATAAGAAAAAGTTAGTGTCTAGGCTATTACCTGAATACATTTCAAGGGGGGTTGGTCTGGTCCATTACAATCTAGGCATATACATAAAGGACAAAGTAACTGAGGATGCTTAGCCCGGGGAAATTAGTATGAGATTTTTCTCATGTCAAAGCTAATGCTCTTCATTGATTGATTACTATGATTAGTCAACAACTCTGCTTGATAGAATCATGGGAACACCAGGATGATAAATGGTGAAAAAGAACTTTCCAACAATTCATTGGATTGCTTTGAGGGGAAAGTGTGAAGAAGAAGAGATTATGTGAGGTAAGTGGGTAGAAAAGATAAAATCCAGGTGGGTTAAAATCTTTGTTTTTGCTGACATATTACTCTTTAGACATGTTCATATATTTTCCCCTCATTCACTGTATTGTTTCATGTTGTGTTGCAAAATCTGTGTCATACTACTCAGCAGAAATAAACAATACAATGTTTAAATGTACTTTCACAGAAAGGAGCTAAAAAGAAGTTGTATTCATAAAGCTCTTTCACTGCCCTCGGATATCTCCAAGTGCTTTACATCAGATGTAATTCTTTTGAAATGTGGAAAATGCAGCATCTGAGATATACAAAAGCAAATCTCATGAAATGTCTCAAAAGATAACTGACCTAATGATCTGAGATAACAGAGCTGGATGAACATAGCAGGCCAAGCAGCATCAGAGGAGCAGGAAAGCAGAAAAGTTGGTCAGCTTTCCTGCTCCTCTGATGCTGCTTGGTCTGCTGTGTTCATCCAGGTCTACACCTTGTTATCTCAGATTCTCCAACATCTGCAGTTCCTACTATCTCTGACCTGATGATCTGTTTTTAAGAGTTCTCAATGTAGATGAACTAAGTATAAATCCTTTTGAAATCTCAAAAATGTACAAAGGAATTCGGCCATAAGTTTTTGATGGTTGCGTGATCAGCAAAAACCTGTGTAATTGGTCCCTTAAAACCACCTATTCCTGGTTGACAAGGAGTGACTTGACAGTGTTATTTCATATCATATCATAACAGTGTTACTGATAATACAAAACTTGAGTAAGTGCTGCTGCCTAGGATTAGATTCTCTTTGTTGGCCAACACAAGCCCACCAGCATCTGTGTGACAGCAAGCAGAATGTGTTACCTTTCCCACTGGCAAATTTTCAAGCACAGTTTTACTAGTGTGACTACTCACTGTTATATGTAAAGCAAAACACTATTTTCTTCTCACTGACAAGCACATTGAAAAGCCTATAAAAAGCTTGTCAGACAATGAAATAAAATGGCTGCAGAAAAACAGATATGTCATAATAACAATACTATTAGAAAGTCATAAAATGTATATTTCCACCTGTTTTTCAGTTTTTCGGCGCTACCTTTAATCCTGTCTGTAAAATCAGATTGACATTTTGTTAGATTCTTGACAATGTGTCTGTTTGCATTTTAATTAATTGAGCAGAGTTGCTGGAGATCACTCACATTGATTTTTTTATACCTTCTTTTGCAGTAACGGTGCAAAGGAGACATTCAAATAAGAGACAGTTAGCTACAAACTATGCTTAATTCTTTAGAAGGGAAACAGTGGAACATTTAAATCTAATGTTTTCTAGTGACAAAGGAAATAGAAATTAAAATAAAACAGAAAGAAAAAGCTTGTAACAAATGTCAGGAACAAGACTCAGTTAATAAGCAAGATTATAGAAAGTACATGTGGGAATGACATAATTCGATATGGGAGACAAAGAACTGTTCTAAAAGGAGACTAGCGAATGATATTAAATCCAACCTTAAAACATTCCTATAAACACATAAAGTATAACCAATTAGCTGGGGAAGAGATGGACCAATTGACAGTCAAATAAAAGCAAATTACTATGGATGCTGAAAATCTGAAACAAAAACAGATACTGCAGGAGAAACTCAACAGGTCTAGCAGCATCTGTGGAGAAAAACAAAGTTGTTTTCAGCCTGGTATGGCTTTTCTTCAGAACCAAAAGGTGTTGGAAAATAGGTTCTTGTAATTGCTCCCATTAAGTAGTTTTATATGAAAAAGAACCTAAGAAAAATAAAAAATTTATTTTCTGACATTTCATTTCTGAAAAGGGTCATACTGGACTCAAAACATTAACTCTGTTTCTCTATCCACAGATGCTGTCAGACCTGCTGAGTTTCACCAGCATTCTTCAATCCATTTTGGCCTATTGACAGTGTCAGCTGTGATTACATTGACCTGTGATTCTCTAGGTTCAAGCTCCACCCCAGGGCTTAAGCACAAATATCAAGGTTGACACCCTAGTGCTGCACTGTTAGAGGTGATGTTTCTAGGATGAGCTGTAAATTCAAGCATCTGCTTGCTTGCATTGAGGTAAAGTATTTCATGGTCAGATTTTGATGACAGCAGGAGACTTGTTACTGTTGTCCCAGACAAACTTATCCCTCAATTAACATTACCCCAAAAAAAACTTAGCTGGTCATTGTGGTTTTTGGGAGCTTGTTGAGTGCAAATTAATTAATGTTTTAACTGATTGTAAAATGCTTTAAGACACCTGGTGTTCATGAAAATCGCTATATAATTGCAAGCCATTCTTTCTTTTTATTAAAGACTGAAAAAGGAAAATTTTCATTTAAAGGCACAGACTATGAGTAAAGTGTTAAGTGAATTCTTTGCTTCCTTGTTTTACAAAGGAAGCAGATGATGCACAATAAGAGAAGAGAGGGAAGTTAGGCAAGCTTAGTAATAATGAAAGCATGCTAAAAAGATTTGACATGACTGAAACTTGCAGGTTGAAATGCGTTGTAGGTTACTATACGAAACTAAAGGTAGAAATAGCAGAGGCTTTAGTTACGATCTTTTCTATATTTATTGGACAGAGGAGCAGTGTCAAAAGTTTCGAAGATTACTTATGTTCCAATACTATTTAATGAAGGAGTGAGAAATAAAAATTGTTCGTGCAGAAGTTATTACAAATCATTATCAGAAAAAAAACTGTCATCAGAAAAAGCATAGATTAATCAAGAAGAGCGAGAATGGATTTATTAAAGGCTAATGTTATCTGACTAACTTGATTGAATTCTTTGGTGAGGTAACACAGAAGACTGATGAATGTACTGCAGTAGATATTGTTATACAGGGACTTTTGGCATTCAACAAAGTACCAAATGGGAGGATTATTAAGAAAATAGTAATCCGTTGAAATCAAGGATAAAGTGCAGGTTATATGAATTTGACTCAGTGACATGAAGCAAAGGTGGTTCTAGCTTAATGTGTTTTTAAACTGAGAGATGGATAGCAGGGTGTTCTTCAAGGGTTCATTTTTCAGAATCAGAATTCCTACAGTGTGGAAACAGGCCCTTCGGCCCAACAAGTCCACACCGACCCTTGGAGCATCCCACCCAGACCCATCCCCCTCTAACCCACACACCCCTAAACACTATGGGCAATTTAGCATGGCCAATCCACCTAGCCTGCACATCTTTGGACTATGGGAGGGAACCGGAGCACCCGGAGAAAACCCACGCAAACACGGGGAGAATGTGCAAACTCCGCACAGACAGTCACTTAGGGCTGGAATCGAACCCGGGTCCCTGGTGCTGTGAGGCGTCTAACATTGTAAATTGTCAATGTGTTGACAGATTTCATAAACAAGAATTCAAACAACCCTGGTTTTAGGCCAATTTTTAGGCCAATTTTTGATCCATTGTTCTTTTCGGTTTTAATGAACTAACTAGATTCAGCCGAATGGAGTAGTATTATTAAGTATGCAGATGTTATGAAATGAGAAAAATGTCAATAATGAGGATAATTATAAACTTCTGGCATACTGAGGTGAAAAATTGGAGTTCAATCCAGAGAATTGTGAACTGACTAACATTGCAAGAGCTAATGTGAACAGAATTTAAGCAATTTCAGTTTAGATGGTTGGAGAAAACTTGGTGTCCATATACAAAACAACTTAAAGGCAGCATGACAAATTGAAAAGATGGTTGAAACACTGTATGGATTATTTGAGTGTGTGAAGAGATTAAAAACTAAAAGGGAAAAGATACAATTCCAGAATTTTATAAATCACTGTTTAAGATAAAGCTGCAGTATTCTGGACAAAGTGGTTGCAGAAACATACAGGATGTATAATGATTCAAAACGAGGTGGAAGTGTGTATTATGAAAACAATTTTTAGACTTTAAGGGGATTTGGACAGATTGAATGAGTGGAAAAAAAAATCATAGAATATAATTTGAATAAGTTTGAGATTATCCACTTTGGTAAAAGGAGCTGAAGGGATGAGAATTTCTTAAATGGTGAGAAGTTGAGAAGCGTTGATATTGAAAGGGACCTGTATCTCTTTGTTTATTAGTCACTGAAAGCTAACTTGCAGATTCAGCAAGCAATTAGGAAAGCAAGTGGTGTTTTAGCCATTAGTGCAAGAGAGTTCAAGTACAGGAGTTAAGATGTCTTGTTGCAATTGTACAGAACTTTGGTGAGATCGTTGCTGGGGTATTGTGTGCACTTTTTGTCCCCTTACTTAAGGAAGGATATGCTTTCCAGAAAGTGAGTGCATTGAAGGTTTAACAGACTAAGTCCTGGGTTAGAGGGACTGTCCTATGAAGAGCAAATGAAAAAAGTGGATCTGTATTCTTTAGAATTTAGAAGCATGAGAAGTGATCTCATTGAAACGTAAAAAATTATTTTTAAATGGTTGGACAAGGTGGATGCAGAAAGGATATTTCCCCTGGCTCGTGGGATGGAAGTATTGGACTTACAGATCAGAATAATAAATGGGCCCTTTGGGAGCTTCTTCAGTCAGAGGTTCGTGGATATTTGGAATTCTCTACCCCAGGGGAATCTGGATGCTCAACCATTGACTATGTTCAAGACAAAATTAATAGATTTCAAGATACTGAATAAATCAAAGGATATGGGGTTAGTCCAGGAAAATGACATTTGACATAGAAGATCAGCCGTAAACCAGTTGAATGGCAATGCAGACTCAGTAGCAGAAGGAACTACTATTTCTTCTATTTCTTATGTTACTGGAATTTCACTTGGCATTTAGCCAGATTCCCACAGGTATTTGGTGACAGGAACAAGAGTGCCTGCCTGGTGAGAACAATTCAGGTTGCCAGTGAAAAGGGTGCTGGGGGTGGAGAGGACGGTATCATAGTTCTCAGATGGGTAATAGAGGGAAGTTCCACAGTCGTCAGCTGTTGGTGGTGTAGAGAGGGTTGCACAGAGACTGGGTGGAGTACCAGTGGGATTTTCTACATTGATTGACAAGAAAATTGATGCAGAGATAGTAGGAACTGCAGATGCTGGAGAATCTGAGATAACAAGGTGTAGAGCTGGATGAACACAGCAGGCCAAGCAGCATCAGAGGAGCAGGAAGGCTGACGTTTTGACCTAGACGCTTCTTCTGAAGATCCTGTGATGCTGCTTGGCCTGCTGTGTTCATCCAGCTCTACACCTTGTTATCTAAGAAAATTGATGGATTGGATTTACTTTTTGAAATCGTTGCTGTGACAAATTTTCAGAAATTAACATAATTTAAATGTTACTTAACAGGCAAAGGAATTTTCAAATTAAAAACATCTTTAAGTAAGTGTATTAACAAAGAAATTCCCCATATGGCTAAAAAAAAATGCACATTACTTCCTGCCCAATTGTGACATCAAATGTAATCTCACAGTCTTTCAAATCCTGCCTCCACTTTGAAGATCCTTCATTTCTCACTCAACTATTTCGTTCCTTGCCCTAGCCACATGCCACCAAAGCCCTTGGACGTGTTTGCCGCAGACAAAATGAACATCTATAAACACTGTCTTGCTCAAGTCATAATAGTTCTGCGGTGCCAGAATCCACAGAGATGCCAGTCTTGACTCCTTTTGGTATGCTCTGACAATACCGAAATAGGAGCAATGGATCTTCTCTAATCCACAATCCATTGCCTTTCCTGACCTCCTCTCTCTGCTCCTTCAAAAAATAAAATACATGGCATTAGTCTTTGCTGTATTCTAAGAAACCTGCTTCAACACCAGGATTATTCAAAGACTGCCAAATAGACCGTATTTCCACTCAAAAGTGGGAGCAACGTTCACAGCGATCAGGTATCGAAAGAGGGGAATTTTATGGTGAAGGGGAATGGTGGTAATGGGCAATGGGGTCCATGCGATTAGGGGCTGGGTGGGGGAGCAGAGACCATGGAATCAATGCCACTCCTTGAAGGATGTAGAAAGAGAACCTCTGTTCCTCCTGAAACACCAGGATTGGTGACCTGGAATGCTGTTGGAGTCAGGAGCTAGTATTTTCCCAAATGCTAACACCTCACATGCACAATTCTTGATGATGGGAGGAATTAAAATCCTGTCTATAGTTAAAATCCAAACTTGTGACAGCCTTGCAAGTCAGCTTTTATCTTTGATGTTCTGATATAATGTGAAAATATAAAAGCAGCTTCATTTGTTTTTTGTTAATATACCATAATTACACCGGCTCCCCAGCCCGTCTTCCCCTAAAGACAATATGTATCCTCTAACATTGTAAATTGTCAATGTGTTGACAGATTTCATAAAAAAGAATTCAAACAACCCTGGTTTTAGGCCAATACTGCCAACAATATACTTCAGCCTTGGCCCAGTGCCTCATCTTCACAATAAAGTGCATGAGGTTTGCATTCTCAAAGTGCTCTGTGTAGAACATTAGACCAGCATTATTATAATTGCATAACCTGATCACAGTGGAAACTCTACTGTACCCAGTAAAGGACTTTACATCCTGATATCATGAATCCCTGATAAGAGGAACTAATTTGCTGGCTTGCTTTAACTTTCTCCAAATAATTACTTTTATGAGTTAATTGTTGTCCAAGATATTAAAAAAACTTTTGGTAAGGACTTTCCCAGTATATTCCCAAAATAGAAAGTGGTCATACTTCTGGGAAAATTTGCATGTAAGAGGAAAACTTCAGCCACTTTAATTTGAGGGAAACACTGGTGTCTCTTTATACTGTTAAGATCTTGGCAATTGGTCAACTATAGGAGATAGATTGAAGTGACAGGGAGACTTGAAACTTAACTTGCCAACTTTCTAGTTGTCAATGCACTATTCAAAGTAATAGAGCACTGGGCAGTAGCTGTAGTCCACTTTCTGACAGCTAACAGAATGTGTCACAGCCAAATATAGAAAACCTGAAAACTGGCTGATTTAGTTAGCAATCTGCTGATGGCTTAGTGAGTAGACATAATTATGCAGAGTAACAGTGAACTATCCAGACCACAAAGGCCTGAGATTCAGATAGTCTGTTGCTCTCACCTGGGGTAGTACTTAGGTTCCTCACCCTTCATGCAATGCCACATGAAGGGATAAAATAACCAGGCTTGCTTTTCTCTATTTCTATCCAAGGACCTCTGCTGGAAAGTGGATGTATGAGGTTTTTGGATGAGGACCAGTCTTAGCTGTGATCTTATTGCCTCACTTGCTCCGTCCTGTCACTACTGTCAAAACACCTGCTTCCACTGACCGTCTGGTTACACACATGGAACCTGGTCAGCCAGATGAAATTGTTAACCTTGGGGCCATGTCCGAGCATGACTCAGTGTTTGCATGAAGGGTGAGGACAAAGAGAATAAACAGGAATTATAAAACATCTTTTGAATAATTTTAAATAATAAGGAACATTGACTGTACAGTCTATCTGAACATTGCCAATAACAACAGAGCCAAACCTTGATTAGACGTAATAAAATTTCTGTTTTCTCCTTCCATTCAATGCCACAAGAAAACTTGGATCCATATGGCTTGTGTTCCTGCCATCTCAAAACAAGGAAAGCTTGTTTTTTTGTTGAGTTCAGTCTTCATGATCGAATCGTTGGATTTTACATTTATTCAAAAGCAGCCTGGGAGCTCATTTTTTAAATAATTCCTCTTTTTAGTTTAAGACAATTCAGCTGGCAGAAGACCTACTGCCTTTCTTCAGTATCTTTATCATGATCAGAGGCTGGATGAGGTTCCCCTGTTCATTATGTTTCCACATGGGATACCCCAAGCTATTAAGCTCCTGGGTGAGGAGGCTCCCCTTCATATTCACCACCCACCTCTATTTAATTTGTTACAGCACGATTAATATAAAAATGGATCCTTTCCCTGACTTAAATGAACTTATGTTTTCAAAGGATCCAATTTAACCAGGTTTTTTGAGTTAACAATGACAGTGAGTTTCTGAATCACTACATGTGAGAAGAAATACAATCACAACATACATATACACAGGTTATAGATAAGAAGTGAACCCAAACATTTAAAACTTTGAAAAAATATGTACCCTTATCTGAATACTCCCTAAGGGCAGATAGCTAAAGTGTATGGTCATTACAGTGGAAGGTCCCAGTAGCATAGACATTGGTAGTTGAACAGTAGGCTTTCATGATCCTTAGTTTTCAAGATTGGTTGCAATTCTGTGGTTCTAATCAATTTTAACTGTGATTGAATCCCAGCATTCCAGATGAGAGAGAATCCTTCTGTTCCTCAGGTTTGCCAGACTCAGAGTTATAATCCTTTACCTGAAACACAGGGGTGACTAGAGGTTAATTCTTCGACTGTGTCCTTCACAGCAGAGTAATGCCTGAACCAGACTTATAGTTACTAAGATATTAAATTATTATTTAAATGTAAATTCCACGCAAGGTCATTCTGTACCATTAGTACTTTCTAGTGGCATTGAAACAGACTTTTTAACTAGTGTCTTTAAAGTAAAAAACATAAAACATATCTGCAGTTTGGGACATAATCCACAGCAGGATGGTTTAATGTTCAGCAGAGGATCATTACCCCTCATTGTCTTTTTAGTCACAAGAGATCACAATACAGCTTGTTTGAAATTTCTTCAACACTTTTGATGTTACATTCCAGACTGTCTTCAGATGGCCACACTTAAGTTACAACTGTGTGCCAGCACTCTTTTAAAAGACACACCCTGGAATTAAAAATATCCGAAGTACCTAGGGGATCTGGCCTATTGCCCTAACACCTGGTAGAGAGAGAGGGTGTGGTTTTAAATTAATGTTACCAGATTAATAGTCCAGAGACCCAGGTTAGTAGCATAGATTCAAATCTCACCATAGTTGGTGGAATTTAAATTTAAATAATAATTCAACCTTTTAACAGAACTAAATTTGGAACTGAAACCTAGTCTTAGTAATGTTACAATTACTTTATCATTGATTGTTGTTAAAACCTTTCGAGTGCACTAATGGTCTTTAGAGAAGGAAATCTGCTCTCCTTGTCTGGTATGGCCAAAACATGATTCCAGAGACACAGCAATGTGGCTGACTCTTAAGTGCCCTCAATGTGATTTCAAACTATTACAAAAAAGTTAAAAAGGAATAAAGCTCAATGGATAATATGACACCGGCTTAGGCACTAGAAACGCCAATTAGAAACAGAGTCCTAGTCAATCCTCGTTCATGCAATGTCCTCCCAAATATTTGGAAGCTTGTCCCATCCCTCGGTATAACACAAATCATTGGTAGGATGGATTCAGAAAAAGTGGTAGCATAGGAATGTATTGTTCGGAAGGAAGCAGTCTGGGAGTTCTCACCATGGTCTCCAGACCCCATAAAATCTCACATGACATCAGATGAGACAGGAGCAAGAAAACTGTTTGCTGATTTCCATCTTCTTCACTTGATGAATCGTTACTCCTCCATGTTGGAGGAAGCACTGAAGGTAGAAAGAAAACACAGAATGTACTCTGTGTGGCAAACTTCAATGTCTTTCATTAAGAGCAGTGAGTGTGCTGGTCAATAGTTAAGCAGTGTTTAAAATCCAGTAAGAGTTAATAGTATGTGGATCTTACAGATTGATGACATGGATAGCTTCAGGCTGGGTTGGCTGGTCTCTGGATACAGCATTGAGATAATTTAAACATATTATTGGATCATTTGTTTTCTTTTTTTTTCTGGAGAAAGCTGTTGCCAAGTTGATTCATTAAACATTACCTGTGGTGTGTAGATGGTCAAACAACAGGCAGTGTTATATTTACACGGTGCATGGAGAAAGAAGGTGCACCAACTTCGGGGTCCTGTACTTTGGTGTCTCTCCTCCTCTTCCATGTCTTCCAACAAAGCAGTTTATTAAACACGAAGAAGAGATTTGGTTGGCTCATCATATGATATGCTCTCAGCAGCTCTTAATTAACCACTTACCCAAAGATGACCATGAGGGGTTGAGTCCAGCTCAATGGTTCAGATTATGTTTAGATTATGGCCTTATGGTTTCCCTGTAACATTATGCTGTTGCTGGGTTTCATTCTGCACTCTTACTGCTACTTTCGTCCAGTTCTCTGAATCTAGTCATCACTACAACCATGTAGAAACAAATACTACACTGTCATGAGTGACCTCATAGAGCTTTACTAAAATAACTATTTACAAGGATCTCATTGAAACAGACTGCAGGGAAATGATTGATGTAGTCTTTTATTCTTATGTTCCCTCAGCCTTCAGGATAACTCCAGACATCAATAACTCAACGTAGTTCTCACCACAGAATGTAAAGTCATAGAGTCAGAATCACCAGACTCTAGTTCCCTGGCTTTTCTTTGCAGCATTTATTAAAGGCTCAATATTAGCCACCCTCCAGTCTTCCAGCAACTCACCCATGGCTGAAGATGATAAAAATCTCTCAGCCGGGGGCCCTGCAATTTCTTCCCCAGCTTCCCACAATATCCTAGGATACATCTAATCAGGTGATTTATCAACCTTTATGTATTTTAAGAGCTCTAGCACCTCCACTTCTGTAGTGTTGACCATTTTCAAGATATTACTATTTATTTTTTCCAAGTTCCCTAGCTTCCATGTCTTTCTCCATTGTAAATTTTGATACAAAATATTCATTTAGTATCTCGCCCATCTCCTGTGGTTCCACACATTGACAGCTTCTTTAAGGGGTGCTATTCTCTCCCTAGTTGCTCTTTTGACCTTAATCTACTTGGAGAATTTCTTTGCATTCTCCTTAACCTTATCTGCCAAAGCTATCTCATATCCTCTTTTTACCCTCCTGATTTCCTTCTTACGTATGCCCCAACTCCCCTTATACTCCTGAAGGGATTCACTTGATCCCAGCTGACTATACCAGACATATGCCTCCCTCTTTTTCTTGACCAGAGTCTCAATTTCTCTAGTCATCCGGTGTTTTCCACTTCCACCAGCCTTGCCCTTCACACTAACAGGAATGTATTGTCTCCGAACTCTCGTTTTCTCATTTTTTTAAAGCATCCCACTTACCAGTCATCTTTTTACCTTTGAACAGCCTACCCCAATCAACTTTTAAAAGTTCCTGTCTAATACCATCAAAATTGTCATTACTCTAATTTATAACTTTAACTTTTACACAAGGCCTATCCTTTTCCAAGGTTGTTTTAAAACTGATAGAATTATGATCACTGGTCACAAAGTGCTCGCCCAGTAACTTGCCTTGCTTTATTTTCCAAAAGAAGATTGAGTTTTGCTCCATTTCTGGAAGGTACATATACATATTAATAAAGAAAATTTTCTTGAACACTATTAAAACGAAAGTATACAGCAAAAAACTCTTACCAATATAATGCTTACAAGTGAAGCCCTTTACGTGGACTTGTCCAAAGATCAGATCACAACTGCTAATCAGCCTGCTCTGTCACAACTTCTAGCTTTTGATCAGATGAATCCTCAGTTAGCTAATTCTGCAGTGAGATGAGCTTATTTATACTCTTTCCGTATAAAGAAACTGCGTCCAAATCTTGACACCATCCAGTTTCCAGCAAACAATCAGTTTCATTGTTAGCAAGCTTCAGAAACTTGCTATTATTGTCAACACGAAAACAGGTTGCTGGTGAAATTCAGCAGGTCTGGCAGCATCTATGGGAGTAAAACAGAGTTAACGTTTGAGTCCTGTGATTCTTCCTCAGACCTGGTTTGATCAATTAACTCACACGTATTTGGTTGTGTCTCCTCGGAAAGGGTCTTATCTCTTACTTTTAATGAACTTTGACATAAAACTTTAGGTTTTGCTTGTTGTTCACCCCTTTTATGTCACCTTGTCAACTGAACGATATTGACATCGTACAATTCTATGACAATCACAAATTCAGCTGATAAATATCCATGTTATCCACATTTCACTGTGTCTATTTAAACAAGACTTCAACTCTTCCAGAGTTACTGTGACAGTTCAGTTACTTACTGCTGAGTTACAGTGCTTGATGAAAACACAAAACGCAGAAGCACTTTAAAGCCAGTGACCTTTCTAATCATTAGATCATCACCAGACTTCATATGTTTTCTCCTTCTCATTTTTTAAAATTTAGCTTTGGCTAACCCACCACATTTTAGGTTAATGTCTATGAAGAGGAGATACTCAATAGGTTGTTTTCCTTGGAATCTAAAGCTTGGTGCACAGCTTCAGGAAAAGGAGCCAATCATTTTGATGAGGAGAATTTCTTTCTCTGAAGTGTTTGCGAATACTTGTAAATCGAAACTACAGAATTGTGGATGTTTCATTGTTAAATGTACTTTAGGTTGAGATAGACACACTTTTGGTCTCTTAGAGAATCAAAGGACATGGGATTTTGTGGGAGGGGTTGGAGGTGGAATTGAAGCAGTCTCAGCCATGAACGTACTAAATGATGGGTCTGACTTGATGGACCAAGGGATTTATTCCATCTTCTACTTCTTACGTTCTTATGTAATAAAGGAAACAAGCAGCAACCAATGTGATGATGATCACTTAATCTACTTTAGTGATGCATATTGATGGATAAATATCGTCAAGATATCAGAAAACCTCCACTTTCTCTTCTTGGAATAGTACCTGGCAACTTTCACATCTACTTCAGAGGGCATACAGCACCTTTGGTTTAACATCTCATTTTAAAGACATCACCTCACTGCCAATCTCAACCTAGATTTTGTGCTGAAATCTCTGGATTATGTTCTAAGAACACAACATTCTGACTCAGAGGTGAGAATGCCACCAATTGAGTCCTATCTGACACTTAGTCATCTTGAACTAGTAATTAAGAATTTTCTGGGGGAGAGAAAACTGAAGAATTAGATATCGTTGATTTTTTTCTGTCCTTCTGGGTGAACGTTGCACCATTGCCTATTTCCTGAACACATTGTGGTGGATGGTAAGGCTTTGTTCTGTGACTTGATGGCTTTCAAAAACTTTTAATCATTGCCTGCATTCACTGCTAATAATTGCATCTAACTTGATCCAACAATTTAAAAATTGTACAATATATGATCGTTAAAAGTTAGTTTTGAAATATTCACCCAATATTTAACACTTTGCATTTTGTAAGAATTTGTACGTTTGATTTCTTTCTGCAGTTTTCTCCTCTGCTTATCTGAAAGCCTGATTCTTGCTGATATATTTCCACAGATGCTTGTGTTACAGGAAATGTGTTCAAGCTTGAGTAAACTGGCTGGTTGCACAGATTTCCTGTCAAATTGCCAGCCTGCTAGTAACCTCATCCAAATGGCTGCTTGACATATCTGAGTTATGAGAGTGAGATTAATATTAACCTAACCTCCTCCCATGTTAAATCGACCCCCAGTCCCAACCACATACACAAACACACATTATGACCTTGATGGAAAGTAAAATTGGATGGGTTGCAAAACAAGGAGCTGATTTGATTTCATCAAAGTCCGACTGGACAGGGTAGGTTGTAATTGCCCACATTGAATATGAAGGCACCTTTCAACTAAGTGTTATCACACACAAGCCTTATTCTGTTCTCTGCCAAAGTTCACCTCTCCCTATCAGTGAGAGGATAGCCTTCAAGAACATGAACTTTCACCAAAAATTACAATACAATATTGGCACTTCTGCACAGACCAAGTCAAATCTTTTAAAATGGATCCACGGGATTGTCTCCTTTTGTGCTAATTTTTTTTCTGTTTTATAAGTGTTCACATTGACTGATTAATACGTAGAAAGAAATAGAAAATAGAAAGGAAGTACATCACCATTTGCCTTAAAATATTTTGTTTCCCATGTGTGAGTAACTCAGACATTCTCAAATCTTCCCTGGTACAGAATGTCCTGGTAACTTTGTTAATAGTATGACACACATTTACTGCTTTTTATAGCTCCATAAAACATGAAAACTGGATTAAACAGTGAAACTAGAGTTAGTTTTGCTAAGATTAATTATTTAGTATATAAAAACAGTAAAACTAATGATAAGGGACCAGAATGTTGTGCATGTTGTTCCTCTTGATCCGCTGTTTCCATCTGTGATATTTATCCTGGGTTACAAAGAGACCAGTTTTTTTTTTCTGCTGCAATACGCTGGCAACACACTCCACTTGACAGCAAAGTACTCTTTTTGAGTCTTACCAGGACATTGAGGGATAAATAATGCTCACTTTAAATTCCATTTCAGCAAATAATATCACAACTTGGAAAGTGATGCCATGGTCCCTGGAATGGGGTGGTTAGTAGCAGAATTCATATGTTCCAGTGTAACAATACTTCTCTTCATTACTTATTTTACTGAACATAGAGCAGTGCCTATTTATTTCATCTATTGATGGTAAGTTTATCATCAGTAACTCTTGGTATTGAATGGATCTCCAAAATGTTTGTGCTTTCATTCTCTCCATTATTCACCCCTGGCCTACTTGCTCATAGACACAACCTTTCTTCTTCCTTACTCCCTAGAACACGGAAGCCATCAGAGTTGGTGGAGTTATTGGTCGTTTCCATCTGTACATATACCTACATTGTTGTCCTTAACCAAATATTTATCCAACTATTTATTGAAGATTTATCAAGACTATGATTACCATTGACGGGACTCTGCTCCAAAATGAAAACTTCTGAAGAAATAGCAAGCAAGGTGGATGACAGGATGCCAGTAAGATGCATTGTATCTGGATTTCTAAAAGGTATCAATAAGTTATGTAAGGCCACAGCTGTTGAGCATAAAATACTAGCATGAACAGCAATTGGTTAGCTAACAGGAAGCAGTGAATTGAGGTGTCTTTTTTGGTGTTGGCAAATGGATTAGTGGATGGCATCAAGATCAGTACTGGGGTCTCAACTATTTGCAATCAATATAGATTTTGAATGAAGGGACTGAGTCTAGATACATATGTTGATAACACAAATATAGGTAAGAGATCAAACTGTAAAAGCACACAATGGCATTTAGGAAGGTCTCTCAGGTTGGGAGGACCTGTTGGGTTACCAATAACAAAGTGGTCCAGAAGGTCTGACTTTCATTCTGGGGGATAGCTTTTACGGGAGTTGTGTGGGTGCTGTTGGTTGTGGAAGTGGGTCGGGCTGAAGGCCAACCTCAGTGTTCTAGCACTTTGCTGAAGATTTTCAAAAAAATAACAAAAGCAATTCTCCTTCCCTCTCTCCTCATACCACCCTTCCCCCCTACACACACACACCACATAACCTATATATGCCAGCCCATGCTACCATGCTTCCCCTTGGTCATTCGTACCTTTAATGCCAACCAATATTCCTGTATGACCCATGGCCCTTTATAGCCTCATGTCAACTTTTGCCAACACATGCTTCACACCCTGCCCTTTTCCAGTACCCATATCATGTCATCTCACCCCGTGTCCAACATGAACAGACCTCAAGAACCCACGCTGATATTAAACAAAGTTCTTAAGTCTCTGTTTTAAAAAGCACTCTCCTTCAGGAAAGGAAATTCACTATATGCAACTTCTTGTCATCTCTTATTAAAAAAATAATTGGGATTTGTAGTTCAATGTCAAAGAATTAATGATCACTTAGAGTTGTCAATCAAACTGTGAACTAATAGGCATCCCACTATGATAATGAAAGGGTGTAAAGTCAGTCATGCAGCTTTAATCATGTGAAGATAACTTACAGGCTTATGTCAATAGACACTGTGAAATAGCAAACACTGGCTGGCTTAACATTGCAAACAGTTTTTTTTTTAAATGTTTAAAGGACAAGATTTTTAAACGGCTTAATAGCTTGACATTTCCATTTGACAACTATCTTGATAGTTCCCTTTATAGGTTTTTGCCAATTCTTGTGTGAATTAACTTGACGGTGCTCTTGACAGTTCCAGAGAGTTTGATACATTCAATAAGTTCATGCACCTTTTATGCACATTCATATTTGCATTAACAATCTCAAAGAGCACTTGACCTCTGTGAAAGTGCACCTTACCTCCCTCAAATGGTACCTGAACATGCAGGTGTTTCATGACTGTGTCCAAAAGGGTACCTGATTTCTCCAAAAACTGTGGCAGCTTCAGATCTTCACCTGTTCTGAAGAAGAGTCACACTGGACTTGGAATATTAAGATAGTTCTCTGTCCATAAATGCTGCTCATCCTGGTGAGTTTCTCCATCATTCTCTGTGTTTGTTTCAGATTTCTGACAGCCATAATAACTTGCTTTTATTAGATCTTCACCTAACCAGATATAAAGTGCACAAACTGTCTAGCATTTCACTTTGACAAGTGCAGCTGCATCTGTGAACCACAGATATTCAAATTAGAACTCACACCATTCCACCCTCCTTAGGAAATAGGATGTACTTAGGAGAAGGACCTCCAGACATGTGCCTGTGTCATTTATATTGTCTCTTTGAAAACTCAGGCTAAAGAGTCTACAAAAACATAATGATAGATTAAGTGAGTGGTCAAAAAAATTGAGAGATGGAGTGGCAAGTGTGTGCTCGTCTACTTTCTCAGGAAGAATATCAGCACTTTATTTAAATGCAGAAATATGTAGTATAGAGGGATTTGGTAAATAAATCACAAGAAGTTAGAGTGCAAGTACAGTAAGTAACTAGGAAGACAAATGGAATATTGGCCTTTATTGCAAGAGAGTACAAAAGTAGGGAAATGTTGGTACAGCTGTACAGGGACGTAGCAGAATTAAGTCTGGAGTATTATGCTCAATTTGGGTCTGCTTTTTGAAGGGAGGAATATAACTACATTGGAAGCAGTTCATAGAAAGTTCTCTCAACTGGTACCAAGGATGAAGGATTTGGCCTATGAGGAAACATTGAGCAGGTTATGCCTATACTCATTCGCATTTAGACGAATGAGCGATGATCTTATTGAAACGTAGAACATTTGGAGGAGATTTGACAGGGTGAAGGCTAAGAGGATTTTTCCATTTGTCAGGGATTCTAGAACAAAGGGACAGAGGTTAAAAATAAGAGGTCTCCCATTTAAGCTGGAGATGAGGAGGGATTAGATCTAGCACAGTGGTTAGATTTCAGAATTCTATTCTTCAGATAGCAGTGGAGGCTGGAATTAAATCTATATGTAAGACTGTGTTAGATTTTTGATCTGTAAGAAAATCAAGAGTTATGGCAAGACAGACAATTAAGTTCATTTAAGGGCACAATTAGATCACCCATGATATCCT
The DNA here is from genome assembly GCA_024137785.1 of Ginglymostoma cirratum. Classification (NCBI taxonomy): domain Eukaryota; kingdom Metazoa; phylum Chordata; class Chondrichthyes; order Orectolobiformes; family Ginglymostomatidae; genus Ginglymostoma; species Ginglymostoma cirratum. The sequence goes on along the minus strand of JAHRHZ010000058.1, from coordinate 29,304,189 downwards.
AAATAATGGAGCAGGTGTGAGGGGCAGAATAGTTGACTCTTGCTACTATATCTTACGATGTGTAAGAAAATTTGGTAATAATCAGTTGACACCACAAACGACCATTAGTCGTACAAGGAATAAAGAAGAAAAACAAATTATTAATAGAAAAACTAGTATATGAAATAATTTGTGACATCATTTCGTGCTGACAATACCTGACATGTGCACTATATTACTCAACTTTGATGCAAGATGACAGTCACCATGAAAGGTTAATACTCATTTTTTCTGCAAATGCATTGAGAAATAGTTTTAGTTGATTACTAGGTCTAATATATGTAGCCTGTAGAGATTTTAATTGAGGAGTGATTTCTTGCAGTGTAGTTAATTAAAAATGTGCCCCTCCCAAGAGTACCTATTATTGTAATTTACCACTTGGGAGGTCCTGGAGTTGACTGCTTGTTTAAGTTGTAATATTAACAAATTGGACAGAAGACAACAGGAAATGTATTTCACTTAGGTCAACCAACACAAGCCAAATACACAACAAATGTAGTTCATCTCATATCAAACTGTTTATATTTTGTTTGCCATAGGTAATGATTTGAGGTTCCAGCAAAATCATGATTGAAAATCTACTGATTTATCCAATATTAATATCTCTCTCTCTCTGATATATACTTGTTTTGTAAAATTGTTAAGAGTGTGTTTACAAAGTGGGTTTAATCCATGTTTAAACCTACTGGTGCAAAGACATGCTGTGTCAAACACAATTTTTTTTAAAATTTATCAACTGGTTTCAAACCTTGGACTTGTTTAAAAAACAGTTTTTAACTGAATTAAGGGCATTGACTAAAATTCAATAGAAATTGCAATTTGCATTGTAATGTAATCCACTTTCCATTCCATGAGGATAAGGACACAAAACAGAATCTTGAGGAGCTCTGCTCAACACGAGCTATGGCGAGAAGTAAGAGAGAATTCTGTGAAGTCCGGCTGAGCATTTCTAGATGTCGGGAGCAATTAATTCTATTTTTCAACGGTGTTCTGGATGTTGAGATGATATTCTCGCTAGAGAGCAGCAAGAGACCGGTCTATCGGGGATTGTTGCTTGTTATCATTCTCATTAACTGCAAACTTTGACTTATTAATATGCACCTTCTTATGATACCATCGGATAGAGTGAAACTAGATGCCGAGAATCCCTGACAACAAGCATGGGGCTGGATGAACACAGCAGGCCAAGCAGCATCACAGGAGCAGGAAAACTTGACGTTTCGGGCCT
>JAHRHZ010000058.1:29291863-29302522 GCA_024137785.1 Ginglymostoma cirratum | reverse complement strand
AGGCCCGAAACGTCAAGTTTTCCTGCTCCTGTGATGCTGCTTGGCCTGCTGTGTTCATCCAGCCCCATGCTTGTTGTCTCGGATTCTCCAGCATCTGCAGTACCTTTTATCTCTGCTGAGAATCCCTGACATGTAAGCCTGAGTGGGTAGACTAACATCTAGCTTTGGGAAAATGCAAGAGTTCTTTATCAAGGAAATGATGGCATGGCATTTGGAAAGGTTTAACACAACCCAACAGAGTCAACATGGTTTTGTGAAAGTGAAATAATGTTTGACAAATCTGCGAAATTTCTTTGAGGAAAGAACAAGCAGAATTGAGCCATAGCAATGTGGTTTATTCTCAACTGCCCGATGAAATAGTCCAGCAAGTCATTCAGTTGTAACAATTGCTACAAAGTCTCAACAAAGAAATGAAGCCAGACAGACCACTCAGCATCAACTCGGCACCAGAAAAGACAACAGCAGAAACAGCCCTGTCAACCCTGTAGAGTCATCCTTACTGACATCTGGGGGCTAGCGCCAAATTGGGAGAACTGTCTCACAGACTAGTCAAGCAACAGCCTGGGAGTCTTCAACATTGACTGCAGACACCAATAAGTCTCACAGTTTGAGCATAAACATGGATAAGGAAATTGCCTTCTGATTACCACATACCATCCTACCTTGGCTGATGAATTAGCACTCCTCAATGTTGAACAACACTTGGAAGTAGCAGTGAGGGTGGCAAGGGCACAAAATGTATTCTGGGTGGGGGATTTCAATATCCACCACCAAGACTGACTTGGTCCCAGCATTACTGACTGACCTGTTCAAGTCCTAAAGGACAAAGCTGCTAGATTGGGTCTGCAGCAGGTGGTGAGGGAAGCAACAAGACAGAAAAACGTAGCTGACCTCATCCTTACCGATCTGCTGGCTGCAGATGCATCGGTCCATAACGATATTGGTAAGAGTGACAACCACACAGTTCCTGCGGAGAACAAGTCCCACTTTCACTTCCAGAATGTCCTCGATAGTCTCATGTGGCACTATCACCGTGCTAAATGGCACAGACTTCAAACAGGTCGAACAACACTAGACTGGGCATCCATGAGGCACTGTGGGCCATCAACAACAGCAGAATTGAACTCCAGCAGAATCTGTAACGTCATGGCCTGGCATATCCCCCACTCAACCATCACCATCAAGCCAGGAGATCAACACTGGTTCAACACAGACTGCAGGAGAGCATGCCAGGAGCAACGCCGCTTAAAAATGAGGTGTCAACCTGGTGAAGCTACTGAACAGGATTACTTTCATGCCACGTAGCATAAGCAGCAAGTGATAGACAGAACTAAGCAAAACCACAAACAATGGATCAGATCTAAGCTCTGCAGTCTTGTCACATCCAATTGTGAACCATCAGAGGCTAAGAGTACTGTGGCAAATAACTCACCTCCTGGCTCCCCAAAGTTTGTCCACCAACCACAAGGCACAAGTCAGGAGTGTGATGGAACGCTCCCTACTTACGTGGATGGGTGCGACTTCAACAACACTAAAGAAGCTTGACGCCATCCAGGAAAATGCACTACATTCACAAACATCCACCACCACCAGTAGCAGCAGTGTGTACAATCTGTAAGATACACTGCAAAAGGACACTGTATAGGACTTTGGTTCGACCACATTTGGAATACTGCGTACAGTTCTGGTCGCCACATTACCAAAAGGATGTGGATGCTTTGGAGAGGGTGCAGAGGAGGTTCACCAGGATGTTGCCTGGTATGGAGGGCGCTAGCTATGAAGAGAGGTTGAGTAGATTAGGATTATTTACATTAGAAAGATGGAGGTTGAGGGGGGACCTGATTGAGGTCTACAAAATCATGAGAGGTATAGACAGGGTGGATAGCAAGAAGCTTTTTCCCCAGAGTGGGGGACTCAATTACTAGGGGTCATGATTTCAAGGTGAGAGGGGAAAAGTTTAAAGGAGATATGCATGGAAAGTTCTTTACGCAGAGGGTGGTGGGTGCCTGGAACACGTTGCCAGCGGAGGTGGTAGAGGCGGGCATGATAGCGTCATTTAAGATGTATCTAGACAGATACATGAATGGGCAGGGAGCAGAGGGATATAGATCCTTGTAAAATAGGCGACAGGTTTAGATAGAGGATCTGGATCAGCGCAGGCTTGGAGGGCCGAAGGGCCTGTTCCTATGCTGTAATTTTCTTTGTTCTTTGCTCTAAAATCCACCAAAGCTCTTTTGACACCACCTTCCATCTAGAAGGACAAGGCAACAGATACATGGGAACACCAGCACCTCCAAGTTCCCCTCCAAGGCACTCACCATCCTGACTTCAAAATATGTCGCTGTTCCTTCACTGTCGCTGGGTCAAAATCCTGGAATTCCCTTCCCAACGGCAATGTCGGTCTATCTACAGCAGGCGGTTTGCAGCATTTCAAGAAAGCATTGCATCACCACCTTCTCAAGGCTAACTAGGGATGGGCAATAAATGCTGGCCCAGCCAACCATGTGTCCCACAAGGGAATTCAAAAAATACATGAGAAAGGACAACCAGTAGATGTAGTAGTATATTTGGATTTTCAGAAGGCATTTAATAAGGTGCAACATAATTGACTATTTCACAAGGTTTAAGATGTAATGTCTTAGTATGGATTGAGGATTGGTTAACACACATTTGGGATTTCAGTGTCTTTTTCAGGTTGGAAAGATGCAATTAGTGGAGTGCCACAAGAATCAGTCTTAAGTCCTCAATTATTTACTATCTATTTTCACAGCTTAGAGGAGCGTGCAAGAGGTAATTTATCTAGGTTTGCTGATGATACGAAAATAGACAGGACGGCAGGTTGTGATGAGTGTGCAAGGAATCTCCAAGGGAACATAGATGCATTGAGTGAGTAGATACAAAAACTTGGCAGGTAAGTTTAATGTAGAAAAGTGTGAGGTTGTGCACTTTGGTCGAAGGAAGAATCAATTGGGAGAGAAACTTCAAAAATGCGCAGCACAGAGGCATCGGGGTGGTCTTGTGCAGATATTTTTATCCAACCTTTTCAGAAATGTTATGGTGATTCTTGAACCCAGGCCTCCTGGCTCAGAGAGAGGTCGCTACCACTGTGCAACAAGAGACATCCCCCCCCACCCCCACTCCCAGAGTGCTCTTGCGCATGATACACAAAATATTAGCATTCAGATGCACCAAATAATTAAGAAAGCAAATGAAATTTTGGCCTTAATTACTGGGGGCTGGGAGTTTAAAAATAGGAAAATCTTGCTCCATTTGTACCCAGTGTTGGTGAGGCAGTATGTACAGCACTGGGAAAAGTTTGTGTCCACATATTTAAGAAAGGCTAGACTTGTATTGGAGGAGATTAAAAAATATTCACTAGCTGATTTCTGGGATGAAGGGATTGGTATATCAAGAATGTCTGAACAGCTTCAACCTTTGTTTATTAGAGTTTAAACGAATGAGGGGTGAACTTATTGAAACATTCATGATTCTGGCAGGGCTTAGCAGGACAGCAATTGAGAAGATGGAAATCTCAAATTAGGGGAGATGGATACAGAATAAGAGGAAACTCATTTAAAACTGAGATTTGAAGGAATTTCTTAACCCAGATGATACTCAATGTTTGGACTTCTTACCCCAGAAACATGTGGAGGCTAGATCATAAAAAATTAAAGCGAAGGAAGTTGGAGTTTTGAAATATTAATGAGTTGAATTTCACTGTGTGTACACATTTGCGCTTCATCATGAATCCAAATCACCTTATTTCTATGCCACTTCCCGTTCTCCTCCCCTTTCCCAAGAAACAAGGTGCCACAAATTCCTGACATGAAAGTCAGACTGGGTACCAGATGGCTGCAGCTCACTGATTGCTTCTCCCTGTTTTCACCTGATTCTGTTTTCACCTCAATCCCCTCCCCCCACATCCCCCCATCCAATAACCCTGCCAGGCTTGGCTGTCTCAGCCTGCTTGTTGCCAAATTCTACATGTAATATGACAAAGGAAGGGACTGAATATGATGGAAGTGGATGGAAGCATTGTCAGTGATGATACAGGAGCAGAGAGGTTGTGAGGTGTCCCCAGTAGTGAATAGGAAGCACAGAGGGCAGAAAGCGTTTTCAGTTTGGGAGGATGCGGTATGTGAGAGGATGTGGTATGTGAGAGCTCTCGAGTCGAGACGATGAATGCAACACTGGGAGTTGTGGGCTGTGAGCCTTGGTGAGCCTTTGGCACAGTGGCAGAGTTTGTGTGAGAAGTGGTTCTGTGAATCTGAGGTAGCAGATAGAAGATGGTGGTTCTTAGCAGCTGTACGTGGAACACCATTCAACTTCTTCCTGCACTGTTGTGTATTTCCTTTTACCTGTGGCACAGCACTGACCTAGGCTGGTGATGGTTCGTCTTTTGACAGTCTGAAGGAAATAACACTGCCCTTTCCTCCGTCACCTCATCCACCAGCACCTCCAGATCCTTGTTGACAAAGCAGGGTGCCAGCTTCTCTTTTGGGCCATGTCTTTAGCAATGTTGGTCAAGCATCACAGTGAGAAGGGCAGCTCCTGGCCCGTTGAAGTAGTGTGCAGCTGGACTTTAAACATGGCACATGTCCTCAGCGGTGTGAACACTGGAAGGTGACAGCAGTGGTGAGCACTTTCATGTCATGCCAACAACAGCTTGCCGTGGAGTCTGGTTGCATAACTAATGAGGTCAAGAGTAGAAGGCTACATGAGAGAAGTCACTCTGAGCCAGAGCAGACTGGGGCACCATGAATCTGACTCGGCCGAACACTTCCACTGAAAATGAGAAAACACAGCCCATGTTCAGGATTTATTCTGAGAAAACCTGCTGACCAAAGCTGAGCACTCTGCTGTAATGAACATTGGCTCACAAATCAATGTCAGTAACTTTACATTTTCAATTTCATTCTGGCTTAATACTGATCTATGTTGCTTGAGAGAACGGCATAAATCCACATTCTTGTGCTAGAATGTTGCATTGTAGACAATGAAATAGTGGGCTGGGCTGTTACTGTTTACTATAGGAAATATGAAGTGAAGACCAAGTATAAGCTGGGTTTTGCATAGGGAGGCTTTTTATCCCTATATAATTGAAACTACTTACATTTTAAATCCTTGTTTTTTTCTTAAATCACAGTGCAGCCCTTAAGGCTGGGTGGATAATTAATTTATACAAGCACTGCATGCACTCATTAAATAGATCAGAAGAGCAGTGTTTTTTTGGAGACACAGATGGCCCTGACGATGGATAGTTTACACCCATCCTTAGCTGAGTAATATAAGTATCAGTCACATATTGATCAGATTGAGATAAGAGGAACCCATCCCAGATGGACATTGGAGACTGAACTGTTCCTGTTTTTAAAATCTGACTTTTCCTAATTTTCAGATTTGTTAAGTTCAATTTCACAACCTGACATGTTGGGATTTCGGTTCACCCCCTTCACCACCAATGCACAGTGGACACAATTTACCACCTACAAGATGTACTGCAATAGTTCCCTATGGTTTCTCCAACAACACCTTCCAAACCTATAACCTCTACCACCTTGAGGGACAAAGGGAGCAAACATATGGGAACACTAGCACCTGCAAGTTTCCCTCTGAGTCACACACCATCATGACTTGGGGGCTATATCAACAGCCCCCAACTGTCACAGGGTCAAAATCCTGGAATTCTCCTCCCAATAACAGTGTGATTCATAGTTGAGCTGAATGTATCTGCATAAAATGTACAGGAGAGGATATGTTTTCCTCTATAAGCCACTCAAAATCAAATGATAATACACAAATCTTTGCTGATCTTTTTCTTCTGCTGCTTTCTACTTTGTTGGCTCAAGTTTATAACTAACTCAGCTACTGTGCCTTGGTCAAGATCAGTATATATAATTTTACAACGTTTTGTTTAATATGCAAATATATCCTGTGATACAAATATATCCTGTCATATCAGAGAGCCAAGAAAAGTCTCATTTTAGTTCATGTTCCTCATTGAGTTAGTTAATATCAGCTGCGGCATTACCGTGGCTTCAGTGTTGCAATTTCACCCCTTCCCCAAGAATGGAGAAATGTGCAGCAATTAACAGGGAGTCCTACTCTTGATTGCTTTGAAAATTAATTATTAGAATCAGATGAATTCAGGAATGAGTTGAGCTGTGTTTCTCCCCATGCATTCTCTCAGCTGATATCCATGTTTACACACGGCCACAACCAAAGATTTGATTTGGTTTGTTTTGATTTATTATTATCACATGTATTGCGATACAGTGAAAAGTATTGTATTGCATACCTTTCATAAGTGCTTCAGGGTAATAGAACAGAATGCAGAAAATAGTATTATCAGTGTTAAAGAGTTATGAAACCTTTGAAATTGAACTCACAATGACTTTGACAGAGAAAAAAAGGAGACCTACATTTACACATTGTGTTTTGTGTTTGCCAGAAGCTTTTCTAAGTGCTTCAGGTATGACAAAGTGACCAACTGAGAGGGGTTGAATAAAGAAGGGAGCCTGAATATCCCTTCTCAAATTGGACAGTAACTGGGACCCTCGTCCTAGGAAGAGTAATAACATCAGTCAACATACTGTGTATCAGGAATATGTAAGAGGGAGGGAGAAATTCCATTAACAATGCCTCCACTTTGGATAAGTGGGAGGATGGTCAAATAAAATCTAATGTCCTTGGAGCTAGCTCTGCAAGCATTCAGCCAAAACACCTGCAAAATCAAAATAAAACCAGTGCTGGTGAAACTCGACAGGTCTGGCAGCAATGATTGAGAAGGAAATCAGAGTTGACAAAGTTGTGAGAAAGGGAAGGAAAGAAAAGGAAGCAAATCCTGCATTCCTGATCCCATGTTTGGAGTACTGTGTACTATTCTGGTTACCCCGGTATCGGAAGGATATTATTAAATTGAGGAAGGTGCGGAAAAGATTTACAAGGATGTTACCGGGACTGGTGGGTTTGAGTTATGAGGAGAAGCTGGATAGGCTGGGACTTTTTTCACTGGAACGTAGGAGGTTAAGGTGACCTTATAGCAGTTTATAAAATCATGAAGGGCATAGATAAGATGAATAGCAAAGGCCTTTTCCCAAGGGTAGGGGCGTTCAAACCTAGAGGACATAATTTTAAGGTGAGAGGAGAAAGATTGAAAAGGAACTTCAGAGCAACTTTTTCACACAGAGGGTGGTTTGTATGCAGAATGAACTGTCAAAGGCAGTGGTAAATGGAGGTACAGTTACAGCATTTAGAAAAGTTTTAGAGGGATATGAGCCAGATGCAGGCAAATGGAACTAGTTTAGTTCAGGAAACTTGGTTGGCATGGACCGAAGTGTCTATTTCTGTGCTGTATGTTTCTATGACTCTATGGCTCTAAATAACTTTGAACTGTAGTATTGTTCAAGTTGCTATGCAGGTTGATACAGTAGTCGGATTTTGTGGACAGAAGATCTTACAAACTAAATGCCCAGTTAATCTGTTTTTGGTGGCTTTAGCTGAGGTGGGAACATTGTTCATGATATATCCTGCAATTATATAAAAACGCAGAGATCCGAACATCTACTTGAACCACAGGCTGCTTGCAGAATAGTATCTCCAATAATGCAGCAATTTCTCAGTGTAGTTTGGAAAATTGGTCAAGTCTAACATGGCCAAGTTCAGGATTGGAGGCAATTACAGTATAACTGAGTTGGCAGAGGAAAAACTCTGGAGAAAATAATCCATTTCAACAGTGCAAAAAATGACTTAGAAGACCTAAAGATGCATTATACATAGCAACGCCGCCAAAAATCTTCTCCAAATACTTGTCTGACCCTTTAATGGAACTGGAGCAAAGCTCAAGATTACACTAATTCTGAAATTGAAGGAGGAAATCTTTTAAAATCCTTACTTTCAGTTTCATCTCTTCATTGGTGCAATTGTTAAACTATATTCAGAAATGTTGCAATTGTGACATAATTTCCTTAGCAACCTGGTATGAATAGCCATTATTTCTTCATAAATACAGCAACGAAGAAACAATGAATGTACTGATTGTGTTAACATTCAGGTCTCTGTATAAGCTGGCACCAAAATATATAATTACATTAGAAATATCAACGGTACCCAATGTACGTAATGCAAGTTGCTAGCATTTGTCATTTGGGCAAATCCAACATAAAATGAGAATGAGAACTCATGAGGATATTTTTATAGTACTGTGAAGATATTCTCTCATATTAGTAATCCTTCATTTCACTATTCTGTTCAATGTGACTACAAGGTTAATAATATTCTGATTATTTTGCATTAAAATAATCTTTGGAAGAAAAACATACTTTGTTATCTTTCCCATTCTCCCAAATGCCATATGTCATAATATTTTCAATTCTACATCACAGTTTTTTAAAGCTATGTTAACTTCTGCTAACTTTCAAATTAAATTCCTCAAATATGCTCTCCATGCACACAAACATTCAGTCCTTTGAAAGTATAGGAATTAAGTCATTTCACCTTCAAATTTTCTGTGTTTTCAATGCCCAATCTTTGTTTCTTTCAATATACAAAGTAAGTATTACCATGTCCCTCCAGATCAGCCAAAACTCTAGTCTTTGTGACCCTGTTATATTAACTTTCTACTTCACTGTACATCTGGCTCTGGCCCAATCTCCAGGGTATTCATCTGATTCACTATCACTGAGACAATGGCTAAGCTGTAAATGGCAGCTTTTAATTCCATTATTAGCTCCATCCTTGGTCCTCCATCTGACAAAATGTTTGGTCCCAGCACATCCTTTGTCTCAAATGAAACACTACTAATATCTCCATTGCTAAAGAGAAAGCCAAAGCTTTCTCTTATGGTCGAAAAAAAAAGCTCTGGCTTTCTCTTTGGTACCCAATGTGTTTCCCTCAACATCTCCCACCTAAGTATAAAGAACAACAACCAAATTATGAATATGATTTTCCTATCTGAGGAGACTCTCTTTACAGCATTCCCAGCGATACTTTACAGGAAAATGTTTGTTGTCCAATTCAAGTAAATGAAAAGTAAAATCAGACTGGGTGGGTATCCAAATGGCAGACATTTTTTTACCCATGTTTCGAATTTTTTTGGTTTTTACTTTATTAATTACTGCGGTCACCATTCTTCATAGCACTGCACACCTTGCATAGAATGACATTGGATTTACTCCACAGAAACAGGGCACTTAGCTCAACGAATTCATTCCTTTGTCTTCCTAAGCTACAATTCTCCTACTGTGTCGCAATGTTGAATGTCACTTTATAGTCAACTTCTTTCTTTTTCTTTATTCCTTAATGAGATGGCTAGGCAGTGTTTTTTGACCCTCCCTAGTTGCCCAGAAGGGGGTTAAATGTCAACCACATTGCTGTGGGTCTAGAGTCACATGTAAGCCAGACCAGGTAAGGATGACAGTTTCCATCATTACATCCTTAATTCCAGATATTTATTGAATTCAAATTCCACCATATGCCATGGCAGGATTTGAACCTATGGCCCCAGAATATTACCTGGGTCTCTAGACTAACAGTCCAGTGATAATACCACGAGGCCATCACCTTCCCAAACTGGACATGATGTATTCTGTAACATGAATGCCACCTTTGGTCTTTTGTTTTACCTTTTACAGTCATCCTAGTTTAAAACTCAAAGTTGGGAAAGTTTTAGTATCCAAGAGTGACTGCATTTAGGATTGGGTGAGGGTTTAAAAGTGTTGAAATTGATGATAGGTCAGGAAGTTACTTCCCACCTGCTAGCTTCTGCACTGAGCTACAATGTGTAACTCTGCATGCAAGATATGCCCTGGAGAGAGGCGGGCTGGCAATTTCTAGATGTCAACAGCTCATAAAGAACAATCTTAGCAGGGGTTTTGCGATTAATATGGGAGAATGAGCTTTCTGGAACTTGGCAGCGAATGTGAGATAAGAGAACAGTGGTAATTTATGCCGCCGAAAAAATGAGAGGCAGAAAATTTCTACAAATACAGAAATTCACATTCACTTTTATGCTTAATTGTCTGAAACTTTTGCATCCAATAACCATGTGACAAACATTTACATTATTGGATAAGCATTTGGCGTGCTAAAAATGTGTTTCAGGTGATTTAACAGTATTAGAGAGACTGTCAGCACACACCAATTAGAGATTCTAGAATGGTTGAGGTATGCAGCTCTCCACACAATACAACATAGCAGTAAGAATTCGATCTTCAGAAGGAGAAAGGTGCTGGGAATGGATCCCTTTCCACGCAGAAGAGATTAGGAAGGTAAGGTGGTTTGGCACACATTGACGCCTAAGATGTCTCACAACATAATGTTCAGTTAGGTTCCACCATTCCCTCACATGGCAGCCAAATGCTTAAAACAATTTACTTGCTCTCCTTCATCCTTCCCCAACACAAAGCATTCCTGCAGTCAATCAAGTATCCTTTTCACAGCCATCCATTGCTTAGTGTTACATGTTATTTTATCAATTATCACAAGTGAAATGGTCACTCACCAGGCAGCAACTAAGAGTAGATAGGGTGGAAAGCAATACAAAATAAAAAAGACAATTCAGTGATAACAAGCATGGGGCTGGATGAACACAGCAGGTCAAGCAGCATCATAGGAGCAGGAAAACTCGACGTTTCAGGCCTAAACCCTTCATCAGAAATG
>JAHRHZ010000058.1:29280165-29291463 GCA_024137785.1 Ginglymostoma cirratum | reverse complement strand
CATTTCTGATGAAGGGTTTAGGCCTGAAACGTCGAGTTTTCCTGCTCCTATGATGCTGCTTGACCTGCTGTGTTCATCCAGCCCCATGCTTGTTATCTCGGATTCTCCAGCATCTGCAGTACCTTTTATCTCTAAGACAATTCAGTGGCTTTGTAATAAAATAGAATCTTAATCTGGAACACATGCTTGTACAATGACAAATCTTTATTCTTTCTCTTCCCACCTCTACATGGTGTGGCCCGTATGCCTTCAGCGCATATGGAAGTGGGTTGCTCATTCTTTGACTACTGAGATGTCTTGGTCATTGTCCTCTGGGCTTTGAAGTCAAGGGAGGCCCCACCACAGACCGATGCAGACCCATTTGTGACGCATGGACTGAGCTTGTGACAATGGGTGAAAAGTGGAAGTGAACCCAACTTGAACCAAGATCCACTTTCACATTCCCTTTCACCATCAAACCACTTATGGCCCAGATGTACTTCCCTGCTAGCAATGAGCTGGAGAGGACTTTGCTGTAGGTCAGTGGGGCAATGAAAACCTGGGACAAGGATTCCATTCATCCTTTAAAGGCGGCACTGATAATTTAGTGAGGGCCTGCATAAATTTCTACAATTGTCATATTTAATACTCCATGCATATGGTCATGCTTTCCATGGATAAAGAATTCACTGCAGATTGCTATGATGTTAGTGTCACTCATGGTAGAGTCAGATTCCTCCTACCATTTCCCCATTCCAGCTGACTGCTTGTTCAGCAAGATGCTTCAGTAAATATAGACTGGACCGAAACTAAGCAAATAATTTTACAAAAGCCTCTAAACACTACGTAAAACCTTGCCTTGCAATGTATGTACTTGCCACCTGCTTATTCAACAGCCTTAAGCAGTCTTTTTGATTTAGTTGATTCATTTAATTGTCAATTGCAATTTTGATCTTTTTATTAAAATGTGGAAAAGCCACCACCTTTCAATCCTGACTCAGCATTTATCTTTCAAGACTAGTTGTTACATGCTGTGCTCTGAACGCATTAGTTGGGGACTGAAAACCATTACCTCTCTAGGTACTGATTTACCTCCGTTGCCATTACCTACAAGAAGGCACCTACTACCTGTGTTAGAGCCTAGAATATGTAGCTTCAAATGCTGTAGAATTCATCTCATTTATATCCCAATGCATTGGCTACAAATCAGGAGCAAAAGACTATATGCAGTCTTCTATATTCTGTAACAACTAGTCACTGGGCAAGGTCCCTAATTCATTTCATTTCTGGATTGGAAACCCCCAGATGCGTAAGATCCTGGGCAGGGAGTGGTAAACTGGCTTCTTTTCTTCACTCAGCCCCTCCCTCAGCTGGGTTGCAAAAAATTAATTTAAAGAGGATCCCTTTTTAAAAAGAATAGCTTTTCACACCCCAAACTTGTTTTAAAAAGAGATAGTAGGAACTGCCGATGCTGGAGAATCTGAGATAACAAGGTGTAGAGCTGGATGCACACAGCATGCCAAGCAGCATCAGAGGAGCAGGAAAGCTGACGTTTCCGGTCTAGACCCTTCTTCAGGGAAAAATAAAAGTCTGGACCCAAAACGTCAGCTTCCCTGCTCTTCTGATGCTGCTTGGCCTGCTGTGTTCTCCCAGCTCTACACCTTGTTATCTCTTGTTTTAAAAAGAGCCAATTTAACTGGGCTTTCTTGATTTAAAAAATGATAGCGAACTAGCTCCTAAAATGTGAGGAAAGATGATAAAATGTGGCATACATACAACAGACCAGAAATGAAAAGTGAGTCCAAAAAGTAAATTTAAAAAAATACAAGTAATGCTTTGGCTTGTATGTAACAAATAGATTGGAAAACGTTGCAGCTACTTAGGTGATTCCAGAAATGCTGACTTTGGCAGTTGAGCGGCTCTTCGGATATTCTTGGGTCTGCAGTGAGCTAGAAGGAATTTGTCCAGTTTCCTTCAACAGTGGCTTTGCTCACTTAATCTATTTTCCAGTAATGTCAGGGAGACTTTGGATGGAATATTCCCAGTTCCTGTATGATGTAGGCCATGGCGAGAAATTTGCGAAAATCAGGTAATCTGTCCAACAAGGATCTTCCTGACTTTGAAATCAAAAACATTTTTCAACCAATTGTTGGATGGCAAGACAGGATTCTTTCCAGTGAGTGGCGAGAGACCTAGTTGCATGGATTATCACAGATTTTCACTCCCATTACGACCTAATGTTGCCATTTTAATGTGAATTCCCCTTCTCCCACAGGCCTGATAGAACCTAATGCCAATAATTTCCAACATGGAAGTCAGAAGCAGCTACCTGACAATTCTAGCTTCCCTTTGCTGCTCCACAGTTCCATCTTGGACAACTGACACCAACAGTTCCAGGCACACTCCATGGCAGAAGCCACACACATACTCTGTCCATGAACATTGGTATCTAACATATACCAGCCTCTCTGCTTCATCATGGCATATCTCCCACTGAATTTCAGTATAATTCTAGACTGCAATGCTGCATTTTGGAATGCACCAACATCTTTCATTGTAATGCTGCTGTAAAGATGCTGTGTGCACAGGGACAGGTACACAGCTCATGGTTTACACCAAAGTGAAACTCAGACTACTTGCTCATCCTCTTAGTACTCACTTACCTCATTCCTACGTTGATGCTCTCAGCATTCCTGCCTTGCCTTGTCTTTTGACACTTTCCGCTTTCAACCACACTTGAAAGGCTCACAGTGCTTCTATCTTGCCTTGCAGTTTAGTCCAGAGACAAATCCAGGCAGCTTGTCTTGGCTATCAACAGTCATCTGTCAAAGGGGTGAACATGTTGCTGTATGGCAGCTATCTACCTCAATGTTACACCTACACCATGTGCCAGCAGTGTATATAGCAAACACTCTGCATGTGGTTCAACTGTTTGGCCATGTCGCAGAGGTGAAGGGGAGCAGTCAGTAAGGGGGCAACTGTCAGTCAGGAGTCCCAGTACAGTCAGGCAAGGGCAGTGTCTGTGATCAGTCCAGGGGCTTGGGCCTGGTCAGTCCTCCATCTGTGAGGGACAAAGTCCATCACATTCCAGTCCAAGGCATGGGGCAGGTCTATCCAGCACTACATATAGAGGATTCACAGTTTTGTCAGTCAGGATAGAGACCAGTCAAAAGGCTAATCGGTCATCAGTTGGGCGCTGTCTGTCCAAGTTGATCAGGGGCTGGGCCACACTCAGTCCTGGGGATCAACAGAATGAAAGTCAAAGAGGGTTTCTGTCTTCTGCTGGTGTAGGGAAGTAGGGGACCTCAATGTTGGGGATTGGAGGCAGCAATTTGGAATGCAGAAGGAATAACCTTGGTGAAGGAAAAGCAATATGTAGCACAGGAAGACAAGTGATACTGTAACAGGGGTGTTATCAATGGTCACCATCACAGACACTGGCCTTGATGTTGGCAGTGTGCATCACAATGATGAGCAGGACAAAACTGTTGGGATGGTGCTCAAGGGTAAGGATGAGAATTACAGTCATAACTGCAGGTGGTGGTGGGAATATGTCGGGGGGTCAGTACTGAGGGACGGTCCAGGAGCTGTCAGGTAGAGAGGGGCATGGAGATTCAGAAAGACCCCTGGTGATCAGGCTGAACCTGCAATTCACAATGCTTTCTTTGTGCTCAGGACTCCTAAATACAAACAATGATGGAAAATGCCTGCAACTACACCTGGAATGGGTGGAGTCAGTGATAACAAGGTGTGGAGCTGGATGAACACAGCAGGCCAGGCAGCATCATGGGTGGAGTCAGTGTTTCTTTTGTGTCCCAACATATTGGCTTCACTTCTGATGGAAGGGCAACCATTGAGGGACATTTACATCAACCATACACCTTCAGAATAAAGGTTGAAATCATTTGCAGTCATGTTATTGTGCATGTGAAATGTATGCAATGTAAAATTGTGTCAGGTGCAATTGCTGGTTGCAAGCAATCTTGACCATGTCATTGACCGTTGCAGATTGAAGATAGGCACCTCTGTGAAGCAGAGGTAATCCTGGAAAACTTTACCAATGGCTCCTGCAGGCCACAAATCACAAAGCTAATGATGTCAAAGGCTGCATTGGAAGCAATTTCCTCCCACCTTGAACTGTAATGCAACATGCTCTTGGATGCAATTCTGGGTGATGTGGGACTGGGAGCATAAAGCCTCAGTACTTATGCCGCACTTGCAATCTCTTACTGTCTCTTTGTGACATGACTGGTGCTGCATTCATCAGACTAAGGTGCAATGTCATGTAGAGATATTCCATGACCCTCTTTGTCAGATAACTCCATCTCCCTCTGTACACAGCAGTATGTAAATTGTTATTCATGGGTGATGTAAATGCTGAGTTCTCACATGACAAAAGATCTGTTCCATTTCTTATGGGCCCCATGTAGGTTCATTGCTTTTGTCACTGATAGAGCCAGCCACAGGATGTGTTATTTTCTCAGTTGCTGTGATGCAACAAAGACCCAGAAAAATGGAGAAATGTAGCAGCAAGACAAGTGCCAGCAGCAACATACAGTAGACACTGAAGAGCCTTGACATGAAGAGGTTGCATCTGAAGAGCCTTTCAGGATGCGTAGGAGACACAAGAGGACCAGAGTCTATTGTGTTCAATGCCATTTCCTCCAGATGAGAAAGACACAGTGTTGTTACAGGTTGGAAAAGTCCTGGGACACCACCATTGAATGATGCCAACTGTTGGAGCACAACCTACAAATCTGCTTGAACCAGACCACTTGATGAGGTCAGTGCTACAGCCTGACCAGTAAGCCTAAGTCAAATGGTTGGCTTCTCCCAGCTGCAGGGCATAATAAATTATATACACACCATGTCAAGAGGCCCATACCATAAGCGGCAGCATTCATCAATAGAAAAGCTTTCCGTTCCATCAAGTGCAAGTTACCTATGATCATTGACACCACATCTTACTTCACAGCATACTTTAGTACAGTTAAAATATGAACCACAAGCTAGCACATAAGTATGCTAACTCTCTAGCACACTAGTACACAAAGACCAGAGACTGCAATTGGTTCTTAACCCACTTTCTTATGTATTCCTGGAAGGGTAAAACACAAATGACTTTTCGCTAGAACTTTCTTTTTTACCAACTAATATCAGGCCTGGAGTGTAAGAAACAACCCAAAAGAAGATCACAGTTCAGTTTTTTGACTGAACATCTCTCCCTTTGAAGGTTGTTGTGTGAAGTCCCCTTGACTCTCTTCAATTGTGATATTTCACGATTCCTCTCAGGTCTCGGTGTATTCTACACATGCATGTTAGTCACCAGTGCAGTCATATCCTCAACAATCTCTTGGCTTGTACATCTTTCTTGAAAGCAAAACACATGTTGTACTTAAAAATCCAAAATATCCATAACTTCAGGGTTATGAAATGTTGTCATAATATTCATGTCAGAAAATTCATGTTCACAATGTTTATTTTTTGCTATTTATTCCCCATCTTCTTTTTCAAAAGTGTGACTTTTGCATGGCTATTGGCACATGAATATCAAATCCCTGCTATTATCTTCCTCGAGGGACACCAAGTAATTGGTATTGGTACATTATTTCAACTTAGATTTTAGAAAATATCACGTTGTGTTTTTCATATCTCAAAGATATGTAGAGCTGACAAATACGTTTTAATCAGTGTATTAAAATGTCTGCACCATATTAGACCTCTGGCTTTCAGCTCTTTATGAGTGCACAGTGAGCATCTAATATTCAAACACAGAATAAGTGAATACTAGATCATAGAGGCCTATGGTACTAATTGTCCACATCTGCAGTAATATAATCAAAAAAAAACCTAAAACTAGTCTCTCTCTCACATTTATTTTACAAAACTTGCATTGAGGGAGACCTAGACCAATGGCACAATTTTGTGGATGTATGATGCAATCACTTTACTGTATTCTCCTGTTGTTTACAAGATAAAGTGAAGCAGAGAACCAAAGACTAGGAAGAATGTGCAGCAGGTCAGCACCATTACTAAGCATTTGAATTAAAGCTAAATATGGCAAATGCTGGAAATATGAAACAACACAAACAATGCTACAGAAACTCAACAGGTCTGGCAGCATCTGTACAGATAGAAACCGAGTTTGTCAGCAGACTGAGAGTAGGAAGCAGGTAGTATCAATATGAAGCCGACAGGGAGAGTGGAACTGAGAAGGGCAGCAAAGGTGGCAGAGACCTCCTCCAATCTGCTTCTGCCTGTCAGAGCAGAGTGTTATCTTACAAGAAAACAGGTAGCCGATTGTTGTTTTCTTTTTGTACTTTTTTGATTAGGCAAGAGATTGAAATCAGAAGACATTACAGCTGAAAAATAGAGTTCGGAAATTCATCTTTAAAATATTGAACATCGAAGTTAACTAACAAAACAGAATAGAGATGTCTGGGCAGGCACGATGTTGCAGCTGTAGTATGATGGAGGTGGTGCATGCTGGTGCACTCCACCATGACCATATCTGCAACAAGTACTGGCTGTTCGACAAACTTTGGCCCAGAGTGGGTGAGCTGAAATCTGAACTGTGGACACTGTGACACATCAGGGATGGGGACACTGTGTTTCACTGAGGTTCTTGCTCGCAATGTGGTCAAGGGCACAGACTGCAGGGAGGATCAGTGAACAGTAGAAATCACCGCGTTACAAAGCATCATTCAAGTGACAGCAGAAAAAAGGAATACAGTAGTAATGGGGGATACCATAGCTCTGGGGATACAGTCCTCTGCAACAAAGACAGAGAGACCCAAAGGCTGTCTGTTGCCTACCTGATGCCAACATTCAGGATAACTCTTCTAGGCTGGAGCGAAAGAAACATCAAGTGGGAGGGGAAGGATCCAGTTTTCATTGTCCATATAGTTATGAATGTCATAGATAGAACTAAGAAAGAGGTTCTGCAGAGAAATTACAAGCAGACTGAGGCTAAATTAAAAAGCTGAATAACGAAGGTAATAATCTTTGGATTGCAACCTGAACTACATCTAATTTGACATGGGGTAAATTGAACTAGAGGTAAATATGTGATTCAGAGATTGGCGTGGGAAAAATCAGTTCCATTTTATGGAATCCTGGCACTGGTACTGGGGAAAGAAAGAAGTGTTCCACTGGGACAAGCTTCATTTGAACATCTGGCAAATAGTAAAATAGCTAGGGTTTTAGAATGGGTTTTAAATTAACTGGTGACAAGGGGGTTCATTGAATGGAAGTTTAAATAATCAAAAAGAAATGAGGCAGAGCAGAGGTGCAGGGTAGTGAAGAGGAAAATGATACTCGAAGTGTGATAGAAAGGGACAGAAAATATAAGCAGAAGAATACAGCAGAAATTAGAGCCAGAATAAATAATAATGGTTACAAAGTCACAACATGAGGATTTTTACCAGAATTCATGGAATCAAAGAATCCTTACAGTGCAGAAAGAGGCCATCTGGCCCATCAAGTCTGCACCAACCCTCCGAAGAACATAAAAACCTAGAACCACTCTCCGATCCTATTCCCATAACCCACAATTACCATGGCTAGTCGATCTAACCTATACATCCCTAGTCGCCACGGAAAATTTAGCATGGCCAATTCACCACATCTGTACATCTCTGAACTGTGCGTGAAAACCAGAGCACCCAGCTTCATGGAGTATTTGACAACATTGGTGAGTTAGTGGCACAAATAGAAATAAATAAATCTGACTTAACAGCTATTAGGGAGACATGGTTACAAGACAAGAAATTTAATATTCAAGGTTGTTCAAAATTCTGGAAGATTTAAAAAAAAGGAAAAGGATGTTTCATATTTTGCACTGGTTTTTACAATGGAGGACACTTTAAACAAACCAAAGATGTCAGATAAGCGAGGTTGTAATGGAAGGATAGGTTTTGTATCAGTCTCTGTCACAAGGGGCAAAGTATAGGCAACTAGTAGCACAGAAGACAGATATGTCACAACATATGTATCAGTTTTGAGGAAGGGTCACCGGACCCGAAACGTTAACTCTGTTTTCTCCTCCACAGATGCTGCCGAACCTGCTGAGCTTTTCCAGCAACTTTGTTTTTGTTCCTCATTTACAGCATCCACAGTGCTTTTGGTTTTTATTTAGACAGATATGTCATCACGTCTCAATAACTTGCATCCAAGTGTTTAACAGGATGTAGTTGCAGTGATAGTGGAGGCATTGGTCAAATATTCCAGAACTGACTGGATTCTGGGAGTGAATTGGAAAATGGCTATTGTGAAGTTTCTGTTGAAGTGGGTTTAAACTAGTTTGGCAAGAGGGTGGGACTCTGAATAAGAGAGGGGCCATCGAGAAGTCAGGGCAAAATACATTAGCCATCGAGAGCAAGTTTACTATTCGGGACAGCCAGAGGCACAGTAAAGGGAGGAAAAAGACTTTTGGTTTAAAGTGCATTTATTCCAATGCACGAGGCCTGACTGGTAAGGCAGATGAGCTCAGACCATGGATTGGCTCTGGGGAATAGGATATTATAGCCATAACAGAAACAGGGCTGAGAGAAGGGCAGGACTGGCAGCTCAGTGTTCCATGGTACAGAAGCTACAGGCCTGACAGAAGTACAAGTAAGTGAGATGGGGAAGTTGCCCTTTTGATAAGGGAGGACATAACAGCAGTACTTGGAGAGGATATTCTTAAGGGGTCATCAAATGAGGCCACATGGTTAGAAATAAGAAACAAGAAGGGGACGGTCACTTTGTTGGTACTGTATTATAGACCCCCAAATAACCAGCGGGTACCAGAGGAGCAAATGTCTAGAGAGATTGCAGATACCTATAAGAAATAGAGTTGTATCGGTTGGAGATTTTAATTTCCCCTGTACTGACTGAACCACTCAGAGTGTAAAAGGGCCGGATGGGGTGGAATTTGTCAAATGTGTCCAAGAAATTTTCCTAAATCAATATGTAGAGGGGTCTACTTGGGAAGGTGCAACACTGGACCTTCTCTTAGGAAACAAGGTCGGGCAAGTGACTGAAGTGTCAGTTGGAGAGCACTTTGGGCCCAGTGACCGTAACTCTCTCTCAGTTTTAACATAGTTATGGAAAAAGATAGGACAGGTCCACGGGTTAAGGTGCAAAACTGAAGCAAGCCCAATTTTGGGGCCATTAGGGAGGATCTAGCAGATGTAGATTGGGTGAGTCTGTTGGAAGGAAAAGGAACAACTGGCAAATGGGAGGCTTTTAAAAGTGTGATATCAAGAGTCCAGGGACAGTATGTCCCTGTTAGGGTGGAGGGAAAAGCTGTCAGGTTTAGGGATCCCTGGCTGATGAGGGATATTGAGGCTCTGGTCAGGAAAAAGAAGAAGGCATCCGTTGGGTTTAAGCTATTGGGCTCAAGTGAATCCCCAGATAAATATAAAAAGTGTAGGACCACACTCACAAGTGAAATCAGAAGAGCAAAAAGAGGGTATGAGATTGATCTGGCCGACAAGTTAAAGATGTTTAAAGAGGTATTTTATAGATATATTAAGAGTAAAATGGAGGCTAGGGAGAGAATAGGTCCCCTTAAAGATGAGCAAGGCCATCTATGCGTGCAGCCTCAAGAGATGGGGGAGTTTTTTAATGAATATTTCTCATCAGTGTTTACTGAGGAGAGAATCATGGATGCTAAGGAAATAAAGGAAACAAGTAGGGATGTTTTGCAGCACATACACATTATCAGAGAGGAGGTTTTTGCAGCCTTAGATTGCATTAAGGGAGATAAATCCCCTGAGCCTGATCAAGTCCATCCTCGGATGCTGTGGGAGGCTTGGGAAGAAATTGCAGAGGCCTTTGCAGAGATTCCTGCTTCATCTTTAGCCATTGGTGAAGGTCTGGAAGACTGGAAGGTGGCTAATGTTGTTCCATTGTTTATGAAAGGCAGCAAAGACAAACCTTTTAAAGTCTCTGGAAGAGGTATCCAAGGGGAGAGATGAGGCTAGGGCAGTTGATGTTATCTATATGGACTTTAACAAGGTATTTGACAAGTTCCCGCATGCAGGCTGGTCTTGAAGTTTAGGTTGCATGAGATCCAAGGAGAGCTAGCTGATTGGATTCAAAATTGGCTCAATGGTAGCTAGCAGAGGGTGATGGTTGAAGGTTGTTTCTCGGACTGGAGGCCTGTGACTAGTGCTGTGCCGCAGGGGTCGGTGCTGGGGCTTTTATAATTTGTTATGTACATAAATGATCTGGATGTGAATGTACAAGGCATGATTTGTAAGTTTGTGGATGATACAAAATTAGGAGGTATCGTTGATAGCAAGGAAGGTTATCAAAAATTACTGAGGGATCTTGATCAAATGGGAAAGTGGGTTAAGGATTGGCAAATGCAATTCAATACAGATAAGTGTGAGGTGTTGCACTTTGGAAAGTGAAACCAAAGTAGGACTTATACAGTAAAAGGTAAAAGGTCCTGAGGAGTGTTGTGGGACAGAGGGACCTAGGAGTACAAGTACATAGTTCATTGAAAACAGCGTCACAGGTGGGCAGGGTGGTGAAGAAGGCATTTAGCATTTTGGCTTTCATCAGTCAAGGCATTAAGTATAGGAGTGAGGACATTATGTTACAATTGTATAAGTCATTGGTGAGGCCACGCTTGGAATGTTGTGTACAGTTTTGGTCACCCTGTTATAGGAAAAACATAGTTAAACTGGGAAGTGTGCAAAGAAGATTTATGAGGATCTTGCCAGGACAAGTAGGCCTGAGTCATAGGGAGAGGTTGGACAGGATAGGACTTTATTCCTTGGAATGTAGGAGAACGATGGGTGACCTTATTGAGGTATATAACATCATGAGGGGCATAAATTGGATGAATACATATAGTCCTTTTCCCAGGGATGGGGAATTGAAAACTAGAGGATGTAGGTTTAAGGTGAGAGGTGCTGCATATATGGAATGGGCTGCTGGAGAAAGTGGTTGAGGCAGGTAGAATAGCAACATTTAAAAAACATTTGGATAGGTTTGTGGATGCAAAGTGTTAGAGGAATATGGACCAAATGCAGACAATTGGATCTAGCTGAGTCGGCACCATGCTCAGCATGGACCAGTTAGGGCTGAAGGGCCTATTTCCATGCTGTATTACTCTATGACTCTATGACTAAGAGGGGAGGGAAGACAGACAGCAGGAAGCTATTCAACAGTCAGCCGAATGTCTGTTGTTGGTGCAATGCTAGAGCCTACTATTATGGAAACAAAAGCAAGACATTTAGAAAAACTTAACAAAATCAAATCCAGTCAAGATAACAAGCATGGGGCTGGATGAACACAGCAGGTCAAGCAGCATCATAGGAGCAG
>JAHRHZ010000058.1:29201270-29279765 GCA_024137785.1 Ginglymostoma cirratum | reverse complement strand
GGGGGGGGGAAGATGGTTCTGAAATAAATAGGGAGAGAGGGGGAGGCGGATAGAAGATGGATAGAGGTGAGGATAGGTGGAGAGGAGGCAGACAAGTCAAAGAGGCGGGGATGGAGCCAGTAAAGGTGAGTGTAGGTGGGGAGGTAGGGAGGAGATAGGTCAGTCCAGGGAGGACGGACAGGTCAAGGGGGCGGGATGAGGTTAGTAGATAGGAGATGGGGGTGGGGCTTGAGGTGGGAGGAGGGAATAGGTGAGAGGAAGAACCGGTTAGGGAGGTGGGGACGAGCTGGGCTGGTTTTGGGATGCGGTTGGGGGAGGGGAGATTTTGAAGCTTGTGAAGCTTGTGAAACTCCCCAACCACCCCTTCGCCTTACATCCTCTAATATCCACAATGGGCAAATCTCATGAACCATGCAGAAAATCAATAAAATAAATTCTTAAATATCTATTACAGATTTCACTACATAAAGTAACCAATGTGATACTTTTTAATACTTTGATTTTTTAACATGTTTCTGTTTGAGTTGTCACGCTAACATCTAACATGACTGGCAATCACAGACGCATAGCATGTTGCCTTCTTCATTCATGAAGGTCCAAAAATACAAGGTATTGGGGAGAAGACAATATTACTCTTTAATTTTCAAAGCACTGAATCGCTGAGTTTTTGACACAAGAAGTGCTGGAAAAGCTCAGCAAATTTGACATCATCTGTTGAGGGAGAAACAGCTAATTTTTTCAGTTGAATATGACTCTTCTTCATGAGTGACATATCAACATGATTTAGTTGAAAGACAGAGCAGTCTTGAAGGGCCAAATGTTTGCTTCTGTTCCTAATTCGTATATTTGTATGCATGTTTTTTTTTCTGTTTTTATATCAGGTTTCCAGCATCTGCAGTATTTTGGCTTTATTATTCCTGCAATTTAGTTCTTCAGTTGTAAGCTATTTCAACCAGAATGTACATTTGTATAGTGCCTTTCATGTCTTATTAAAGCTCTAATGTCTATATCCAAAAGTAATTCACTGAGGTCTAATCAAAAAGCTAGCTATCAAGCCAATGACTGAGCTATTAAAAAGAGACTCAAAACCTTGCCAAAGAATTGTCTATTATGGACTATCTCAGAGGAGGAGAAGGAAGTGACTTATGGAGGGATAAAAGAGGGAATTCAGGAAGACTCAAACACCAACAGTAGGGGCAAAAGCAAGAGCGAGTGTAGGAGGCTAGTGGGCATGAACATGTTAAACTAGAAGAACAGTGAGTTTGCAGAGAATATTTTCAGATTGTGTTACAGAGATAAGAAAGGGAAATACCAAAAGGGAATTTGAACATGAAATTTCAAATTTGTGGGAAAATGGGATTCAATGTAAGTCACTGAGGAGGTGTTGATGGATGAATAGATGCGACAAAATAGAGACAAGAATTTTGAATGAGCTTTACATTATATGAGTCTGAGTATGGTCAATGAGAAAAAGCACTGGATGATTGAACCTGAAGCTAACAAAAACATGAAAAATTTTTATGGAAATAAACAACTGAGGATGAAGGATATTACAAAGATAGAAATAGGGTATTTTTGAGGCACAGACACAATGTAGTCATGTTGATATTGGGAAAAATCTGGTTCAACTTGTAAAGGAGGTTAGGGATTGGGATGGAATTGCTGGTAAGGGTGCACTTTATGGCAATATGAAAGATAATGGCATTGGTCCTCATAACATTTCATCTGAGGAAACTAACATAGTAACAGATGATGAAGACCTTAAGGTGCTGGAAGGTAAGCTTCATGTTAACTGCACATATGAAAGTTAGCCCTATTTCTGTGAAGGATGTTGTGAAGGAACTGTGCTGATAAGGAGGGCTGCAGATTCTTGCGGGGGGGTGGGGGTCTATGGAGATAAAGGTGCAAGAGCAGAAAGTGAAGCAACTGCTGAGATGACGTGGCAATTAATGAATTAATAAGAGGTAAAGCAAAGCAGTGTAGTATTACTGAACTGGATGGTTCCGTACTTAACTACTTCAGTACAGTGGAAGGAGTTCTTGGTGAGTAACTGGTAAACTATTCTACTTGTAATAAATAGTCGGTACAGTTAAAAAAAGCAGGGCAACTCAGCCAGTGTAGAGCCAGTGGTATTTGGGAAGTCATGTGCCTGAGATAAACACATCTGCAGAAAGTGTCACTATCTGAACAAGATTAAGCTTGGAGTTTCAGCT
Organism: Ginglymostoma cirratum; assembly: GCA_024137785.1. Lineage (NCBI taxonomy): Eukaryota > Metazoa > Chordata > Chondrichthyes > Orectolobiformes > Ginglymostomatidae > Ginglymostoma > Ginglymostoma cirratum. The sequence continues at coordinate 29,277,552 of JAHRHZ010000058.1, read as the reverse complement.
GCTGGAGTCACTGCTGTGCACAAACAATGCAGTGGACTATGTAGATATCACATTTAGAGAGGTAGTCGCATTGCGGCTTAGAGGTGTGCAAGCAGATGAAGAATGGATGACTAGCACGCAGTCCAACAGAATCAAACAGTTTGTACAAGAGACGCATGAGTGACCTCGGTCATAAATTGGTTTTCTGCTTTTAATACTAGTGAGGGCAATAATTCCTCAGGGACGTGCAGTCAGAGCCAAGTCAGTGGCATTATGAGCATCTTAGCTGTACAGGAGCAGAAGAAGAAGAGAGCAGTACTAATAAAGGATTCTAGTTAGGGGAACAGAGATATAATCTCACAGCTGTAAATGTGATTTCAGGATGAAATATTCCCTCACTCAGCACCAAGGAGGTCACAGAACATTCTTCTCAGAGTGAGTAAACAGACAGAATCATGATCCATTCTGGTACTAATTACTTCAGTACAAATTGGGATGAGGTCCTGAAAGCAGAGAATTGAATGACTGAAGTTATGGCTGAAAAACTGGTGTAGGGGGGAGGTTATGAGATTTCTGGAACATTGGGATCAGTTTCAGAGCAGATGGGACCTGCACAAGCTCGCAGCACAAAAACTATATTCTTGCAGTGAGATTTGCTAGTGCAATGGGCGAGGGTTTAATCTAGATTGTCAAGAGGACAGGAACCTAAGAGGGAGCTCAGATTCAAGGGAAGCAAAACTAGTAAAAGGAAGCAAAAATAGAAGACAGATAAAGCAATGGAAATCATTAAATATGATCAAATGGGAAATAATGTTCAAAAAGGCTGAATTAGAGGCACTGTAAATGCACAAATTGAGGTAAATGGATATTAATGAATAGCCATGAAAGAGATGTGCCTATAGGGTGATTAAGATTAGGACCTGAATATTCAAGGATGTTTCACATTTAGAATGGATAGACTAAAAAAAAACAGATGACCTAGTACTTCTACTAAATGATGACATTAGTACATCAATAAGGGAGGATCTTCAAGCAAAGGATCAAGATATGGAACTGTTCTGAAGAAGGGTCACCGGACCCGAAACATTAACTCTGATTTTTTTCTTCGCAGATGCCGCCAGATGTGCTGAGCTTTTCTAGCAAATTCTGTTTTTATTCCTGATTTACAACATCTGTAATTCTTTCGGTTTTTAAACATTGATGGAAGTTGTTTGAACATTATTCTGTGTTGGACATGCTATAAATCAGGAAAATAGCGATGCATGTGGGTAATTCAGTAAAAATGGATGACTTCAATTTGCATATAGACTGTAAAAACAAAGCCATCACTAATGCTGTGCAGTTTGATTCCCTATAGGGTGGCATGGTGGCTCAGTGGTTAGCACTGCTGCCTCACAGTACCAGCGACCTGGGTTCAATTCCACCCTCAGGTGACTGTCTGTGTGGAGTTTGTACATTCTTCCCGTGTCTGTGTGGGTTTCCTCCCACGGTCCAAAGGTGTGCAGATTAGGTGGGTTGGCCATGCTAAATTGCTCATAATGCCCAGGGATGTTTAGGTTAGGTGTGTTAGACGTGGGAAATGCAGGGTTAGGGGAATGGGTCTGTGTGGGGTGTTCTTCAGAGGGTCAGTGTGGACTTGTTGGGCTGAATGGCCTGTTTCCACACTGTAGTTATTCTATGATCTATGATTTCGAAAATACACTAAAAGATTTGACAATCAACAGACTATAGCTGCTATTTAAAGAAATATTACATGGTTGACAATGGATATATATTGATCAAAGGTACAAAGCCCCAAAAGGAAATGTGAAGTTAAAGATAATATTTGGTCAAGGAAGTGAAGAAACTGATCAGAAAAGGGAAAATTAAATAAGAATGCAAACTAGCAAAGAACATAAAGACAGACTGTAAAAGCTTTTATCTATTTATATAGGATAAGAAAAAGATTAGTGAAGAGAAACATGGTCACATTACAGGTTGGGACAGGGGCACTTATAATGGAAATAGCAAAAGGACAGAGAAGAGGGACAGTTACTTAGCATCGGTCTTCACAGCAGAAGACACAGAAAATCTCCCAGAAATACTAGGTGACCAAGGCACTTGTGTAGCTGAAGAGCTAAAAGAAATTATATCAGTAAATTGGCTGTTCTTAAAAAATGAACTGGATTATGGGCTACTGAATCTCCTGGACCAGATGAGTTTCATCGCAGAGTGCTGAAGTAAGTAGCAATTGAGATGGTGGATGAATTGTTGGTTATCTTTCATGATTCTATAGATTCTGAAATAATTCCAGCTGTCTGGAAAGTAAGCACATAAAACTATTGTTGGACCATAAATAGGCCATTCAACCCATTAAATGTGCTCTGCCATTCAATATGATTATGGCTGATCTGATAATGCTCAACTCCACTTTGCAGCCTTATCCCCTTAACCCTTGATTCCCTTAACATTCAGAAATCTGTCTATCTATGCCTTGAATACTCTTATTGACTGAGCCTCGACAGCCCTCTACAGAAAAGAATTCCACAAATTGACACCCACTGAGAGAAAGATTTTCTTCTTTATCTCTGTCTTAAATGAGTTACCTCTTACCCTGAGACTATACCTTCTGGTCCTGTCCCTCACAGGAGGTTAGAATGAGAGCACGCAGGATTAGGGAATATACCAGTATCAACTGAGAATTGTTTAATAGACAGAAAACAGAGAGTTGGAATAAATGGATCATTCTCAGGATGCAAGCTGTTCCTAGTGGTCAGTGCAAGACCCACGATTGCTTATAATCTATATAAATGATATGGATGTAGGGACCAACTATGATATTTCCAAATTTGCTGATGACATCATTGTGAGGAAAGTGCAAGGAGGCTTGAAGGGGACTTTGACCGGCCAAGTGAATGGGCTACAACATGGCAGATAGAAAATAATGAAAATAAGAATCTGAAGATTTCACATTGGTAAAAGATAAAACATGAAGAGGGAATATTTCTTAAATAGTAAGAGTTGGAAAGTATGGGTATCTAAGTGGATTGGGGTTTTGTGACCAAAGGTCACTAAAAGATAGCATGCAAGTGCAGCAAGCACTTAGAAAGGCAAATGGTATGTTGGCATTAATTTTAAGGGGATTTGGAGCGCAGATATAAAGATATCTTGCTGCAGTTGTACACAGTATTGGTGGGACCTCACCTAGAGTGTTGTAGACAGTTTGGTCTCCTCATCAAAGTAAGAACATAGTTGGCATCGAAAAGCACAACAGAAATTCATGAGATTATTCTCTGGGATGGTGAGGTGGTCATATGACAGAATTCTCTGAACTTTTAAAGAATGAGCAATGATCTCATTGAAAGTTATACAATTCTTACACAGCATGACATGCTTGATACAGGTAGAGTGCTTCCCTTGGTCAGAAACTGTAGAACAAGGGGACATCATCTTGGGATAAGAGACAGGCTGTTTAAGACTGAGATGAGGAGACATTTATTCACGCAGAGGGTGGTGAATCTTTGACATTCTCTACTCAAAAGGGCTGTGGAAACTCAATCATTGAGCAGGTTCAAGACAGAAATCTGTAGGATTCTGGTGAATAACAATATTAAGTGATATGGAGTTAATGCAGGAAAATGGCAATGATGAGATGCTCAGCCTTGAGTTAGAATGGCATGGTAGGCTCAGTGGGCTAAGTGGACTACATAAGTTCCTACATTCTATGTTCCTACATCCTGCACCCAGACACTGTACATCTGCAGCCAGATATCATTACATCTGTGTTTCAAATCTCTTTAAAATATGTCCTAGGTGCTGGAGCCAGCTTATGTGATCAGGTGTTTAGAGATAGAACACCATTGTCTTTAATACAGAATTGCCAAAGAGATTTGCTACCAACGCCCACATTTTTGATGCTTGTGCTGCCATTTGTCTTTAAAAATGGCACCTGAGGTGGGTACATGCACACTGGTGGACAGTATTTTGGGTGTAATGTGCAAGCAGCATGTGCCGGGCACATGCAAAGTAAGTATTTCACACCAATTTACCACCAGCACTGCTGCCTTGAGATTCATGCTTCGGCTAAAAAATGTGGTCAGCAGCAAGACCTAGTCTACCCACAATATACAGCAAAAAACTGAGGAGGAAAAAGAAGAGGAGTAAAAGGAGGAGGTAGTGGAAAAGGAGGCTGAGAAAGAGGAAGGGAGTCAGTTAACACTGTGATTGATTCATCTGACTATCATATATGTGAATGCAGCTCAATTCCTCACTTGTCCACAGTACCATCCTTTGCCTCCACTGGGTCACTAATCCTGACCCAACCATTTGATCATAAAGCTGAGGTAAAAGCAACCATAAAACAAAGATTCCAAAGCAAATCCATAACCTGTCCAATATTATGTACAAAAATCAACTGTTCATCATCTGGCTTCTCCGAGTGGCTGACTTGAGAACACCCTTGCCTCTCTGTGTGCTCATCCACAGCATTTCCCTGGTGACTGCGGTGAGGCCAGAGAAAAGTCGTTGACTTTCAGTACAGTAGACTGCAGATGGCTTTGCATAACCTCCCTACACAGCTCTCATTTTAAAAGGCCTGACTTTGAATTGCATGCTTTCGGCAAGGGCGTGGACAGCTGCCTGAGCTGGCTGGTTGGCATGCAACATCTACTGCTTAGAACTGGAAAATTTCATTAACTATAACACACCCTCCTGTAAGCAGTGGGCTTTGTGTAAGTTTTGCATCTTTCAGATTGTGCAAAACTAAGCAGGCATGTGGAAGCAGAGGGTGAAGTTTGACATTTGATAAAATCATATGAGTTTTAAAAACTTTAATAACTATTCCTGATGCATAAAAGAAAGGGAATATGCTTTTAAGAAAGTGTTTATTTGCTTTATAGTTCTGTGATTTTGTTCTGGACAAGGCATTCGAAGACAGTGTGAATTCATTAACATTATCCAGGCAGCTCGTTGGAGTATCAAAGAGATCTGAAACAGGTTTGGACAATCAAAAACAAAAACGTTGGGGTTCAATTTTATAAGTAATTCTGCAAACCCAGTACTGATTCTACGCTTTGAGTCAAATTAATATTTTAGTGTTTCTCCCCCTAGTGTAATACGTGATATAACTAACTAGGCAGTACTGTTTCTGGCCTGTATGGACTTGCTTTGACTTTGTTTGAGCCTTAGGGAATGGTTACATACAGTGCAAATCATTGCTATTAAGAAGGTGCAGATTGCTCATCCATTGGCTCTGCTCTGACACACATAATTCTTACTATCATGGAATATACTGCACACAGAAATAATCTCCTGAGAGTAAATTCTTGATGATCTCTAAATGTAATTAAGCAAAACATAACAAATTTATTTGCACTCAGATTGCCACTGTTCTTGCTCCATAGTCAACATACCCATGATGTGGCCCAGATATTCTGATCAGGATTGAAAACATTATTTCTAACCTTAATTTAATTAAAATAACCCTCTAAGGGCATTTGGATGACTTTTGCACTGGACATTTTGTACAAACCTGTCCGTAAATCCACAAAGGCAACAGCACGGATGATAACCACGATCCCATTTTTACAGCATTTATTTCTGTATTTGGCAGCTTAAGTGTCCAGCAGATCCTTTAAGACCACCTGTGAAAGGATAAAAATGCGAGGTAAATGTGGGAAGCGGGGTGCCAGGTGAGTGGCAGGGTACCAAGTGGTTGAGAGGGATATGATATTAGGTAAGTGAGGTTCCAGATAAGTGGATGAATGACTAGGCTAGGTAAAGTGGTCAGTTGGCAGAATGGTGTTAGATCAGGTCCAGGAGGGTTGTCAGGTCTGGTGAAGTAAGTGAGTTGTCAAATTGAGTCAAGATTGGTCAGGTCAATAGAGGGGATGTTGGGTATGGCAGTGGGAGATGTGCTGTCACATCCAGGAGATTGCTTCAAGTTAGGCAAAGGGTTGGGTTGGTTTTGGGAAGGTGTTGTCAGCTTCAGCAGGGTTGGGTCAGTTTGGAGATAGGGGTTGTTAGGTCCAGCAGATGAGAAGGGTGTCAGAAATGGAGTAGTTCTCAAGGGATGGGCTAGTGTACCTCTGGGGGAGGGTTAATTATGAGCCAAGGAATCACTATACTAGTTACCCAGGAGTTAGTGTAGGTTTCTATTCCTCTAATTTTTCTGGGATAGCTATTAAGTTCAAGTGAGTCAGAACCCTCTGAATTCTCAATCTGTCAGGAACTGTTTCAGAAGAATCCAGATGCAGGACAAATACCTATGGAAAATTCCCAGAGTCCATTGCATTAGGGATTCCAGATTTTTCTGATACACCACTCTAATCTACACTGCAGAAGCAGACTGTCTGACCATTAGAATATCTGGGTCATTATATTTAATATAACATTTAACTACCTAATCTTCATGGACAGAATTTTAACTGTCAAAGAGGGATAAGTTCGCTTACAAGTAGGGAAGAAGCAATCCCAAAAAAATTCAAGTAATTCAGACACTTGACACGTCGTTCTAACTTCACTGGGCTGTGTTGATCATGAAGAGGAAGTCCTTCAGAACCATTGGGTCAGGTATATAAACATTTGTGTTTCCCTTGAGTTTCAGCTCTAACAACCAACAAATTGGTCTGAAACTTATTAGGGTCAACAATTAAGAAACAGTGGGATGCCATTGATCATGAATCTGATAGACCTGACAGAATTTAAACAGTGAAACACCATTAATGTTGCCTTGGCTATTTTGAAGCTTCTGTTCACAACATGTATTCTGGGAGTGTGCTTTCACTTCCTGACAGATGACTAGGAAATTTTTGGAAGAAATTTTGCCCACTTTGCTTACAATGATCTCATCTTCTCAGCTTGACTTGACTGCAGAGTATGAGAAGCATATCCAGTTCTATCCTGGACATCTGATGAAGTGTAGGAGGAGTAACTGCAACAAGAACAGTTCCAAAAGCAGTTCCCTTCTCAAACATATTCTCTAGAATACATATACATATACACACGCTGGCATTCTATCTCTTCCAGCTAGGTGTGCACATTTTTATCTTGAGAAATGGGTTATGTGGAATGGAAAGGTTAGCATTTGCAAAGGGTGACTGTGAGACTTGCATGTGAAATTTCTATAGCTTTAGTGAGCGTGAATGTTGTCTATTCAGATGAAACTGGAAAATGGTCCTTGGAGTGACAGGAATGAATAGGGCTGCAGGGCATGTTGATCTCAGAAATGTGACACAGGAAAATAATGGACAAATCTGAGGATCAGAATTAACACTTCAAAATGTTATGCTACTGATCTTTTCTTCTGTTGTGAGAGCACTGACTCTGTTTTGGCAATGTCACTGTTTTCAAGGGATCCCGCTCAATTCCTCAGCTGCTTCCACCTGTTTCATTTGAGAGGTTGGCTTCTTCCTCCTGTCTATAGGAAACATACTTCATTTCAGAATGCATAGCAGGACATCAGGTTAGAGTTGAAGCAAAATGGGAAACCTTAACACATTTCCTTTCCATTCCTGCAGTTGCTGAGACCTAAGGAAGCAATGTAGAATTTTACTACTCTGACTTCAGATAGAGTCACAATGAATTGAAATCTTTCCTTTGACAGAGTTCAACCCCAAAATCACACTAGCACTCAGAATGCCCAGGAGACTTGGAAGCAGGATATTAATGCCATAGTTAAGAAAGACTACAATTATAAAAGGGCTCCTGACCTCTTGCTGTGAGCAGTTTGGATTCACTAAAATTCCATCTTATGAATCTAACTTCCAACCAAACTTTGATCGGATTCTCATTATTAATATTTTTTAAGATAAAGTTATTATTACCACAATTTCAGATAGGTGTTTCTGCAATATTCAGCAATTGCCTAGAGTCCTAGCTTCTGGGAAGCCCTGTCTTTCTAACCTGGAAAAGTGTAAATTAGTTCGAGCATTTCACACAATGACATCTGATCTAGGAATTTATAATCACCTGTGGTGAATTATACGCAGCACATAGCTTCCTCTGCTTCTCCAAACTAAACAACTCTGCCCTCTCGCTCCAGCATCGTGACATCCTTGTGAACGGTCTGGAAGAGCAGATAGCCTACTCATTTACTAATGTTGTTATACTGACCAGCCTTTTTCCGTCATTCATGAGCAATTCAGTTGGAACAACTACATATTTCTGAGGTGTCAAAGTGAAACCAAAAACATGTTAATTTACTCAACTCATAAAAAAAGTTTAAACATTACCTGCAATATTTGAGAAGCTTGATTATGTACATTTTAATATCAGTGAAGTTTTCCTTCTGCACAGCTTTTTTTGTTTACTAAGGGAGAATTGTCTGTTTAATTCCTCTCTTACAAAGAAACCGTTCTTGAAGCATGGACTTTCTGGTGGGTTTTTTTTCTGGGAAACTGTTTGTGTGGAACAAACAATTCCAGCTATTCATGTGACTCAGCTCTCAATGTCGGACCCTTCTCGATTCCATGTAAGTGTGCTGATTCATGGTGCGGGGCGGGGGGGAGGGGGCAGAATGCAAATCAGAAATCTGCTTGCAGCGATCAGCCAGTATCAGATGCTCACAATATGGTCTTCTTGACGAAAGCAATCCCTGGAGGGGAAACAATAATGAGCGGTTTTGACCTTCCTAAACTGTAAGGCGAGTGGGTAAAAAAACAGGCGTGCACAGTGTGACAGCTGAGGTCTAATCGTATACAGCACAATCGTGAAACCAGATAAGCAAATTCCAGGCTCATATGACAGCCCCCTTTTCCCACTTTAACTGATCTTTCCTACATGACACATCAAGACTGTCACCGTAAAAACACTTGAGAGACAGCCAAGTACTCTGAAGAGATAGATTAAATTTCAGAACGAGAGCACACAACATTCCTCATACTGAAATGTTGCTGGCATTGATTTCTGTTTTTTTTTCAGAACTTCCAAAGTGCCAAATTCAACCCTCAGTGAAATGTAAAATTCTCCAGTGACTAAGCAGGACTGTTTTAACAGCTAAATCTTCCTGGTGGCCTTATATACACAGCTGCAGGGATGAAGTTTAGACAATTTTCTGGTCACTTTTTTTTTGCTGCAGTCTTTATGAGACATTTCAGTTTTTTCTGCGCAGTTTTCGCTTTTTCACTGAAAGGGCTGATTGATACTGGATTCAGATGTAAATCTGGATGAAAATTCACCAGAACCTCACAGCAGCACCAGCACCCATTCTTCATGTGCACACTTGGAAAATGTTAATGGGCTAGTTGACTGTATAAAAAAAAGGTACAGTATAGTTCTTTCATTAATCAATGTCTATTTTCCAATAAAAGTCTGGAGAGTCAACAGACGAGATAACTTGGGCTGGATTTTTAATGGGTTATAGGAGCGGGCAGATGCTCAATTTAGTGCTGCAAATTTATGCCAACAGCCAGGACCACAAACCATCTTGAACAAGGGTGGCTCAGGGACAGATTGCAAGCCTGCCAGGAAGCACAGCAAGATCCATTAAGGTCAAATGCTGTAAATTAGAAGGCCAGTTTTCACTCCCACACCGATTGGAATTTCCATTGGGTAACACAGCCAGCCCACATAGGCCTGGCTGACAGCTGCTCCTGGCGGCCAACCCCTGGAGGGGCCCCCCCTCCAGAATCACGGCCAGGCAGCTGTGACTTTTTTTTTAAAGTATGAACAAGCGAGCAAACATACCCTTCCTTGTCCCTCACTGTCTTTACACTTTGATTGGTTGTTCCCATGCTGTTGGTTGGGCTGCTGATCGCTGGGTGCTGGGGAGGAAGGGTGGCTTTTGTGGCTCTTCAGCATTACCAGGTAGCAACCCAGCGCCATAGCCTATAATTGGCTGTAGCACTAAAACGTGTAGTTGATATTTCTGAAGTACATTGTACCTGGATGAGCCTGGAACTACCCTTCATTTCCTGTTCCTGACCCCTGATTGAAAATCAAGTCCTGGATTTCTCGTTAAATCAAAGCAAAATACTGTGGGTACTGGAAATCTGAAATAGCAAGAGAAAATCCTGGTGAAACTAACCAGGTCCAGCAGCATCCATGGAGAGAGAGATGTTTTGAGTCTGATAGAAATGTTCCTCATGATTTCACCTTTCCTTTCTTTGCGTGACACTGAGACTATCTCGAACTGCCTAATACAACACAACGTACAATATAATACAGCTCAGGAACAGGCCCTTCAGCCAACCAAGCCTGCGCCAATTCCTAATCCATATTTAGACCCACTACTTACTGCCTATGCATGGTTTCTATCTCTCGGTTCACCTTCTGTTCATGTGTCTATCAAGATATGCTCCAAACATTGCTAAAATGCCTGCTTCCCTCACCTACACTGGCAGTGCATTCCAGGCACCCATCACCCTCTGTGTGAAAAATTTTTGTTGCGCTTCTCCCCTAAACTTTCCACCTCTTGCCTTGTAGTTGACCTATGCATCCTGGGAAAAAGCACCTGACTATCCACCCTACCTATGCCTCACAATTTTATTGACCTCTGTCAGGTCGCCCCTCATCCTCAGTCTTTCCAGTGAAAATAATCCAGGTTTATGCAACCTTTCCTCAAACCTAAAACCCTCCAGACCAGGTAACATCCTGGTAACCCTCCTCTGCACTTTCTCCAAAGTATCCATGTCTTTCTTGTAGTATGGTGTCTAGAACTGCATGCAGTATTTCAAATGTGGCCGAACTAAAGTTTTGTACATGGAGACAATATCACATAAAATGTTGTATTTACTCACTTGATGATCGGGGGAAACCCATTTTAAACCCAACTTATTACATAATTAATTTGAAATATTTTTACAGACATTTTTAGAAACAGTCATGAATAATATTATTATCAATATTACCATCAGTTGGGATTTATAACACTGATCTAATTCTGGCCCTCACCGTTGTCAGTCATACCTTCAAATGCATAGGCCCAAAGCTCTGAAATACTATACCTCTGCCTCTCTGTGTCACTTTTCTCATCACTCCTTCGATCCCACCTCTGTGACTATGACCTGTTTCAGTGTTGCAATTTGCACCAGTGAAGGACCTTGGAATATTCCATTATGCTAAATGCATGATACAAATATAAATTGTTATTCTTTAAAAGCAAGAATGCCATTGTTAGTTGACTTGAGGGCTCTACTTGTTGTTACATGCACATTAATAAGGAATTGCAGCATAGCTGACATGAATGCCTGGCTGGAGAACACGTGCAGAAAAAGACAAACTTACTTTAATGGAAACTGTTCAAAGGGAAAAATCAGTAAAAAAGGACCAGAAATACTTGGAAATGGATATATTAGTCATGTTGATCATCTAATTTGAAGTATATCGGGCAGGTTGGATGATTATTTGTCATTGTCACATTTTACTGGATTTTCCTGTGGGTGGAGAAAGATTCCTTGTGGAGCTAAATCTTTCAGTAAGCATAGAATACATTCCAATCACGTGGAAGCCAAGAAGTCAATTTGAAATTCTAAGGAAGCAAATGGGTGTGGTTTAAACTAATTGGAAATGGAGCTGTTTTGATTAACTTTCAATGCAGATCCTTCAGGCTAAAAGCCAAGAGAAGTCTGCTGGCATTGAGGAAATCTCAGTTGAATCAAACCACAGGAATCAGAATTATAAAGAGAGTTCACACACAGCAAATAAACAAACTTTCAAATTTAATGAGAGGAGAAATTAGAAAGAAGACGTTGAAATTACTGTTATATGTAGATGTAGATGGATCGAATGTTGAAATACATAAATGTTACATCCGGAAAATTGCCCTTCATCCTAACTGCACAATGTTGCCATTTTCCTTCTTTATGTGTAAATAGTCCTGTTGGTATTTACCCACCATTTTCCCATATCCCTTTATCATTTGTCACTTCATCCACTCACCAGACGTTATCTTAAACGTTGATATCATTTCTGCTCAAAGTACTAAACTGGAAGTGAATTATTGCTATCATTGAAGCATATAATTGATGCAAACGAATTTCAGTTAAAATAATCATTATCAGATGCATTGAAAAAATTTGTTGATCTAACATCTACCTTAATGAATTAGTGTCAAATTAAAGAACACATTGCCTTGTTCTTATAAAATATAAACAATTTTTTAAAATTCCATCGACCAATTTAATACCTATGAGTTTTATGAATGCAAACTTTTTAAAGGTGACCAAAACATTAACATGGCCACAGATGTCACCTGTTCTCGAAGTTTTATGCGGATTAGACAAAACACAATCTGAGTTGAAATTAACGTTTTCCCAATAAAATCATCGGTTAGCCTTTGTGGGAAACATGAGAAGGTCTTTACCTCCTATTTGATTTACACCAGTATGACAATGCTGTCATGTTAGAGAGGAAACATTATGCTGCGATAGTGTGGAGGTGCCAGTATTGGACTGGGGTGGACAAAGTCAAAAATCACACGACATCAGGTTATAGTCCAACAGGTTTATTTGAAAACACAGCCTTTCAGAGCCTCTGTATTTCTTCAGGTGTTAGTGAGAGGGGTAGTATCAGACACAGAATTTATAAGAAAAAGATCAAAGGTTCACACCATATATGAGGATGTACTAAACAAACCTAAAATGCTGTTAAATCTTTAATCAGTTAGAAGGTTTTAATTAATTAATATGTGTATTTAAATCCCCGAATTCCTTTCAAGTCACTGGCCTGAGAGAACTAAAAGTTTTATTACTGTAAAGAAGAGATGACATTTTAGGTCAGATAATGCATGTTAGGTGTGAGGCCTGTCTGTGTTTTAGTTTGGAGTAAGACTGATTTTATTTATAAAGTAGGAATTTATAAAACACCGTATTGACTGACTTTCGATAAATTGTGTGCTTTTTGAACAAAATAAAATGATTCTGCAAATATAAGTTCACCCCATTGATTTATGTGTGTGTGAGAGAGAGGGTGAGAGGGGAGAGAGAATGTGTGTGAGTGAGTGGGGGAGAGAGAGTGTTGGGGGGGGAGACAGAGTATGTGTGTGAGGGGTGGAGAGAGAGTGTGTGTGCGTGTGCGTGTGCGTGTGTGTGTGTCAGGGGTAGTGGAGGGGTGGGTGCTGGGGATTAAAATAGGGGCGTGGAGGGGATGCCCAATCTTTTGTGCAAAGACCGTAAGCTCGATGTTGCATCTTTATTATTACCCTCGGTAATAAAGCTTAGTTTTATCCAAAAAGATGTTACAAATGATTCATTACTCAATAACAATAGTTAACTCCATTTTAATTGAGAAAGGTGTAACATTGTGCTAAAAATAATTTAAACCAAGAAGGTTAAAAAGAAGGGAGCACATGTCTGTGAAATAGCCTCAGTTTCGTCATTTGAGAATAAATTTCAGGAGCATGAGATTCTGAAGGCAGGTTTCATGCACAAAGTTGTGGTTTCTGGCATAGTTTATTTGGGGGACCTTCTGTAAAAAATAGAAGTGCTTGATTATAACTACACATATTCCAATACCACAGTCACAACATCAAGTACTACTCCACCTGTAGTGCACAGAAGAACATAAACTGAATTCATAGAAGCACAAATGCAGGTGCAACAAGATCTTGACGCAATGAAAACAGTAATGAATATCTTTCACTTCAATTGCCCAAGCTGTCCCCACACGTTAATGCAGTATCAAGGATGCTTGAGCCCTTGAGCTGTCTTTGTTGTCACAATTGTCTCTGATCAGTGGAGTTGATTGATGGAGTGCCACATAATAGCATGGAATCTGTGTGCTGTGGGATGGAGCGCTAGAAAATGTGACTGTGTGTGGCATTCCTTGCTTCAATTGTATTTCACACTAAATCACCATCCAGCACCACTGGATAAATAGCTATCTATCCATACCCCACCCTTGCATTACAATAAACTGAAAAAGTGTGTAGTTCAAACCAGCTGTTAAGGGATGGAAAGAATTTTGGGGAATTTATGCTTTGCAAAGTTACATTAAAAGCTGATAAAATAATATTTAACTCTAATAAGGATTATTTTTCTCACCATGCTGATTGTACTTATGTTGGGTATACCCGAGAAATATGACTGCTAAGTTTTATAAATTATCTCCATAACTTTATTTAATTGGGAGAAAAGTGCAATTTTCTTTACAAGCTTCTGCTGGTGTTAAGTTGGATAAGTGATTCTTATTTCAAACTGTTAACACCAAGAGGCCAATACATCAAAAATGGTTAATGTTGTTAGAGACCAATCAGCTCCATCTCAGGACATCACTGCGAGAGTTCTTCATGGTTGTGGTACTAGACCCTCAGTTGTTGTATCAATTGTCTTCCCTGCATTACATGGTGCTAGGTCCACTGTTGTTCGTCATTTATATAAATTATTTGGATGAGAATATAGTTGCAGATTACACCAGAATTGGTCGTATAGAAGACAATGAAGAAGGTTATCTAAGATTACAACGGGATCATGATCACAAAACAAAATCAACATTAGCAAGATCCACACTATTTGAAGTTAGGGATATCCATTCAGCATTCTAATAACAGCAGGGAAGAAACTTGTCTTGAACCTGTTGGTGCATGCGTTCAAACTTTTGGGTCTTCTGCCTGATGGAAGAGATTGGAAGAGAGCATTATTGAGGTGGAAAGGGTCTTTCTCGATATTGTCTACCTTTCTGCAGCAATGAGAAGTGGAAAGGGAATCCATGGATGGAAGATTGGCTTCCATGATGGTCTGGGCTGTGCACACAACTTTCTGTAGTTTCTTATGGACCAGGGCAGAGCAGTTGCCGTACCAGGCCATCATGCACCCGGATAAAATACTTTCAATGGTGCATGTGTAAGAATTGGTGAGGGTCCTTATGGACATGCTGAATTTCCTAAGCTGCCTGAGGAAGAAGAGGCATTGTGCCTTCTTGACTGTTGCATCTACGTGGGAGGTCCAGGACAAATGGTCAGTTATCGTCACTCCTAGAAACTTGACACTCTTGACCTTCCCTACCTCAGCTCCATTGATGTAGATAGGGGCATGTCCTCCTCCTTTCTTCCTGAAGTCAATGATCAGTTCCTTTGTTTTGCCAACATTGAGAGAGATTGTATCATTGCACCAAGACACCGAGCACCCTATCTCCTTCCTTCATTCTGACTCATTGTTGTCTGATATTCACAGTGGTGTCATCAGCAAACTTGTAGATGGCATTCATGCAGAATTTGGTTACACAGTTGTGGGTGTACAGGGAGTACAACAGAGGCCTGACAAAGCATCCTTGTGGGGCGCCAGTGTTGAGGATTATCATGGAGGAGGTGCAGGTGTCTATCTTCACTGATTGTGGTCTGTGGGTGAGGAAGCTGAGGATCCAGTTACAATGGGCAGAGCTGAGACCGAGATCCCAGAGTTTTGAGATTAGTCTGGTAGGGATTATAGTGTTGAAGGCAGAGCTGTAGTCGATGAGTAGGAGTCTGACGTACATAACCTTGTTATCCAGGTGTTCCAGGGATGAGTGTAGGGCTAGGGAAATGGTGCCCCCTGTGGAACTGTTTTGCCAGTAGGCAAACTGCAGGGATTGAGGCGGGCTGGGAGGCTAGAGTTGATTTGGGCCATGGCCAGCCTCTCATGATTATGGACATCAGGGAAACTGGGCGGTAGTCAGGAAGGCCTGTTGCATGTGTTTTCCTGGGTCTTCTTGAAGCAGATAGGGACTTTGGCTTGTAAGATGGAGAGGTTGGAGATGTCAGTGGATACATCCACCAGGTCCACACTGGAATGAACTGCCAGAGGAAGCGGTAGATACAACTTCAAAAGGACACTTGTATATGTACATGAATAGGGAAGGTTTAGAGGGATATGGGCCAAATGCAGACAAATGGGACTAGTTTAGTTTGGGAAACCTGGTCGGGATGGACAAGTTGTACCAAAGGGTCTGTTTCTATGCTGTATGACTCTTTGACTCTATTCGGTCAGAGAGATGGTTGCTGAATAATAGATTATTTAGAATCATTCCAAACAGATTCTGTTTAAGCTTAATTTCTTCCCCAAAATCATAATTAAATCAATGTTGTTTTGGAAAACTTCATTGTGGTTCTGCTGTGCAAAGTTTGGACCATCTGGACTTCAGCCCCTTCCATGGCTTTCATATTAGCTCCATTTCTGGATGTCCTCCACACAGCAGTCTCTGCAACACTGGTGAGCTGAGAAATTTCCTTGAGGTTTTCATATATTCCAGATCAGGATTGTGGGAAATAACTTCTACTGACAGGAAATTTGGATTAGTCTTCTGCCATAAGATTGTTATTCTCCAACCTCCTATAGCCTTGTTGATTTTCATCCTTCTTGTAATCTCCTTAGCAAGTCCTAGACCTTCTCATTTGAAAAGAAAAGTTTGTATTCCTGTAGTGCCTTTCATAACCACAGGGTGCCCAAAAGCACTTTACAGACAATTAATTACAAGCACCAACTACTTTGAGCATTACTGAGTAAAGCACATGGAAGCCAAGCACAAGCTGGAGATCTCCACCTACTGTTGCTGGGCTATTAGTTGGTGCTTCAGCATATGGCTAATCCCCGAGCAAACCAGGGCCAGATTTTCTAGGCTGAGCCACTAAGGATGTTGCTTTATGGAGGTGCCTGTCCCATATCCACATCATGTAGAGTGAGGGTGCTGCAGGAAGGCTTGTCTCTGTATATGCTCGTTAAATGCAGTCAGCAGCCTTCTTATGTCTGCTTACTGCACTGCGCCTAGATGGTTGAAGAAGGAGTATAATTTGGCTAGTATTTCAGTTTTGGATAGTTGGGTATTAGGGGGGTCAGTGTGGGTCTCACTTACATCTCCTTCCAATTCAGCTTTGTTGTCCCCTTGTCTGCTAGGTTAGAGATAATGGGACAAACCATTATCTTCTTTTCCCCTTCTCAGCCAGTGGTATTTTAGATATTTTCATATTGACGTGTTCAGAGACCTTATTACACATTGCTGGAGGAGATGAAACTTGAACCTGGGCCTCCTTGGCCAAGAAGAAGGGACGATATCTTTGTGGCACAAGCGTCCTTGGCAATATCATTGCTTTAAATGTTGCTATAACATAGCCTTTGCTTTTTTTCCCTTATCTGGCATCTCTTTTAGATAGTTTACTTCCTCAAGCTTCTGAGCTACTCTTCTACAGGCCACTCAACTGGGCTTTTAAGTGTTCACCTAATATAGGTAGAAGCACTAACACATGGTCACCTGACTGAAAGATTCAGCCTCTCTCCCTATTTATTTCAGAACCCTCTTCCCCTCCCCCATTTCTGATGAAGGGTCTAGGCCCGAAACGTCAAGCTTTCCTGCTCCTATGATGCTGCTTGGCCTGCTGTGTTCATCCAGCCCCACACCTTGTTATTTCGGATTTTCCAGCATCTGCAGTACCTTTTATCTCTGATACAATTTTAACCCCACTGTGAAGCCTCTTCTAAGGATGCCTACCCTGAAGAAGTTACCCTCCTCCCTCCGGACAAACCTCAGAGAATCTCTCTCCCACTGCAACTATCCATCTTCTATCCGCCTCCCCCTCTCTCCCTATTTATTTCAGAACCCTCTTCCCCTCCCCCATTTCTAATGAAGGGTCTAGGCCCGAAACGTCAAGCTTTCCTGCTTCTATGATGCTGCTTGGCCTGCTGTGTTCATCCAGCCCCACACCTTGTTATCATGGATATGTTTGTCTGTTTTTCCATCATTGTCTGGGTGATTTTCAAGTGTTCTTCAGCCGTAGCACAGGCTTGTGAAAGTTGCTCTTGGAATTTTGCTGTACAGTTTAATCTGGGGAGTTCCACCTTCTGTTCTGGAAACCTCTCATGAAAGAGCTTCAGAGGTCTTCACACTTAGTGCCTGAAACAAAGCAGCAGACACATTGGGTGAGTCCCTGATTATGAACATAAGAAAATCAAGTCCTTTATCCTGGTCATTGGGTTACTCATGGCAGTATTTTCGTACCATTCTAGCACCCCCATGACTGCGGGATACAATGAACACATTCATTGGGTCCCACACTGAGTTACCCATAACTTCCCGGAATAATTTGGAGGTGAAATTTGAGCCCTGAACTCAGTGGCAGACCAGACCAGATGAAGAATTGGATGAATTTCCTCACTGTTTTGTTAAAGAATGGTTGTCAGGGAAACAGCCTGCGCAACATGAGTAACCACATCCATGGCAGGAAAAATATCTGTTTTGGACAGGGGTCCCACAACAGTCTACTGTTGATGAATGGCTTTTCCAAAAGCGGGCACAGGAATCATAGCTGGAGGATTTATAACAGATTGGGAGTTACCCCACAATGCGGCAGGTATGGCAATCTCTGCAAAATCTTATGACATTCTTGTGGAACTGTGGCCATTAAAACTGCTGGGTGATGCAGACTTGACTTGTCCATGTCCCAGCATGCCCAGCTGTTGGAATCTCATGAGTTTGCTGCAGTATTTCCCCATCAGTACCTTGGCAGCACCATTATCTGGTGGTCACTGTCCACTCCTCCATTTCAGGTCAGTGAGGGAGGGTCTCCATTTTCTCACCAAGGCCTCGCTTTTAATATAGTAACATTCAGGGTCTACTCTGGCTCATCTTCATTGTGAACAGTCTGAGCCAGTATTTTCAACAGTGGGTCAAGTCTCCTGAGAAAGGTTTCAGGTAACCTGAAAACAGGGTGATCTGTTTGCAGTCCCACCTCAGGCTCCAATGGATGGGCTTGTCTAGCCATAGACTACATGACCACACAGACAGCGAAAATGCCAGACACTTTCTCCTGAGGCTGTTCCTTCTCCCTGACCTTGGCAGGATTCTCAAACACCAGTGGGGTGATATTATCTTTAACCTGAGGGGTAGGTTGAACCCATCAACAGGCAGAGTGAGGATGACTCCCATGGTGACTGTTCCTGATACATTGCTGTAGTCCAGGTTCACCCAGTAAAAGGGAATGGGCGTGTACCCTCCTTCAGTCCTTTTGATCAGTACCTTGGCACTCACTGCATTCTCTGGTGGGACAGTCACATCTTTTCCCAGCAGTAAAGTTTTGGCTGGCCCTGTCTTCACAGGCTTGTTTATCTCACTCAGAGGAAATGTGGTCATCCTTCCATACAAAATACTCAGGGATTTCTTTAACCTCATCCCCAATTGCAAGTGTGCCACTGTAAGGATTTACACTGCATTCAGGGAGCATAGCCTACTCTGCTATGCTCTCTAATAACCCCCATGACATGATAAATGTCATTGCTATTTCCCAATAGCCTCCAGACATGTCCTAGCTTTCAGCAGTTAAAACACACAGGTTTCTTGGCCTCAATTTTCATCTCAGCACCACACTTTCTGACCTGAGGAAGGATCCCAGACTTTCTCTCTCTCCCGGGAGTGCTCAGTTTCCTATCACTCTCCACCTCTACCCTTTCCATTTGGTTTGTGATGACCTGGGGCAGGTTTATTCTGCAACAGGGGTTTGTGAATTCAACACGTGAGTTTATGGATGAGCTTATAATTGTTAGACAGTGTGGCTGCCTGCCTAGATCCAGTCGCTCTCTGTACTTCTGGGTGCATTCTTATTGGGAAGAGGATGGAGTTTTTGAACTTCTTAAAGAGGATTAATTCATGGAGGCTTTCATAAGTGCCACAGGTTAAATGCAAGCTGCTTAAGCCTTTAAAATTCCAAGTACGTCTAGAATTGTCCATATGACCATTTCTTGAGGTGTATAATTTCTGATGGTGGATCTGCACCACTAACTGGTACACAGTCATAGAAAACATTTTTACTGCCTCATAACCAGTCGCACTTTCCTCATGTAAGAAGGAGTAAGACTCATGAACATTTCCTGAAAGCTTGTTCAGCAATAGTAAGGACCAGCACTAAGTCTGTCACTTTAATTGCTGTACTAACCACTCGAAAGAGATTTTAAAAAAGCCTCCGCCTCTGCCTCATCAAACCTAAGGATTAAAGGGGGAAACTAAATTGCTGTCGCCCTTAAATTTGAGCCAGTCACCTTTTCATGGAAATTCATGCTCCTCAAATCAAGCTGACTTTGTTCAAATTCCTTTTCCTGCCATTTATCCTGAAATTCTCTGTCTTAGCTCCTTGCCTATTTTCTCTGTATCTATCTTTCTTCTGTCTCTTTTTCTTTCCTCTCTCTCTTGCTCTTTCTTCTCATTTTGATGAAATTCTATTTTCCTTTGATCCAATTTTAACCTTGCTAATGGTACTTCATCCTCCTCAGTTTCCACCTGTAAACCATTAGCCACTCTTTTAAAATTTTAGTTTCCTGACTTTCAGGTGAAATTCTAATCCTAAATGCTTTGCTACATCTTTTAGCTGTTCCAGGGGCAGAACTATGAAATGCTTAAAATAACTTTCCTCTAAATGAGATAGGAATATACTGGCAACAAATATGGACATTCCTGTACTGCAGCAATGCAAACTCAAGAAAACTTCCTGCAGTTTTTTTTCTTAAATCTTGGTTTCAAAGTGACAATTTCCCAACTCAAATTATTTGATTCTTCTGTGTGGGTTCAAATCATGGGCATGAGACCAGAATTTTTGAAACCAGTCCCAGAGAAAAGTTTCCAATTTCTTCTGCTCTGTTCGGTTACTTCCAAATCATTAAGCTCCCATGTGAAGATGGATGAACTGGCTCCCTTCATTAGCTGCCTTCTTTAGTTGGACACAACAAGGGTGATTTAAGAAGGATTTCCTCCCTGGTAGATGCATTTCTCCTAATCCAAATGAATGTAGGTTTTAGCGGGACACAATTTTTAAAAAAATATGCGTATCAGTCTCTGAATCATTCATGAAGTGTAGACAGTTACAGCCATCACATTGGGTGGTACTGCACACATTAATAATGATAGTTGAAGACTCAATTTTGAGATCTTTTTCTTATTTGCTGCTTGACTGAAATTATTTTGTCCTAGCTCCTTTCAACAACAGCTGGCTGGCATGTCTGAAAGTGGTAGAGTTTCTTTTCCCGTTTTACCTGCGGTTTCGAGGTGTTTAATGGCTGTTCTTAAGCTGTGAACTTCTCAGCACATAAATCCACACGCTAATATTCAGGCCACTAACAGACTAAGATTGCAGATAACAAGGTGTAGAGCTGGATGAACATAGCAACCAAGCAGCATCAGAGGAGCAGGAAAGCCAACGTTTTGGGTCTGGGTCCTTTTCTGAAGAAGGTCCTCACAACAACAAACCAGCTTGGCGAGCCAACCAACCACAACACCCACAACTCGAGCTACAAATCTACTCTAAAACCTTAGATTGGTACATGTGTTTCCCCACTGATATCCAAAAGAAAATTCAAAGAGGTGAAAGAATAATTGTACAGAAAATTTTGAAGTGATAATATGGAATTGATTAGGGAAGAAGGTCTACCAGGCATGGGCATCTGGATAGAGAAAAGGAGAAAATTTAGGAGTAAGCCACTGATGAGGCTTGTACTGGGATACCGTAAGGACGGAAAAATAAAATTTGGGAATAATACATATTAGTTCAATTGGTATGTATAGCTTAAAACAGCAGTCTGATCAGTATATTCATTTCCAAATATTACTGTCTTTTCACTGTTTTCCCTCAGGTTGGGATGGAGCATTGCTGCTGGAAGAATTCATTGAGAGAGGCCAGTGTGCATTTATGGAGGAAATTAAAGGCAAGTATGGGGAACTTAAATAAATTTGTGGGAATTAATGATAGTTTAAAGGACAGAAGTTGTCCATTTTCAAATGATCTATAACATTCAGAGGTTGCAAGAAGGTAGCCCTGGACTGTATAAACCAGAAACAAAGATGCTGCATGATACTTTTCCTGCTACCAGGAGCATCTACTGATGCTTTGTACATTCTTCGTGCTCAGAATCTCTTTATTTGCACCTGCCTCATCTGATGCTAGAAGCAGCTGCAAGTTAGAATTCTCACTTCACATGCACAGTGAAAGGACTGTAAAGACAGAAAAATATAGCTGCAGTACATTTTTCTCACATTGGATGGCATGTTGTCCTGTGGCAGGTTTGATAGGTGGCACGGTGGCTCAGTGGTTAGCACTGCTGCCTCTCAGTGCCAAGGACCCAGGTTTGTTTCTAACCTCGACTGAGTGCCTGTATGGAATTTACATATTCTCCCCGTGTCTGCGTGGGTTTCCTCCCACAGTCCAAAGATACGCAGGTTAGATGGATTGGCCATGCTAAATTGTCCATAGTGTCCAGGGGTGTTCAGGGCAGGTGGATTAGCCAAGGGGAATGAAGAGTGATAGGGTAGGGGGATGGATATGGGTGGGATGCTTTTCAGAGAGTCAGTATGGGCCGAATGGCCTGTTTCTGCACTATAAAGATTCTATGATTTAACTGGGTGAGAGGATGACAGATCGGGATTCTGTGACCTTCCCACCTTCACCCCTTTTAAGTATGGGCCAGGAACAGCCATAGATGGCTTTTTGCCCCTCTGTCAATTGAGGCCCCTAAAGGTTCAATGAATTTCTACTTAAGAGCTTACCCCAGTGACAGGCAGGTGGTTTGCTATGCATGGAGCACACCAAGTGAAATGTAGCATGTTTCCTTGCAGGGAATCAGGGAGGTTCCTCATCAAAAAGCACTCAGCAGCTTGGCTGAGTGATCCAGCATTAGAAAGGTGGGCTGTGTCCTACTGAGAGTGAAAACCTGCCCTTGGTGCCGAAGCCCCTCCATGCTGCAGTCTAATGAACTCCTTTTCATCTGTGGCTGTGTCTGTCATCGATCTGAAGTACTGTGCAGGTGTCATACTGGGGGCAGTCACTGCCTCCCGATTTACACTAAAATGACAGGACAGGCTGCCAACTGTCATCAAACAGGGCTGACAGCCTGTGGTCCTTGATTCCAGTGGAAAGTTCTCTGCTAGTGTCTTATAAATGTCTGAATGACACAAGATGCTGTGGGACTTCTTGAGAAGACAAACTCCCTCCCCAAAGTATCTCACCAAGACTCCTGTCATAATGTCACATAGCTGTGGCTCAGTTCAGGCACTTTTGCCTCTGATTCAGAAAGTTCTGCTTCCAAGGCCCTAACTGCGTGAGTATAAACATCTAGGCAGATTTTCCAATGCAGTTCTTAAGGAATGCTGCAAAGTTTGCTCTCAAGTGACAGTAAACTATACCAGACTTGATGTGAAGAGCTGGTTGGAATCTGTCCATCTATGAGAGAGAATGAGTTTGCAGTGTCAGAATTTTGATGTCAAATAAGATTGTCTGTTGTACTTCTAATGATGACTGAACAAGCTGATTTGGAAAGACAAAGTCTGTTTCAACCGCCACCCATGGAAATGTCCCGAGCTGGTGATGGTGAATGACCTCTGCTGTCAACTTGATTGGCATACTTTTTAATGTTTCTTTAATCACATGTCGTCATGTGGCAAAGTCCTGCATGTAGACCATGCTACCTTTCACATCGATTATCAGCTACAGTTTCTCACTTGTCATGCATGATGTTGAGTGCTTTCACAATTATTTTGACAGCATCCTTGAATCATGAACTTTGAGTTCTGCTAGTCTCTTGGCACAAGGTATGTTCCTTTTTGGCATATCCTTAGAGAACAGCAATCTTTCATCCCGTGCACATTAATAAGACAGCAAAACCTTCCTTTCTGGATAGGACTATTTCATGGGTGACTTTGTCTTTCAATGTGAAAGCAGGGATGTGTGATAATCACCAGAAATGGAAGTCATCATCAGTGATGGTGGTGGAGTAGCAGGGCTGCGTGTGGGCGCATCTGCTCCCATCTGCTTTCTTCCTTTCTTCTTTTTACTTTTGCTCTTTCTTTCTTTTGCCTTTTTTTTGTTTTTCTTCTATTTAAAGACTTTTGTGGCAGGTTAGTCAGTGGCTTTGGCACGGCAGCGGGAGTGGGCCATGTATGGAATAGTGGCAGCCACCTAGTGGAGTGAGGCAGCAACAGCGGACGCAGCTTCTCCTGGCATTCGATGCGAGACTTGCAGGTTGACCGAGACTCCAGGCCGTAGTTAGGCCCAGGCGCCTGCATCGGTGGTTCCAAACACTCTAACGGAGATAAGACTTAGATTTTAAGATTTGGATGTTTTTCTTATCTTCTGGGTTCTTTTTCTTTCTGTTTTTTTTTTAATTTCTGGTTTTGTAAATGAGATAGTGCCAGAGAATGGCGACTTTGTACATTTCTCACTGCACTCATTTACTTGAATACACATGACAATAAATTCTAATTCTAATTCCAATTCATTGAGATTTTTTTTCTTGGTAAGTGTAACTTTCCAACTTTGCTGGCTTCCAGCAATGTGCTGAAGGTACAGACTTTGTGATAAGTATCTTCATCCTTAGGGTCAGATTGTTGCTTTCACATGCCTATTTTGTCAGTCAGCCAAAATTGATGGCTGCCTTTCCAATATGTATTCTGAAGTCTTCAGCAAAGGATAGAATCCAAGGCAATAGGATTTGATGATTGCTACCAGTGGTGTGTTGTTGAACTTGGCCAAAGGCAGAAACACAAGACCAAATCTGATAACCATAGTTTTGATGGGGAAGGACAGAATGACACAGGCATAGTACAGTTGATCCATGAGCCTTTGGAGGTTGTCTTCTTTCTGGGAAAATAGTACAGAATTATGAACACACATACATTCCCTGATCAGGATATGCTACACTGTTGTCTTGGTTTTCAGTTTAGATAGATTGAAGCATTTCTTGTCCGATCACATGTGGAGGCACAATCTTTCCATGTTGGCAGGGAAGGAATAGATCAGAAAGACAAAAAAAAACACTAGAAATGGGGCTAAAGGCACAGTCCTGTTTCACACCATCCTTGATCTCAAAGGTGTCACAGGTGAAAGATATTGAACTGAATAGTGTCACGATGATGGATCAGAGCCCCAAATTACTTATGGATTTTACTTCCGATGTGGGATTTTTTTCAAAAAAGAAATGGCTGCTACTGCCAACGTATAGTTTTGGGCGTAAATGCTGCATCAGTCTGGCAGAGACCTGTGTGGATTGTAACATTTGTACAGAAAGGGAAACTTCAAACAGAAAGACTAAAGAGGTAAGGAGAGACTGACCACCCACCACCACCTCAACAGAAAACTATTTCCTTCAGTCATGTTGGTGTTTTAACCTTCCACAGACATACAAAAAAAGGGGTTAAAAGCTAACTGCAATCTTAGTCTGAGATAGTAGGAACTGCTGATGCTGGAGAATCTGAAACCAAACAACAAACAACAAACAACAAAACTATGGATACGCTACGTGGATGACCCCTTCGTCATTATTAAACGGACCAAACTAGAGGAGACACAGAAACTAATAATCTACACCCTCACCAGAATCAGATTCACCAGAGAAGAGGAGAAGAACAAACAGCTCCCATTCCTGGGCAGCATGGTGGAACGCAGGACTAACGGGGAATTCCTAACAAATGTACACAGGAAAGCCACACACACTGACCAAGTACTGAATTTCAACAGCAACCACCCTAACACACACAAACAAAGTTGCATGAGAACGTCATTTAGACGGGCAACGACACACTGCAGCAGCACAGAACCACACCAAGAAGAAGAAGAGCACCTCTTCCAGGTGTTCAAGGACAATGGATACCCGAAAAACTGGGTCAGAAGATGCCTATTACACGAACAACACCAGGAAGATACTGCATGCTCTGACACGCTCATCATGCTACCTTACATCAGCAACACATCTGAACTGACCACAAGACTACTACGACCACTGGGCATCAGAGTGGCACACAAACCCACATCAACCCTACGCCAACTGCTCAACCGGACCAAAGACCCACTACCTACTATGGACGGGACCAATGTCATATACAAGATTCCCTGCAAAGACTGTGACAAACACTACATTGGAGAAACAGGAAGGAAATTAACCACAAGGATACATGAACATCAACTGGCAACAAAAAGATTCGGCCAATACTCGCTCATCTCCATCCAAATGGATAAGGAAAACCACCAAATCGATTAGGACAACACCAAGATCCTAGGACAGGCAAAGCAGAGACGAGCACAGGAATTCCTAGAAGCATGGTACTCCACTAAGAAAGCCATCAATAAACACATAGAGCTAGACCCCATATACACTCCATTGCGAAGGAAAACCAGAAGTGAGGTAATCCAGCTCAACAGACACCAGCGTTTAAATGACAGGCAGGGAAACATAACAACGCTTCAACAGAAGTTGCATTGATGATGTTACCCAGCAGGGTAATGAAATGTCTGCGGAATAACGAACCAGCTTGGCGACCTAACCAGCCACAACATTTACCAATCTGATAAGTAGCTGAAAGTCAGATCTGAGCTACTTCAGTTGTCATTCTGGTTGATTCATGTTAAATTAGACATTTGGAATTGGCAAGATTGATTGCAATTTGTTTTGTGGATTGCTGCTCTACACTTACAGGACAAGTCAAATATCAAATCATCTAAAATCTCCAGATCCCTTTTAACTTTTATTGGTTTTGACACCAATCATGGTGTACTTCTTCGTCAGTTCTCTGCCCAAATGCAGCTCTAAACCACAGTGCTACAAGAGATACGGTAAGGAGGCAGGTTCCAAATCCACTCTAGCTGGAAGAATGATCAGATCCTGTGCTGGTGACACCAATCTGATCCCCACCAGCTGTCCAGCCAAATAAACCAACTGGCAGCAACCACTACACACACCCCACCCCAACAACACCCAACACCCAGTTCTAACACCTCTAATAAATAGTTTTTGCCTTCTAGTCTTCAGGAAATTTACTATCAATATCTAAGTTTTATCCTGAGTCTAAATGTTTGAACCTAAATTGTAAACTTTCATTGTCAACTTTATCAAATGTTTTTATGGAGGTCTAGGTACATTATAATTTCCATAGTCCTCAGATGTTGATCAATGAGATTTTCCTCTACGGACCCATTTTAATGACTGTTGACCATATTTTTCATTTGGATCATTCCTGAATAACAATTTTATTACTGAAGAATAATTAATATCCCTGTAGTTTTTCAATATACATCTGCTTTGCTGTCCTTTTTGAGAGTAACAAATTCCCAGTGTTTATTGACTCGCTCATATTGATCTTTAATGTATCACCAATCTCGTTCCTTGTCTCTGTTTATACTCTATGATAACTGTGATCTCTCCTGATAACTGGATGGTTTAAACCCTATATTTTCTATCATTGTAACAGTCACTTTGGCAAACATAGAAATTTGGAAAGCTGGTGGTGTGAGTTAAGACATTTTATGGTACACTGTGTTACAAAGTTGTGCAAAGCAATCATGAATTTGAAGACAGGAAGCTAGAATTTGTTTGTAAAAATGATAGGCTGTAAAGTGCTTTCCTAAGCTTAGAAATTTATACAGAAAATGTGTTTGAGCAGCTGGGGGGGACACAGACAGTTCTGAAATTGAAACATGTATCAGTTGGCTGTGTGATTAGAAACCTTAGGCTTGCTTTGGTGTTTTGGCAACTAGCCAGAATCAGCCAATTAATTTGAACCAAGCACTTAATGATTGAAAGCCAACTGAGTTTAAATCTGATAATTTTGACAACCACAGACCAATGCTATTGTAAGAAAATTCTTAAATCATCCAAGGTATATAAAGAGAGGGTTTTTCAAAATCAGTGTGAGAGCAGCCATCTGAGAAATAAGCATTTAGCTGTCACAAGAAATAGCTAAGCTCTCTAAGAAAGTACCATCTATCCATGAAAGGTACCATGGCAATTCTAACTAAGAGTCTTCATAGAAGACTTCACAGAGAAAACATCCCTGATAGCCAGATCAGCAGAAGAAAGGTGTTTATGACTTGAGAACAGCAGAAGAA
Source organism: Ginglymostoma cirratum (assembly GCA_024137785.1). NCBI lineage: Eukaryota > Metazoa > Chordata > Chondrichthyes > Orectolobiformes > Ginglymostomatidae > Ginglymostoma > Ginglymostoma cirratum. The sequence continues at coordinate 29,249,837 of JAHRHZ010000058.1, read as the reverse complement.
AGGCTGTTTTGAGAGACTAAGTTTCAATTTATTTTCTTATTACTTGGATTTATATAAGTGGGACTTGTCGGGAATAATTAGTAGTTAAGGGGAATTGTTCAGTTTGTTAATAATTCTGTTAATTTGTTCACTGTAATGATAAAATAAATAAATTGTTACTTGTTACTTATAAAGTGAATGTCAGGGATTTTCTTTCATTTAACCTTCCCGTCTCCATAACTGTTTTACAGATTAGGCGAGGTGAGGCGAGCTTGTCTGGGTGTTGCAGGTTTAATTATTGGAAGGGGACCTCTACTCCCACCACAACAGACTGGGGGCTTGTGTTTCAATTTTAATTATCAGAAGGATTTGACCTTCCCTTCCTAACAGATTAGGGACTAAAGTCATGGATCTGGCCAATGTATGTACAGTTTAGTACCAGAGGACTGGAGGATTGCAAATGTTGTGCCCTTGTTCAAGAAGGGCAGTAGAGATGACCCAGGTAATTATAGACCAGTGAGCCTTACATCTGTTGTAGGAAAAGTTTTGGAAAGGATTATAAGAGATAGGATTTATGATCATCTAGCAAGCAACAATTTGATTGGGGATAGTCAACATGGATTCGCCAAGGGCAGGTCATGTCTCACAAACCTCATTGAGTTTTTTGAGAAGGTGACCAAGCATGTGGATGAGGGTAGGGCAGTTGACGTGGTGCACATGGACTTCAGTAATGCCTTTGATAAGGTTCCACATGGTAGGCTACTGGAGAAAATGCGGAGGCATGGGATTGAGGGAGATTTAGCAGTTTGGATTAGAAACTGGCTTTCTGAAAGAAGCCAAAGAGTGGTGGTTGATGGAAAATATTCAGCCTGGAGTCCGGTTACTAGTGGTGTGCCACAAGGATCTGTTTTGGGACCACTGCTGTTTGTCATTTTTATAAATGACTTGGACGCAGACATAGGTGGATGGGTTTGTAAGTTTGCAGATGACACTAAAATCGGTGGAGTGGTGGACAGTGTGGAAGAATGTTGCAGGTTGCAGGGAGACTTGGATAAACTGCAGAATTGGGCTGAAAGGTGGCAAATGGAGTTCAATGCAGATAAATGTGAGGTGATGCACTTTGGGAAGAATAATAGGAAGGCAGAATACTGGGTCAATGGAAAGATTCTTGGTAGTGTGGATGTGCAGAGGGACCTTGGTGTCCAGGTACATAGATCCCTGAAAGTTGCCACCCAGGTTGATAGTGCTGTTAAGAAGGCATACGGTGTGTTAGGTTTCATTGGTAGAGGGATTGAGTTCCGGAGCCGTGATGTCATGCTGCAACTGTACAAAACGCTAGTGCGGCCTCACTTGGAATATTGTGTACAGTTCTGGTCGCCCCATTACAGGAAGGATGTGGAAGTATTGGAAAAGGTGCAGAGGAGATTTACCAGGATGTTGCCTGGTCTGGAGCAAAGGTCTTATGAGGAAAGACTGAGGGACTTGGGTCTGTTCTCATTCGAGAGAAGAAGGCTAAGAGGGGACTTAATAGAGACCTACAAAATGATCAGAGGATTAGATAGGGTGGACAGCGAGAGTCTTTTTCCTAGGATGATGACGTCGGCTAGTACGAGGGGGCATAGCTGCAAATTGAGGGGTGATAGATTTAAGACAGATGTCAGAAGCAGGTTCTTTACTCAGAGAGTGGTAAGGGCGTGGAATGCCCTGCCTGCCAATGTAGTTAACTCAGCCACATTAGAGGCATTTAAACAGTCCTTGGATAAGCATATGGATGATGGTGGGATAGTGTAGGGGAATGGGCTTAGATTAGTTCACAGGGCGGCGCAACATTGAGGGCCGAAGGGCCTGTTCTGCGCTGTACTGTTCTATGTTCTATGATCTGAATGGGTTTGGACAGATTCAAACAGCCATGGGGATTAGTGCCCTATATCTTTAAACAAAGCTTTGGTGAGAAAAATCTGTTTAATTTTGGTTACTTGTGGTTGGTTAAATCAAAAGTCAGGGAAATAGCTCTTAACATTGCTGAAGAGGTTTGAGATTTGAAGATGCTTCCCAAATTTGCCAAGAAAGTTTAGAAAAACAGAGGAAGGGTATAATTTTACAATTAGCAAACAGGCTAGAATCGGGTTCAACTAGGGGCAAGAAAAATGCTGAAATTGTTAAGGAGTTAGCCAAGCATTTAGGTATACCAGAGAAACAGGAAAGTGCACTGGAGCTAGAAAAGATTAAATTGCAAATAAGACAGCTGGAGTTAGCAAATGAAAGGGAATTGAAACATTTTGAATTACGGTTACAAGCAGAGGAAAAGCAAAAAGAAAGAAAATTCACATTGAAAAAATGAAGTTGGAACTAGAAGTCAGAAGTCTTCAAATGGCAGAAGGCAAAGTACAAGATAGAAAAGAGGATGAGCAAACTCATCGTAGCCAATTGCCAAGTAGGGATATATACAAATATGTCAAAATATTACCAATATTCAATGAAAAAGATGTAGAAGCCTTTTTCATTTCCTTTAAGAAATTGGCTAACCAGATGAACTGGCCAGAGACTGTATGGGTAATGTTAATTCAGACCAATTTGGTAGGCAGGGCTGGTATGGTGCTTGCAATGCAATCGGGGAGGTGTCAGGAGACTATGAAGGGGTGAAACAGGCTATTTTGGATGCTTATGAATTGGCACCAGAAGCATATAGACAACAGTTCAGAAAAATAAAGAAGGAACCAAATGAGACTTGTGTTGAGTTTGAAAGAATTAAACACAGCAACTTCGCCAGATGGGTGACAGCATTTAAGATAGAAAAGACATATGAGGACCTTTGAGAGATTATTCTGCTGGAGGAGTTCAAAACTCACTTCCAGAAATGATAAAAACTCATGTTGAGGAACAGAAAGTTAAAAACAGCGAGAAGAGCTACTGAGATGGTGGATAAATGCGCAGTTGTGCATAAATTGAAATTTAGCTACTGACAGCAATTTCATTCTGTGAGGAATAAAATTTGGGAGAAAGGGAGATCCTTGAATGAAAAACAAAAAGTAGATCACACTGGGAACCGTTTACCACAGGCAAAAAAAGAAAACCAAGAGGGTGAAAAGGAGGTGAAAGCCCTCAGGTGTCTCCACTGTAATGGAGCGGCACATGTAAAGTCACAGTGCCGGTGGTTTAAGAAAGGCACTGGGAAAAAAGGATGTGGTAAAAGAGGCTAAACCAGTGGAATTAGTAGAAGTAGTGAAGGAAATCCTGAAAAAAGTTAAGGAGCTGCAGGAGAGTGCATAGCCTACTCACGGGTTGGATAGTGAGTTGGTGCCCTATCTCTACAAAGACTTCTCCTTTATAGGTAAGATTTACTCGGGAAAAACAGGGGGAGAAGGTAAAAACATTAAAATATTGAAAGATATGGGACCTAACCAGTCTCTAATAGTAAGAGATGAAAGTATTCGCACTCTTTCTGAAATGTTACCTGAGAGAGTGGTAATCTGTGGAATAAATGGAGAGAGATTTAGCAATCCACTGTGAAAGATCAGGATAGAAAGTCTAATGAAGACTTGGAAAATGACAGTGGGAGTGATTGAAAGAGTGTCTACTTCAGGGATACAGTTTGTTCTTGGAAATGACCTAGCAGGATCAAAGATGGGAGTGACACCCCTCGTAGTGGAGAAGCTGAAGGAAAACCAGGGAACTGAGGAGTTAAAAGAAAAATACCCTGGAATTTTTCTGGACTGTGTGGTAACAAGGTCCCACATTCATAAGTTAAAGCAAGAAGGAAAAACCAAAGAGAGAGGCAAGGAGTTGAGGTCCAGTTAGCTGACATCCTGTTTGATGAAAAGGTAAAAGAATAATATGAAAAGGTAGAGGATCAGGCAGAGGTATTTTGTTTTGAAAGATTAATGGAATTACACCAAAAAGATGAGACAATAAAACATTTTTTCATAAAACCTACTCAGAAAAGGAATCAGAATGTATTCCTGAATGCTATTATCTAAAGGATAGAATCCTAAGGTGAAAATGGAGAGGTAGGTTAGTGTAGAGGAGAAAGGGGCGGAAGTTCATGAAATTGTGTTGCCAGTAGAACACAAACAGGAAGTATTGTGGCTAGCACATGAATTACCTGTAGGAGGTCATCTAGGAGTGAAGAAGAAGAAGATACAAAAGCATTTCTATTGGCCTGGATTACATAAATATGTGGTTGTATTTTGCTGTACCTGACATGTATCAAATGGTAAGAAAGCCACAGGCAGTAATAAAACCAAAGCCTTTGATGCCAATTCCCACATTTGAAGAACCTTTCATGTGGATTATTATTGATTGTGTAGGTCCCCTCCCTAAAACCAAAAGTGAAAACCAGGATTTGCTAAAAATAAAGGATGTGTCTACTAGATTTCCGGAGGCAATTCCATGACAGAATGTGAAGGCAAAACGGGTTGTGGAGGAGTTGCTTGCTTTCTTTACCCATTATGGACTACTAAGGGAGAATCAGTCAGACCAAGTGCCCAGTTTTACTGCCAAACTATTTAAGGAGGTCATGGATAGTTTAGGCATACAACACTTTAAGTCAAGTGTGTACCATCCTGAATCCCAGGAGCATTGGAAAAGTGACATCAGTTCCTAAAGGCCATGCTGAGGGCTTATTGCCAAGATTACCCAAATGATTGGGATAAAGGCATCCCATTTACATTATTTGCCATTAGCGATTCCCCAAATGAATTGACTCAGTTTACTCCATTTGAGTTGATATTAGGACACAAAGTAAGATGGCCTTTAAAATTAATTAAGGAAAAGTGATACGTGTGAAATCAGAGATCTCACGGTTGGATTAAGTATCTGAGGTGAGAGGAAGATTAAACAGACTAGGTAATTAGCTAGATAACATCTGAAGGTGGCGCAGCATCTAATTCAGCAAGAAGCAGATAACTCTGCAATTTGCCCATGGGGATAAAGTATTGGTGCTGTTACCAGTGGTAGGAGATCCCTTCAAAGCAAGGTTTAGTGGTACTTATCAGATTAAGAAGAAGCTGAGTCAGGTAAATGATCTGGTAAACATGCCAGGTAGGAAAAAAACTTTATCGGGTATATCATGTGAATATGCTGAAACCTTACTATGAAAGGGACCAGAGAAACAGGTATTAGTTACTGCCCTTCAGAGAGAGAAATCAAATCCAGATGATTTGGATTTTGATGTGCCTCAAAATAAGTTAAATAATGAGGAAGTCCTTGGAGAATGGGATAGGATAGTGAGCTATCTGTCTTAGGAACAGTGACCTGAATTGAAAGGCTTGTTGCAGCGATATGAGGACACATGTAGGAATAGAATGGGGAGGAATAATATCACACTACATGAGGTCGACATAGGGAATGCTGGCCCAATAAAATAACACCCCTACAGCCTTCATCCTCTCAAACCTGCACAGGTACAGAAGGAAGTGGAAGTGATGCTCCAAGAAGACATCATCGAGCAAAGTCAAAGTGTGTGGAGGTCACCAATCGTGTTGGTTCCAAAACCTGATGGTACTCAATGATTCCGCATGAATTATCAGAAGGTCAACACCATAACTAAATCAGACTCATACCCAATTCCAAGGCTGGAAGACTCATGGAAAAAGTTGGAAAAGCCACTTACATCATAAAGTTAGACTTACTTTGTGGTTACTGGCAAGTACCTTTGTCAGAGAGAGTGAAAGAAGTTTCTGCATTTGTAACCACAATTGGGCTGTAGCAATTTAAAGTAATGCCTTTGCAATGAAGAATGCACCAGCCACATTTCAAAGACTTATATACAGAGTTGTGGTAGGATTGTCTAATTGTGCCATCTACGTAGATGACTTAGTGATCTTTAGCCACTCATAGAAAGATCACATGGTGCATTTGACAGAACTCTTTGAAAGACTACGAGCGGACAAACTGGTTATAAGTTTAGCAAGAATCAAATTTGCAAAGGCAGACGTGATGCTCTTGGGACACAACATCGGTCATGGAAGGATGCCCAAAGGAACATGAAAAGAAAGGCCATCAAGAAATTTCCAAGACCATCCTCGAAGAATTATGTGTTTCGCTTTTTGGGACAGAGCGGATTCTACCGGAAGTTTGTACCAAACTTTAGTAGCATCGTGGCAATGCTGATGGATTTTCAAAGAAGAACAATGCCAGGAGGCATTTAAAAATTTAAAAGCCGTGTTAACCAGCGCACCAGTTTTAGCCACACCAAATTTCTTGAAACCCTTTAAGGTTGCTATCAACTCCAGCGATGTAGGGTTTGGAGCTGTGGTGATGCAGGAGGATGGGGATGATGGTGGAATTGAAAGACCAAGTGGTTATTTTTCAAAGAAACTCAAAACCCACCAGAGAGAATCCTCTACTATTGAAAAGAGTTATTGAGTTTGGTACTGGCCTTACAACATTTTAATGTTTATGTTACAAACAATGTTTTAGAGACTGTTGAGTATACAGACCATAACTCTCTCAACCTTTTCGGAAAGATTTCAGGACAAGAATATGAGGCTATTTCATTGGAGTCTCATGTTACAGGCTTTTAATTTACATATTGTACATGTTACGGGTCATAAAAAAGTCACTGCAGATGCGTTATCGCGGGTTTAAAAGAAAATGAGTAGATGAGATAGAACTGGTATGGTCCAATGTTATATATTTATACAGAATTAGTATGTAAGATGTAACTTTAGGTTACTGACCTATGTATCTTGTGATAATGGTGTTAAGATTTAACGAAAAAGATGAAGCTACTGTTTCATAAAAATAGTTCTTCTTTTCCTTAAAGGGGGAGGTGTTACAAAATAGTGTAGAGCAATCCTGGAAGGCAGGAAGCTAGAATTTGTTTATAATAATGATAGGAGGTAAAGTGTTTTTCTAAGCTTAGAAATTTATACAGAAAATGTGTCTAAGCAGTTGAAGAGGGAACAGACAGTTCTGAAATTGAAACATGTATCAATTAGCTGTGTGATTGGAAACCTTAGGCTTATTTTGATGTTTTGGCAACTAGCCAGAATCAGCCAATTAATTTAAACAAAACACTTAGTGATTGAAAGCCGATTGAATTTAAATCTGATGGTTTTGACAACCTTGGACCAATGCTATTGTAAGAAAATTGATATGTCATCCAAGGTATATGAGGAGAGGGTTTTTGAAAATCGATGTGAGAGTGAACTGTCATCCAAGAAATAAGCATTAAGCAGTCAAAAGAAACTGCTAAGCTCTCTAAGAAAGGATGATCTCTCCATAAAGGTACATTGGCACTCGTAGATAAGAGTCCTTACAGAAGACTTCGCAGAGAAAGCATCCCTGATAGTCAGATCAGCGGAAGAAAGGAGTTTGTGACTTGAGAACATAGAAAAAAGGCTCTGAGAAACTGAGTTTTAATTTATTTTCTTATTATTTGGATTTATATAAGTGTGACTTATGTTTATTGAAACAGTGTACCAGTAGAATTTAAATCAGTTAGGGAATAGTTAGTAGTTAAGGGGGAATTGGTCAGTTTGTTAATAATTCTGTTAATTTGTTCACTGTAATGATAAAATAAATAAATTGTTACTTGTTACTTATAAAGTGAGTATCAGGGATTTTCTTTCATTTAACGTTCCCGTCTCCAGGACTGTTTTACAGATTAGGCGAGGTGAGGCAAGCTTGTCTCGGTGCTGCAGGTTTAATTATTGGAAGGGGACCTCTACTCCCACCATAACAGATTGGGGGCTTGTGTTTCAATTTTAATTATCACAGAGGTTCAACCTGCCTTTCCTAACACACTGCATCTGTTTCAGGAGAAAATCTACCAACTTGTAGGATCTTGTTCCATGGGCTGCACGCGGGATTGGGTGAGTAGCACCAGGATACAGATCAGAGATGGCTATAGGGGATGCCAAGTGCCACATGGATCTCTGCGATTTTGTTCCAGTTGTTTGCTTATGTTTGTGACCCTTCAGCCCTCAACCCCATAACCATTCTTCATTCCATCATGTGCTAACTCAAGCCTCTCCACCTCGGTGATTACCCAGACCTGGTATAGTCCCCATTAACTTAATGTTAACTTATTACAACCCATAGCCCACTCACTCAATGGACTCCTATTGCCCCACGCCAATATAATGTTAGCTCATGCCAACCCATCCAATACCCTCAATCTTTGTACTATCAGTGCAAACTCACCCAGTATCTGCCAGGTCAGATCCTAGGAGCCATCTGGAGGTGAAATAAATTAAAGGCCTAAGTATCAATTACAGCTTTTACATTTTAAAAATAAGGCATGAAATCCCATTTAAATATTTTGAATCTCCTCAGGTGCTTAATTTTTTGTAAAAACAAATTAACGTATATTAATAATTCTGCTTCGATCAAACTGTGAACTTGGAATTCTACCTGTTGTGGGAGTTATACCTTATGGGAAATAATGAAATCTTCACAATGACATAATAATAACCCTTATGGAAATTGCAACAATCAACCATTGAAAATAGAGCATTTTTCATCCTTGATTGCTACTGGCAACAATACGCAACTTATAAAGGGCTGGAGTTTGAAAAGACTTCATGTCAAAGACGTTTTTTGCTCTTCAAGAATATTCGATTGATTAGAATAGATTGATTAGATTTATGCCTTCAAAAATTTATGAATAATATATCTTTTCTGATTAGTTTCATACATGCCATCATTGCTGTCGAGTCCATTGGTTCTTTACATAGTGTACACTGGGTAAATGGGCATGAGTTGGCATGAAGGATAATAAGGACCTTAGGGAGTAGGTGGGACATAATTTAACACTTATTTGACATGGGGCTTATAAGGCATATTGGGGCAGTTGGGGCTGCATGGGTTGGCACGCAGAGGAGTGACTAACACCTTTAGAAATTACATAAGAACAGGTTCCTGAAAACACACCATGGTTTATGAATCCTCTGAGATCCATGAACCACGAGTCATTAAAAGTTGTCCGAAATTGAGGCCACTGTGCCAATCCCTGTGATAGAACCAGCCAGATCAGGGGTGCAAGAACGGGGTTTCTTCCCCCCAACCTTGTCCCAGGCATTGCGAACCTGGATAAAAATGAACAGGACTGCAGATGCTGTAAATCAAGAACAAAAACAAAGTTTCTGGAAAAGCTCAGCAGGTCTGGCAGCATCCATGAAGGAAAAAACAGCGTTAACGTTTTGGGTCCAGTGACCCTTCCTCAGAACTGGGGAAGGATCACCAGACCCTAAATGTTAACACTGCGATCCTGGAATTCAGTCCCACCTGTTATTTATAAACGTCTTCAAAGATCTGCTGATTCTGCAAAAATCCAGTCCTATATAACATTGTTTAGCTTTAGTTTTATTTTTGTTTCAATTGATTTATTTGTTTGCACCATTTCCTGCATTTTCTATTTTTGCCAGCTGCTTGGAAAACGGCTTTCACATCTGTGATGAATTGTAAGTCAAGAGAGTTATTGATGAACAATAGGTGTCTGTTATAGGGATTATTTGTTGTTTGTAGAACTGCTTGGTGTTAGGGATGGAAGTGGCCAGAATTTAGCAGCGACGTGGTTTAACTCCCTTTGCATTCCAAAATTAGGCCATCCCACGTGTCTGGGAATTTGTGTGTGCCGCTGCAGCTGTCCTTGATAATATCAGGTCCTTCTGCTCTTACCCACGTGTCACTTCTCCTCCTCTAAGCATGCGCTGTAGTCAGCACCTTCTTCATCCTTGCATAGCAGCTCCCATTGCTTTACAATGTTGTGCAAGACAGAGCAGATCATGAACTAGGTTGGCAGAATACTGAAGGGTGCACCCAGATTTCATTAGGTACCTCGCTCATTCACATCTTTCTTCACTTTGGCAAACATAAGCAACCTGTGAGATATAGGTCAGCAGAGTGCAAGGTTCTGCAAATATTTTCCATGAATTCCAGAAAGAAGCCAGAGACATGACTTTGAAAGCCACTGGCAAAACTTCCCCACTTAGTTCACTAAAGAACAGACCATCTTCTGGGGGCTGCCAAGGTCAGTGAGTACCTGAGACTAGACAGAACCAAGGATAGCACTTCCTACAAGTTGCACCACTCTGTCCTGTCCTGTGGAATAAAGAGAAGGCTGCTGTCTTGTCCGGTGCTTTTGGAAGCTGGTAGCCACCACGTTCTTCACCTGATATCCGAGCAGCACTGCCTGAACTGAGATTTAACATTTGGGAAATGTCGACCAGAGCCAAAAACACCCAAAAGTAGTAAAAGTGAACAGCTAACCTAGTGGAAATCATCCCCAAAGTATTGAGAATTGCTTCCAATTTAGTAAAAGCTCACCCTCAGAACAAGTCCTGTGAGCAAAAGTCTTTCATTCAACCAAGAAAGCAAAAGTGAGGTCCAATAATTTAAGTTTAATTTTTTTTGTCTGTCATTTGTTTAGCACCCTCTGATCCTGCTGTCTTATTAGCTTGATATCACTGGTAAATTTAAGGAAACTTGGGAAACCCATGCAAACATATTCAAAGTTCAAATCCTGAGTGAAAGGTGCCATCAATGACCACTTTATGCATTATAATTGCCAGCTTACCACTTCCTCTTGCAGCTGAACACGCTGAAGTTAAAGGAGGAAGTCAGCAGGTGCATGTTGGATTTCCAAAGCAGCATTTGTTTCAGTCCTTTCAACCAGCTGCCTAATCCAATATGCACTCAGGCTAAAACTGCCCCCTTCAATATCTTCTGGGTCAGGCCTTGAAGTGCAAAAAAGTGGTCACAGATAAGGATACTGAACACATACTTGTATTATTTTCATATCATGTGGTGCTGCTTAAAAGGGTGTTACGTGGTCTCTGACTTTGGATATTGCTTAAGAAGTATTGTCACTGAGCATTATTACCATGATTTCTATAGGTTGAAATTTTGCTAATTGTGGTAGCATTGCTTTATACTACAGATTTTATCATATTGAATGAGGAAGTCTATCAGTCGATCTTACTCCTTTGGAACTCTACCTCATTTTACACATATGAGTAATTGTGTCCAATATTTTCTTTATTTTCATTTGTAACAGCTCAGCATTAAATGGATTACGATGCACCCTAGAATGGCAGCACTAGTTTTCAGTTCCCTTCGCTTTATACCAGTATATGAGTGGAGAGGCATAAGGTATCAGTAAGGAATTACATGTCCCTAGTAACCCTTCATATTTTGGAAACTGGATCAAAATAAGTTTTGCTACCAAGTCATGCTACAAGATGTTTATTGCTTTCAAAGAGTCATTGTAAGTGCCATAAAACTGCTTATTCTTAACTTTTTCCTAAATTTTGCTTCTGGTAATCTCGGATCTTAATGAACTAGATAAACAAGCTTTTAGCCTGTCAGGGTGGAATTTACATGTCAGACAGAGACATCAAAAGTATGTTGTGATAAATCATATTATTCCTGTTGCACGTATCACTAATAAGCATGTTCATTCATCATCCAAGGCACACAAAATATTTTATGCGTAATGTGATGTTCATAGAGACGGTCAGAAATCACATGTTATAGTCCAAGAGGTTTATTTGAAAACACAAACTTTCGGAGCTTCACTCCTTCTTCGGGTGTTAGTGAGAGAGGTAGTATCAGACACAGAATTTATAAGTAAAAGATCAATGCGTCACACTACCGATGAGGATGTATTAAACAAACCTAAGGTGCTGTTCAATCTTCAATCAGTTAGAAGGTTTTAATTGATTAATACATATATGCTTTTGTACTATGGTAGGGATGACCAAGAATGAATCTCCTTGACAGAGGAGCTGCCCTTGCTCTTGACTGTTTAGGCATTAAATGTATAAATGGCCACACCAGCTCAGTCAACAGTTTGCCAAACGTACACTGCCTGCCGCAATGTGGACCTTTCACGGCAAAACCTGAATGGGAAAATTATAATAAACAGAGAGTGACAAGTGTTAGTAGGTGGAATGTTTAATGATGAGATTTTATTGCATGAATGTTCTATGATAAATATATAGAGAATACAATGGAGGACCACCAGATTAATCTCTGGGATGGTAGGATTATCTATTGAAGGCGTTATTTAATGACGGAGGATAGACGAAATTGTGTCTCCATTCTCAAGAGTTTTGAAAAATGTGGTGATCTCATTGAAACTTACAAAATTCTTCAGTGTTAGGCTGGATGTAGATTGAATGTTTCCCCTGACAGGTGATCCTAGAAATGGGGAACATGAGTTGAAAATATTCTTAGATGATTGCTTGATCTCGCATGTTCCACCCTCCTTAAACTCAGCCTATGTAAAGTTCTACTGATCATATCCCAGATCACACTAAGTCCTACTTACTTTTCACTCTGTACTTATTGACCTATGAAACCTCCTGGTCCAGCAAATTGTAAATTTCAATTCTCAACCTGTAATCCAATCATTCCATTTCTCCCTATATCTGCAACCTCTTCAAGAGCTATTACACTCTGGAAACGCTGTATTCCTCCCATTCTGGCCTGCCACATATTCCTAATTTCTTTACTCCATTATTTATGGCTATGCCTTTGACTATCTAGACTCTAGCTCTGGGATTTTCTCTTTAAACATTGCCATCTCCTTACGTCTGTCTTCTCCTCTATGAAAATCTTTTAAACCTATACTTTCGACCAAATTTTTGGTGCAGACCTGAGTATCACCTCTTCAGTTGATATCACATTTTGTCTGATAATGACCTGTAAAATTGTCTTGGATGCTTTATTAAAGATTTAAATGAAAGTTGTTATTGTTGTTATGCAGAAGCATTTCGTAGTCAAATTAATTGTCTAAAAATTTAACATTGGTATTCCGACAGCATAACAAAGGCTTGTTTTCGTGTATTGCTATTCAGGGAGAAAAATGTCCCAAGGTATTTCACAGAAGAATGGCAAAATAGGCAAGGTTAGGAAGGGAGTCCAAAGGGTCAAAAGATCTAAAAGACCAGTTTATGATGACCTTAAATGTGGAAAGTGAGAGGTAGAGAGGGCAGGGGAATTTACAGATGAGAGTTTTTGGATATGACACCTGGATAGCTGTGGCTCTGATGCTGAAGTTAAAAGAGAAGAGATGCTCAAGATTATGATGGAAGTTACAAAGATTGGGGACATTAGAATTGGGATTGGCTTTTGTATTTCTAATAGTGACTGAAGGAAATTACATTTTGCTCAAATCACACACAACCTCCACCAACTAAAGTGACAAAGGTGATGTGCACATGGGGACACCATAATGTGTGACTTCCCTACCAAATCACACATCATAGAACCCCTACAGTGCAGATAGAGGTCATTCAGCCCATTGAGTCTGCACTGAACCTCCAAAGAGCGTCCTACCCAATCCCAGGCCTCCCTATCCCTCTTACCCTGCATTTACCACAGCTAACCCTCCTAGCCTGCCCATGCCTGGACACTACAGGATACTACATGGCCACCTAACCTGCACATCTTTGGACTGTGGGAAGAAACTGGCAGAAACCCATGGGGAGAAAATACAAACTCCCCACAGACAGTCACCTGAGGCTGGAATCAAATCTGGGTCCCTGTGGCTGACCACTGCTAGCCACTGAGCCACCATGCCACCCAGCTGTTCAATCTAGATACATACCATCATAGCATCATGGTCACTGGGTCAAAATACTGGAATTCCCTATTGTGGGCGTCTTCCAGAAACTCAAGATTAAAGTGTACTACCACCTTTCTAAAGCTGGCTAGTGATGGGCGAGGCTGGTTTTGGAACATCTTGAAAATGAATTTTAAAAAACAAAAACAGTGAGACATTTGGAGAAGTTGCTTGATGAGGTGGAGAAGTAAAAGCTGACCCAAACAAGTCAGTGACAAGGCTACGGAAATCATTTATTCCCACTTTAACTTTTTGAGAAGTTAATGAGGACAAAATACATCCAGGTTCCCTGCTGAAATTCTCAGCCACAGATCCATACTTGACAATAACCATGATGAAAAACAGATGTTACCATATGCAAACTGATACTGCTCATGTGCAGGGTGCTTCAATTATTTTTAATAATAAACACTGTGTGTGAATGAATCACAAGCCCCAGCATTAACGCTGAATACAACATGGGATGCCATTAAAATGATGTAACAAGGGGTGTACTCAATTCAGTGGTTTCAATATAGTTAATATAACGTGGAATTCTGTAGTTAATAAAACACAGATTATTGTGTGTTTGCTAATTATACCAAATTTCAATTGAATGCTGCAAGGTTTAGCTAATGATATTGTGGTCTTGCTCTTTCATATGCTTTCAATAAATACGTGTCATCTGTTACTATAAGGGTTTTGGTTTGATTTAGGGTTAGAATAGCTGACCACATTTATCTATAATCATATATTTATGCCTTCATGTTCATCACTTATTTTTGACTTCCTGGGTGCAGCAATGCAGAAGATAGGCTTGTGCTTTATGAGTATAATTGCTGTTTTGATTTGAAAGCATTCATTGCACCAACACTGAATTAGTAATAGCTCTAATGGACCATTTGATTGCACTCAGTTACTGAAATGAGCTTTGTTTTGCTCTAAATAAGTGAGGGTAAAATTATTCTGCTGGCAATTAGAGGATGCTTAACAGGGATCCTCCAAGTTTTGCCATACAACTGTACAACATGTGTTGACTGATGTACATCACATAAAGCTTGGTTAAGATTTGGCATTTCATGCCTTTAGCTACTGCAGTTTTCTTTCCACCTCTCACCATTACCAACCCCCCAACATCACACGCCACACCACTTCACTGTCAATAGCAACTCTTGTTGTGATACAGGCACTGGTGATCCTTCAGAATCTCATCCAATTGCTATTTTTCATATATGAAACGAAACACGAATTTCAGCAGGTTCTTCAACTTTGCAACAGGAATGGGTGAACCGTAAGGAATGAAATGGATGGACATTATGGGGGACATCACAGTTATCACACACCTTAAGCTAGATTAATAAGACGGATATCTTGAACAGGAAATTTAGATAATTGTTTCCTTTTTCCAACCTACAATAAACTAAGGTTCATAATGCTCTCACAGCTGCTCTGGTTGAAACATCTCAAATCAGGTAGATTAAGGATTGAAGCTAGGACCTGTATAACTAAGTGACTCAGTGCTACACTGATACAGGAAATCCAGGTATGACCTTCGTAAGGCCACTAGAGATGCCAATAAATGATACCAAACTAAGCTTGAGATTCAGACCAAGCAAACAAACACCCATCATTTGCGGCAAAGCTTACATGACATAACAGGCTACAAAGTGAAGGTGAACAGAATCATGGACAACAGTACAACCCATATCCCGACAAGCTCGCTTTGAACTGAAGGCCAGTGAAACAATGCCACCTATCCTAACAGCTGGGATGCACCTGTACCACCATGCCACAGCCGTAGGTCAGCCTTCTTGACAGTGAACCCATGGAAAGCGACTGGCCTGGATGGCTGTGCTCTCAGATCCTGTGTGGACCACCTGGGTGGAGTATTCGCAGACATCTTTAACCCCTTCTTTCTATGATCTGAATTCCCATCATCCCAGTGCCAAAAAATCATGCAGCGTGCCTCAATGACTACCACTTGCTTGATCTGACCTCCATAATTATGAGGTGCTTTGAGAGGTTAGTCATAGCTCACATCAACTCCAATCTACCAAATTGCCTTGATTCTTTGCAGTTTACCTATCAGTGCAATAGGTCCACAACAGACACAATCTCCTTGACCCTACACTCATCCCTGGGACATCCAATAACCAGGATACCTACATCAAGCTCCTACTTATTGCCTACAGTTTCGCCTTCAATACTATAATTCCAAATAAACTCATCTCTGAACTCCAAGACCTAAGTTTTGACTTCCCCCTCTGTAACTGGATCCTTGACTTCCTGACCCATAGAACACAATCAGTAAGAATAGGTAACAACACCTCCTTTACATTACCTATGATTGCTGTGTCCCACAAGGCTGCGTACTTAGCCCCCTTATACAGTCCTTACACATTCACGACTGTGTGGCCAAATTTTGCCCCAGCTCCATTTACAAGTTTGCTGACAACACTACCGTTGTCGGTCAGACCTCAAACAAAGATAAAGCAGAATACAGGAAAGAGATCGAGAGCTTAGCAGTATGGTGTAAAGGCTATACTCTCTCCATCAACGCCATCAAAATGACGGAGCTGTTCATTGACTTCAGAAAGAGGAGTGGAGGGCATGCTCCTATCTGCATCAATGGTGCTGAGGTAGTGATTGTCGAGAGTGTCAAGTTCCTGTGAGTGACGATCACCAACAGTCTGTCCTGATCCACCCACATTGACACGATGATCGAAAGTGCACAACAACAACTCTACTTCATCAGGAGGTTAAGGAAATTTGCCATTTCCACAAGGACTCTTACCAAATTTTCTTGATGCACCACAGAAAGCATCCTATCTAGACCCATCACAGCATGGTTTGGCAACTGGTCCTCCCATGACTGCAAGAAACTACAGGGACTCATCAACACAGCCCAGTCCATCACTCAAACTAGCCTCCCATCCATTGACTCCATCTATAGTTCCTGCTGCCTCAGGAAAGCAGCCAACGTAATCAAAGACCCCTCCCACATTGTTTATACTCTCTTCCACCCTCTTCTGTAGGGCAGAAGATATAAAAGTTTGAATACTGCGCCACCCAAAGGGAATGGAGAATGCAGGCAATGATTCCAATACTTCTCATAAATGGCCCAGTTGAGATGGATTCTGAGACCTTTACACTTCTTGATCACATGCTATGATAGTGATGATAACACCAGCTTGCCTCTTGAAGGTATACCACATACTAACTGTGAGATGTAACACAACAGATGTGTAAATGGGTTCCCCATTGCCTGCAAACTAACAGAGAACCCATCATTATAGTCCCACTGATTATTTCTAATATCTTGTGAAATTTTCATCATTTTATGTTAGACATGTCTATTTTTCAAAAAAAAATCCTACATTCTGCACAGTTGCAATAGCAATTTGCATAATGCACCATCTGTTTTCCATCATGATGGTTGTCAGACATGTGTCTACGCTGGAATTACAGCAACAAACAAATGTTTTTTTCAGTTAATTGTTCACATTGTTAACGGTGAGTGTTGATTTTCAGGGAATTAAATGCATACCTGATATAGAGAAATTTATGTGAAGTTCCCTGTGGCACAATCCTTCGTAGTTAATCTAGGATAACACTCATCAGTGTCTCCTGGTACTAATCCTACTGATCTCAGTGGAGGCTCCTAATTAAAATGGAATATGAGAAGTAAATGCAACTGCAGGTTTATCACTCGCCTCATATAGCTGGAGTTTGAGTCACCTCTACACCATTTGATGAGTTATCCAGTTCCCTGTTCCAGACTCTGACCATATCACTGCATTCCCATTGGTAAAGAGCATAATTAAGAATTTCCTTTTAAAAATAATCCCTTTCTTGAGGGCCACTGTCATATTCTTCCATCTGAAAACCACATTGCCTCAAGTTAGTTGGGGGACTGACTTTCACAGATATAATATTTCCTTATTAAGCTAGACAAGTAGCAAGTCACTGCAGAAGGGAGATTCTAGTCCTCACAAAGCATGCAAAAAACATCAGAAACAGTTGTGAATCAATGAAAATTGTTAAAATTAGAGGCCTGAAATTCAGGGACAGGGTTTAACCACAGCTGTGCGAGTGTAATGAAATGGAACTCCACCTACTCAAATTCACAAATGCTGACTTCATCTCAAATTCTACAGATAGGGTCATTTCAATTATTGGAATGAAAAGGGAAGAGAACCTTCTAATAGAGATGGCAGTATAATTTTAACAGGTAATAAATCCTTTCAGATTAATAGCCTTTAGCTTCCAGACTTTTGGACCTCGTTTGGACATTTGCTAGCACTCATTTGACCCCAGTTCCCTTATGACCTATAAAGGATGTATTGGGAATTTCCCATTAACCTTAGGAACTTCCCCGACATGTTTTTCTGCCACGGATATATCTTTCACTCACCAGAATTTCTGACCTTTGCAAATGGGGAGAATCCAAATTCTTAGCCTTGAAGTAGAAATATCTATCTTCTGTCTTTCCACGTTGTAGGATTTCTGGATTTGGCTTAGTGTTATTAATTCATGGGCAAAAAATTCACTTCTAAAATACTGCAGGGTGATTTACAATTTAAATAATTGTCTTGAGAGTGAAGAAAGCTTGCTATTGCTGATTTAATTCAACACGCGCTCTGAATTAAGTAGCATTCTACAGTTCCTTAGCTTTTGCTCATACTTGTTGATCAAATCCTACATGTTTCAGATCATCAAGGTTGTTAACTTGCATGATAGAAAAATCACATGTAAGCTGCAAAGGCCATTCAGAGCTGTAAGGGCTAACAAGCACGATATGCAATGCTCTGTATGAAGGTTTGATTTCCTTCGATGGTCCCAAAATAGTGATATACCAGAAATAATGAGCTAATTTAGCTGTGGTGTAAGGTCTTAAACACAGGTGTAATTCTTGTATGATGCTTTACATAATTGACTGTAAAAGTTTAACAAAACATCAATTTTACTAGCAATTAATGATGGTATCCCTTGATTGAATACTAGGAAAATGTAACTGACTCCAAAGTCCAAGTATCCAAGCCAAATCTTCATTCATCTCTTGACTGAAGGAAACTTGTGATGTATTGCAGGTGTGTGTGTCCAAATAGGCACTATTTAAGGGTACAGTTATTGAAAACCTTAATGTTCTCCATTTTGTCTTCAAACAGAAGGACAAAATACCTGAACAAGGATCCGCTCCTAGATTACCCACGTTACCCACGTTATGCCTGTTGGTATGTGTTATGAAGGAGACACACTGAGACCGAGCATAGATTTCCTTGTGCCATCATGAGCAAAGAGGATGTGAAATGGCCATTGACTTCCCTAGGGTGAAGGAGTAAAGAGGTGTTCTTATCCGAAATTGTTGGGTTCTGTGTGAATTTTGCAAAGCTGCTACAGAACATGAATGTTTTTTCAGCTCCCTCCCTAACACCATGGAGAACCAAGGAAATATTCAGTCAGGTAACTGAAATTTTGGTCAAAGAAGTAAGTTCTTTTGTCTCAAAGGAGAAAAGGCAGACGGTATGGGGAGGATATTTCAAAGCTTGGGGACTATGCAATGGAAGGCAGAGCTACCCATGGTGGAGCAACTAAAATGGAGAAACATTTGTCAAGCAACATAACAAAGGTTTTGTTTGATCTTGATCAATTTATTTCACTTAGTAAACAAAAATGTCAGTGAAAAATGAGAAATAGATATGTAGACAATCTTGATGCTTTGAGAGTGATCAAATGAGGTGTAGAAATTGTTTGATTCATGGAATTAAACAGCAACCTTTAGCAGAAGAAGAAGATGCACTTTCTTTACAATGAATGCATAAAATGGTGAATCTGTGGAAAATTTCCAAAGATCTGTTGCTCTTTGTGGGAAGTGCATTATGAGAATTCCTTTGCAATGGTTAAAGCACATATGATCTTTTTCTTTCTGAGGGAGGTAAAATATAACATGATTTTACTGCTCTCAAATACAATTTTCTATCAATAAGAATAATTTTGGTATTTTCTGCTCCTAACAATGGACAGTGTCCTTACTGTGAACGTGAAGTTGGAAAACCTGTGTCCATTTCTAAATATAATGCCGCACATGAAATATGCTGCAGATCTTCATGTGACAATTAATGGTTAAAAAAAATGATAACAAATTAAAGGAGGGAAGGTGACTTAGAACTGCAAGCCTTTACACCTTTATGATTTGTGTTGGCATGCATACTTGCCAAATAATTTAAAATTTTATATAACATTTCTTGTTTTCATTTTTGTTGAAGGTAAACCTGGGAAGGTATTTTCAGAATAGTCATTCTTGCAATCCCATTGTTTGGTCCTTTAATTGAGAAAAATGAATTGTCCTACTTAGGCCAGAATTTTACCAGTCCCAGGAAGCAAAATGAATGGTGGTGGACAGACGGAAGGACATGTAAAATTCTGGGGAGCTATTTCGGATTAACTCTGGTTCAGTTGTGCCATCAGGGTATTTTATCAATGGTGGAACTAGAAACAGGCAAGGACATGGGCAGCCAGTTTCCTGAATTAAAGATCCAATTCAGGGCTGTTTAATGGTGCTGTTGGCATTTTGTCCCAACAGTAGGACAAACCCCTGCACCACGTGAGGTAGCTGCCAGCTAAACAGAGGTAGCTTCCCAGCAGCAGCCCCAGGGGAAGGTTTCAGGAAGCAACGAGGGAGCCGTATGCAAGGAAGACAGACACGTTAGCACCAATAATTTACTTAAGGGGGATTCCCTCCAGCTCTCTGCACTATAAGATTTTCAAAGGTTTTTCCCAATCTACTTTCAGTGGGTCCCAGGTGTTTTGCCTGTCTTAGCAGCACTCCCGATGGTGATATGAGCTGTTGGCTCTCAGATTAGGCTGGAACCTCTCAAGAACCAGCCACCATCATTAACAGCTTGGGAGCCCTGGCGAAATGCAACTGTGGGCTGTTGACTTCATTTCTAATCTTTTTGATAGAAATCCTGCCACTCCAGAAAATCCCTGTATCTGAGTGGGCAGGTCCAAAATGCTGAGAAAAAAAAACTTTAAAAAGATAACATTAAAAAGTTTTTTTAAAAAAATGTGGTTGCTGGAAATCTGAACCAAAAACAAATTGTGGGAAAAACTCGGCAGATCTGGCATTTGGGTCTTTTTGACATTTTGTGTCCAGTGAAGGGCCTGAACAATGGACACTAGACCTGGGACATTAACTCTGTTCTCTCTCAATAGATGCTGCCAGAGAAGTAGGTTCTTTTGTCCTAAAGAAGAAAAGCAATTGGTAGATAGGCAGAGGGTATGGGGTGGATATTTCAAAGCTTGGGTACTAAGCAATGGATGGCAGAGCTACCCATGATAGAGCAAATAAAATTGAGGAAGCAGCAGCAGAAGAGAACGAGATATTTCAGAGGGTTGTGGGGTTAGAAAGCAGCATAGATAGAGGGCAAGTAGAGACCAGGGAGGAATCTATTAACAAGAAAATATTTTAAAATCCAGACATAGCTTAGCTGCGAGCCACTGAGCAGAAGATTGATAAGGGAACTGTACTTGGTACAAGTTAAGGCATGAGACAGTAGAGTTTGGGAGGAGATAAAAGGTACTGCAGATGCTGGAGAATCCGAGATAACAAGCATGGGGCTGGGTGAACACAGCAGG
The DNA here is from genome assembly GCA_024137785.1 of Ginglymostoma cirratum. Taxonomy (NCBI): domain Eukaryota; kingdom Metazoa; phylum Chordata; class Chondrichthyes; order Orectolobiformes; family Ginglymostomatidae; genus Ginglymostoma; species Ginglymostoma cirratum. The sequence continues at coordinate 29,228,668 of JAHRHZ010000058.1, read as the reverse complement.
TCAAGCAGCATCATAGGAGCAGGAAAACTTGACGTTTCGGGCCTAAACCCTTCATCAGAAATGGGGGAGGGGGAGAGGGTTCTGAAATAAATAGGGAGAGAGGGGGAGGCGGATAGAGGATGGATAGAGGAGAGGATAGTATCATCCCGCCCCCTTGACCTGTCCGTCCTCCCTGGACTGACCTATCTCCTCCCTACCCCACTACCTACACTCACCTTTACTGGCTCCATCCCCGCCTCTTCGACTTGTCTGCCTCCTCTCCACCTATCCTCTCCTCTATCCATCCTCAATCCGCCTCCCCCTCTCTCCCTATTTATTTCAGAACCCTCTCCCCCTCCCCCATTTCTGATGAAGGGTTTAGGCCCGAAACGTCAAGTTTTCCTGCTCCTATGATGCTGCTTGACCTGCTGTGTTCATCCAGCCCCATGCTTGTTATCTCAGAGTTTGGGAGGAGTCAAGTTTTTGGAGGATAATACTTCAAGGTCGGTTAGCTCAATTGGCTGGTTTGCAATGCAGAATGACACCAACAGTGAGGTTTCAATTCCCATGAAGGATTCCCTTCTCAACTTCTGACCTTGCTTGAGACGTGATGACCTTCTGGCTAAACCACCTCCAGCCTTCTCTCAATAATGTTCTATGGTCTTTTTATGTGCAGCACTAGCCAGAATAATTGAACTTGGAAGTAATGATGGCATGAATAAGGCTAACAGCAGCAGATGAGCTGAGACAGAGAAGAAGTCTCGTGAGGTTACAAAAGTGGAAATAGATTCAGCTAGTGATGGCAAGAATATGATGTCAGAAACTCAATCAAATGTGATAAGGTTATTTCAGGTAGATTTATTTGGCTATATGGATATATAATAGATTCATAGAAGTTAATAAATTTTGTTGTTCAAACTAAAGGCATCTCTTTTTAGCATGATCAGACTTTAACCATGTATTATTTCTAGTTGTTCTCATTCTGAATTTTGCAGTCTAATGTTTGAATGGATTTTTTGGATTTAGAAAGTGAAAAGTACACACCATTGCCAGAATCTAAGGGCAAAAATGGGAGCAAGCAAGTTTTGAAAATGAGGCTACTGGATGGTGTGATGATATTTCCAACACCTTCTGAATGCGCTGGAATGATTAAAGTATTGGCTGGTTCTGGAGTTGGGATACCACTTACCTCCAATTAACTGCTTATTACACTTTGGGGAGTGTGTTAATAGGCTGGAAAAGACCGGAAGACAGTTTTGAATTGGCAAATCACCAAACCCAAATACTTTGATCCATATAACTGAACAGCTATCAGGCTCAATATGGAGAAGCTAAAAAAAGGGATCTTTTTTGATGGTAAAAAAATTTAACTAGTGGAGGTTGTTGTGTAATTGAGTGCACTATATTTTCAGATGACATTGTGAGCATTTCTCTTCACAGTGAGGCTGCTGGACAACTGGTAAAGTGTACAAATAAATAAAGGACCATCCAACCCATTGGTCCACCTTCCATTTGATATAGTCCAATTTTGGGCTCAGTAGAATGTGTCCCTACAAAAGACATCCCTACGTAAAATGAAAACTAAAAGTTCTGATCACAGCCCCACAGAACGTTATACCAGATTCTCAGGACATTCCAAAATAGAAGACTCGTTCTCTAGTCAATTTTAGGTTCAGGTCACTATCACAAACAATTGGGCTGTTTTCTTGCCGTCCATAATCAATGTGTTTTGTATATGAGGTATGTACTTTTTCACCTACAGAGCACTCTCAATTTATAAATTCCAGCAATAAGTTAATTGTGTGTTTTAAAATAAAGAAAGTTAGTTAATATTGCACCTTTGCCCCAGAGGTTTAAAAATGTTTGACATACACTATCACTAACTCAAAAGAAAAACAACGCAATTGCAATGTATAAATGGCAATCTTTTTGAAAATCTTAGGTCTTTCTCCCACTTTCAAGACATTATTACCCAGAAATATTATTACCTTAGCTGACGTACATCTGATTTAAAGACATCTCTGATGTATACAAATCAAATTCTGTATCTGTAAGGAGTTTTGCTATTTTAAAAATGTATAGAACACATAGCTGTGTTCAACATGTGACATGCAAAGGGTCGAAGTCCTTTGTCCAAAGATAGGTGGCTTGTTGATTGCACATCCTGTTTTGGTATTTGATCCTGAAATTAATCCAGTCCTATGAATGAAACCATTATAATACAATGAAAGGTCAATAGGATCTATTTTGTATTTACCAAATACACATTGAAAGTCATGACATGGAGGTGCCGGAGTTGGACTGGGGTGGACAAAGTCTGAAGTCACATGACACCAGGTTATAGTCCAACAGGTTTATTTGGAAACACAGAAACTTTCGGAGTGCAACCCCTCTGTCGGGTGCAGTGCACACCTGACAAAGCAGTTGCACTCCAAAAGCTTGTGTGATCCCTGCTGGATTATAACCTGGTGTCATGTGACTTCTCACATTGAAATTCAATGTTTATTTTGTCCACGGTGGTACTGAAAGATGAATCGATTGAAATGCTATTATTTGTTTGTTTACAATACATCCTTAAACAAAAGAATGTGTGAATTCCCTGGATGACCATGAATGTCCATATTTAATTAGGTATTTATTTGAGACTCAGTACTGTCTGGCTCAGAATGCCAACTGGTGCCACTAAGTTTCAGTGCAAATTTTCATAGACAGTGCTTAAAATTTTAAAAAGCCCCAAAAACAGAAATTGCTGGAAATATGGTTCATGGGACCCTAAACATTCATTCTGCTTTTTGTCCACAGATGCTACCAAAGCTGGCAATTTCTGTTTTTGTTTCTGATTTCCACCATCTGTAGTTCTTGTTTTATCTTTCTTAAAATGTTAAAGTCTGGTCTGAATGTTCATTATACACTGGAATATGACAGTCCCCATACCTATGACAAAAGGAAACCTATTATCCAGGGATAACACAGTGTGGAGCTGGAGGAACACAGCCGGCCAGGCAGCACCAGGGAAGCAGAAAAGTTGACATTTCGGGTCGGGTCGAAACATCAGCTTTCCTGCTCCTTTGATGCTGCCTGGCCTGCTGTGTTCCTCCAGCTCCACTCTGTGTTATCTCTGACTCCAGCATCTGCAGTTCTTACTATTCCTGACCTATTATCCAGGTACCAGTTTCATGAAACATAAGAAAGCATAAGAAATGGCAATGCAGTTGAATGGATTGAGGCCATAAGATCATAAGATATAGGCGCAGAATTAGGCCATTCGGCACAGTGAGTCTTCTCTGCCATTCAGTCATGGCTGATGTGCCCCTCTACCCCATTGTCTTGCCTTCTTAATGTGACCCTTGATCCCCTTACCAATCAAGAACCAATCTCTGTCTTAAACACACTAAATGACTTGGCCTCATCAGCCCTCTGTGACAATGGGTTCCATGGATTAACCACCCTCTGGCTGAAGAAATTCCTCTTCTACTCGGCTCTAAAGAGTCATCCCTTCACTCTGAGGCAGTGCCTCAGGCCCTGGTCTCTGCTATTAGTGGATGCATCTTCTCCAAGTCCACTCTATTCATGTTTCTCAGTAATCTGTAAGTTTAAATCAAAACTCCCTCATCCTTCTAAACTCCATAGAGTACAGACCCAGAGTCCTCAACTGCTTCTCATATGATAAGCCCTTCATTCCTGGTATCATTCTTGTAAACCTCGTCTTGACTCCATTCAGTACCAGTACATCCTTCCATCGACATGGGGCCCAAACCTGCTCACAATATTCCAAATGCAGTCTGACCAGAACCTTGTGCAGCCTCAGCAGTACATCTCTGTTCTTTCATTCTAGTCCTCTTGAAATGAATGCTAACATTATGTTTGCCTTCCTGACTGCCAACTGCACCTGCATGTTAACCTCAAGACAATCCTGAACTAGGACTCCAAAATCCCTTTGTGCTTCAGATTTCCAAAGCCTTTACCCATTTAGAAAATAGTCTATGCCTCTATTCTTCTGACCAAAGTGCACAACCTCACACTTTCCCACATGTATTCCATCTGCCACTTTGCCAACTCTCCCAGCCTGATTAAGTTCTTCCGCAGCCTCACCACTTCCTCAACATTGCCCGTCCCTCCACCTATCTTTGTATCATCTGCAAATTTAGCAACAGTGACTTAGTTCCTTCATCCAGATTGTTGATGAACAACATGAACAGTTGACCCAGAAAGGACGCCTGCGGAACTCTACTAGTCACTGGCTGCCATCCTGTAAAAGACCCTTTTATATACACTTGCTGCCTTCTGCCAGTCAGCCAATCCTCTATCCATGCCAGTACCTTGCCCCTAACACACTGGGCTCTTATCTTATTTCACAGCCTCCTGTGTGGCACCTTGTTAGAAGACTTCTGGAAACCCAAAAAAGTCATATTCAATGTATGTCCTTTCTTTAACGTACTCGTTTACCTCCTCAAAGAATTCCAACAGATTTGAGAGGCATGACCTCCCTTGACAAAGTCATGCTGACTCAGCCCTATTTTACCAGCCATGTTCAAATACTGCAAAATTTCTTCCTTAATAATGGGCAGTAAAATCTTATTAGGTCAGACCAACAAACCTATGGTTAACTGCCTTCTGCTTCCCTCTCTTCTCAAACAGGGGTGTTACCATAGCCATTTTCCAGTCCTCTGGGAGCCAAACTCCAGTGATTCCTCCTTAGATTTTTAGATCCCAACCCTGATCCCTTTGCAGCCACATCTGATGCTTACAACATTGTATCAGCCAATTTCAATCTGCACTACAAGCTCATTCACCTTGTTTCATATACTGCATGTATTTAAGGACAACACCACAGTCCTGGATTGAATGCCACCACCTGCTCCCTGACTTCACATAGTTGTCCCCTTGACTGCTGTGCCTGAAGTTAGAACAAAGAATAAAGAACAAAGAACAATACAACACAGGAACAGGCCCTTCGGCCCTCCAAGCCTGAGCTGACACATTTTGCCCTTCTGCACTAAAATTGTCTTCAATTACAGGATCCATATCCTTCTATACTCTTCCTATTCATGTATTCATCCAGGTGCTTCTTGAATGCTGCTATTGTGCCTGCTTCCACCACCTCCCCTGACAGCGCATTCCAGACACTCACCACCCTTTGTATGAAAAACTTGCCTCGCACATCTATTTTAACCTTCCCCCATCACCACCCCTGCTGGCACCTTGAACCTGTGTCCCCTAGTAATTGACCCCCCACCTTGGGAAAAAGCCTCACACTTTCCACTCTATCCATGCCATTCACAATCTTATAAACTTCCATCAGGTCGTCTCCCACTTTCCTGCATTCCAGTAAAAACAAACCCAGTCGATCCGACATTTTCTCATTGCTAAAATCTCCCATACCAGACAACATCCTGGTAAACCTTTTCTGTACCCCCTCCAAAGCATCCACATCCTTCTGGTAGTGTGGTGACCAGACTGTGCACAATATTCCAAGTGTGGCCTAACTAAAGTTCTATAAAGCTGCGGCAGAACTTGTCTATCCTTATATTCCAACGAAGACAAGCGTGTCATAGGCCTTTTTTTACTACCTGATTTATCTGCGCTGCCACATTCAGTGATCTGTGGACCTGCACACCCAGATCCGTCTGCATTTCAATCCTCCTAAGAGTTCTGCCATTTACTGTATAATTTCCACCTGTACTTGACTTTCTAAAGAGGCATCACTTCACATTTGTCTGGATTAAACACCATCTGCCATTTTTGTGCCCATGCCTCCAGCTGATCTATATTCTGCTGTACCCTCTGACAATCCTCCTCACTATCCACAACTTCACCAATCTTTGTAACATCTGCAAACTTACTAATTAGACCATCTACATTATTCTCCAAATTAATTATGTAGACCATGAACAGCAGAGGTCCCAGCACTGATCCCGGTGGAACACTGCCAGTCGCAAGCCTCTATTCTGAAAAGCATCCTTCCACTGCTACCCTCTGTCTCCTAAGCCAGTTTTGTATCCATCTTGCCAGCTCACCCAATACCATGTGACTTCACCTTTTGTACTAGTCTGCCATTGGATTCCTGATCCTTTCCATAATCTCTGTCCTTTCACTTGACCTGGAAACTTTAATAACCTCTGCTGAGCCCTCCCACCCATTAACTTTTTCCATAATTTCCCATGCAACTGAACCCGGTCATCAAGCAGGCAACACAGCCTTTGGGACTCTTGATTCTGGCCACAGAGAACAGTGTCTATTCCCCTGACTATACTATTCTTGATTACAAGTACATTTCTGTTTTCTCTCCCCTCTTGAATGTCTCCCTGTACCATGGTGCTATGCCCCAAGGCATGGTATATGCAGATGCAGATTCTGGGACAACGGATGAATGGACAGTGCACAACAGTCACCAAACAGGAGTATTCTCTCACAGTTCAGGAACACTCAGCAGCAAGAACATTCAGCCTCCGATGTTCGGGTAAGCGTCCTCCAAGGCAGCCTTTGAGATACACAACAACGCAGAATCGCTGAGCAGAAACTGATAGCCAAGCTCCGTACCCATGAAGACAGCCTCAACCATGATCTTGGATTCATGTCACGCTACATGTAACCCCACCACACTGTTCTGTATTTGTAAAATCATTCTTACTGTCCTGTTTTGACACCATCACCTAGATAACTTGTTATGATCTCTCTAACTTAATTAGGTAATACAGTTTTGGATTACTTGTTACTTTGGTTAGGCCTTTGGCACGCAACTTTTATTCCCACCATGTTATTCTAGCTGTTTGGTTTGTATCCAGCACCACTTATTTTTAATTTTTTGTAATTATCTCTCTGCCTCAATTAATCAGATTATAGGTCATTCCTTTACTTGTTATTCAGCTGTTGAAACTTTACTCACACCATTTGACACTTTTGATCACCTGCAGAGACCTATTATTCAGCCTACCAACAATCCACTCACACCATTTGTATGATCATCCTCCAGGCCTTATGAAATCATTCTCAAAGTTACTTTGAATGGGCCTCTTCAGCTTTATTGTGTGTGGAACTGCTTGAAATACCCATTGCGCATGTTCTGATAAAATGGAATCCCAGAACCCTGATTTGCATGTTCAAAGGGCTCAACAACCAGGTGGGTGGTCTGGCCATCTTTCAAAATGCTGCTCAAAATTTCAAAATTCAGCTCTCTCTTGATTTTAATAAGTAATTATGGTAATTCATTTTCTATTGAGGCCATTACACATCCATGAATGCCAGATGATAGGAAAGAATATTGGCTTCCCTGAGGTCTGTTCCTCGCCAAATGCAATGTAAAACTTGAAAAGAACCCTACTGTTGATTGGATAATTTTAACATTTGTTTCATCAGTCCATGAATATCACAGAATCATAAATACATCTCTCAATGGCTGCTGGAAAAGATACGGGCCTCCAAAAGCTTGTTAAAACACCAGAGAGCCTGAATGCAAATGGAGCCACAAGACTCCCAGGAAATGCAATTCCAACTCTCTCTCATGTGAAACCAAGTAATGGATGGTAATTTAAATAGTTGTTTCATATGTTTTTAAATCTTTCCATTTGATGCTATTGTTCCAACCACAGCTGCCAGCTGCTTATAACTGCCATGATGAAAAGTGGGTGTAGAGTACATTAAAAGGCATTCCATGTTCTTAGTGGGTGCTTTTTTCCATTGCCTATGAGCAAAGTCAGATGTTAATTTGCTTGTTCTACTATCCAAAGTGTCCTAAACCTGTGAGTGAGTGAATTAGTCAAAGTGCTTTACTCTTTCCGATTAGGACACCTTAGATTTTGAGTTTAATTCAATTACATTCCTTACTAAATTCCAGGCCTGTTCCAATAGTGTGTGAACCACAGAACACTTACTGGATGATAGTGTTCAGCGAATTACATACATTGGCAATATAATTCATGTATCCGAGAAACACAATGGTTATAGTCTGTTATATTTGGGTTTTGCTAAAAAGATTGAGAAACCTGTGGCCTAATGAGACTGTGTGTTACTGGTACTCTTGCATATACAAATACTAACAGGTCACCGATCCATTCACGCAGTTACTTTTAGACGGAAGGGTTAATTTGTGACATTTTTTTAACCACACAGAAAATCCACAGGGGAACCCCACAAACCTACAGCTGTGTGGTTTATCAGAAGAAATTACTATATTTTCATTTCTCAATCCTAAATGTCTTGATTGTTAATTGCTCTGAATTAAAACTGTTATTTGTGTGAAGAAAGTTTGTTGTAGATTTATAATCAATAGTAGAGAATGTAAATTGTTCAAAAACGTCATGTTATTTTTTCCAGTGCAGAAGGCAAAGAACCCCCCTCAGTTTTCAGATGCCAACCAAGCTGTTGCTTACTTTGTAGCATATGTTGCTAAGAGATCGTGCTGTTTTTGCTTATTTTTCTCCCTCAGGGACATTTCACAACCCTGTGTATTATAAAATGCTCTTTGTTACACATCTGTTTTAAATTTTCTCTTTTGAGGCAGACCACTGTTCCTGACCTGGTCTGTAAAGTGTGATATTGTATTCCCAAATCAGTGCATATGCAAGCTGTCTTTGAAGTAATTTAGAATTGTATAAATAAATAAAGAGGTTGTGATCAAAATCAGAAAATTCTGAGGCTAATTATTGAGTTCAGAGAGGGCATATGAGATATTCTCCATTGATGCATAGTCGTGGCTTGTATTATTTTGTTTAGATTGTTCTTTAACTGATTGTGTTGTTATAATTTGGAGAGACAGAGTTACTGCTTTTCTGCCAAACTTTTAGTGTCGTCATTCTGATCTCCCGATCAGGCTGGGATGATTGCATATTGTGAGTGACCCATTTTTGATGTCACATTTAAGTCTGCCCATCAGTGACACCAACAGAATTAGGTTAGATTTCACAACTAAATAAAAGGAGCACTGTTTTTGTTGTAAAACCATTACGCATTTAGCGCAAGGCTGAATGTTACATTGAAATACATTGGCAACATGCATTTATTTTGTACTCTAAAGATGCAAATACATGCCAAATGACTTTAAAAATTCAAAAATTTAAAGCTGAATGTTAAAGCAAAAAACAGGCTATTAGGAGAAGCGAACTTGAGTATGACTGAAACGTGGTTTTAAAAGGGGATTTGGAGGAAAGGGTAGTGGAAAGACATAGAACACGTGGTCTAGCTAACTAAAGATATGATCGCCAATGGAGTTGCCAAAAACAAAGACGGGAAAATGACTGTATGTTCAACTGTTGATCCACTTGCCTGTTTGGTCATGTGTTGTCATTGGATTCAAAATGCTGAGATGTGACCCTGGTTTGTAAACGCTTGTTTGAAAGCCTATTATTAGGAAGTCATCCAGTCGAAACACAGCTCAGCCTTAAACTGGAGGCGATATAGATTTGGAACAAACACAACACACAATGTTAGTTCTGCTCTCCTTTCAAATTCAAAAACAAGAACAGAAATTGCTGGAAAATCTCAGCAGGTCTGGCAGCATCTGTGGAGAGAAATCATAGTTAATGTTTCGGGTCCAGTGACCCTTCCTCAGAACCCCTTTCAAATTCACTTATTAACTGGATATTCAGGTTTGGATGTGTTTTAATATGAATGAAATACTCTTGTTTTGTTATCTAATAAAACATCAAAGATAAAGATAAATGAGTTGATGTTAGTTTGAGGTAAATTGTTTTTTGCTGGGGCAAGAAAACAATTTTTAGGTAAATATGCTTTTTTTTCATTTTTCTCTCCATCGCTGGTAAAAGATTACTCCTGGTGTAGTTGCATTCAATAGAGGCTAACAGCCCTCCTGTATCTTACTACAGTGGTTATTCTTGACAAATGAACCTGGACAGCATGATTCAGCAGCTTAAGTCATCCTCGGGGTCACATGCACTGAGCTGAATTCTGTTTTCTCCTACATACCTACTTTTCTGAATTGGCAGCCAAGTTCCAAAGGTACATTTTTAGACAAAACAAACAGAAATTGTGTGCTGCTCTCCTTTTAAATTGAAAAACAAAAACAGAAATTGCTCATAAGACTCAGCAAGCCTGGCAGCATCTGTGAAAAGAAGACAGCGTTAACATCTTGAGTCCAGTGACACTTCTTCTGAACAGGTAGTAGGCCGATACTATAATAAAAGTTTCAAATAGTGGCAGATTGGGAAGGCCTTCCATGGGCATGGACTTAATCTAGATGGAGGGTTCAGGCAGCTCATTTACCATCCCCCCATAGAACATTGAACAGTACAGCACGGAACAGACTCTTTGGCCCATAATGTTGTGCAGAAAATGACACCAAATTAAACTAATCCCTTCTGCTTGCCCCTGGTCTATAACCCTCCATTTCTTGCATATTCATGAGCTTATCTATAAGGTCCTTAAATGTCCCTATTGTATCAGCCTCCACCACCACTCCTATCTGATTGAATTCCCAGCATCACCATGGGGAGGTTCGTTAAATACTTACTTGTTAAAACTAGTTCACCCGGGTTGTCCAAAGGAAAAACAAGACTATTTAGTCATTCTTCTCTTAAAATATTCGTAGGATCTTGTTGCTCCTGATTTTCATAACATCGTAGAATCATACAATCCTTACAGCGTGGATTATCTTAATCCACAAAATTATGTTTTGTTGACATAATAACTGTTTCTAAGGAATGTAATAACATATCGTATGAATACTAATTTCTCCTTTCTCTTTCACTGTGTACCAGTGTGGACAGCTGTGTATATTTGTTACAAAAGGTCCTCTCGGGGCAGTCAATCCAAATCTTTCCTCTGGTGGCTCATACTGTCTCCAGAGGACTATGTGTTGCTTCTGGAATATAGCAGAGTTGTCTTTGTAGGCCGGGCTGAAACACATGACGTAAGTTAACAACGAGAAGAGAACCCCAGCTGCAGATTGTGTTGGAAGAAAGTGTGTAAGAATAGCTCAACAAAAGCCCTTAAAGTGCAAACCATTTTTCAGGAAGCACAAGCTTCATATTTTAGTGCAAGAATTTAATTTAAAAAGAGGAAATTGGAAGAAATCAGAATTGCAGTATGTGGTGAAACATCAACGTTACTGCTCCTCCCCCCACCAAAATGAGTGTTCAAATCGAAAAGGGATGTGGACAACTGCAGGAAGTGAATTAATGACCTCAACAATTTGAAAGGCTGAACATAATACAAGAGATGGCTGGGTTAAATTTCCTCAACAACTTGTTTTATGTAGCACCTCTAATATAATAAAACATCCTAAATGCTTCTAAAACAAAATATGTTTCTGCATTCATATTAGGAATCATTAAGACAGATGGCCGGTGATTTTTGTCAAAGAGGTAGAGAATGTCTTAAAGGAGTAAAACAAGGGTACATTAGATTAAGAGACAGAGGAAAGAAATTCCAGAGCTTAGAGCTGAAAACAAAGCAACCAAAGGTGAAGTGATTAAAGATGGACAACGTGTTCAAGAGGCCAGGCTTGGATGAACACAGGCAACTTACACAGTCATGGGTCTGGTGAAGATAGGGAAATAAAGGCCTTGGAAGGTTTGAAAATGAGGAGAAGGAGTCTAAGTATTTTTAAGAGGTGGCCACTTTTGGGCAAATGGTTCATTTAATGATTTTATATCTGATGAGGAGGTTGAAGATAACAATGGAAATGGATGAGTGAATGTTAAATTCTAATATTCCAGGGCATACCATATCAGAAGAAGGATAACTCTGAGAATATTACTTCATCACACGTGAGATCCTTCGGGTAGTTAGCTTGCTATCCTATGAGTATATGGAATTGTCAAGTGGATGTCAAATCTTCAGAATTGCAGTTTACTCCATCTCTCCTCTCAACAGCCACACCTCTTGAAACAACAGATAAGTGAAAGCAATTTTTCTCTACAGATATAGAGCATGACAACTTTGACCACGACAGAAAGAGAAATTGCTGGAAAGTCTCAGCAGGTCTGGCAGCAACTGTAGAGGAATATCAGAGTTAATGTTTTGCATCCAGAGGCCCTTCCTCAGAGCTTTGATCTGCATTGTTTTGGGAGTCATCTAAATCTACTCCAATAGCATTCAATTTTCTCCTCTCTTCTGTGGCAAGTATTTCACCTCCTGACCCTCAAAGCCTGTCCACCATCTACAAGGCACAAGTCAGGAGGAATGGAATATTCCCCATTTTGCTGGATGAATGCAGCTCCAACAACACTCAAGGAGCTTGATGCCATCCAGGACAAAGCCTCCATTCCCACCACCACCATCACACAGTAGCAGCAGTGCGTACTATCTGCAAGATGCCTTGCAAAATTTCACCAAAGATCCTTAGACAGAACTTTCCAAAATCCCGAGAACTTCTATCTGGAAGGACAAGGGCAGCAGATACAAGGGATCACCACCAACTGCAAGATCCCCTCCAAGCCACTCACTATCCTGACTTGGAAGTATATTGCTCTTCCTTCACTGTTGCTGGGTCAAAATCCTAGAATTAACTCTCTAAGGGTCTACCTTAGGCATATGGGCTTCAGATGTTCAAGGAGGCAGCTCACCGTCATTTTTGTGAGGGCAACTAGAAATGGGCAATAAATGCTGGCCTAGACAATGACACTCAAGCCCCGTGAATCAATAATAAAACAAATTATTCATAACACTGCCAATGTTCTGGCAGCAGATGGAAAATCCTGGTGTATTTTTCCTGCTGATCCAGGGCCAACGAAGGTAGTTTAACATAGTCAACACCAGGGCTACTTGGTATCATCTTGAGTGGACAAACAGGCAAATCTGGCTCCTATTCATGTTGGTATGCTTTTACTCATACCGCACCATAAATAGCAGAATGTTTCAGACACTTTCCAGAACAAGGATTATATCATGTTCCACTGGCGATCTGGTGATGCAGCTAATGTTGAGAAAGGAGCCTATCCCATTACCTTCTGGTAAAGTACCATTTGTGACAGTTCCCTGTAGATAATGGAGTTCAAGGGCAGTGGGAGATCTTAAGCAACTTGACATCATTCCAAAGATTTACTTTTCCACTGGACATGTTGGTATGGGTACCTGAGGAAAATCTTATTGATGTCAATAAAGGGAGCTCAGGCACTGTAAGTACACAATAACAATTAATATTCCCATGAGAGTATAAATGCCTGTTTAAATAACAAAAAATGTAACACGATAGGCCTTCTGAGAGGCCTAAAGTATTTACCTTCAGAATATGTGGACCTTATAACAGGTCAGTTTAAGGTCCTTATACCTCCCAGATTCCATTAAACTTGCTGGAAATCTGACAGTAATTTTAACTATGCACCGAGAAAAGGTCTGGTCAGTTGTCAGACATTGCATTTCAAACCTACCATGGGAGAATTCTGAACCACCTTTAGCAAATGAAAGCCTCTATTTTTAAGGAGAAAAAATCCAGCTGTGCAGTGTTACACCCAAATCTGAAGCGAGATTCCTCAACTTTTTACAATTCCAGGCAGGATACCTGAATTGTTTCCAATGAAGAGGGATGAATTGGCTTCTCTTCTTTTCTCATATGCCCCCTTGATTGGTCACAAGATGATGCTTACTATTGAGTGTGAGCGTCATCATCCTCTCATTATCTTTGTAGTCTCAAGATAACACAGTCTCAGTCTGTTTTGATTTTCCTCTTGCCTATTTGAAGGGTTTTATTTGATGTTTCATTTGCATTGTTAGGTGTGACTTTCTACAGGTCTCTTTCTCTCCAGACAGCTGCTTAACATTACATACCAAGCTACTTTTAGCTGCATTAGTCCTTTTATGAAAAATGCATTTTGGAGTTACAAATTAAAAATATCTATCATACTTGAGGAATCTAGTCTATGTTCATAACAATAGACTATATTTTTATAATTACAAAATGTAGACAAAAGGGTTTGAACAGTTACTTCAGAGGTCGAACAAAATTTCAATCTTTAATCAAGGACAACAAGAAACTAAACGGAAAAATGGACAATAGGATAAACCAAGCAAGCTGTGTTTTTAACTTTTTATCTAGCCATATGATATTTAGATTAGTAGTTCAAGACTGTCCAAGTATAACAGTGTACCAACTTAAAACAAATAGATCCATGGACAGAAGATTTATCCTGTACGTGCTAACAATGTGATTAGTTCCACAGAATGAAGTGCTAGTTGTCCTGAAGGAAATATTGTTGATTGGTACAGTGGTGTTATAGGCACATTGAGAAAACTATTGTTTCGGGATACCCATGGCTACACCTTTGAATTGATCATCCTCCGCAATTTCCATTACCTCCAGAAGGGTGCCACCACCAAACACATCTTCACCTCCCTTTCACTCTCAACATTGTACAGGACTGTTCCCTCTGTGACACCCTGGACCACTCCTCCATCACTCCTAAAGCTTCTTCACTCCCTCATGGCATCTTCCATGTAATTGCAAAAGGTGTAACACTTGCCTATTCACCTCCTCCCATCTCACTCTCCAAGGCCCCAAACAGACCTTCAGGTGAAATAGCATTTTAGTTGTGCTTCTTTCAATCTAGTCTACTGAATTTGCTGCTGACATTGTGGTCTCCTTTACATTGGCAAGATTAAATGCAGACTGACCGACCGTTTTACAGAACACCTTCGTTTTGTCCTAGGAATGACACCAACTTCCCAGTTGCTTAACACTTTCAATAAACCACCTTGCTCTCGTTCTGACCTGCACCTGCTATAATGTTTCACTGAAGTAGAACGAATGCAACCTCGAAGAACAACACCTAATTTTCCACTGAAGCAGTCTGTAGCCTCAAAGTCCCACCATTGAATCCAATAACTTCAGAAACTGACTGCTTTAAGTCTACCCTCCATTTAGCTTACATTCTCTTCTGCAACCACGCCCTGCTTATTGCACAGCCACGTCGTGTTTGTATCTTGTTTACTTTGTACGCGGTAGCAAGGACTTATTCTCGCCCTTTCATGCCATTTTTATGTCATTTTTACATTTTTTCTCTTCTCCTATAGTTATAACCCTTTGCCTTTTGCATTTCATCTTGATACCATCCACTATCTTGCTCCTCCTCTGTCGCTGTCAAAAGTATATAAAAAACTATTTTCCAAATCTTTAAGTTCCCTAGATGAATCAGTACTAGACTCAAAACATTAGCTGTTTCTCTCTCCATAGATGCTACAGACCTGTTGACTTTCTCCAGTGTTCTGTATTTGATTCAGTTTTCCAGCATCCACAGTGTTTTATTTTTATGCAACTAATGTTATTTGGAACTAGTTACAGAATTCTAACAATCAGGCTAACATTTTTTCTGTATAGTAAATAAATAAGATACACTAATTGAACAATAGAATTAATTACAAATACAGAATATCTAGTTAACAGTTAATGCTTTGGAAATTTAGAATCCACATATTTGTGACAAATTATGCCTTGCATCAGGAGTGAAGCAAAAAAGAGATGGGAATGAAAACTGGATATGAATTCACTTTGCATGTGTTTGCGTCATCAGATGAGGAGAAATTGTTCCTGCTTTCAAACAGATCAAGAATCAAGAGGCACAGATTTAAAATGATTTTCATAAGTAAATGCAAAGTATGAAAATCTTTTTCACATTGCATCCTGTTAGGGTATGGATTGTACTGCCTGGAACTGCCATAGAGGCAGGTTCAATTGAAGCATTCAGGGGGCAGCAGATGATTATTTGGATAACAATAATGTGCTAGGTTATGGGGAACAAACAGGAGATTGACATTAGTTAATGGTGCTCATTTGAAGAGCCAATGCAGACACAATGGACCAAACTGCTTCCTTCTGTGTTGTAACACCTCTGTTTTGCCTAATCCCATTGTAATAAACTGCTGATATTTTGTCAAGCTATATACAGATGTGACAGTGACTGAACTGGTGCCAATTCTCATTCAGCAAACAGGATACTTGCCAACAGTAAGCTGAGATAGACAATATTAATGTTGTTGCTTTTTAAGCCAGTTTGAGAAACTGGGTCCAAATGAAGCGATAAATGAGGGTCCACTGTGCATCAACTCTTTGAAAAAGATTTTTAATTGAGTCCAAATTTCTCATGTTTAAGACATATGTTTGGTAATGACTTTAGTTATTTTTAATGTAGAGTTTTTTTCAGTAACCTTAAACAGCTGTGATGGGAATCTGTTGCCACTTTAAATCTTCTATCAAAATATTCAGACCATAAACACTGAAACTATAGAACCAAACTAATGTAGAGGATGTATCTTCTCTGCAATTCACCATTCAAAGTAAAATTCTCATTTGGATCTCCAATGTGATTTCAACTCACACGACGTCAGAAATGCTCACAGAGCTGAGTGCTGGTGTGGGCACATTTTTGAAACTGAATTTCCAGATGTCATCCCAGGATGCTGTCTCCCCAGGATAATTTGGAATTTTCAAAAGACGAGCTGCAGGGACGGAGTAAAACGTACTCATCACTAATTGTCAGTCCGTTAAGCTCCATTATGAACTTCTTAAAGGGCCTGTCCATTGAAGCATGTGATTTTTAATGTTTATTTTGATAAACAAAATAAACCTGATACATTTAATAACCAGATGACAAAATCATTGTAGAGACATTGGAAAGTTCATTTGACTCAGGGGAAGACTGAATTTTAATGGATCACCTAGCGTTAGGTCCAGTGCTTTAACATTTCTGTGTTTACATGCCATTTCCTGTTAGCTCCTGGCCTTCCGATTAGATCATTTCACTGCTCTCTTTAGCAAAGCTGTGATAACCACCTATATGACTGCTCACTACATTTGTTGCCAGTGCCAGGGAGGTGACTCCTGCCTCATGGAGGCACTTGGTGCCACTGGCTGGACCTGAAATTAGTTTGGTGCTCAATTACAGCGTTAGTTTTGAAAATTGTCTCTAGAGCCCTGTTAGTGGATATTGGACCCTGTTGGGTCACAGTCTTGATCCAGAGTTGAAAATCCAGCCACTAATCTCAATGCCTGACATCTTCTGAGGTCTCCTAAAATTGATGTTCTTTGTCCTTCTGGCTCACTCGGTATTCTAAGGCAGTTGTTTTGAGGTTGCTGAAGATAACACAAAGATAGTCTAATTACATAACTCACTGAATTAAAATAGCACTTTAAACACAGAGCTGTCTCAGGTATTCTTCATCCTAATGTTTAAATTTTCTTATTGGCATTTATGCAGCAGAGGACGATCTACTTTTTGACTATCTTGCTGAAGAGACTGATAATGGGAGGTTAAAACAAAGAACAGGGATGTAGGAAATCTGAGACACAAACCAGAAGTGCTGGAGAAACTCAGCAGATCTAGCAGCATCTGTAGTGAGAGGAACAGTGTTAATGTTTTGAGTCCAGTGACCTTTTGTCAGATAATGTGAGGTCATCTGTGAGCTCTGTTACCCAACCCAATTTATCAAGTTCATACAAGACTCTTTGAAGTGACATTAACATAACAGCACCAGAGCCTGAAGATTACTGGAAGGTTTTTCAAGATACCAGGTTACAACATTGAGCAGGCATCTGCGTCTACAACTCCCCAATGTTTGCATGATTAACAGTAAAATCCATAATCCACAAAAATGCAGAATCTGCTGTTTGTAAGCCTTAAGTCCTCCTTCTCTCTGCAGATGGAGAAAAATCTGACAACTATAAACCACAGAGACATTATTCCAGCTGCCACTGGTAATCATGTGATTGTTATTATTCAATCTCATTCAAACAACATAAGGCATGAATTCTGGATCTTATTTAAAGTATCTTTTATAGGAATGGAACGTAAACTTACTATATTCAAGTGCAACATTTTAGGGACCTCAAGGGACATTGCGAATGAAAACCCAAAAGTTAGATATGTTTGTATTGAGTAGAAATATTTAGTGGTAGTGTGTCCTATATAAAAGATAGCTTGTGAAGCATGCAACATTGAAAATTGGTTTAACAGTCCTGTATTTCTTGGTACCTCGCGTTAAATGCAGCCCTATTTAATATTGTAGGCAGAGATTGTTTTTGAAAAGCATACTGATTTCCATTACTTTTACTCAAAAATGATATTTTGTACCTCAATAATGAAAAAAAGCAGAAGTCATTTTAAAGCAGTTTTCAGAGAGTTCTATTTGGTAGTGAAGAACTAGCTTCTGTCAAAGCACTTAGATTGTTGAACATATGTGATGACTTAAATCACATTTCGTTGTAGCCTACATTTAATTGGAAGAGAGATTATACACTTACAGTACAACATCTGACTCATTGTGAATAGTGCCATTTTAGATCACTGGCACAGTAATTAAAAAACACAGTTTTTATTTATATGTTGCCTTTAGGTAAGTAAAATATCGCAAGATTATGATAGGTGATGAAAAGTTTACTCAAGTTTTGAAAATCTCATCCTTGTTTGCAAATCCCATCATGGCCTCTCATCCATACCTCTCCAGTTATACGACTTTTGGCTGCAACTGCAGGTGATGGCAACGGTTGTCAGTCACAAGGCAGTTGGTGTGTCCGGCAGAACTCTGGCAGTCGGTGGCATCATAGTAACAACTAGGAGCCCAGTGTGGCACCCGAGCAGGATTCTGGTGGCTGTAGTGAGGCAGCTAGTGAGCCCTGATGATGGTCGACAGTGAGATGGAGGTGCAGGGATTGAGAGATTGAGCCCAATGTAAGACAGCGAGGATGCCGTTTGGCAGCAAGACGGCACTGCAGAGGCACTGGGTTTGAGGGAAATAGTCCTCATGGAGAAGCTCAGCATGGAGCAACTGTAGGCCCATAGCTAAAGAAGGACTGTAATTTGGAGTTTTAACTTGATTTCTTGTTTACTACTTTATACTGACAAGAATTGAACTTCAAATTTATTTCTCTATTTTTCTTCTTTTTAGCCTAAGATTTTGTACCTAGGTACTTTCTGTGTGAGATGGCACCATGAATGGTGGCATTGTAAATTTTTCGCTGTATTCCTGTATCTCCATACTTGAGTCCTTATGACAATAAAATCTAATCTTAAAAATTCTTATTGTACAGGGTAATGGTTCTGAAAGTGGTAACACTAGAACCTCGACAGTGCAAAAGGAGGTCATTTGGCTTATCGAGTCCCCACTGACCCTCCAAAAAGAGTCCCACTCAGATGATGACCCCTACCATATAACCTTGCATTTACAATGGCTAACACCTAGGCTATACATCGCCAAACTTTATGGACAAGTTCAAATTGGCCAAGCCACCTAAGATGCAATAAGATCAGATGAAGTCATAGTGTTTGGGTGGGGAAGAGGGAATCTCTCATAATGCACTGATGGAGACAGATGAGCCAGCTCCGGCCCCTGACAAACTTTGCAAGTATTCCTAACCAGTCAATGTACCTTGTTCCTATTGCTACCTTGCAACAAACTACATCTTGCGGTGTGAGGCAAGTGCTTGTATTTGTCAAGACTTGTTAAGGCCATGAGACACCCTCAGAGGCTGGCACAATAATTGCTGGTAGTGATAGTTTGATTTAATTTTCGTAGGTTTCCATCGACCGCTTGACTTTTTATTACAGCTCCCCACCAGGACTGTTTAAACCACGATTGTTATTTTAAAAGAGTAGAGGGCTGATGGGAGCTTTCTAGCCCAGCCACAAGTGGCCACAAGTGCCAGTGGTTGCTACCGCAACATAGAACATAGACCAATTCAGCACAAGAATGGGCCCTTCAGCCCACAATATTGTGCCAAACATGACACCAAGTTAAACTAATCCCTTCTGCCGGCCTTTGCTCCATATCCCTCCAGTCCTTGCATATTCATGCGGTTATCTAAAAGTCTCTTAAACATCCCTATCATATCTGCCTCTACTGCCACCCCTGGCAGTGTGTTCCAGACTCTGACCACTCTCTGTGTAAAAAACCTGTCCCTCACATCTCCTTTGAATTTGCCCCCTCTCACCCTAAATGCTGGCCATTTCAACTCTGGGAGAAAGATTCTGACTGTCAACCTTATCTGTGCATCACATAATTTTGAAGACTTCAATCAAGTCTCCCCTCGGCCTTTGCTGCTCCAGAGAAAACAAACTGAGTTTTTCTAGCCTCTCACATCCCTTAATCCACGCAGCATCCTGGTAAACCTCTTCTGCACCCTGTCCAAAGCCTCCACATTCCTTCCCGTAATGTGGTGACTAGAATTGAACACAATACTCTAAGTGTGGCCTAACCAAAGTCTTATATCTTGACATCCTGACTCTTGTACTCAATTCCCTGACCAAAAAAGGCAAGCATGCCATTCACTTTCTTTACCACCCTATCTACTTGTGTAACCACTTTCAGGGAGCTATGGACTTGAAACCCAAGACCCCTCTATACATCAATGCTGTTTAGGGTCCTGCCATGAACTATATACTTTTCCTTAACATTTTTGTCTCCCAAAGTGCAGCACCTTATCCTTACCCGGATTAAACTCCATCTGCCATTTCTCCACCCACATCTGCCACTGATCTATATCCTGCTGTATCATTTAACAACCATCTACACGATCCTCAGCTCCACCAATCTTTGTATCGTCTGCAAACTTCCTGACCCACCCATCTACATTTTCATCCAAGTAATTTATAAAAATCACTAACAGCAGAGGTCCCATACAGATCCCTGAGGAACACCACTAGTCACAGACCTCTAGCCTGAAAAATAGCCTTTCATCACTACCCTCTATCTTCTATGGGGAAGCCAATTATGAATCCACGTAGCTAAGTCACACAACATCATTGCCCTATGTACTGATCCAGGCTCTAAGCTCACCTGCCTTACCTGTAATACTCCGTGCATTGAATTAAACACATTTCAGCCCATTGGCATCATTTTGTTCATTTATCTGGCTCCGCCTGTCCTTTCTTTCTGATTTACTGGTCCTAAAATCTACCTTCCCCTCAATCCCTTCACTTGCTGATCCACTGCTCCGGTTCCATAGCCTCCTGCCACTCTAGTTCAAACTCTCCTGCGTAGCACTAGCAAACCTCCCTGCGAGGATATTGAATCCCCTCCAGTTTAGGGGCAACCAGTCCCTCTTGTACAGGTCATGCCTGCCCTAGAAGATGTCCCAATGATCCATGAAACTGAAACCCTGCCCCCTGCACCATCTCCTTAGCCACACATTCATCTCTCTTATTTTTCTATTACTTGCCTCACTAGCAGGTGGTGCTGGTAGTAACCCAGAGATTACTACCTGTGAGGTCCTGCTTTACAGCCTCTTTCCTAACTCCCTGTACTCACTCCACAGGACCTTATCCCTCTTTCTACCCATGTCTTTGGAATCAATGTGCATGACTTCTGGCTGCTTACCCTCGACTGTAATAATTTCATGCACCCGCTCAGAGATGTTTTGGCCTTGGCACCAGGGAGGCAACACACCGTCCTGGAGCATCGAACATGGCCACAGAAATGCCTGTCTGTGCCCATAACTAGCGAGTCTCCTACCACTATTTCTCACTTGGATCTTGCCTGACTCTGGTCTACAGCAGAGGCAGTTGTGGTGCCACAGGCCTGGCTGCTGCTGTTATACTCCACTGAGCGGTTATCGTCCCCATCAGTATCCAAAACACTATTCCTATTAGAGAGGGAATAGCCACAGGAGACTCCTCCACTACCTGCCTCCCTCTCCTGGCAGTCATTCATCTACCTGAGTGAACCTGTGATGTGACCACCTCCCTATAACTAGTGTTTATCACAGACTATGTCCGCAGGAAGTATGAGTGCCTTCCTCAATTGGATGGTCTTCCTCCTGCTTATCATGGGGGGAGGGTTCTTCCCCACTCTGCTGATCAATCGTGGTGAATGAGCCGACTTCTCCCAGAATGCTCCTCAGCTAAGTCTCTCTGCCGTCCTCTATTGTCACAAAATATGACATGGCGACCAGTGGTGGGGATTAAAACATAGAAACATTGATAATAGGGGCACGAGAAGGTCATTTGGTTCCTTAACCTGCTCAACTACTGAACACAATCACGGCTGATCATCCAGTTCGATATCCTAATCCCACGGTCTCTCCATATCCCTTGATCCCTTTAGCCAGAAGAGCTATATCTACCTCCTCCTTGAAAACACGCAATGTTTTGGCCTCAAACATTTACTGTGATAGTGAATTCCACAGGCTCACCACTCTTGGGTGAGGAAATATCTCCTCATCTCAGACCTAATATGTTTACCCCTTATCCTTCAACTGTGAGCCCTGGTTCTGGACTCCCCCACCATTGGGAACATCCTTCCTACTCTAACATGTCTAGTTCTGTTTAAATTTTACAGGTTTCCATGAGTCCATGAGTAAAGGAGTTGGGAAGTCATGTTGAGGTTGTACAGGACATTGGTGAAGTCACTTCTGGAATATTGTGTCCAGTTCTGGTTGCCCAGTTATAGGAAGGATACTATTAAGCTGGAGGGAGATCAGAAGAGATTTACCAGGATGTTGCCATGTAGGGAAGATCTGAGTTATAGGGAAATGCTGGATGGGCTTGGATTTTTTTCACTGGTTCATAGGAGGTTGAGAGGCAACCTTATAGAAGTTCATTAAATAATGAGGAGTATAGATAGTTGTCTTTTCCCTAGGACGGAGGATTTCAAGACTAGGCTGCGCATTTTTAAGGTGAGAGGAGAAAGATTTAAAAGACAAATAAGGGGCATTTTTTTTACACAGAGGGAGGTTTGCATGTGGAATGAACTTCCTGAGGAAGTAGTGGTTGTGGGTACAATTACAACATTTAAAAGACATATGGATAAGTATATGAATAGGAAAGTTTTGAAGGGATATGGGCCAGGAGCAGGCAGGGGTGACTAGTTTAGTTTGGGATTATGTTCGGCATGGATTGGTTAGACCAAAGGGTTTGTTTCCATGCTGTATGACTCTATGAGATACCCTCTCATTTTTCTAAATTCCAGGGAACACAATCCCTCTTCAACCTCTCCTCAGTCTCTCCTCTACGTCAGTCCTGCCATCCCAGGAATCGGTCTGGTAAATCTTTGCTGCACTTTATAGCAAGAGCATCCTTCCTCAGATAAAAAGATCAAAATTACACATAATATTCCAGTTGTGGCCTCACCAATGTCCTGCATAATAGCAGCAAGATGTTCCTTTCCTGTATTCAAATCCTGTTGCTATGAAGAGCAAAGCACAGTTTGCCATAGTTACTGCCCACTGCACCTGTATGCTTACACTCAGTGACTGTTGCTCAAACACTGCAGGGTAGCAAAGGAGAAAAAATATAATCCATTTGACCCAGGAGGAAAATAAAATTCGGAATAAAGGTGAGTTTACTGCTTTTGTAACATTATCATATTAAGAAGACACAGCTAGATAGCAGCTGAAAGCGTGCAAATAGTCAAGGACCAGCAACAATTAAGGAAGTTGCAGCCGTGCACAAGCAGCACCTTGGAAGAAATCTTCTTTCTCAATAAGTGTTAGGAGTTGCAAGAAAAACAGTGTGGGGTAGGGAAAGTTACAGAGTTGTAACAGAGGAAGGATCTGTGGGAATGTTTTGGAGCTCCATGACTAAAATTAGAAATTGCTGTGGACAAGGGGAAAATATTTCAAAATAAAAACAGAATAGACCAGGCTGGGAAGGATAGGAAAACTTACTCAAAATAAAGGTTGCCACTACCACGAGCAGGCTCCAGAGACACCACTACAACAGATCCACCAACAGCCAGAATATTAAATTATACTGAGGCATTCGAATCAGAAAAGTCAGAGTACATTTAAATGGCTAAAGAGCGATGCTTTTTCAAAAAACGTTAACATTGTTTATGGAAGAAAATAGTTAGAAGATGTGTTAGATTATGATAAGTTTGGGCCATTCAAAATTTAAATTGTAGTTTTAGTGGGAAGACTTGTTCTGGTTGCAGCCATTAAGGTTTACTTCAAACAAATGAACATGGCAGTGTGCAATGTGTTTTAGTTGTAAAAGGCAGGGAACCATCAATGGGGAAACAGAAAATTCCCACCTTGACTGCAGAAGGCGGGACAATCTCCAGCAGGCGGGAAAGCACCATTTTGTTTTAAAATAAGAGTATTAAATCCATCAAGCAGTATGCAGAAACAATATGTAGTAGATCTTGAAACTCTGGAAGAAGTACTTCAGCCACTTAGCAACCTACATTGGGATATTGTACAGGTCTTGCTGCATATGAGCACGAGCTATTTCAGTGTTAGAGGAACTACAAACACTGCTGAACTTTATGCAATCCTCAGTGAACATTTCCACTTCTAACCTTGTGCGAGAGGGCAGGTAACTGATGAAGCAGCTAAAGATAATTAGACCTAGGACACTATGCTGAGAAACCCCTGCATTGATGCCTCAGGACTGAGGCAACCAACAACCATAAATACCTTCCTTCTTACTAGGTGTGACTGACTAAGGGAGGATAGATGTGGTGAGGTTGTTTCTCCTTGTGGGAGAGTCTAAGGCTGGAGCGCACAATTTCTGAGTAAAATTTTATAATAGAGGTGGGAGGAATTCTTTCTTTCAGTGGGTACTCAACCTATAACAAGAGGCTGTTGAGGTTGGGTCATTTAAGTATATTCAAGGTTGAGTTAGACGGATTTTTAATCAGTAAGGGAATCAAGGGTTATGGGGATAGGGCAGGAAAGTGGAGTTGATGACTATCAAATTAGCCATGATCTCATTAAATGGCAGATAAAACTCAATGGGAGGAATGGCTTACTTCTTTTCCAATGCCTGACTAATGGTCTTATGATCTTGTGGTTAGTGTAGAGTTTTGCCCTGATTAGCAGTGATTTAATTTTTCTCAGGCTCTTTGATGACATACTTGGTTAAATGTTGCCTTAATGTCAAAGGCAGCCACTTTCACTTCACCTCTGAAGCTCACCTCTTTTTCTTTATTCTATGTTAGAGCCAAGGCAGTAACAAGGTCAGAAGTTGGGAAACCCTGATGGAACCCAAACAGAGCATCACTGAGGTTTTTTTCTTAGCAAGTACCACTTGACTGCACTGTTGTCTAACCTTTCCATCACTTAGCTGTTGGTTGATTATACTGCAATAGTGCGGTAATTGGCCAGTTCTGATTTCTCCTGCTTCTTGAGGATAGAATATACAAGGTTAATTCTCTGCATTTGCAGGTAGATGCCAGTATAGTAGCTGTACTGAAAAGTGGCTAGGTGAGTGGCTGGTTCTGGAGCAAAAATCTTCAGTACTATTGCTGGGATATTCTGTTGGCCCATAGTCTTTGCAGTACCCAGTGCCTCCAACCACTTCTTGATATCACGTGGAGTGAATCAAATTGTCTGAAGATTGGGATCAGTGATTCTGGAGATCTCTGGAGAGGCCAAGATGGATCACCCAATTAATACTTCTAGCTGAAGTCTGATGCAAATGCATCAGTCCTATCTTTTGTGCTGCCCCCATCATTGGCAGCATGGATATTTGTGAAGACTCTTCTTCCAGCTAATGTTAGTTGCACACAATTAATGACCGTATGTACCAATTTTACAAATCTTAGCCCAATCAAGGTCGTTTTTGGATCACTTAGGTTTGTCCATTGTGTGATGCTTATGCTGTTTGGTGTGCAAGTAGCCCTGTGTTGTATCTTCACTATTAGCCACCTCATTTTTTAGGAATGCCTATTGCTGGTCTTAGCATCGCAGTAATAGTAGAGAGTAGATATGATGGGCATAAGGTAACAGATCGTGGTTGAAGACAATTCTGTTGTTGTTGATAGCCCATAACTCCTCATGGGTGCTGTTTTGAGTTGTTTTGTTTGAAGTCTATCAAGGTGGTAATGCTGCACAACATGATGGAAAGTGTCCTCAATTTGAAACCAGGACTTAATCACCACAAAACTGTGTGATGGTCATGCCTTCCAAAGCAACTTTGAGCAGGTACGTCTGCGATAGGTAGGTGGGTGAGGATGAAATCAAGTGAGTGTTCTGGTAAAATTGAATAATTTGCAAGACCATTTCAATACCAAGACAACGAAGTGTCAATGATGTTTCTGTAAATTTAGATTCATGCGCAGGCAAGACCAGGTAAAGACAGCAGATTTCCTTTCCGAAAGATTAGAGAAGCAGAAGGATTTTACACCATTTAATGAGGTTGCTACAAGACCAGCTTTTTATTTCCAGATTTTTTGTACTGTACTCAAATTTCACCATCTGTCTTAGTGGGATTTGAACCTATGTTCCCAGAGCACTAGCGTGGGTTGCTGGCTTTTTCCCACAAGTGGCTGCTGCTAGATTCTGGAGCTGCCCTGCTGCAGCTAGAGACAGATCTTACTGCTCTGGAGTCAAAACTCTGGAAGGATGACCGCCTGTCTATCAACCATTCAGCTACCTGGTTGCCTGGCGATCCAATGGGCTTTCTTATTTCAATATGCCTTTTAAAAATTTCACTTCTGAAAATGCTTCCATTTTTGGACTCAGGCCAAGATTTTCCTATTTTTAGACTGTCTTTGATTAAGATTTTAGTCATTTCTCCTAATCTTGAGGCATTTGAATTTGTTAAAGCTCTCATATAAGTTAAAGGATTACAGATCTAAAAATTCCACTGACAAATTATCAGAACTTTCTTCAATATTGTTGGAACATCACTACCATCTCTCAGTTAGGTTAGTGACATTCAGTTAAACAGATAAACCTCTTGGATAGCTACTGCCGCACTGTAGATACAAATTCAGTTTTATAGTTTATAGCACAGGATCTGAAGTGCCCTAACTGGTGACCATTCTGCAGTTGTTAGTCCAATGCTAAATGTTCTATTCCAGGCCAGATATATCTATTACACCTGGAGTTCCTCAATGCTGTCTCCCATCATTCTCCAATCACTCAGTATTAATGGGATCTCCACTCCTTTATTTTTCTTGACTTGAGGTCACACATCTTACCTTGATATGGAAATATGAAAAGACCCATTTTACTTAGGTGTTGCTTTTATTCTATTCTTTCCCCAAAAGCTCCACCAAAGCAATACATTTTAGCAGTTAACTACACTGTGGCAGTAACTGAAATTTCTACCTTCTTCATACTCGATACAGACCTGGTGCTGAGCGCTATGAGAAGTATTTCAATATTAAATTGAGAAATTTTGCATATGGGAAAAGATCAGTTCAGTCAGGCACTGCACAAGCACACTGAAACCTCAAATAAAGTTATTGTTCCCATACAACAGCTAGGAAATTAGGGCAGAATTTTATAAGGGCCTGAAGGATGTGCGCTATGGCAAGGTTTGTAGTGGTGGAGGGAGAGGGCTGGGCAGTGAGGTGGTGCTGGTACAGAGAGAGAGCTGGGCAGTGAGGATGTCGTGGAGGGGCAGGGTTTGCCAGTGAGGCGGTGGTGGAGGGAGAGGGCTGGGCAGTGAGGTGGTGGTGGTACAGAGAGAGAGATGGGCAGTGAGAAGATGATGGAGGGAGATGGTTAGTCAGTGAGGTGGTGGTGGAGGGAGATGGCTGGGCAGTTAGGTGCTGGTGATGTTACAAAGAGAGGGCTGGGCAGTGAAGTG
>JAHRHZ010000058.1:29188768-29201260 GCA_024137785.1 Ginglymostoma cirratum | reverse complement strand
AGTTAGGTGCTGGTGATGTTACAAAGAGAGGGCTGGGCAGTGAAGTGCTGGTTATGGTACAGAGACAGAACTCGGCAGTAAGGAGGCGGTGGAGGGAGAGGGCTATGAAGTGAGGAGGTGGTGGAGGGCGTTGTCTGGGCAGTGAGGACATGGTAATGGGAGAGAGCTGGGCAGTGAGGTTGTGGTGGTGGTAGTGGTGGTGGTGGTGGTGCTGGAGAGGACTGGGCCACATCCTCACATGTATGGGCTGAAGTCACTTCCTAGGAATGTAGTGACATTAGCAACAAATGGACAAATGCTTCCTGCAATGTACTGGCACCACAGGGAGGGCTGTTTTGAAATTTGGGATTGTCACCATGCTCCTTCCACTATTTCTGAAATTCCATCTAGCTCTACAACGTTCAGAAATACCTGCACTTTTCCAGCTCTGGCTTCTTGCTAGTCACTGATTGGAATCTGTCCATTATTGTCTTCAAATGCCCTAATTTCCTCCTTGCACCTCTGTTTTTCCCTTCTTTTCAATGCTCTTTAGAAGCCTACCTCTTTGATCCAGCTATTAGTTCGCCATTTTAGTATCTCCTTATGTGGTTTTGTGTCAGATTTTGTTTGAAATGTTCCTATGATACGGCATGGCACATTATACTCTATTAACCTTACTATATAAACACAGGTTGCTGTCGTTGCTCATGTCAGAGTCTTGCTGAATAAAAAGTTGTGTTGAGTGAGTGTACATTGGAGGGATCTTGCTTTGAGGCATTATGGGTGGAGCTCAGGAATAGGAAAGGGTGAAATCACAATGTTAGCAGTTTTCTATAGACCTCCCAACAGCCCACAGGAGACAGAGGAACCGACATGTAGTCAGATACTGGTAAAATGTGAAAAGAGCAGGGTGGGTGACTACAACTTTCCTCTTATTGACTGGGAATCCTTTAGAGCCAGGGGCTCGGATGGAGAGCAATTTGTTAGTTGCATCCAGGAGAGCTTTTTGAGGCAGTATGTTGACAATCCAACCAGAGAGGAGACCATACTAGACTTGGTCCTAGGGAATGAGCCACGGCAGGTGATTGATGTTTCAGTAGGACAGCATTTCGGGCTTAGTGACCAAAACGCCAGAAGATTTCAAGTTGTCATGGAAAGGGACAAGAGTGGCCCTCGGGTGAGGATACTTAATTGGGCAAGAGCCAACTACACCCAAGTTAGACAGGAACTGGAGAATGTGGATTGAAAGCAGTTATTTGAGGGTAAATCTACCCCTGGAATGTGGGAGGCTTTTAAAGACCAATTGATTAAAGTGCAGGACATGCACATCCCTGTAAAACAAAAGATAGGAATGGCAGGACTCAGGAACCATGAATGACAAGGGAAATTGTAAGCTAGTCAAAAGAAAAAGGGAAGCATACAATAAGTCTAAGCAGCTACAAACTGATGAAGTCCTGGAGGAGTACAGAGAAATTAGCAAGGAACTTAAATGCGCAATTAAGAAGGCAAAAGGGGCCATGAAATGTCATTAGCAAACAGGGTCAGGGAAAATCCCAAGGCTTTTTATACACGTTAGGAGAAAGAGGGTAACAAGGGAAAGAGTCGGCCCACTCAAGGATGAAGAAGGGAAGTTATACTTAGAGCCACAGGAAGTGGGGGAGACCCTGAACGTGTACTTTGTATCAGTTTTCACCAAGTAGAAGGACATGACTAATGTTGAAGTCAGGGATGAGTGTGCGAATACTCTAGAGAATGTCAACATATTGAAAGAGGAAGTTTTGGGAATCCCAAAATGCATTAAGATAGACAGGTCCCTGGGATCAGATGGGATCTACCCCTGCTTACTCAGAGAGGCAAGGGGGGATATAGCTGGGGCATTGACAGATATCTTCACATCCTGGTTGACCACAGGTGAAGTTCCAGAGGACTGGAGATTAGCAAATGTTGTTTCCTTTTTAAGAAAGGATGCAAAGATAATTCAGGAAATTATAGGTCGGAGTGCTTGATGTTTGAGATAGGGAAGCTCTTTGAGAAAGTACTGAGGGACAGGATATATACACATTTGGAGGAAAATAGATTAGTTAGCGACAGGCAGCATGGCTTTGTCTGGGGAAGGTCATGTCTCACCAACCTGATTGAATTTTTTGAAGAAGTAATGAGGATAATTGATGAGGAAAGGGCTGTGGATGTAGTTTATATGGACTTTAGTAAGGCATTTGATAAAGTCCCACATGGCAGGTTGGTACAAAAACTAAAATCACAAGGGATTCAGGTTTGCCTGGCTAGATGGATAGAAATCTGGCTTGGTCATAGAAGACAGAGAGTAGCAGTGGAAGGATGTTTTTCAGAATGGAGACCGGTAACTAGTGGTGTTCCACGGGGATCAGTCTTAGGTCCTCTGTTGTTTGTAGTATTTATAAATGACTTGGAGAAAAATGTGGGTGGTCTGATAAGCAAGTTTGCTGTTGACACAAAGATTGGTGGAGTTATTGATGATGTCAATGATTGTGAAAGGATACAAAATGATATAGATAGATTGTCGACTTGGGCACAGAAATGGCAGATGGAGTTTAATCCGGACAAATGTGAGGTGATGTATTTTGGAGGATCAAATTTAAGTCTGAATTATATTGCAAATTGGAGAACCCTTGGGAACACTAACATTCAGATGGATCTAGGCGTGCAGATCCATAGTTCCCTGAAAGTGGTAACACAGGTAGCCAAGGTGATTAAGAAGGCACATGGTATGCTTGCCTTCATCGCTTGGAGCATGGAGTTCAAGAGTTGGCAAAACATGTTGCAGCTATATAAGATCTTTGTTGGGCTGCACTTGGAGTATTGTGTACAGTTTTGGTCACCACACTACCAGAAGGATGTGGAAGCTTTGGAGACAGTGCAGAGAAAGTTCGCCAAGATGTTGCCTGGTCTCCAGGGCATTGACTAAGAGGAAAGGTTAAAAAGACTAGATTTGTTTTCACTGGAGAGACGGCAGCTGAGAGGAGACATGATAGACGTCTACAAAATTATCAGGGCCATAGATAGGGTGGATAGTCAGAGGCTTTTTCCCAGGGTTGAAGTTTCATTTACAAGAGGGCAAATATTCAAGGTCGGGGGGGAAAGTTTAAGGAAGATGTGTGAGGGAAGTTTTTCACACAGACAGTGGTAGCAGTCTGGAATGTACAACCAGAAGAGGTGGTAGAAGAGGTGGTAGAAGTGGGTACATTGAAGACATTTAAGAGGCGCCTAGATGGGTACATGAATAGGAAGGGAATAGAGGGAGGATCTAAAAATGACAGGTTTGTTTTTAGATTAATTAGGCCATGATGGTTGGCACAGGCTTGGAGGGCCGAAGGGCCTGTCCCTGTGCTGTATTTTTTTCATTTGTTCATTTGTTCAAAAAGGCTATGTACTTCATTCTGTTTAATGATAGCTGTATATTTCCTTCTTGTGTTTCCATATTTTCAATGATAAGTTGCACCATTTGTATGAAAAATTAATCTTGGCAAATGAGGAACTGACAGTATTTGCTGGATTTGTGACTGCAACTTGACTTAACACGACCCAATATGTTTTTGCATGAGAGAATCAAGGACAACGATGTGAGCCTCATGGCCACTATTCAATTACTAAACATTTTCACTGACTTTTCTAGATGTTTTTCAGATTTTCATATTATTTCTCCAATAATCATTGAATCATACAGCACAGAAGAGGTCCTTCGGCCCATCTGACAAAAAGCTACTCTAAATCTGCATTAGCACCACTTTCCAGCACTGGGCCCATAGCCTCAACTGTTATATTTCAATGTTCATCAAAGTACTTTTTAAAGCCTATGAGGTTTCCTGCCTCAGCTACCTTCCCAGACAGTGCATTCCAGATTCTCACTGGGTGAAAAAAAATCGACTTCAGACTACAGACAGTTATACTTTTTAGTCTTATCGCTACCAGAAGGATATAGAGTGCATCTATCCAAGAAAATATCACCTATTGTAAACTAAGCTAGGTATTTGAGTAGGTCTAAAAGTAGGTTGCTTTTACCAAAGTGGTGATCAGAAACTCTATGTACAAACTGTTGTAAATAACATGAATAAAGGCATTAATGGGCTTTGAAGTGATCAAATAACTTGCGTTTCATTTTATGGCTTCCGAATATACAGTTCCTGTTATTTGCAGTAACCAGGATATCCTCTCCTTTTCACCTGGGGAACTGCATGTCTCACATAAGAAAGACTTGGAGGGAAGAATAGGTAGAAGTAAAAGATTTTGCATAAAAAAGAATATTTTAAGCTGGGCAAGAGACAATACTGGAAATACCAGTGCGTACTTCATCTTGTCATTTAAAAGGGAAGATTCTCATTTCAACATAATAAGTACTTACGTTACAAGAACTTGTTTCATATGTAAAATTCTAGGTAGAATTTGTGTTTGTGTATAAAATCCCCACAGGGTATTATAATTCTGGGCCTTCGTGTCAGACTTCCTACTTCTTTGTAATGCCCAGCCAAGCAGTAACACTACTAAACAGAAACAGAAAGCTGAAGTGCAATCAGGCATCAAGATCAGTTTGAGGGAAATTTTAATCATAGTCTGCTCCACATCAAAAACCTTTTGGTGGAGTCAGCTGGTGTCAGATGGAAAAGAGGGAATGACTTACTAGTTTCAAAATAAACAACAATAGTCTATATTTAAAATAAATTCAGCGAGTGAAAATGACTTATTTATTTGAGTAATGCCAATTCTAACCTGTGTCTGAATATTTGTTTTTTTTAAGGGAAAACAGACTGTGTAGACAAAAACTGAGCAATTTGTTTGAAAGCCTGCTTTAAAGGTTTTATTGATGTGACTTATTGAGAACTCAATACCAATTCAGATCAAGTGCTAGTAAGTAGATTAAACACTGTTCAGTACACGTTGTGAATAGTGTGCCTTTGAGACTTCTATTTATCTGATAGCTGGTGCAATAATCCAGTTCAGGGAATGAATGATAATGTGGAGCTGTGCTATTTATGTTGTTGACTCTCAGTATAGCATTGTCATATCTATGCATGATTGAAGGAGTTTTGTTTTATAACCACTGATGAAAACAATGCACACATATGCTTCACAAAGGCACACATTAATTGATAGGTGTACTGTTCAGATGCAATGCACCTGCGTGTAGGCAAAATTATTATTTTTTGTATGTTGTCATATTTGAACTGGCAGAAAGAAAAAAGAAAAACTGCATTTTCAATGCATCTGCTATTACTGTGTTAATACCTGCTGAGGATGTGAAAATAACCTCTGACATGCAATTGGCAAGATTAAGATATTCAATTGATGTTTTGGAATAAATTATATTAAAATGACTTTTCACCCACTGTAGTCGTGGAAACCCTTTGCAATGTGAGAATTCAGACTGTCATGTAGGTATCTTGGTCCAAACAATTAAACTACTTCCACTGTGTAGGGGACAGATTGAAAAGTTTCATACTAATTTTTTTAACAGAACATTCAATGAAGTACAAAATGGGATTTCCCTCATTCTCATTCATGTGAGAATCATGCCATTATTTACTGCAATGTTACTTACATTGCCAATCTCACTTTCTGAATTGGGAAATTCCACACTTAGTGTAAACAGTATTCTTGAGTGCTTGCACCTAACATTCATAGAATCATAGAATCCCTACAGTGCAGAAATAGGCCCTTCGGCCCAACAAGTCCACACCAAACCTCAGAGCATCCCACCCAGACCCATCCCCCTATAACCCACCTAATCTACACCTCCCTGAACACTAGGGGCAATTTAGCATGGCCAATCCACCTAACCTGCACACCTTTGGACTGTGGGAGGAAAGTGGAACACCCGGAGGAAACCCACGCAGACTCGGGGAGAACATGCAAACTTCACACAGACGGTCGCCCGAGGCTGAAATAAAACCTGGGTTCCTGGCGCTGTGAGGCAGCAGTGCTAACCACTGTGCCACCGTATATTCTTTAATTGATTGTCAGGTTCTAGACAATTAAGGTAAAGGAGCTTCCAAGAAAGTCACATAAATTTGCCTCAATGTCTTATTTGATAAAGGGAAAATATAAAAAGGCACTTAGAAGGTTCTGGTGGCAGGCTGGCAAGGATGGCAGTGGAGTTGGTGGAGCATAAGGGACCATGGGGAGGCAGGGCCACCTGGCAATTAAGAGGAATCTGGTTGAAAGGTGGTGAAGTGCAATTGGAGTTGGAAAGGAGACCAGGGTAGTGATTGAAGGTTTAAGAGGGGGCCATGGGGCTGATCAGAGATCATTAATAATTAAGGTGAAGAATTGAAATGGGATGAGCAGAAGCAGCAATTCAAACATTTCGTTAGGTTACTGGTTGGATGTAATCTTGGGACATGTCTCTAGATTGTAGCTGGTTATGAGACTACTTGCATTAAGATAAAGTCAATCTTGGTGGGGGAAAACTTCAACACAAATTTGGACCTTTTATTTGCATTTGTGATGGGTTTAACCTGTTATTCACGAATAGGTAAAGGACAAGTCTTGTTTTTTACTGCCAGTATGGTGGGTTGGTGGGAAACATGCTTTTGCATATGTGGCCACATCAGTATCTTAATAGTCTAAATAGTACTCAAAAAATGAGAAAGCTTGGTCAAATTTCTAGGCTCTATTAACTTCAATTGTAAAAAAGCACCTTGAATTACAAACATCTAAAAAAGAAAAATTGGCCTATTTGGGTTCACAATGTCCTTGTACTGGAAAAGTATCTTCCATGTGTCTTTGCAATGGTGAAAAACACTTTTGGAGAATTATCTCCTCCTGCAGCTGTATGCTACTGTCTTCAGTTTGAACTTATTTTACTGAGTACATAGCTCATCTGAGGCCAAAAGGGTCCTTCTTTAAATCATTAACATTGATTCAACAATTTTTGATCAGAACGTTGGACCCCATTTTGTTTTGTGTATTTTTTCCACTGATTTTTCTTTTCTCTTGTCTGTGTCTTTCTTTTGCATTTGGACAGCTGCTATCAACCACTCAGATATCAGGTAGACATATCTTTTGTTTCTTTATTTGTCCCATTACCACTTCCTTTGGTTTTTGTATCATGAAATATTCTATCATTTAGACAGTCTTGTTTCCACTCAAACATGAACATTTTCTTTAACTCTTTTTCCTTCCTCCTCTTTCATGTGCTCAAAATCTAGATGTTTCTAATTTTCTTCAATTCTGTTAAAAAGGTCACAGATCAAAAACTTCAGCTCAGTTTTTCTGTCATTAACACTAGGCATGTTCACTACGCCATCAGTGAATTGTAGATTGACATAACTCTTGTAGTCCTCTTTTAATATTTAATGATTTAAGTTAAAACAAATCAGCCATCAAACTTCTTGTGTTATCAAATAAAAAAAATTACAACTGATTACTGAAGGTTCCTTGGGATAAAGAGATAAACGTTTTAACAAGAAATTAGATAGCACTGTAAAAACAATTACTGATATGACAAAAGAATATAAGTAAGAAAGCCCCAATACTCCTCCATGGTTTACTTTTGGGGCCTGTTATTTAACTTCCTTATTGCTATAATTTCAGACATCATGCTCGTAACAAAATCTACTGTCATCTAAAGGTTATAGCAAAATTAAATACAAACATCTTTTGTGACGTGCTTATATGATTTGATTAGATCTCTCTACCAGACTCTTCCTGAATCTGTGTGTCAGTTTTGAGTTCAATAGAGGTAATTTATGCTTATCAATAAAGAAAAGGAGGGGAATGTAAATTCCACTGTGTTGTACACCATTATTTATTTTAAATGCCACTTTCAAACTCAATACTAAGAGATGCATCAGGGCATCTTGGCGTGATTGCCCATCTGATCTCTCTTATTTTCTTACACATACATTCCTGGTCTCTATTGTGCTCATCCTCCTGTCAAAATGGTTAAAGCTAGGACCCATTGAGTGTTTATCATAGACTTTAGATCAACATTCTCTCATTCAACAACACAACATATTGGTGTTTCACAATGTTGTATCTCTGCAGCTATCAACTAAAAAGTTCTCAAGGGATATATGCTGACAGAGATATAAGCATCTGGCTCAGGACAAAAATTGTTGTAGATGTTGACTGATGTAAAGTAGTTTCATAAAAAATGCAATGTTGTATGGGAAGTTTCAGGGTCATACATGAGCATTGGAATAGATTAGCAAGCACCACTAACAGCAACCAAGGTTTCATAAAATACAGCTAATTGATGGCCAGAATCTGCACAGGAATATTACCCTTCCAAAAGTGAATACGTGCTGTGGGATTATGTGCTGGTCAGAGACCAACTAAACTTCATACAGTAGCATTAGGGGTAAAGGACTTCACCAACAATTCGTTCTGAAGATGCGGCAAATGTGTAAACAGAAAGTTCTGTTAGCAAATTAGACTATGGTGGAGAGGAAGCAAAACACGATTTCAGGCCTAACCTTTCAAAATCTATTCCAATGTGGAGCAATGCTTGAAACAGGCTCTTATCTCTCCTCTCCATATTTGTTTAGTGTTTACAGCAGTTTGAGTTCTGGTTATTATTCACATTCTGAAGAATAAACTATAAATTTAAGGCTGAAATGGGTAGATTCTTGGTCAATTGGGGAATCATGGGTTCTCAGGGAAATGCAGGAAAGCGGACAAGAGGAATGTTGGATTATCCATGATCCTATTGAATGGCAGAGCAGTCTCGAGGGGCTAAACTGCATCCTCCTGTTCATATTTCTTATGATCTTATGGTCATTAGATGCTACTTATAGAGTGAAAATTATGACATTTTTAGTGTTTGTGCCGTTGCAATGGCTGTTGCACATTGCCAATCATTTAAAAAGTGGGAAACGTTCAATTAATTCAATTATGTTAAGTTCCAGACCACCCATGTTAAATATTGAGTCAAAATACATGTGCATTGTAATTAATAACATCATCTCTTGCTTAAGGTTGAGTGAATGTCCCTCCTACATGTTCCCACATATTTCAAACTTGCTCTTTGAATTATCAACCTTTCTGTAACAACTATTATCAACCTTTCTGTAACAATTTTAAATTTTGGAATTCTATTTCAGTATGTTAATTTTTGCATTTTAATTAAACTTTCAGTCTGCATTGGTCATAGAAACAAGGAAGTTTGACATTTTGCCATATCGTATCTTTCACCACCAGGCAATAAATTCAGCTTGTAGTCTGACCAGCTACTGCACACTTAGATTTGTCTTGTCTTTGACCTGGATTCCTCTCTGTAGATGTTAATGTTTGTAATGGGCACCAACAAATCCTGGTCGATTGTCTGCTGTTCAAGTTAGAATCTAGTTCATCTTTCAGCATGGGAAAAGTTTGTATACACCGACAGCAAAGGATGATATATATCAGAAATCAATCGAAAAATTACCAACACTCATCATTTTCCTAATAAATAGCCATTAAACTCATTTCCCTATAGTATGTTATGGCATCCCATGGTGAATCAGGCAGTGCATTTGCTGCTCAGTGTGAAACTGAGCTGTACAAACCAAGCTTTAATCCTTGCTCTGTTTTGAGCCAGCTATTAGCTGTAGGATTGACAAAGGGTTTCGGCCCGAAATGTTGACTTTCCTACTTCTCGATGCTGTCTTTTCCAGCCTCACACCGATAAGTTTCTGCTAAATAAAAACCGAAAGAACTGCGGATGCTGTAAATCAGGAACAAAAGCAAAGTTGCTGGAAAAGCTCAGCAGGTCTGGCAGCATCTGTGAAGAAAAGAACAGAGTTAACATTTTGGGTCCAGCAATCCTTCCCGTCTGAGGAAGGGGCACCAGACCCGAAACATTAGCTCAGTATTTTTTCACAGATGCTGCCAGACCTACGGAGCTTTTCCAGCAACTTTGTTTTTATTCGGAGATAGTAGGAACTGCCGATGCTGGAGAATCTGCGATAACAGCAGGCCAAGCAGCATCAGAGGAGCAGGAAAGCAGACGTTTCGGGTCTAGACCCTTCTTCAGAAATGGGGGAGGGGAAGGGGATTCTGAAATAAATAGAGAGAGGGGGGAGGCGGATGAAAGATGGATAAAGGAGCAGATAGGTGGAGAGGAGACAGACAGGTCAAGGAGGCGGGATGGAGCCAGTAAAGGTGAGTGTAGGTGGGGAGTTAGAGTGGGGGAGTTGGTCAGTCCAGGGAAGATGGACAGGTCAAGTAGGCGGAGACAAGGCTGGTAGGTAGGAGGTGGGGGTGGGGGTTAAGGTGGGAGGAGTGGATAAATGGGAGAAAGGATGGACAGGTTAGGGAGGCAGGGACGAGCTGGGCTGATTTTGGGATGTGGTCGGGGGCGGGGAGATTTTGAAGCTTGTGAAGTCCACGTTGATACTATTGGGCTGCCGGGTTCCCAAGCGAAATATGAGGAGCTGTTCCTGCAACCTTCGGGTGGCATCGTTGTGGGACTGGCGGAGACCAAGGATGGACATGTTGTCCAAGGAGTGGGAGGGGGATTTGAATTGGTTCGCGACTTCACCATCCCCCCAGACCTCCCCCTCACTGAGGACAGACGGTCAGTCCTCAGTAAGGGACTCACTTTTATCCCCCTCCACCCAAACATCAACAAATACCGTTCACACTTGGACTTTGAACAGTTTTTCTGCCGCCTCCGCCTCCGCGCTTACTTCTTTAATCATGAGCCTAACCCTCCCTCTACTGACCCTTTCTCCCACTTCCAACACACCCCCTCCTCCTGGACACCACCCCAAGGCCTCCTACCCTCCCTCGACCATTGCTGTTGTGACATCAATCGCCTCAACCTCTCCACCCCTCTCACCCACTCCAACCTCTCTTCCACGGAACGTGCAGCCCTCCGCTCCCTCCATTCCAATCCAACCTACAGAAGAACTACAGAAGCTCAAACAATCTGCAAAACTAAGGATTCTAAAGCAGATTGTGCAACCTCCCAAAGCCAACATTACCAGTAACCTACATTACAACTACCGCAATGGGCAAACTTTCACTTGTCACAAACAATTCGAACACTGATCATGTTTTTGCAACTTTTATCTGTCTTGGACTTGGCTGTTATTTTTAATATGTGTGTGGGTTGCAATCCTAATTTGTCTTACCTTCAGTAATTATTAAACAAAGTATTTACTACTCAAGAAAGCCTGGTTAAACTCAAGAAGCTTGACACCATTCAGAACAAAGCAGCCCACTGATTGGCACTACATCCACAAACATCCACTCCCTCCACCACCAATGCTCACAGTATCAGTGTGTACAATCTACAAGATATATTGCAGAAATTCACCAAAAATCCCCAGACAGCACCTTCCAAACACATGACCACTTCCTTCTAGAAGGACAAAGGCAGCAGATACATGGGAACGCCACCACATTCAAGTTCCCCTCCAAGCCATTCACCATCCTGACTTGGAACTGTATCACCATTCCTTCACTGTTGCTGGGTCAATAGTCTGGAATTTCCTCCCTAATGGCATTGTGGATCAACCTACAGCAGGTGGAAGGCAGCTCACCACCACCTTCTCAAGGGCAACTGGGGACAGGCAACACAATGTTGCTGTTTCGGACCCGAAACATTGACTTTCCTACTCCTCTGATGCTGCCTCACCTGCTGTGTTCCTCTAGCTCCTCATTGTGTTGACTCTGACTCCAACAGTTCTCGCTATCTCCTAGGGACAGGCAATAAATTCTGGCCAGCCAGCCAGCAACACCCACATCACACAAATGAATGAAAGAAATTGGTTCCTTTTAAAATGTTAGTTAATTTGGGTCTTGGAGAAACAAGATCACAAATTGCTGGAAGGACTTGGCATCTTTAACTGAAGATGGGTAACTGGACCCAAAACATTAACTCTGCTTTTTCTCCACAGATGCTGCCAGACCTGCTGAGTACTTCTAGCAATTTATGATTTTATATCAGATTTTTAATATCTGCAGTTCTTTGGTTTTTTTTGAGAGAGATGACTGCTGGTGGTTTAACCTGAGGGTCACCACACCTCAGGCCAGGGAAGAAGTTAAGAAGGAGGGGCCTTTATGGTAACTGCAGCTGGTACGGGGGTTAAACATCATTCTCCATCACAAACCAGTCATCCAGCCAACTGAGCTGGAAAGTAGAAAAATTGAACTACTGTAGGTCGTGCTATATTTTTAGCAGTATAGATTCGATGAGCTGAAAGGTGTTTTCTGTAATGTACGATCCAGTGATTCTAAACCCCAATCCATAATATTGTTAGTGTGATAATAGAAAACAACTATACAACTAACTGCTGGTCTGAAGCTCAATGACCCACAGAAAAGCATGTTATTTAAATATTCTGTGACTTCTTATCTCCCAAACCATTAAAGTTTACCAATATACTGAAATATAAATACTAAAGGAGTGCATTTCAGGACAGAAATGGATGCATGTGAAGAAGTCAGCGAAGTCTTGTAGACAGAAACACAAGTGTATGAGCTGATTACAGTGAAGTTGGATAAAAAGCATGGGGCTGGATGAACACAGCAGGTCAAGCAGCATCATAGGAG
>JAHRHZ010000058.1:29158160-29183768 GCA_024137785.1 Ginglymostoma cirratum | reverse complement strand
CTCCTATGATGCTGCTTGACCTGCTGTGTTCATCCAGCCCCATGCTTGTTATCTTGCATTTGAATTGAATTCAGGCTTCTTTTGAAAGCTGGTTGTACACAGTTCAGTTTGTTTACTTTCCAGCATCATACTCAAGTTCCTCCTTAAGTAATGAACCTTTTTGGAAGCCATATTTGAGTTAGCATAATTCTCCATTGTGGCAAAGTTTTATTCAGTCCATTTACTCTTCAGATGAGAAAAAGATTTTATAATCTCCCTGTTTAGATATTTTATGTTCTTTTTAACTATCTCTCCACCTCTTTTACATATATTGTCTTCTCTTATTTTTATCTTTGACTTATTTATGAACAAAAGTAATCTTTTTATGATTAACTCTTCCATGTCTCTTACCATGTTGAACAGTTTCATCAATTCCTTTCCAAATCTGCTCAGTTCTAGAATATATAATCATAGTTAGTCTGATCTTGCTTCATAGCTCTCATCCCTGTTGTCAATTTTTTTTTCTGCAAACTGTTGGTTTTTTGTGAGGAATCAAATTTGCACACAACGTTCCACCTGCTGCCTGCCACCTTTGCAGCAACTCCTTCAAATATAAATCCTAAGGTTGTATTTGCTTTTGTAATTTTTTTTAGCTTGTCCATCCACATTTCACAATGTATGGAACTCTATACCAAGATCTCTTTGTTTCCCCATTGTATTTGAAAAAGTTCACCTTGGTTTATTTTTCCACTCTTTATTTTGGTTTCCCAATGTTTGTCTTTACCTTGTGAGACATTATAATTCTTCTGCCACTTACCTGCTGAGCAATATGAGGTGCTTGTCCACAAATCCCTGAAAGTAGCAGGAAAGAGTGTTTAGGAAGGTATACAAGGCACTTGCCTTTAATAGTCACGACATACATTACAATGTTACTGAGATTATATTGGAGCTGTCCCAAACTTTCATTAGGCCACAACACTGTGCATTTCTAGTCACCACACTATGGGAAAGATTGTTTGCACTGAAGGCGACCTAAAGGTGATAAACAAGGATGTTGCCTTGGATGGAACAGTTTAGTTATAATGAGAGGCTGGGTAAGTCCTTGTTGTTTTCTTTAGAACCGAGAAGGTTGAGAGGGGACCTGATTGAGGTGTGTAAGATAATGAGGGGCAATGACAAGGTAGATAGAAAGCAGCGGTTTCCCTTAGTTGACGAGTCTATAATAAGGGGCATAATTTTAAGGTGAAAGGCAAGAGGCTTAGAGGAGATTTGAGGGTGGTAGGAACTTGGAGTGCACTGCCTGGGAGGGTATTTCAGGTAGAAAACCTCACAGCCTTTAAAAAGTGTTTGGGTGAGAACTTGAAATGTCATAGTGTTCAAGGCTATGGGCCATGTTTTGGAAAGTGGGACCAGTGTAGATTTAGATTAGTTTTATGTTGGTGTAGACCTGATGGATAAAAGGGCCTCTTCTGTATCGTATGGTTCTACAGTTCTGCAGAACTTTATTATCAGTTTGATTCTTCCCACAGTTAGTATCTTCAGTCAACATTCCTATTGTTGAGTGTATCTTTGTGAGGAAACTCTGAAACTACCACATCACAGTCTCTCCAACTCTTTACTATTTGCCTGTCAGTCTTCTGTTATCTAGACCATCATTTTTCTTTTTATGCAAGTAAAAGAAATGCATATGTACAAAAATGATAAAATTAAAAATCTGAACCAAAATATAAATGCAAAAAAATTACTTTGCAGATTATTAAATACGTTTCAAAGATCATATAAATGACATCAAACACACCCCATGCCCTTACTTCCAGTTCCTTTGGCTATATTTCATGTTACTATCTCAAAAATGTAATCAGGTGTAACCTACACATCAAAAATGCTGTTTTGTTTCACAAACACACCCCACCTTCAGATGCCACCCACTTGCGTAATGTCAATGTCAGATAGTTGTAAATTACAAAATTTAAATCATATGCTAATCAAAATGTGTGTACGCTCTGTAATAACTTATAATTTGTGTAAAAGATCAATTCGTACATTAAGCCCGCTTCGGGTGAGTCATCATTCTGACCACTTGACATTTTCTTGACAATAGCTGAAAACATATTTCAAAACACAGTTGAAATCAATAGGATGAGAGTTAAGTTATTCAATTGGTTGTTATGAGACAGACATTACCTTCACATTCAATGGTTGTGTATAGAAGCTTCAGTAATTTCTTATTGCCTTTAATTCCAATTTTTTAAGTCTTATTTCTTGTAAGCACTGGGTATAATGTTTAGGTTTGGTCTGGAGAACAGGCAGTGCACTTGAATGAAAACAACATATACTGGAGATCACAACGAGTCAGACAGCATCCATGGACAGAGAGCGGGCTAATGTTTCAAGTCTAGGTGACTCTTCATCAGAGCTGAAGTAAATTGTGGAGCGGGGCAGCATTTATGCTTTAGCTGGGTGGGGGGTGCGAGGTGGTGTGGCAGTGGTGGGCGTAGAGTGCTGGTGGAGGAAAGATGCACTTGACTGTCTTGTACATGTCAATCTTTCACGTGTAAAGTGCTGAAGGCCAGAAAGCTATTCATCTGTTCAGGGAATCATAGATAAACTGGTCTTCGACAAATTACCATAGGGAGGTAATTGCCAGTTGAACTCACTGAATACCAGTCAGAAGTTGAAACCATGGCTGCTTTTATCTCTGCCTTGTCTAAGATTGCTGAATTCGATTGCCAAATGCATCCCTGTGGAGATCAGCTAAT
This sequence comes from Ginglymostoma cirratum, assembly GCA_024137785.1. Classification (NCBI taxonomy): domain Eukaryota; kingdom Metazoa; phylum Chordata; class Chondrichthyes; order Orectolobiformes; family Ginglymostomatidae; genus Ginglymostoma; species Ginglymostoma cirratum. The sequence goes on along the minus strand of JAHRHZ010000058.1, from coordinate 29,181,030 downwards.
TACGTGTAAATTGCTGGTCAACCTTGGAACGCATTCATGTGTGAGGCTCAGCTGCATGCTGCACTTTTCTTTTTATGTTGCATTGCTATTTATTTAATGAACAACCTGCAAATTTTCAGTAAAGAAGTTCAGGCTGAAATGTTTTTTTTAACAGCTTTGCTTTGTCAGGGCATTCCCAAAGTTCATATGAGGCAGTAACCTAGTTTCTCTCATCACCTACCAATAATCTACTAGGGAACTTTACTTATCGATAAAATATGAAAAGCCTGCAGACTGGGTTTACTATGCATAAATCTACAATCCACCTTGTGACCACTAGCACACGTACTATGACTATCCATTTAGCTATTGTCATGGTCAATCATTCTGTTTTTGATAGTTTTGTAGAAGTATGAGCAACACCTAGGAATTGATGGTTTTTGTATGTTGTTGAGGGTAATTAAATTTAAAAATAAGGTATTTTGTTTTACAAAAGATGAAACGTTCAATTGTTCTGTGCTTGTATGAATCTCTCTTATGTTGACGTCCTCTGTGTTTAGTTAACACTGAGTGTAAACTCAGAGAAAAGTAAGCAATCTGAAAGTAACTGGAAGTGGACAGTTGGAAGCATGGAAAGCCGACACTTTCAAAGCAATGTGAATAAAATCCTTTACACTCCTGCTCCTATCTTCTACGTTTCTATGCAAGATGGGATAAGACTGAAAATGGGCAAACTGTGTGGCTTGGTACTTAAATTGCAATAAATGTATGAATGAGCATGTCCATGTATTTCTAAAGGGATCAACGGATATGGGACAGTGTCAGAATAGGATATTGAATTCAATGATCAGCCACGATCATATTGAATGGCTTGAGGGATCAAATGGCCTACTTGTGTCCCTGTCTTGTTTCCATGAATAGGGTGGAATCTTGTTTTTTTTTGAAACCAAGTATAGAGGTAGCTTTCCATGAGCTCCCATTCCTTCCACTGCTCTCCATTTGACTAAATATCTATTTTCTCAATGATTTTTTTAATTAATGGCTTTCCTCGCCACCCTTTTTGTTCATTCACTCATGGGATGTGGGCATCGCTGGCTGGGTCAGCATTTATTGCCTGTCCCTAATTGCTTTTCAGAAAGTGGAGGTGAGCTGCCTTCTTGAATCCTTGGAGTCAATTTGCTATAGGTAAACCTACAATGTGCTACTTTAACCCTAAAAAAAGTGAGATCACTAGCACCTCAGGGTCTACATTGGACAATAAATTCTTACATGCTGATCCTTTTTCTTATGTTCATTCACTGTAAGAGACAATTTTCAAGTTTTCGATGTCTCAGTTATTCCAGTTTGTTATATTCCAATATAATCACACTTCAGTACATTATATAAATGTCAAACTAGACAAGTTCATATTCTACGTAGCCACTGACAGAAGCCTATGTTGGTCAGCTCGTTTATTACATTTGGCTTCAGACTTGCAGTTCCCAGCAGAACACATTATTTGATCAATGACACAGACTACTGACACCAGTACCCTTCCTTATTTAATGAACTGGAGAAGATTACGTGATCCTGTAATGATCTTCCAGTTAACACATTAATTCAGACATAACAAGGTGTAGAGCTGGATGAACACAGCAGGCCAAGCAGCATCAGAGGAACAGGAAAGCTGACATTTCAGGCCTAGCCCCTTCTTCAGAAATGGGTTAGGGTTTCTGAATAAGGGTCTAGGCCTGAAACGTCAGCTTTCCTGCTCCTCTGATGCTGCTTGGCCTACTGTGTTCATCCAGCTCTACACCTTGTTATCTCAGATTCTCCAGCATCTGCAGTTCCTACTATCTCTCTCCAACACATTAATTCTGCCAGTTTTGCAATATTGGAGATGGCTGCCATTAGTGATCCATGACAAAGTGTCGCATGAGCTGAAAGAACTTATAGTAGCCAGTATAACTGAGCAAGTTGACTCATCCCAACGGATAGCAAACCTATTAATTGTGCAATGAAAAGTTGGTAAAATTTGACTCTGCAATTATCTTAAGGCAGTCAATAAAGCCATTATTTCAGACAAGTATCCACCTCCTATTATCCTAGATCTCTCAGCATTATTGCAAGACTCCACAGTCTACATAAAGCTTGATATGCTACAGAGCTATCTTCCGATACCAATTACAGAGCAAAGCTGATATTTTCCAGCTTTTCTTGCTCATAAAACCGTATTTCACTGTTGCAGAAAACTCTTAGGGCTAAGTTCAGTACCTCATGCATTCTAAAAGATTGTTTTCTAAGTGTTGTTTGACATTTGAGGGGATATTTAGCCTATTTGATTACGTTATTATCTGTGGAAGGGACAAAACAGAATGCAATCATATATTTGACTTTCTAGGCCACTCTCCAATTGGCTAATTAATTGTTTTCTTACTGCTTTAAGAAACCGCCCCTGGTGTAAGCCTATACAAAACAATATCAAAGCTATTCATGCAGTTCCGATCTCATCCAACATGACTGAGTTGGAATCATTCCTTGATTCTACCAACCTTTATCACAAATTCCTTTCTAAGAACACAAAGATCTCAGATCATTTCAAAAGCTACCGTGCACAGATGCACAATGGGAAGGGGTATTCACAATAAGCAGCATCTGTCACCTTAGAGTTGAAGAGGCATATCTGTCAGTCCTTGCGCATTTCAACTGACATGGGGAAACACGTGACAGCAGATATGTCAGGAAATGTGATTGGAGCTGTAGATTCTTGATACATTGAAGGAAGCAAATGACCAACAGCCTACACATCACATCGGTTGCCAGGAAGTGAATGCAAATACTTTGCTGGAGACTGGGAAGCACTAGCCTTCTTGTGAACTTTGATACACTCATCTCTATTGCAGAAAGTTCATTTCTCTACACTGATCACCAAATACATTGCTAGCCATGATAGAATCTCGCTACTTATAGATGTACAGATATCATTGGCCAGATCCAATTCATTAGCATAAGGTTGAAGCCAAGTATCTTGCAAGTTACACAAATGAATAGCTGCGATGCTGAGTTGTACTGTAATCACATTGTACGAAATAGCAAAAATCCCCATCATCTAAATTACTGATCAAAACCCTTGACTTTTCTAACATCTAAAGTACTGGACAAAATCCTGAGCTCAGGCTGCAACAAATACACACAGAGCCAAAATGATTTCAGTCTGGGACTATTATTCAGCCTGGAATTCCAATTTACACCTCCATTCCAGACAGAATAATCAACCAAACCTAACACTCTAGACAGAAACTAACTTTTATACATTGGGCTACGCAGCGCAGACAGTATGGAGCTTACAGAGATACTGGACATTCAACCTCAATCAAAATCCATTCACATATACTCTGTCCATCAGGAAACCAATTGACTTCAGAAGGAAACAGTTGGAACCTAATGGATGACACAGATTTGAGGGGAGATAATGGGGCACACTGTCTGCATAACTGTTAGCCCTGATCTGACATGAGGAAAGAGCTTTTTTCAACAAGCTTCTGAAGAAACAGCTTCCCCACAGGCTTCCATCCCCAATAAGCAGCTTCAGAACCAAGTACCACAGGGAACTAACAGAGAAGCTGAATCGGGAAGCCAAACCAAAGGCATCATCGCAACAAAGGACATTCGAGAGGGGGGGATGCCAAAAAAGAGCTATCCGAACAAGAGCACCAGATAAGGGCCTGTTCCAAACCAAGAGAACTGACAGCAAGAACCTCAATGACTGGATGGACTTTAAAACTGTGCTTACCTCAGTGGTGAACTGAAACTCCCAAGACCCCAAAGTGTCCAACTAGCGAGCAGGGAAGAATGACAGGTGGTGACAATGCATGGGACCCCAAAGGTAGGATGCATAATTAAAGTTTCAGAGATTAAAACTGCTCTTTAGGTTCTAACAGTGTTTAATTTTTGTTTAATTTAATACTCAAGATGTGGAGATGCTGGTGTTGGACTGGGGTGGACAAATTCAAACATCACATGACACCAGGTTATAGTCCAACAGGTTTATTTGAAAACACAAGCTTTCAGAGCCTCAGTCCTTCCTCAGGTGTTAGTGAGAGGTAGTATCAGACACAGAATTTATAAGTAAAATATCAAAGGTTCACACCATTGATGACGATGTGCTAAACAAACCTAAGATGCTGTTTAATCTGTAATCGGTTCGAAGGTTTTAATTGATTAATATGTATATGTAAATCCCCAAGTTCCTTTCTAGTGCTGGTCCTGTGAGAACTAAAGTTTTTTTCAGTGTAAAGAAGAGGTGACATTTTAGGTCAGGTTTAGAATTAGACTCTCTGCAGTGTGGAAACAGACCCTTCAGCCCAACAAGTCAACGCTGACTCTCAGTGCATCCCACCCAGACCCACCCTCCTATAACCCACCCAATCTACACATCCCTGAACACTATGGGCAATTTAGCATGGACAATTCACCTAGCCTGCACATCTTTGGACTGTGGGAGGAAACACACACAGACACAGGGAGAGGGAGAATATGCAAACTGCACACAGACAGTCACCCAAGAGTGAAATCAAACCTGGGCCCCTGGTATTGTGAAGCAGCAGTGCTAACCACTGAGCCACTGTGCCGCCCTATATTAGGTGTGACATCATGTTTAGAATCTGTTTGTGTTTTAGTTTGGAGTCAGCCTGGTTTTATTTCTAAAGTAGGAATTTATAAAACACCATATTGACTGACTGTCTATAAGTTGTGTGGTTTTTGAACAAATTAAAATGTATCTGCAAATACAAATTCACCTCATAGATTTGTGTGTGTGTGTGAGTGAGAGAGAGAGTGGGGGAGGGTGGAGAGTGTGTGTGTGAGGGGAGACAGAGAGCGTGTGTGTATGAGTGAGAGGTGGAGAAAAAGCATGTGTGTGAGGGGGGGAGAGAGAGAGTGTGTGTGCGCGCGTGTGTGTGTGTGGGGGGGGGAGAGGTAGTGTGTGTCTGTGTGTGTGAGAGAAAATGGGAGTGTGTGTGTGTGTCTGTGTGTGTGTGTGTGGGAGTGTGTGTGGGAGTGTGTGTGAGAGAGGGTGGGAGTGTGTGTGTGTGTGTGACTGTGTCTGTGTCTGTCTGTGTGTGTGTGTGTGGAGCGGAAGGAGGGTGAGTGGAGAGAGAGAGTGTGTGTGTTCTGTAGGCTCCTGAGGCGGAATATGAGGTGTTGCTCCTCCAGTGTCACAATGACACCACACCCAACTGGAGGACCAACACCTGATATTCCACCTCAGGAGCCTACAGCCCAATGGCCTAACCACGGAATTCACCAGTTTTAAAATCTCCCCACCCCCGGCCTCGTCCCATGCCCATTCCTCCCTCTCATCCCCGCCTTCTTGATCTGACACGACCTGTCCATCTTCTTTCCCACCTATCCGCCCCTCCCACCTCACTGACCAATCCCCACCACTCCGTACCTGTGCTCACCTATCACCATCCCACCTACCTTCCCCAGCTCAACCCTCCTCTCTCCATTTATTTCCCAGCTCCCTTCCCCTGCCCCATCTCTGAAGAAGGGTCTCAATTCGAAACATCAATTTTCCTGCTCCTCTGATGCTGCCTGGCCTGCTGTGTCCCTTCAGCTCCTCACTGTATTGACTCTGGCTCCAGCATCTGCAGTTCCTGTTATTATCAAATTTTGTTATTGTTTTTATTAAGTATTCACACAAAGTAGTTAGTTAAATGAACATTAATGTAATGACATTTGATTTTAAACTTAGATGTTCCGTAACTGCATTCAATCTTGTCAAATGTGCTTCAGACCAAATGTGCTCTCATTGAAATAGATGGAAACATGAAATTGTCACACAGAAATGTCAAATTATTTGGACTGCACTGTTTCTAAAGTCTCGATAATTAGTTAGAGCTTGGAATTTCATTTTCTGACAAAGGTTTCCACAGCATGTTCACAGTGAAGGGGCAGTAAGCTATCATTAATACTTTAGCGACTAATGCTTCAGCAGCTGTGACTAAGTTGTTTCCTGATTTTACGTGATTCCTCAGTGCACTCTCCAGTTTCGCCTTTTTCACATTTCATGCAATAAAACTGGTGGTCTCAAGCAACTGGAATTATTTGAACCAACCTTCTGATCTAACTATCCACTGACAAAGGATTGCTGACCATTGACCAGATGTTATGGTCAATGGTCAGCAATGTTTACAATTGTTTACAGTTTATGTAGATGATTTGGAGTTGGGGACTAAGTGTGGTGTGTCAAAATTTGCAGATGACACTAAGGTGAGTGGTAGAGCAAAGTGTGCAGAAGACACTGAAAGTCTCCAGAGGGATATAGATAGTCTAAGTGAGTGGGCAAAGGTCTGGCAGATGGAGTACGATGTTGATAAGTGTGAGCTCATCCATTTTGGTAGGAATAACAGCAAAATGGATTATGTTTTAAGTGGTAAAAAATTGCAGAACGCTGCAGTTCAGAGGGACTTGGGTGTCCTTGTGCATGAATCGCTGAAGGTGGGATTGCAGGTGCAGCAGGTAATTAAAAAGGCAAATGGACTTTTGCTTACCATTGCTCGGAGGATGGAGTTTAAAAACAGGGAGGCTATGCTGCAGCTGTAAAGGGTCCTGGTGAGGCCACACCTGGAGTACTGTGTGCAGTTTTGGTCTCCTTACTTGAGAAGAGATATACTAGCACTGGAGGGGGTGCAGACGAGATTCACACGGTTGATTCCAGAGTTGAGAGGGTTGGATTATGAGGAGAGACTGAGTAGATTGGGCTTGTGCTCATTGGAATTCAGAAGAATGAGGGGAGATCTTATCGAAACATATAAGATTATGAAGGGAATAGATAAGGTGGAGGCAGGGAGGTTGTTTCCGCTAGCAGGTGAAACTCGGACTAGAGGGCATTGCCTCAAAATAAAGGGAAGCAGATGTAGGACTGAGGTCAGGAGGAACTTCTTCACCCAAAGGGTTGTGAACCTATGGAACTCCCTGCCCAGTGAAGTGGTTGAAGCTACCTCGCTGAATGTTTTTAAGGCAAGGCTAGATAAATTTTTGAACAGTAAAGGAATTAAGGGTTATGGTGAGTGGGCGGGTAAGTTGAGCTGAGTCTCAAAGATCAGCCATGATCTTATTAAATGGCGGGGCAGGCTCGAGGGGCCAGATGGCCTACTCCTGCTCCTAATTCTCATGTTCTTATGTTCTGAGGAAGGGTCACCGAACCTGAAATGTTAACTCAGTTTTCTCCTCCATAGATGCTACCAGACCTGCTGAGCTTTTCCAGCAACTTTGTTTTTATTGCTGACCATTCTTCATCATTCTCATTGATGGTATGATTGGTTTTATCTTGATAATATCATGTCAGTGATTGCAAAATTCTGGTGGGGTAGATGAAGGAAGAAGTCCAGATGTTTGGCTGTTGTGCCGTTTTTGTTCTGTGTTGTCCTGTGGAAGGCTTTTTCATCTGAGATTGCCTCTTCTCAATCGTGAAATCTGTTCCTGTTTCAACATTGCTGTGCACTTTGGATTTCTACATTTCCCTTAATAACAGCGATGTCTACATAATGTATACAAACATTCTTTCCTTTGCATTCACTGACAGTATGATGGCTGATCTTGAAACTTCTGATATGGAAGAAATCGTGGTGTAGATAAAAGGACAGAAGTTTTGATTCATTGTCACTACAAAATATGTTGACAGTGACAGCCAATAACAATTTACAAGATAAAAACCGAAAGAACTGTGGATGCTGTAAATCAGGAAAGGTGCAACACCTGCCCATTTACCTCCTCCCTCCCCAGTATCCAAGGGCCCAAATATACCTTCCTGGTGAGGCAACACTTCACCTGCACTTCCCAGAATCTAGTCAACTGCATTCGCTGCTCACACTGTGGTCTCTTCTACATTGGGGAAACAATGCGTAGACTTGGCGACTGCTTCACAGAAAATCTACATTCTGCTCACAAAAAAGACCCTGAACGACCTGTTGCCTGCCACTTTAATGCACCACCCGGTTCCCTGGCCAAAATCTCTGTCTCTGGCTTGCGGCAGTGTTCCAGCGAAGCCCAATGCAAGCTGGAGGAACACCACCTTATTTTCCGCTTGGGGACCCTACAGCCCTCCGGACTCAATATTGAGTTCAATAATTTTAAGGCCTAAACTCTCCCATGTCCCAGCCCTCTATCCAACACACCAGGCCTTGTTACCACATAGCCTGCCATTACACACCCTTGTTGTTAGTCACTAACAGTCCCCATTAACAACTATTCACCCTCCCAGCCTGATCATTAGCAACTCCTTTGTCTGTCCAACTGTCTTTCTCTCTCTTTGGGCTCCTATCATTTACTCCCTACCCCACCCACCTTCCTATTTTCTGCATTTAAACTGACGTTTTCCCAGTCACCATCAGTTCTGAGGAAGAGTGACCGGACCCAAAGCATTAACTCTGTTTTCTCCTTCACAGATGCTGCCAGATCTGCTGAGCTTTTCCAGCAACTTTGTTTTTGTTCCCAACAATTTACAAGAAGTGAATTGCAGCTTTTCAAAAACGACAGGCTAAATGTCAAAATCCTTTAAATATTCTTTAATAAACTATTAAATCTATCATTTAATTGCGTACTATGCAATATGTAATGATAATTGTTGAGTCTGTTTTTTGAAATAACAGACTTTTGTTTGGGGCTTATTGGGCAGTGCAATGTGTTAGCACTAGTGCATAAAAAAGATAATGTATTTGGCTTATTATATTTTATGTGCGTCTAGCACATAGTTCTCCCTCAATCTCAATTAGAAATGAGAGTCAGCAACTTCTCAAAACAGCAGATTTTATCATTTTCGTAACCACAGTCAATTTCTTCATGTTGGTTCACAGTGCAATCCTTTGCGGCTTTTCTCTTTCAGCATGTGCCTTTTTAGGATTCTAAGTTAAAACTCCTTGCTATGTTTTCACCTTTCTGCAGGAGTTGAGGTGCTGTGGAAATATTGTTGGCCTCTATTGCTGACAATATTTCAACCACATCAGTGGCGTTCATTTTACCTTTCTGTGCCTGAGAATACACTTCATAATTTGCAAACATGTGAAAAGACAAAAGTGCATGCAACAAGTTTCTGACATGCATTTGTAGCAGATGCTATTTTCTGCTCTTTACTGCAGATCCAAAGTAGGTAAAGTATCATTTTGACTAGTCAAGTGATTTTTGTAATGATTACCTTAACTTCAGATTAGACTTTTTATTCCAACTGGCAGAGAACCACTCCTGCCACCAATGGTTTTTGTGTTACGATGCTGCTTTATTTAGGAGAAAATACTAGGTGGATCTCTCACTCAAAATCCATCAAAATCGCTTTCCTAGCCACAAAGTCATGCTCTCCAATTTTCCTTGTTAATACCCTGTCCAGGCCAGCATCCAATATTAATTTTTAAATGTTACGAAATAAGTAGATTTCAGGTTAAAAAAATTTGAAAGTTCTTTTTGTTCGAAGATGAAGAACAACCAGAAAAGCCATTTGTATTTTGATCATCTCAACAATGTTTAAGTAACACAAAATGAAAGATTTGAAGAATATGTTGAGAAAAATCAGCAAGATTAACTCAATAGAATAAATTGCTTGTTTCTATGTTATACGTTCTGTTAAAGCAAGAATTTATGCATTCCCTTTACTAACCATGATCAGTAGGTTTTATCTGAAAGAGTAATGAATTCTTGTACCTTTGGTGTGGGTCCTATTTAAATAATTCCAACGACAAGTGTTTATAAGCTTTAAAAAAGTATTTATTCTAACGCACTTACACCAAAGCTAAACTGTGTCATATCAGATAGAGACACACACACATATCAAGATTGATTATATGTCAAGTATTAAACTGTTACAAATTATGGTTCGCTCAGTCTCTGGCTTATGGTCTCCATATCCCAACAGTCAGACCTGGTTCCATGAACAAAATTGACTCTTCAAAGTCGAAATTAGATTCTTGTGAAGGAAAGGATTCTCAGCAAGCTGGGAGGTTTTCTGCAGTTTCAGTTCATCTGAAACTGATTGACAAGAAATTCAAGTTGGAGCAGGTTCAGGGACTTATCTCTGTCATGGTCTCCAGCTTTGAAGGTATTGTTGTTAATTATCTTGGCTGCCTGAATTACTTGCAGCTAGTTTTGGCGGAACTCTATATGCAAACAGATTCTAGTTGATTTTAAAAGCACACAACAACATGGCTCTCTCATTGTGGGATTTTATACACATTTAAAGGCTTTTCCAAATAAAGGCGTGGTGTTTCTGTTGACTTTATTGTGGTTAGCACCCTTTGACAGTTTGAGACTGTCTATGGGTGAGAACTTCCCCTTCCTATGGGTGTGAATAAAGGACGTGGGCAAGTGGCAGGAAGGGCAAAATAGCTGGGCAAGTTGGCACTTGAGACACCCATTTCCTTCCCTTTACCTCAGCAATAAAGTTCTGGGAAGGAAGGTCCAGAAGCAAGCTTCCTAGCCCACTCTCAATTAACACCCTGAAATGGTCAATTAATGGCCACTAAAGGGCTTCAACAATGAGTGGCCTTGTTGCCTATGGCCATATGAGTTCAAAAGCACCTGATCATGTCTGATCTCAGAAGCTAAGCAGACTCAGGCCGAGTTAGCACTTGCATGGGAGATCGCCTGGGAATACCAGTTGCAGTAGGCTATGGGCCCTCTTGTGGTGCAGTGGTAGTATGCCTAACCCTGAATTGTGAGGCCTGGATTCACAGCAGGTGATAAAGGTGGCAGTTTTTTCCAATAAGGAAACCAGAGTGAAAATAACAAAAGCTGGAGATCACAGCAGGTCAGGCAGCATCCATGGAGAGACAGCAAGCTAACATTTTGAGTCGAGATGACTCTTCATCAGAGCTGAAATGAAGTGTGGAGGCAACAGCATTTATGCTGTAGTTGGTGGGGGGGTGAGGGGAAAGTGTAGAACACTGGGGTAGCGAAGATATTGATAGCTCAGATTAAGTGATAGGAATGTGAGAATGGAGTGGCCTGCCTGCTGAGATAGTGGAGGTCTTGCTCTAATCTGATCACAATTAGGGTTTGGTTGCTAGCTAAGGGGTGGCCACTGGGATCTAGTCCTCTACCCTTGCCTCTGAAACTTCTAAACCCTATTCTCCCTGCACTCTCCACCCTGTGATCCCCTGGCAATCACCGAAGTAGCTCTTTGAGGCAGCTACCCTGGCCTCCAGTGATGGTCTCCAGGCTTCAGAAGTTGTCGGACTCTGATTGTAATGCAGAGAAATCCACCAGTCAGCTCTTAAATGACTGAGTGAAGCTTGGTCTGCCAGACTTTCTTGCTTGTGGGATTCAGCAGGTTAGTCACCCCTGAATAAACCACACCTCGTTCAGGGAGCAGTAAATCTGGCCCAATGTCTTTGTTTTTGAATGAGCCACTCAATTTGTTAATATCCTTTTGGATTTGTTTCAGGTGAAAGCATTGATTTACATCAGTCTGGAAGATTTTTTGTGGTGTTCATCTGTAAACAAAGAGGTATGTAAATTCGTTGGATGCTCACATTTAATCAGGTATTTGCTTGAGATTTAGAACCATCTGTAGCTTAAATGCCAAAGAGGCGTATAAAATTTTGAGAGATGTAGACAGAGTGGATCATGAGAATCTCTTCCCTATGGCAGACGTGGCTAAGACGTGAGGGCACAAGTTTAAGGTGAGGATCAAGTGGTTTACAGGAAATCTGAGAAAATATTTTTTTCACCCAGAAGGTGATGGAAATATGGAACGTGCTGTCTGAGAGGGTGGTGAAGGCAGATGCTCCTGCGACATTTAAGAAGCATCTGGATGAGTACCTAAAATGCCAGGGCACAGTCGGCTATAGACTAAGCGCAGTTAAATGGGATTAGTGTAGTTTGGTGTTCATTGGTTAGCTTAGACGTGCAGGGCCGAAGGGCCAGTTTCTATGCTGTGCAATTCTATGGCTATATCATTATTTACAGCGGTAATTTTAATAATCTGCTTTTAGCTAATTTTAAGAGTATTGTCTGAAAGTTCATAACATACTGGCCATGACACATTGTAGAATATATTCAATTAAATTTATACAGTTACTTGATGCGTTTGGTCATAAATCAAAAAAAAAATCTCAAACCGCTGTCTGAGTATCTTAAATGACTGTACACCTTATTCCAAATTGTTCATCATAATGGGACTTTATATTAAATAATTAATCTTCTGTAGGAACTCAATGTTGAGAAAAAAAAGTCCTGAATTTTCATTGCCAACCTTATCTTTAGAAAGGATGACTTTTATTAATCAATTGCTTTGGTACAAACTCACAATGTAATAAGTCATCAAAATCTGACATCTCTGCTCCTGTTACTGTTAATGTGTGATGAGATGCTGTTGTAGTAAAATAATATCGAATCTTCCCACTTCTTGCACTTCAAAAATTACAGCAAAGTTTTCTAAGCACTTTCTTCCATTTGAAAGTGTTCCTATAGTGTGGTTGTGAGAGAATTATGTCCTTCACTCCATAAATCAGCTTGCTTCAATATGCCACCTTATCTGTCAACTCACTATCACAGTAGTGACAGAGCCTGGCACCTGATATTTCAGGTCCCCTCTTGGTGGGAACAGAGACGGAACTTGTGGAGGGGATGGTTGCAAATATCAGCCCCTGATGATGAGTACGATTTCAAAGCACCAATTCTCGCCATGGTGTTCATTAACCACAGGGAGGCAAAGGGCAGGAATTCTCCTCACCCTGCAATCCCAGCTCATTTCATTGGTTTGAGAGGGGCTAGAGTTCTGAGTTTTAAAATGCTTTCAGAAACTAGATAGTTGAAGGTAGGCGGGTACTGACTGGGGAGTTTGCCATGGTTGCCCCTGGAGATCACCTTAAAAGGGTCAGCAGGGCAAAAGAGGAACTGGGCACTTTAAGGAGTGTTCTTAGAGCTGCTTAAACAGCATCAAAATGGGCATAGCACCCAGGTTCTAGATATCCCTCTGACACCATGGGGGGAAGAAAGATAATAGACAAAGCTGCAAGGGTAATATTGTGGCTACCTGTGCAGAATCAAGGTTCTACCTGGCAATGAGGGCATGACTATCAGATTTCAGTCCCCACAAAGGGCAAAACATAGCAGGCAGGGAGAACATGAGACTTTAAGGAAGTATGGGAGATGAAAGAAGGGCAAGAAGACAACAGAAGCCAAAATCAATTGTCAAAAATGGAGCTACCTTGATATGACAAAAAAACAGTGCTGCAGGAGACTGCTACTCTCCACACAGACCGTCACAGACATCCAGACCCTTGTCAACAAAGACCCCACGTATTGCAGCACTGCTTGTTATCCTCGGCCAGTAGCCATCAAAGTCAATGTGACCCTGAACTTCGTCATTTTTGGCTTGCTCCAACCATCAGACTTTACTGGCATCACAAAAAAAACACTGCAATGTACAGCACTTCACTGGTCACCAATGCCATTCTTATCAGGGTTGGGCTGTACATTCATTTAATAAAACAACAACACCACAAAGACGGAAGGTATTGGGATCAGCTCCATCACTGGACTCCCCCACATACAGGGCATCATTGATTGCTCCCATTAGGCCATTAAGTCACATTGTTATGATCCCAGGTGAAAGTAGTACTAGACAAGTCAGATTCCAGAATGAAACGGCTTCATTTACTAGTCACAAACAGTCCCCATTAACAACTATTCACCTTCCCAGCCTGATCGTTAGCAACTCCTTAGTCTGTCCAACTGTCTTTCTCTCTCTTCGGGCTGTATCCTATCGTTTACTCCCTACCCCACTCACCTCCCTATTTTCTGCATATAAACTGACATTTTCCCAGCCACCATCAGTTCTGAGGAAGGGTCACTGGACCTGCAACGTTAACTCTGTTTTCTCCTCCACAGATGCTGCCAGACCTGCTGAGCTTTTCCAGAAACTTTGTTTTTGTTCCTGATTTACAGCATCTGCAGTTCTTTTGGTTTTTATGAAACCTGGCTTGACAGGCCATAGCTTTTATTTTGTTTGATTCCAGTCTCGGGTAACTGTATGGAGTTTGTATTTTCTCCCCTTCTGTGTGGGTTTCTGTTGGGTGTTCTGGTTTCCTCCCATGGTGCCAAAGATGTGTAGTTTGGGTAGATAGACCATGCTAATTTGCCCCATATTGTTCAGGGGTGTGTAGGCTACGTGGGTCAGCCAGGGGAAATGGGGTGTTACAGGGAGAAGGCAGGGAACTGGGTCTGGGTGGGATGCTCTTCAGAGGGTCAGTGCAGATTCAATGGGCCAAATGGCCTCTTTCCACACTGTAGGGATTCTATGATGGTCAGCCACTGAATATATTCATACTAGGCTGCTAGTATACCTTTAACAAAAGAACATAAGTTCAAAAAGAAAACAATATGTAAGACAATTTGGAATGATCTTATTATAAACAACAAAAAGAAATATTCAACCCTTTATACCAGCAATATCTATTATTGACAATGAACCCCAGTAAATTATTGTTCCTATCTCCACTTTAATGTTTCTTCATGTGGATGAATCCCATTGACTGGTCACTGGGAATTTGATTCTAAAAAGTGGAGGGAAATGAGCTTTTATTTATTAGTTCTATGAAGATCGTGTCTTTTTTTAAAAGAAAAGTTCAGAAAGTCATTTGAAACAATGTGCTAAAGAAAGCCTTTCAATGAATCATATGACTTGAGCTGAATAACTCAACAATCTACCTGGTCAACTGTTTGCTATTTATTGTTAACTCGAGATTTTAGGAACAGAAGAGGAAAGGCCTGGGATCATTACCAGGTTGAGTTCAGCAGAAAAACGATCCCTGCCAGCAGAACGGCAATTTAATTAATGTCAGCTTCCTGGCAAACAGAGCTGGAAAGATGCATTAAGCTGGTTTGACAGCCTCAAAATAGTCAAAATCAGAGAAAGGTCAATGAGTTAACCAGCCTATGTGTCTCAGGGAGAGACAAAGAGAAACACATCTGATAAATGTGCAGAAAGTCATCGAAAGGAAAGGCTTGTGACCTCAGCAGTCTTAGGATGTGTTTCTCTCTGCCTCACCCTGAGACACACAGATTGTTAACTCATGGACCTATCTCTGACGATTTGGAGGCAAACTCTGTTTGCCAGGAGGCTGGCATTAATTAAACTGCCGTTCTGCTGGCAGGGATCGTTTTTCCTGCTGAACTCAACCTGGTAATGACCCCAGGCCTTCCTCTTCTGTTCCTAAAATCTCGAGTTAACAATAAACAGCAAACTGTTGACCAGGTAGCTTGTTGAGTTATTCAGTTTAAGTCATATGATTCATTGAAAGGCTTTCTTCAGCACATTGTTTCAAGTGACTTCTGATCTTTTCTTCAAAAAAAGACACGACCTTCACAGAACTGAAAAATAAAACCTCATTTCCTTCCACTTTTTAGAATCAAATTCCCAGTGACCGGTCAGTGGGATTCATTCGCATGAAGAGGTTGTATTCCCCAATATCCAACTAGTCATGTGACCACAAGGCCTTCATCAGTGTGTATGCTTAGTATCCTGGTAGCTTCTTCATTCTCTGGCAGTCCAGGATGATTCTGATGTTTACTTCAAGCCCCAAAGTCCATGGGTGGATCCTAGGGCACAAGTGAAATCCTTTGAAGAGGTTGTTATTGACCTCCCTTACAAGAAATGTACTGTGATAGCAATGGAGCAAAACACCCAAATCCAAATTATATTTTTTAAAAGAGGACCACTAGAGACAAGAAAGATACTGAATATGCTGTCTGGCAGAATCCAGTTTGGGTTCCATGGAATGCCACACCTGGGGATCGTCAAGAAAACTTCAAACACGAGAGAGAGGGGGAGAGAGAGAGAGAATGAGATAATGAGGGAACTGATCAAATGACCCACCTTTCAACAGAAAACCACCTCTTGCAAAGATTTTCTGTGTTCTGCCCTTCCCAAAATAGACAAGAAAAGGTTAAAAACTGACTGTAAACTTCGTCTGTTGTACTAGTGTAGCTGTGCCAGTGACCTGGATTTGACCACTAAGGTGCAGTTGAAGTCACACCGACATTGCAGCTAAAAGGATTCACTTGGTCTAAGTACTGTGAGCCAGCTAGCTAACAAACCAGTAAAAAGAAAACGGGAAATCAGAAAGACTCTCTCACTTTGAGTGCTGTCAACCAAACATGGTAAAAATGAAACTGGACAAAAGGATTTCAACTAGTTGCAATGTCAAGAGATCTAAAATTGACTGTCCAACTATCAAGGTTCCAACATTTACTCCTTATAAACCACACAGAGATTGATCCGCATATCCTGTAACTTCTTTCTTTTTTTGGATTTACGTTTCATTCCTAATCTCTTTGTTGCAGTATTAATTTCTTTTCGCATTCAGTAACTCAGTCACATTCAATAAACTCATGCCTCTGTTAACTTAAGAAAGTCTGGTTAAATTTGCTCCTTTTAAAACATAAATTCATTTGTTCTGAGAGAAAGATTTCTACAAGGGGAGGGTCCTGTTTAAACTAACCATGTTGTGATTCACTGAGAGGGCAGTGAATAAAGAAGGGGAATCAGTTAATTTATCTTCACCCAGGAGCTTTACAATTTCTGTCTGGATCTGTAACAATTCTGGTAACCTCATAATATCCAAAAGGAGGCTTTACAACCAATGCCACCTGATCACATGGAGTGGCTATTGGGCTACTAAAATTGCAATTGATGTGCCCTGGTCAATTCAGTTGGAGCCCTTCAATACCCACCTGTAAGGATTTCAGATATTGTGATGATCTGCATTGCTTTCCATAACATGGCTCTCCAGTGGGCTTTGGGCCTTGAAAACGATGAGGCCCTGGAGGGGACAGCTAAACAGGGGAGTAACAGGAACAGGTGGTGAAAGGGGAGGAGAAAGAGGAGCAGGAATGGGATGACACAGCGCAGAACGTTGCCTTCCTACAAGGTGGTCTCCGACTACCCTCTGGGAAGAGTCATCTCATCTTTTCTCCTGCCCATGGCCCACAGCATCCAATCCTGGTTGGCACTGATGAAGAGAGGGTCCTGGGTGCCATGTATCAGCAGCCCTGTGACATCTTGCTTTTCTCCTGATGAAGTAGAAGGCTAACTGCAGCTTTTGATTCTCTCCGGCAGGCCTGCCAATAGCCTCAGTGCTGCAGAATCTAAGTGAGTCCCACATCTTATCTGACCTGCTTCCATTCCTACTCACACTGACTCTAAGTGGGACAGGAAACCCATCTCCAAGGGCTCATCCCCTTGGAATTCTTAATTTTAATCAGTTGTTCATTGGAGGCAGGTTTCAAACCCAAATACTGATCTGGCTCCTCTCTCGTTCCTATGGGGCAAAATGTCAACATCTGCAGGAAGCAGTTTTATCACCAAAGCTGCTTGGGGTAGTCCCTCAGTTCTGGTTAACACCTAAAGAGAACACCAACAAGGAGAAACTGCTCATTAACCTTGACGACATTTGAGTGGGAGAGAAAGAGAACGTTACAAATTCAAGTGAATACATTTGCCAAACATCAGGAACATACACAAAAAAACTTCGACAATATAATACCCTAAAAGCTTCAGTTTTTTTTAGGGTATTATATTGTCAAGTTTTGAGGAAGAGAACCTAGTTGTATTTCAGGCAACAACAAAAATTTCCAGTATACACTCGTGTTACTCAAACATATAAACATTGATGCAATTATTTACAACCTCAGGAAAACTGTGTTGAATTTACTGTTATCATTATAAACAGTAGTAAAGCTTAACTGAGCTAGAGAAGATTTTATCCACAGAAGAGAAATTTCCCTGTTGGTCATGCTATCTCTCACTAAGATCTTAAGATTCCCTTAAAGGTGCCCTCTGAAATTGCTGATAGCTCTGAACATTGAACTGTTGTGCTAATAGGAGTACAGTGGTATTCCTTTCGTCTCATTCACAATCACCAGTGTTGGAAATTATCTTGCAGAAGAGGTAAAGGTTAAAGTTAATGAGTGTCTGCAGAAAGGACAGTGCAGATGGGTATGCTTTTTGCCTGTTCCATAGATTCTGAGAGAGAGCAGAAACACAGGACTGGAAGGTGTGGAATTAAGTTGAGGATGATTTTTGTTTCAGTCATCTCTCTCCCAACCCTGCCAGTGTATTTGGACATGAGGCAGCTAAAATAAAGCAGCTTGTCAGTCCACTACCTATTGGCCCACTCTTGACCTGCCCCACAGTCATATTACAAGGAAGTGGATAACTTGTCAGGCAGCTTCTCCACTCTTTGTCTATTACGCCCTTAAAAGGACAACTAACCTAGAGGTCTCACCCAACTTCTGCCACTATTTTTTAGTTTGCAGGGGAAGACAGAAGCATAGCAAATAGCTGCTGGCTTTTACTGCACATCCAGTCCACATTGCTTAAAAATATCATAACACATTCACAGTGAAGCATTATTTTCTGTAACTTTTAGTCTTGAATATTTAAGCCATAGGGAAATTCATTGACTTTCTTATCATTACTTGTGAACAGTGGTATACATTTTTTAAGCCTCCTAACTTAGTAATTGTTGAATTTTTGAATCAGTATTATACTAAAGTTCTTTATAACTGTAGTAACTCTGCAGTAAAATGAGCTGTTAATAACAAAGCCTTACTACTCCTATTTATCTGAATGAATTTCTAAACTAAAAATAAGCTTTATTATTTTTTGAAAATGTGTCTGTATTTGCTTTATAGAATCCTTGTCATGTTATGCAAGTCTACTGCTTTTTGTAGAAGTGTAATTACACTTAAAAGGTTGCGGTTCAAGAATTGTATGTAGATGCATTTTGATATGGTTTTGTTGCCTTTCATGTAATAAATTAGTGACTGATTTCTTATAAGCACAACTAAAGCAGATGAGTCATTACCTAAACCTGTGAATCTTTTGAATTGGCAATCCTTCTAACTCCCAGTATGAAACCACAAAAGTTCCCTGTTATTTGTTATTCAAGACAATAGTCTCAAGATATTTCTCAAAGAGGATGAGTTATGAAAGGGGTATTTGCTGTGTTTTACCCTGGAGAACACATCTCAGATGTAGTAGTAGGAGGAAATTTTTTCGGGATAAATGTAATGGGGGTGATGAGGGTTTTATCCAAGGAGACAGTAGGAGCTCTAGTCACCTCTCTGAGGGATGGTCCTCTAAATTAAGCATGACTTTGGCACTTAACTGGAAACAGTGGACTATCTCCAGTATCGAGCACTCAGGATATATACTCCCAATTAGAGATCATCAAATCTATTAACAGAAGCATCATTAAGGTGGTGGTAGCAGCCATACACCTTCCCATTCTTCCCAATGCTGATCTGGAAATCAGACAGTGAGCTTCTTTGAATAAGGGATCCCAACTCCCTCCCCTAGGAGCCCTTAGGCAACACCGTATGGGTTTGCTGATCATATCGCCCCAAAGCCATCACTGGGTTAATATTAGTGGCAGTGAGATAGTGCTCTTAAGTGGGCATTAATTAACAGCAGGGCAAGCAGGCCATCCATGTGACTTACTGCCACAATTCCAATTGGCATGGAGGCAGATAGACAGGAGACTTCCCACCTGCCACCCTTCCATTTGATAAATACCTCCCCAACTACCATCAGACTTGCCACAAGCAGCCGATAGTCAGAGATTTAAGCAATTTTTTAATATCTATCCAGTCCCACAAATGTTGTACAAAAAATTCTTCAGATACTAGTCATCTGAAAGAAAACTGAAAATGCCAGAAATTTGTTCAAAGTGAACAGTCATCAACCCGAAACATTGGTGACATTTGAACCTATCTCACTGAGTGTGAAACCAATAGGACAGGTGAATTACTGATTTTATACGCTGTCCCACTTTTACTCTATTCCAGCAATCGTGAAACAGTCAAAGTAGGGAACAAGAGATAACAGGGTGTAGAGCTGGATGAACACAGCAGGCCAAGCAGCATCAGAGGAGCAGGAAGGCTGGCTTTTCAGGCCTAGACCCTTCTTCAGGAATGTAGGGAACAACTTTGGTTTAACAATCCTCCACTCTACCTCCCCAACTTTACTTCATAAGAAGTTAAAACTCCCCCTGTTAACTGCTTCTGTCTGCACAGAGGTGGCATGAGCTGTTGTATATTTCGGTTTGTTCTTATGACACAAGTGATGCTTGCTGTCAAGGTGATAAATACAACAGCTTATGCAAAAATATTTGGAAAGTAAGGGGGACAGTGAGCAGTTAGAAGCATTCTCACATTGGAAGGTTCTTCAAAGGGTGCTCAAGAAACTGGACAAATTGAGAAGTAAACTTCAAAGTTACTCTTTCTATTCTGCACTAACCATGAAACTTTCAGTAAGAATCATCCAGAATCATTGGACAACAGATATGCCTGGTTGCAAAGGGGGATTGGACATCTGCGGGAACATGAGACTACATATAAACATAAATACAAACAAGGAATAACAGTAGGCCCTTTTGCCATTCAAGCCTGCTCTACCATTCAACTAGACCATGGCGGATCTGATTTTAACCTCCACTCTACATTCCTGCACATCCCCAATAATCTTTCATCCTATTGGTAACCAAGAACTTTTACTTCTGTTTGAAAATGATTTAAAGATTCTACATCCGCTGCCTTTTGAAGAAAGGAATTCCAAAAACACAACCCTCTGAGAAAAAAAAATCCTCATTTCTGTTTTAAATGGGTATCCCATTATTTTTAAACCATGACCCCTAGTTATAGATTCTCCCATAAGATGAAACATGTAATCACATCCACCTGCTCAGCTTTCTTCAGAGGATACAGGCCTAAAATAATCCACTCATTCCAGGTATTAATCTAGTAAACATTCTCTGAACTGCTTCTAAAGCAATTAACGTCCTTCTATTAGTATTGTGACCAGTACTGTATACAATACTCCAGATGCAGTCTCACCAACGCCCTGTGTAACTGAAGCATGACTCTCCACTTTTGTATTCAATTTTCCTTGCAACAAACCATAAAATTCTATTGGTTTTCCTGATTTCTTGCTGTCCCTGCATCCTAAACTTTCATGAATCATGCCCAAGGACACACAGATCTCTCTGCATCTCAGAGCTCTGGAATCTATAACCAATTAAATAGATAATTATTCTTTCTGTCAAAATAGACAATTTCACACTTTTCCACATTGTACACCATTTACCAGATATGACTTGTAAAGACATAATGTACCAGCATTGACATTCATGGTACACCACTTGTGGCACCCTGCCAACCTGAAACAGACCCACTTATTCCTACTCACTGCTTCCAGTTCGTCAGATAACCTGCTATCCATGCCAATATGTTACCCCTACACCATGAACTTTTATTTTCCATAATAAGCTTTAGTGTCGTACCACATCAAATGCTTTCTGGAAATATAAATACAATACATCCACTGGTTTCCCTTTATCTACAGCAAAAGTTATGTCTTCAAGAAACTCTAATAACTTAGTTAAACATAATTCTGCCTTGACTAAACCATATTGGCTTTACCTGACTACCTTGAACTTATTCAAGTGCCCTGTTATAAAATCTTTAATAATGATTTGAACATTTTTCTGAGAATAAATGTAAAGGTAACTGGCCTGCAGCTTCCTGCTTTGTGCCTAATTTTCTTTTTGAATAAAACAGTTACATTAGTAATTTTCCAATCTAAAGGACTCTTCCCTGAATCTAATGATGTTTGAAAAATTAAATCAACATGCCACCTATTTCACTGGCTATTTCTTTTAAGGCCATAGGATGAAATTTATCAGGATCTGGAGACTTGTCAACTCACGGTTTCAATAATTTACTTAGTATTACATCCTTGGTAACTTTGATTTTCTAGAGTTCCTCCCTCCCTTTCAATCCCTGATTTACAATTATTTCTGGGATGATACTTGTATCCTCACTAATAAAGACCAACACAAAAATATCTGTTCAATTCGTCTCCCATTTCTTTATCCTACATTACTAATTCCCCAGACTTATTTTGTATAGGATCAACACTTACCTCGCTAACTCTCATCTTTTTTAAATATCTGAAGAAACTTTTATAATTTTGGCTAACTTTCTCTCGTACTTTAACTTTTTCCTTCTTCATTTATTTTCTAGTAATTCTTTACTGTTTTTTATATTCTTTCCAATCTTCAGGTCTGCCAACTATCTTTGCAGAATTATACGTCCTTTCTTTGAATATGATACTATCTTTGACATTTTTAGTTAACCACAGGGCAGGTCCGTCCCTTAGAATTTTTTTTTATTTGTTCAAATGTTTGCCAATGATCTCTACAAGGTCTCCAGAAATGCACAATAAGCTGACTCGAGTGAGGTGTGTTGTTTCCCCTCCAGGAAAAGGAATCTGCCTGATCAAACAATTTCCTCTGCCAATGGTCACTGTGTATTGTGAAATAAAAATTCATCCCCATCTTTGAGGTCCAACACTAACCCATTCCTAAACACCCAGTTGGAACCCACATCCATTACTACAATAAGCCTGCATGTTATGGTGGATCCTAACTGAGGTCCTTCAATCTAGATGTTCAATTTTGGAAGGCCTTCTTCCTTTCTTTTATATCAATAGTCAAAAATAGCCCTTAGTTACTTTTCCAGTGAGTATCATCAGCTACTTTCAGCTGAGTTATTGATTGTCTTCTACTTGCAATTGCTGAGACAATAGAAACAGTTTGTAATCCTGTTTGAAATTGGTGATGTCCACAGGGAATAGCATGGTCCTTGGTGAAGGTGGTTCTGACTTCAAGGATTCTGCTCCAACACCCTTTGTCGACAACTTGTCAGATAGAATGAGCAGAGGTGGCCAGTGAAGGCATGGTGTTTGAAGAGGAAGAGAAGGAGCCTCAGCAGAGGGCCAGATGTAGGGAGGTTACCCAATGCACAACAGTAAATCCTCCTAGGCAGTGATATGATGCTATTATTCTGCAATGAT
>JAHRHZ010000058.1:29067785-29153160 GCA_024137785.1 Ginglymostoma cirratum | reverse complement strand
GGTCCCCAACACCTCATTTTTACTATGGACGTCCAGTCCCTATATACCTGTATTCCCCATGCTGATGGCCTAAAGGCCCTCCGCTTCTTCCTGTCCCGCAGAACGGACCAATCCCCCTCCACCGACACCCTCATCCGCCTAGCCGAACTCGTCCTCACCCTCAACAACTTTTCTTTCAATTCCTCCCACTTCCTACAAACAAAGGGTGTGGCCATGGGTACCCGCATGGGTCCAAGCTATGCCTGCCTCTTCGTAGGTTATGTGGAACAATCCCTCTTCCGTACCTACACTGGCCCTAAACCCCACCTCTTCCTCCGTTACATTGATGACTGCATCGGCGCCGCCTCGTGCTCCCACGAGGAGCTCGAACAGTTCATCCAATTCACCAACACTTTCCACCCCAACCTGAAGTTCACCTGGACCATCTCTAACACTTCTCTCTCCTTCCTGGACCTCTCTGTCTCCATCTCGGGCAACCACCTAGAGACAGATGTCCATTTCAAGCCCACTGACTCCCACAGCTACCTGGAATACACCTCCTCCCACCCACCCTCCTGCAAAAATGCCATCCCCTATTCCCAATTCCTTCGCCTCCGCCGCATCTGTTCCCAGGATGAGACTTTCCAATCCCGCACATCTCAAATGTCCTCATTCTTCAAGGACCGCAACTTCCCCCCTACAGTGGTCGAGAACGCCCTCGACCGTGTCTCCCGCATTTCCCGGAACACATCCCTCACGCCCCGTCCCCGCAACAATAATCAAAAAAGAATCCCCCTCGTCCTCACATACCACCCCACCAACCTCCGGATCCAACGCATCATCCTCCGACACTTCCGCCATCTACAGTCAGACCCCACCACCAAAGACATCTTTCCCTCCCCACCCTTATCTGCCTTCCGGAGGGACCACTCCCTCCGCGACTCCCTTGTCCGCGCCACACTCCCCTCCAGCCCCACCACACCCGGCACTTTTCCTTGTAACCGCAGGAAGTGCTACACCTGCCCCCACACCTCCTCCCTCACCCCAATCCCAGGCCCCAAGAAGACATTCCACATCAGGCAGAGGTTCACCTGCACATCTGCCAATGTGGTATACTGCATCCGCTGTACCCGTTGTGGCTTCCTCTACATCGGGGAAACCAAGCGGAGGCTTGGGGACCGCTTTGCAGAACACCTGCGCTCAGTTCGCAACAAACAACTGCACCTCCCAGTCGCGAACCATTTCAACTCCCCCTCCCATTCCTCAGATGACATGTCCATCCTTGGCCTCCTGCAATGCCACAGTGATGCCACCCGAAGGCTGCAGGAACAGCAAATCATATTCAGCCTGGGAACCCTGCAGCCCAATGGTATCAATGTGGATTTCACAAGCTTCAAAATCTCCCCTCCCCCAACCGCATCCCAAAACCAGCCCAGCTCATCTCCACCTCCCTAACCTGTTTTTCCTCTCACCTATCCCCTCCTCCCACCTCAAGCCCCACCCCCATCTCCCATCTACTAACATCATCCCGCTCCCTTGACCTGTCTGTCCTCCCTGGACTGACCTATCTCCTCCCTACCCCCCCACCTACACTCACCTTTACTGGCTCCATCCCCGCCTCTTCGACTTGTCTGCCTCCTCTCCACCTATCCTCTCCTCTATCCGCCTCCCCCTCTCTCCCTATTTATTTCAGAACCCTCTTCCCCTCCCCCATTTCTGATGAAGGGTTTAGGCCCGAAACGTCTGGTTTTCCTGCTCCTACGATGCTGCTTGACCTGCTGTGTTCATCCAGCCCCATGTTTGTTATCTCGGATTCTCCAGCATCTGCAGTACCTTTTATCTCTGATACTACTTTAATCAACTTACTGTATTTCAGTATATAAACCGAGGAAAAGCTCAACACCTGCCTTATACTTGACAAAAAAAATTAAATTGGGACTTCTTGTGAATTACATCGTCATCAAAGTGACAACATAGATAAAACAAAAATTAAGTTGCATTTATAAACAATATTAACAGTATTAACATAATACTGAAAAGCTCTTCACAGACAGCTAATCAACATAGTGAAGCTGAGTTAAGGAAAGATATGCTGGGAAGGGTGATCTTGGTCACAGAGCAGGTTCTAAGAGAGAGCTTGATGATGAAAGGGAGCTAGTGACGTATAGAAGTTTAAAAAGGCATCTCCAATGCATTGACCTTAAGCAAGTAGTTGAAGCCATCTGATGGGGTGGCAACAGGGGTGAAACATAATTAGTTACAGGGATGAAGACTTTGTAGGGGATTGATATTGTACAGGGTAATGGTTCTGAACACGTTATTAATGTTTGTTACATTGACTTCACCCATTTTTCTGATGTCATATACAGTCATTGGGTGGAAAAAAGAATTTCTACTTTCACTTTCTGAGGGAGCAGATGTATTTGCACCAGTTCCCTAAGGTTCTCTTAGTATATCTGATCAAATGTAGTTGTACTCATTGCTATCATGCAGGATCTGTCTTGTTATTCACGACCAATCTCTGTTCTGTACGGTGGTCTGCCCTGTACCACTAATTACTAGATATGTTCAAGACGAAGGTAGATAGGCGGCAATAAGCTACCTCAAACAATCCTTACACAGTATCATGGCCTGGTAGTTGGTATATGCCTCAAGATAACCGCAGTGGTTATCTGGAAAAATACCACAGTGTAGGGCTGGTGAAGATTACAAACAGAGGGATAAGATGTGAAAAGATTTAAATACAACATCCAGAATCTTATGTTTGATGCATTGGACCAGGAGCCAACATAGGCCAGCAAGGAAAAGGGTAGGGTCATTTGGGACTTGATGTTACACTTGGATCTGGTTCAGGCAGTGGAATTTTGGATTAGCTGTGTCATATGAAGGCTACAGGGTGGGAGACTGGCTGTCTGTACTGTTGAGGCTGGAGGTGGTAAAGGTACAGGATGAGAAGCATTTGGGCTGGAAATGGAGTGTAGACAGGTTACAGATATCAAAGCAGGGTGCCTTTGATGAAGGGACTATGGAATTAGTAACTAAGTTTAGGCTGAAGTGCCTGCCAGGGGTGGAAACTGTTGAATTCAGACTGACACAGTGACCAGTGAGGAGAATGAAAATAGTGGTAAAGATATACAATTCAAGATCAGTGCTGAAGACAATTACTTTGACCTTCTTAATGTTTACCGGGAAACAATAGTACGTAATCCAAGACTGGAGGCTATAGGACCCAAAATCATAAGCTTCAAATTGGCAAAACTAACTCTCACAGAGAGTGGCTGAGTTTCAAATTAAGAAGATACAGGCTTTCCACATCCTATAGGCCTACCTACGGATCTACACAGTGGTGGCGTCAAAATGGTCACTTGGAGAAATATCATGATGTGAAGGTGCTGGTGTTGGACCGGGGTGGACAAGGTCAGGAATCACACGACACCGGGCTATAGTCCAACAGATCTATTTGTAACACAAGCTTTTGGAGCCTCAGTCCTTCTTCAGATGTTAGCGAGAGAAGTAGCATCAGACACAGAATTTATATGTAAAAGATCAACATCACTGATGAGGATGTATTAAATATACGCTATCTCATACGCTGCAGGCAAGGATGCCCCTCGGCATGGTATGTTGGCAAAATCATGTAAACGCTATGACATGGATGAATGGACACTGTGCAGCAATCGCCAAACAGGGACGTTCCCTCCCAGTGGGGGAATGCTTCAGCAGTCAATGACATTTGACCTTGGATCTTCAGGTAAATGTCCTCCAAGGCGGACTTAGGGATACACAACAACACAGAGTTGCTGAGCAGGGGCTGATAGCCAAGTTCAGTACCCATGAGGATGGCCTCAACCAGGATCTTGAGTTTATGTCGCACTACGGGTGACCCACCTCACTACACACTCTCTCACACACACACACACACAAACACACACACACACGTAAATCTATGGGGTGAATTTTTATTGATAGATACATTCTTTTTTGTTCAAAAAGCACACAATTTGTAGACAGTCAGTCAATGTAGCATTTTATGAGTTCCTACATTAGAAATAAAACCAGTCTGACTCCAAACTATAATACAAACAGATTCTAAACAAGGCCTCACACCTAACATGCATTGTCTGACCTAACACGTCACCTCTTCTTTACACTGATAAAACCTTTAGTCCTCTCAGGGCAGTGACTTGAAAGAAATTAGGGGATTTACATAAACATATTAATCAATTAAAACCTTCTAACTGATGAAAGATTTAACAACATCTTAGGTTTATTTCAATACATCCTCATCAGTTGTGTGACACTTTGATCTTTTACTTTACAATTCCGTGTTCTGTGCGCTTCTTTCTTACTTCACCTGACAAAGGGGCTATGCTCCGAAAGCTTGTGTTTTCAAATAAACCTGTTGGACTATAACCTGGTGTTGTGTGATTTCTGACCTTAGAGAAATATCACTGCTGATGTTGAATCAAAAATCAGGAAATTTGTGAAATTTAGAAAAATCAGAAAAATGTAAGAGTGGAACAGATTTGGGCAATACCCACACTTAAATCCATACAGTCATACAGCACAGAAACAGATCCTTTGGTTCAACCAGTTTGTGCTGAGCATTATCCCAAACTAACTAGTCCCACCTGCCTGCGCCTGACCCATATCCTTCCAAATATTTCCTATTCATGTATTTATCCAAATGCCTTTTAAACATTGTATTATAGCCACATTCACCACTTCCTCAGGAAGTTCCTTCCACATATGAACCACCCACTGTGTAAAAGAATTGCCCCTCATGTCTTTTTTAAATCTTTTTCCTCTCACCTTGAAAGTGTGCCCCATGGTCTTGAAATCCCCCATCCTCAGGAAAAGACAACTACTATTAATTCTACCTATACCCCTCATTATTTTATAAACTTCTATAATGTTGCCTCTCAACCTCCTACTGAGTGCAAGAAATTTACAAATGGAAAAATCTAGAAAAACAGCAAATAAGGTTTTGGATTGTCTATGACAGTCTCTAAGGTTTTGGAGTATGTCCATGACTGTTGATGAAATATGATTCCTTCTACCACTGGGTCAAAAACTTTCTAGATACCAGTGTGTGAAACTGTAGTGGTAAAGGAGATGGCTCTCACCACCACTTTCTCAATGGCAACCAGGGATAGATAATAGTGCTTGCAATGGTCATATCCACAGAATTATCAACCCCATGCTAGCAGGTCTGTGAAATCTATCCTATATTGCTTAGAAAATAAAAAGCAATTATAACCTGGTTGAGTTTCACTTTTAGAGCTCATGTCTTCTTTAATCACCACCATCTGCAAGCAATATTACAATACTTTCATATCACATGACAGGAAAAGGACTGTTGCTATTTTTCATGTTATTATTTGCATGAAAAATGCCTTGCAGTGTAAGAGTGTAGTTAAACAAGTAACAGAAACATTGTGTCAGTGTTTGATTGCGTAAGTGATAAAGTGGTGTTTTTAATACTATTTCAAATGCTGCATAGTTTGTTTTTAAACAAATAACAAGGAGGTTGCCAAACATGAAAACATTGCCTCTTTAATTAATGTAAGTTTTCTTTACTTGTAGCTAAATGTTGTATACAAAACATCTATCTTAATTCAGAAAATTAACAGACTTCAGGCCAGTAACTCAGTGTTAACGGTAGCTCATTATTGTTGACTCCAGACTCCATAAGTGAAATTTCACCAATTTTTGGCTCAGTGTGAGTCACTCCCAGTTTGGTGGAGTGATTCTCGTTACAAGGCTTGGAGGGTTTTCTCACCATGTCTTAATAAACTTGCCATTTTAATTGCCATTTGAGCCCTTGTGGTGAGAATCAGACCAGATTTCCATCTAGTCTTACCATAAGCCACTCCCAGAGCAACATGCTGTGCACTGAAGATCCAAGAATTGACTGGCATCCCTGATGGCTAAACTATACTTAAAAGGTGATTTTGCATCCAGCCAAATACTGAAAGATAGAAGCTGTCCTGCATGGTTCCAGACCTGGCTGACAGGGGGATCTCCTCATCCCATTTTATGAACATGGTCTTGGAGTCCTGTGGGATGGGTTGGTTCACAAGCACAACTTCCTCCTACCCCAGGAGCAGCAATGAAGGCACGACATCAGCTTTGTTTTAGGTCACCCTGGTCAGTGCAGAATCAACTGTTCACCAAGGTAAGTGCCACCATTTCTTTGATACATCACACTGGCTCTATGTCTGCTGCTGCACCCATCTACCACCAGGGTTCATGCACTTCCATTCTCACTAGTGCAAGCAATATCTTCCCCACTCACACACCTCAAAGAACAACACCTCTAACCCTGTATGTCCTCTGTGCTGTCCACTCACTCACTTTGGAATTCTTCCCACCTGTACCAACGGTAACAGCAATGCCACCCACTTTCATGTTCTGTAGTACCTACCTCTCTCTCATTCTAGGAGCAAAACAATCCACAATAGAACAGAACCAATCGAGACAGTCACTACACTGCCTCTCCTTTGGCTCCTCACTCCTTGGGAGGGGAAGTCCTTTCTTTGACCCCTCCAATCAGGCCCTGGACTGGTATTGAAGATTATCCTTGACTCATTGTGTCGGGATCTGCTGAGTGAAAGCTATTCCCCTTGACAGGACTGAGGTCTGTTTACAACCATGGCAAACTTTGTGCTATGCCACATGGCACAGTAAAACATTAGTAACATGAGCCAGCAGTACCTGAGGAGGCACAGCGTGAGAAAGCAAGGCAAGGCAGGGATGCTGCAAGCATCCAGATAGGCTCAGAATGAGTGAGCATTATCATAGCGAATGAAGAGGCCCAAAGATGCAGCCCGGTCCAGTCCCTGAGCTGAGTATATGTCCTTGAGTGCACATTTCCTTTGTAACAGCATTATAATGATAGGTGCCAGTGCAACCAAAGTTGCAGCATTGTAGTGCAGAAACATCCTCTAATAGGAACAGAGATGTGTAGTGAGTGTTCTCCGAGATTGACACATGTTGGAGGTCAACGTCTGTGGATGTAGGGTGCATGAGATCAATGCCCCTTGTGGGTGCCTGAGATGTTATGCTTGTGCCCAACTTCAGTGTCTTTACAAGCAAGTGGCAATTTGAATTTGCTAAGAATCCACTCTGGTTTCCGTGTCAAGTTTTCTGGACAGTTAATTTGAATGGCTGTACCGTTTGATAAGATTGCAGCCTGTACTGAGTTGGACTATGAGCAACAAATAAAGGGTGTCAATTGGGAACTTGCTGCTCCCTAGTGAGAATCTTGACATGCTGCTCGAGCAAAGCAGGGAAGTTGCGACAAAATGATCTTGACACGGAGAAGACCATGTCACTTGATTCTTCCTTTTATCCCTCCAGGACCCTTGTTGCTCAGACCCTGATAGGATTCTGCTCAAGGAAATATTGAAAGTAAAAAGCACAATGCTGCTGCTTCCAAAATGATCAATATTCACCTTCAGTGACAGTAGGCCTCTAGCAGTAATGTGAATATTATCTTCAGTTGTACTGTCAATATATTGAGCCAACTACTCAACTCACTTGTATAAGCTAGTGTTGTGGTTCACTGATTGCGTAGACCTTTCTTAGTCAGATGTTAATGTTGTCATTTCTGGGGTTGTAGTGTGTAACACAATGCTTTGTTACAATTCCCAAAGAGATTGAAAAATTTTCAGAATGGAATTTAAACTTTGGGTAACTGATAGTTTGGAAGGCGCTGTCTGGAATTTGACATGTCCTTAAGGACTAGCACCACTTTTACAGACACACTATAGAATGCATTCTATCTGGATGCATCACAGCTTGGTACTGCAACTGCTCTGCCCAGGACCATAAGAAACTACAGAGAGTTGTGAACACAGCCCAGCCCAGCACGCAAGCCAAACTTCTATCCATTGACTCCATCTATACTTCTTGCTGCCTCAGGAAGGCAGCCAACATCAGTTAAGACCCGTCCCATCCCAGTTATAATCTCTTGCAATCTCTTCCATCAGGCAGAAGACACAAAAGGTTAAACACACGTACCAACAGGTTCAAGAACAGCTTCTTCCCCGTTGTTATTAGACTTCTGAATGGAACTCTCAAATTTCAAATCGATGTTGATCTTGCTTTTGGTGTGCCTTCTTTGCAGCCGTAATTTGGTATTTTTCATTCTGCTCTATCATCCTATGATCTTTGTATGGTTTGATCTGCCTGTACTGCATGCAAAACAAAACTCTTCACTGTACCTATGTACATGACAATAATAAATCAAGTCAAAAGTCGAAAGATTTTTCATGAATTTCTGCAGCACATCTTGTAGATGGTACAACCTGCAGCTACTGAGCATTAATGGTGGAGAGAGTGGATGTTTGTGAATGTGGCCAATCAACCTGGCTGCTTTGTCCTGGAAGGTGTCAAGCTTCTTGAGTGTTATTGGAGCTACACCCATCCAAGAAAGTCAGGGCTATTCCATTGCATTTTTGACTTGTGCCTTGTAGATGGTGGTCAGGCTTTGGGTAACAGGAGGTGAATTATTGGCTGCAGTATTGCTTGCCTTGGACCTGTTCTTGTAGCCATAGTGTTTATACAATGAGTCTAGTTGACTTTCTAATCAATGGTAACTCCGAAGACATTGGTAGTGGGGGATTCAGTGATGGTAACACGATTGAATATCAAGGGGCGTTGGTTAGATTGTCTCCTATTGGAAATAGTTATTGCCTGGCATTTGTGTGGCATGAAATTACTTGTCCCTTATCAGCCAAAATCTGACTATTGTCCAGATCTTATTGTATTTGAACAGCATCTGAGGAATTGTGAATGGTGATGAACATTGTGCAATCATCCCCACTTCTGACCTTATGATGGAAGAGAGGTCATTGATGAAGCAGCTGAAGATGGTTGGACTTAGGACTCTATGCAGGGCAACTCCAGCTGAGATGTCCATGAGCTGAGATGACAACCACAACTATAACCATTTTCCTAGTGCCAGCTATGACTCCAACCAACAGAGTTTCCCCCGATTCCCATTGATTCCAGTTTTGCTCAGGCTCTTTGATGCCACACTCAACTGAAAGCGGCCTTGATGTCAAGGGCTGTCACTCTCACCTCACCTCTGGAATTCAATGCCTGATTGCAATTGGTCCACAGATTTGAGGATCGTTTGGTTTGTTTGGATGGGAGTGAGTGCTGCAGGTTGGACCATCTAACCAACCATGGCACTGTGATTCAAGACATCATTAAAATGGAAGGAGCTGAAGGGAATGTACTGGTTGTAGATGAGAGCATATTGAGGTGGATTGACGCTGTTCTCTGTGGCAAAGAGCATATCCAGACATTTTTATTGCCTCTGAGTCCCAGAATGTGAGAACTCTGCTCAAGGCTAGAAAGGAACTTGCAGTGGGATCTGTGGATTGGTCATCGTGGTTCATGTAGGCACCAATGGCATAGGCAGGACAGAAAAGAGATTCTGCACAGTCAGTATGAAGAACTAGGTTTCAAATTAAAAGGCAGAAACCCAATGGTAACTGCTTCTGGATTATTATCAAAATCACAAATAAATTCTTAGGGGAAATTAGGATAAAGAAATGAATGTCTGGCTCAGAGACTGGTATGGAAGGAAGTAGGTTCTGAATTCATGAAGCACTGGCACCAGGACTGGAGAAAGTGGAATCTGTACTGCAGGGACCATCTCTACCTGAATCACTGGGGCCAGTGATCAGGTGAGCCACTTAACTTGGAAAGTTGAGAAGTTTTTAAACTTAATAGTGGGGTAAGGGAACAAATTTGTGAAGATGTGATAAACCAAAGAATAGTGAGAAATGCATTAAAATGGAAATTGATGAACAGGAAGAGATTAAGAGTACAAATCCATGAATAACTCAAAAGATAAAGCAAGAGGTTGTGGAAATAATTGAAGGATAAAATAAACAATCTGTATCTGAACGTACGTAGCATTGTGTACAAAATAGATGGACCGAGCGGGCAAATAGAAAGAAATAAGTATGACCTGATAGCCATTACAGAAACATGGCCAGACAGTGACATATGTCGGGATCTGAATATTGAAGGGGACAAGACACTTGCATAGAATGCAGAACAGTATAGTGTAGGTGCAGGCCCTTTGGCCCACCATGTCTGCGTCAACCATGATATCATTCTGAACTAATCCCATCTCCATGCACATGGTCCATTTCCGTCTATTGCCTGCTGGTTAACGTGTATGTTGAAATGCCTCTGAAACATCACTATTATACCTGCTTCTACCACTTCCCCTGGCAGCATGTTCCAGACGCTTACCACCCTCTGTGTAAAAAAATTTGTCTCGTATGTTTCCTTTAAATTTTTTAAACCAGTTACGACGACTTGAAATGTTAACTCAGGGACATTCATGGCCCCTTTTAGCCCCTCTAATTCCTCGTTTAAGTTCTCTTCTGCTTCCTTTATATTCCTCAAGGGTCTTGTCTGATTTCAGTTTTCTCTAAACCTCACATATGCTTCCTTTTACATTTCGATTTAAATTTCAACACCTCTTGTCATCCAGGGTTCCCAAATCTTGCCATCCTTATCTTTCATCCTCGTGGGAACATGCTGGTCCTGAAGACTCATCAACTGGTCTTTAAAAAGTTTCCACATCTTAGATGTGAATTTACCCACAAACAGCCGCCCCGATCCTAATTTCTCCAGTTCCTGCCTTAGAAAAATTCTAAGGAAAGCATCACCATTTAGGGTTAACTAAATACATTAAAGATGTTATCAAACTTAATTGTGTAAAGATAAGTGGTAGATCAGAAAATTGGACAAAATATCATGATCAGCAAAGAATTAATAAGGATGAAAAGATGGATAAAGAGGGACAAATTAGATTACTAAATTTTAAAAAAAGTAGAAGTTTAAAAAAAGACTGTTCAGAAAGTGAAGATTGGATTTATAGAAGGTGAGTTTAATTATTAATTTAATACTACAGTTGCTGAAAATCTAAAAAAACGTAAACAATCCTCTGTTAGCATATTTTGCGTATGTTAAATACAACTTGTTTATATTCATTCCAACGAGCGTAGACCTGGTATGATGGGGATTGGTGATACTTAATCATTGGTTAAGTAGCTAAAATTGCCATTTCCTGCTGCCTCAAATGAATGGGAAATTAAATCATTAGAAACAAACTGTGAGTTTAAATCAACCTTGATATATTTTACAACATAGAGACACGTGTGTGGGAATGATTAAAATGCAAACTAATTTCATCTCTGGATTCAAGTCAAAATAAATTGCTTCTGTTCCATTTTTATGCTTTATGAGATTGAATTGATGGCAGAAGTTATTTTCTTGTAATTGCTCCTACCCATTGTTCTTCACATAAATCATCCAGGGATAAGCAACAAATGATCTCAAATCAGCCAGCAACAATAATGATCAGTCATTGTATACCCAATAGCTTCCAGTCTCAAAAATTCTGGTATGGTCTCAACTGGAGTTTTGTGTCCAAAATCTGAGCACCAACTTTGGGAATGATGTGTAGGTGCATAAAGTAATTAAAATAATGGTTCCAGGGTTGATGGGCTTTAGTTCTGTGGATTTTGGACAAGCTGGGGGCTATTTTCCTTACAGAAGAAAGCTGAGGGGAGGTGTGATAGAAGTGTTCAAAACAATGAGGGCTAAAGATGGATTTGATGGAGAAAAACTATTCTCATCAGTGGAACGGTCAATAAATTAAAAGAAACCAAAATAAGGTGTTTGGCAAAATAACAAAAAAATGACATGACTGTTTTTTAAGTGGCAATGGTTAGGGTCTGAATGCACTCCCTAAGAATGGAGACTGATCCAATGGCTTGTGGAAGAAAATTGGTTAATTACCTGAAGAGTAAACATTTTGGACGCCAAACGTCTTTCTTTCGGAGATCTAGCACAGATATGATGGGCTGAATGGCTTCTTTCCTTACTGTAACAATTATATGGGCTGAATCTTGCTTTTTATTGATCATTTGAGTTTTTTGGAGCATATCTTATCCTGAGACCTAACAGATTTCTCTGCCCTATCTTACCAAACTTGCCTCATTAATGACCTATTATTACCCTATGGCATCTCTTACTTTCAACTTCTGCCCTAACTTACCACACACAGTTCACAGAGCAATTTGCCACTTACCAGATATCCACCAAAAGATGTCCATCCCTGGCACCAGTGCCATCTTTGAAACGCCACTGTGTACCTGAGGAAGCTTCGGCAATCTCGTGTTGACCCTCACCAACAACATCATAGCACAGCATGGCTGACAGTCCCTTGCATGTACAACCCTGTTCTCTCATCTTAGTCACTTCTTAACCACCACACCACACACATTACTGAACACCCTCCCTAAGTCAGTGCTACCTTGTCCCCAAGGCCCACTGTAGGCTCACAGCTTCTCACTATCCAGTAGGGAACATCATGTACAGACAAGCAATAGAGTGAATTCAAAGATGAGCTTTTATTTACAGAAAGTAAAAGGGAACACAAACAATTCCAATCGAGGCTGAAGTTCACCCTAACAATGCAAACCTGATTTTGGCATCATGACCAATGAGTATTTTAAAGTCTATGATTGTCTGCTGCTCCCTTCTATTGGAAGCGGATGTCAGTGAGGCTCTGTCTGGCCTGTAGTGCCTGACACAGTTAAGCTCTGTCATGGACAATGGCAGCCTGTTACTGCTCAATATCCTTGACCTCTTTCTAAGGAGACTGGTCCCAGTTCCTCAGCATCTAGGGCCATCTTCAATTGCACAAAGCACAGCACACCAGGATGATGGACTACACTCTGCCCGGAATATACTGGAAGGCCCCTTCAGACCAGTCCAAACAGTGGAACTGCATTTTCAGTAGCCCTACTGTCTGCTTCACCTTGGCCCAGATTGAGATACTGGGCAGCATTAAGGTTATGCCCTGCATCAGTCAAGGGGTGTCATAAGCCATGGTGTCATAAGCCATGGTCGAATGGAACCCTTTCCTGTTGATGAATTCCACAGCATTGTGATATGGCTCTCTCAGTGTCATATGCGTACAGTCGGTGGCACCCTTTACCTGGGAGAGTTTAGCTATGCTCCTGAATCCTACTGCCCAGCCTGCAGCACTGACCTCATTAGAGGGCAGCAAAATACAACAGTATGACCTTGCACTGATGGCATTGGTCACAATCCTGATGCATTTGTGGGTACATGATTGAGAGATGCCACACAGGTCACCTATTGCTCACTGGACAGAGCCAGTGCATAGACATTCAAAGAGAACATCATCTTCCCAGCCACTGGAAAAGGATCATATCCCCTCAATTCCTGTAGGACCACTCCAGCATCCGACAAGTTCTGTCACAGTGTCCCAGGATGTAAGAAACCTGCACCTGCACCAGCACTGCACCTTGCCTCATCTCCAGGAAGTGGAGTTGGGAGGGGTGAGAAATTCAGGGCCTCCTGCACATCCCCCAGACCCTGATGGGTCCTGTGGCTGCAATCTCTCCCTGAGCCGGGTGCTCCTCACCCTCACCGGTGGCCAGCTGCTGCTCCCAGGCTCACCATCAGCCCTGGTCCTTCTGTATTTCTTTTCACCTTCTTAGGAAGGTAGCCAAAGAGACCAGGGCCACCAGCATCAGGGCACATCACCTTTGGTGGAAAGGAACTTTCACAGGAACAGAAGGAGTGAAAGAGTTTCTTAGACGTTATAACGGTTATGGGTGGCATACGCTGCAGCTGAGGGCTGAGCACACTTCACCATACAGTGAGACACACTGCACCCAGATAACAGGGGAACTTGTCCCCATTCTCCAACCACAATCAGGATCTTCACAACCTTCACCAAGTTGCTGTGTTGGCAGAGTGACCACTCAATGTCATCTAGAGGCACACAAACACCGTCATACCCAGACTCACATCAACACTCAGCTTCGAGCTGCATTCAGTATAGAGCACCATTACAGTGATACAACAGATAGGGAAGTAAGGCTACAAGGTCCATATATGGCCCTTGGAAGCTGGTTTAATATTGGTTACCCTTCAGCCAGCATTGGCCTTGGGAAGCATCATTGCTGCTAATTTCCACATTATTGAAGTGGCCAAGTTCAATTTACAATTACAAATGGCATGTTTCAAATCACCTTTGACC
The DNA here is from genome assembly GCA_024137785.1 of Ginglymostoma cirratum. NCBI lineage: Eukaryota > Metazoa > Chordata > Chondrichthyes > Orectolobiformes > Ginglymostomatidae > Ginglymostoma > Ginglymostoma cirratum. Next base: position 29,139,068 of record JAHRHZ010000058.1, on the reverse strand, counting down.
CCCAACCAACCGCACTCCTTATTCCCATATCTGCTTTCCCTCCCTAGCCTTAAATCCTCCACCCCTTCTGGCAGTGATTACCCCACAGTCCCCACATGGATCTCCTCCTTGAACGCTCCCCTCCTGAAAAATCAATGGATGGACACCCAGGACTGTATTTACCCCAGGCCTCTGATCAACATTAATATGCAGCCCCTAGACATGACTGACCAGACCCTTGACCACTGTCTTTGCAGCACCTGACTGAAATATAGGATTCCCTGACTGCTTCTGATAGCTCTAAAGGACTGACCGTTGCACATTCCCTAGACAACAGTTGGACTGTACCCATGACCATGAGCATCCCAATTTGATGACTGACCATGTCGAAGCACTTAGCAGTGTGTAAACTGTGCCCGTGACTAATAGTACAGAGACCTCCTGACCAATAGTAGCCCACCTTGATAAGACTGAGGACTAGCCCACCCCCACCCATTTTCCAACACAACCATCTGGGTGAATGCACGTACAGTGTGATTGCCACATCGGCAGCTGGTACATGCTGGAGGTGTTAGATTGACATTACAGTGTGTTGTATACTAAGATGTTCCCTGCACCTCAGACAGGCCCCAATGACAAGCAGCCTGTCTGTGTGTTTGTGAAAAGGAGAACTGCAAAATGGCAACACTGAGAGTCTTTGGCTCTAGTGGAAGTGACAACACTCTAACAGTCATGGAACTAATTGTGCAAGCATTAAGACAGGAAGCCAGCAGCCCTGAGATGCAGCCTAGTCCATTCTTTGAGCTGGAAGCCTCTCAGTGATGCACAGTGTCCTTGATACAGCCTTCCAATGCTGGCTGTCAGTGCATGGTGCAACGTAAGTCTGTGCTTCATGAGCAGCCTGTTAGTGTATAAGACATTGCCACATGGTTGGCAGATGCCAGATACCAATGTCTGTGAGTGAGGGGTGCATGCGCCTCATCCCTGCAGATTGTTCTCTGGGCTGTGGTTTGGTCCTGGGCAACATGGACATCATTCAGAGCATGTGGTAAGCTGAATCCACCATATGCCCACTTTGGCTTCCTTGGTGAGCTCTCTGACCTCTAGCTTTTTTGGCAGGTTTAGTAGGATGGGAGGCCAAAAGTTAATGAACTACATTATGCTGTTAGCAAGACATTTAGATAACACTAAACCCTGTCAATTGACATCTCATTGCTGCCCAGTGAGAATCTTGCCACACCACTGAGAAAAAGCAGATGCAGCAAGCTGATCTTGAAATTAAAATGGCCCCCACTGGACTTTTCGTCTAATTCTGCCACACATCTCGACATAGTCCACGTTGCTCAGACCCCAAGAAGATTCCACACTATGATTGTATGATTCATTCACTGTTGCTGCTAAGAAACCAAGGAGAGAAATCAGAGATAAAAGGTACTGCAGATGCTGGAGAATCCGAGATAACGAGGTGTGGGGCTGGATGAACACAGCAGGCCAAGCAGCATCATAGGAGCGGGAAAGCTTGACGTTTCAGGCCTAGACCCTTCATCAGAAATGGGGGAGGGGAAGAGGGTTCTGAAATAAATAGGGAGAGAGGGGGGCGGATAGAAGATGGATAGAGGAAAGGATAGGTGGAGAGGAGGCAGACAACTTCCTCCGCGACTCCCTTGTCCGCTCCACACTCCCCTCCAGCCCCACCACACCCGGCACTTTTCCCTGCAACCGCAGGAAGTGCTACACCTGCCCCCACACCTCCTCCCTCACCCCAATCCCAGGCCCCAAGAAGACTTTCCACATCAAGCAGATGTTCACCTGCACATCTGCCAATGTGGTATACTGCATCCGCTGTACCCGTTGTGGCTTCCTCTACATCGGGGAAACCAAGCGGAGGCTTGGGGACCACTTTGCAGAACACCTGTGCTCAGTTCGCAACAAACAACTGCACCTCCCAGTCACGAACCATTTCAACTCCCCCTCCCATTCCTCAGACGACATGTCCATCCTGGGCCTCCTGCAATGCCACAGTGATGCCACCCGAAGACTGCAGGAACAGCAAATCATATTCAGCCTGGGAACCCTGCAGCCCAATGGTATCAATATGGATTTCACAAGCTTCAAAATCTCCCCTCCCCCAACCGCCTCCCAAAACCAGCCCAGCTCATCTCCGCCTCCCGAACCTGTCCTTCCTCTCACCTATCCCTTCCTCCCACCTCAAGCCCCACCCCCATCTCCTATCTACTAACCTCATCCCACCCCCTTGACCTGTCCGTCCTCCCTGGACTGACCTATCTCCTCCCTACACCCCCCACCTACACTCACCATTACTGGCTCCATCCCCGCCTCTTCGACTTATATGCCTCCTCTCCACCTATCCTCTCCTCTATCCATCTTCTCCCCCTCTCTCCCTATTTATTTCAGAACCCTCTTCCCCTCCCCCATTTCTGATGAAGGGTCTAGGCCCGAAACGTCAAGCTTTCCTGCTCTGATGATGCTGCTGTGTTCATCCAGCCCCACACCTTGTTATCAAGGAGAGAAATCAATTCCCTTTTGAAACCTATAGAACAGAAGGTCACGTGAGTAAGTGAATGATCAGGAAATCAGTGAAGCTTGCGTTTTAAAAGCCTGAGACAGCCTGACAGAAATCAAAAATGCAAAATTCTTTTGCTCACTGTTTCTAATATGGCCAGTAAAAAGTCCATTGGTTTGAGAAATCTCATCCCTTTTAACCACAATTTGTTCCATGTAAATCACTTCAGTAAAAAGTGCTCTGAGAAAAGAAAACTCCACAAACATCCACATAAAATTGATGCAAATACTCAGAGCAAAAATGTATTTGTCGTCAAATATATTAATTCACTGCAAAAAAATATTAACAGCAATTAGTTTCACAAGGCTAATAAAATCAGTTTTGAATCTAAATTTTATCTTTGGATCCTCTCAGCGAAAAATATCCCAAGAGAATTTTATTTTGATTGTATCATTAATGAAACTTTTGTAGAACAGCATGAAGTGAACTTGATTTAGATAGGTTCCTATTTTGCATTCTGCGTAAGACTCAAATTGGAAGTCTGCCCTCACAACTAATGTGAAGAAAGAACCGGAAGGAAGTGTTTGTTGTCAAGAGATGGGAGCCAGAGTCTGTAGCGTGTTGATTTTGGAGAGACAATCTTTCTTACATGCATTTCTCCTAACTTTTAAGGTACCTCTGCTTATTTAATTCCGATTGCTTTCAAACTACATTAGTAATTACTTATATTTAAGCTCACCTATTTCGAAGAGACATTTTCTAGTGAAAGTAGATGTAACCTCATACTGCAGATCTGGCATTGCTCATCTCATTAAAGTCTGTCCCTGTTTCTTGTTATTAAATTACTAACCAACATCAATATTTTAGCATTGTTAATGCTGTAATAGTTGTTGCAAAAACAGCTCCATTGCTGCCATTTGTTCTTGCTCCAGAAATTAAATTTCTTTCTGTCCAGTTGTTCCTTATCTGTTCCGTTTACAGTCCCACTAATAATCAACGAAAATAACAAGGTGCATGGTACTTGAAACACATTTGCAATTAAGTACAAGTTCTTGATTAGAAAAGGTTAAGGGTCAATAGTAAAAGGGTATTTTTATAGCATTTCTACTCAAATTGCTACTTTGCTTGAATCTTCTATAAGTGTTCGTCCGGAGACCTAGCTAATTCCTGTTTGTTTAACTCTTTCTGTCTTTATACACGCTAACTAATCTGCTGAGAATCTCTAGTTCTTCTTTTAATCTCATCCTGTCGCTATCTTGTTCCTTGCCTTTTGAATGTGTTTTTTTTCACAATGCCATATCGGAGATGGTTGTCATGTTTTGGATGAAATGGTAGACTTGTCCTCTCAAGTTGACGTATTTTGAAGAAAACCATCAGTTTTATCCTGCTGTCATAATTAATGTTTATGAATCAACATAATTAAATAGATATATCTGGCAACTTTCCATGACTTTCAAGAGAGACGGGGGGCAGAGTTGAGTGTAGTGGCCATCTCTAAGGAGAAGTATTGGGGAAGTTGAAAGGTCTGAAGGTGAATAAATGACCTGGACTGGATGAACTAGACCCCAGGATCTTGAAGGAGACAGATGAGAAGATTGTGGAGACATTGGTGATGATCTGTCAGGAATCACTGAAGTCAGGGATGGTCCCAGAGGAAAGTGGCTAACGTAACACTCTTAATTAAGAAGGGAGGGAGGCAGAAGGCAGAAAACTATAGGCCAGTTACCCTGACCTTGGTCATTGGTAAGATTTTCAAGTCCATCATTAAGGATAAGATTGTGGGGTACTTGGAAATGCATTGTAAAATAGGGCTGAGTCAGCATGGCTTCATCAAGGGAGGTCATGCCTGATAAATCTGTTCGAATTCTTTTCAGGAGGTGACAAGTAAGTTAGACAAACAAGAGCCAGAGCACATGATCTATTTGGATTTCTAGAAGGCCACTGTCAAGGTGCCACATAGGAGGCTGCTAAATAAGGGCCCATGTGTTCAGGGCAAGGTACTGGCACGGATAGACGATTGAGTGACTGGCAGAGGACAAAGAGTGGGGATAAAGGGTTCTTTTTCAGGATAGCAGCTGGTGACTAATGGAGTTCTGTAGGGGTCTGTGTTGGGACCACATCTATTCACATTATACATGCATTAATGACCTGGACAAAGGAACTGAGGTTGTTGTTGCTAAATTTACAAATGACACAAAGATAGGTGAAGGAACTGGTAGTGATGAGGAAGTGGGGAGGCTGCAGGAGGATTTGGACAAAGTAGGAGAGTGATCAAAAAGTGGTAGATAGAATACAATGTGGGAAAGTGTGAGGTTATACACTTTACTAAGAAGAATAGAGTTTAGACTATTTTCTAAATGGGGAAAGCCTTCGTAAATCTGAAGCACGAAGGGACTTGGGCATCTCAGTTCAAGATTCTCTTCAGAGTAACATGCAGATTCTCTTGGCAGTTAGGAAGGCAAATACAATATTAAAATCCATTTCAAGGGTGCTAGAATACAAAAGCAGAGATGTACTGCTGAGCCTGTATAAGTCTTTGACCAGACTGTAGAATTGTGAGCTGTTTTTTTGGGCCCCATATCTAAAATGTGCTGGACTTGGAAGGGGAGGTTTATAGGAATGACCCCAGGGATGAAGGGCTTGTCTTATGAGGAGTAGTTGAGGACTGTGGATCGATGTAGTTTAGAAGGATGGACAGGCAGAGGATATCTAAAACTTACAGAATACTGAGAACCCTGAATAGAGTGGATGTGGAGAAGATGCTTCCACTAGTTGGAGAGACTAGGATCTGAAGGCACAGCCTCAGGATAAAGGAACAACTCTTTAGAACTGAGGTGAGGAGAAATATCATCAGCCAGCGTGTGGTGAATCTGCGGAACTCATTGCCTCAGAAGGCTGTGGAAGCCAAGTCATTGAGTGTCTTGAAGACAGAAGTAGGTAAGTTCTTGATTAGTAAGGGGATCAGAAGTTAAGGGGAGAAAGCAGGTTGAGAAACATATCAAGCAAGATCGAATGGCAAAGCTGACCTGGTGTAATTCTGCTCCTATATCTTGAGATCTTTTAGCAATTGACTTACTCAATTGTCTAGAAAGTTGTATTCATAAATCAGTCAAAGCGTGTGTTTACATGGAGCAGAAATGTCTGTTTTTGCTGGAAGATTAAACCTCTTATCTCGAAGATGCCTGCACTGAGAACTGAACTGGCCCTCATTACACATCATGCAGATTGGAATTCTAGACTATGAATTTGAGCAGAGCCGACAAAATTTACTGATTGATAAATGATCCTCCCTGATAATAACTTTTTTCCATTAATCTTTTGTACTGGAGCAGAAATTATTTGTTACTAGAAGGAAAAACTTCCAACACCAATATAAGCGCTACATTTTGCAACATAATCAATGGTTTTGCAACGATGGAAAGCAAAACTAGAACTGCAATGAACTCGGTTCACAAAGGTCAGTGGTGAGTAAATAAGTTCAATGTAGCAAAGGTGACGGTGTATTATAAATTTGTGCGCAAACCCACTGAAAGATAGACTTGTATACAGTGTCCATCAGTTTTTAATGGATGTGAATTGACAAACACAAAACTGTTAACAAGTCCTCACAAATAGACATTCAATTTGTAAGCTCTTTCATTAAAATCATCAAAATAACTGGCACAGAGTGCGAAAAATATCCACACTGGAACAAGAAAAGTATCTATGAGATCAAAGTCAAAAAAAAATTGATAATATAGGACAGATCTTTTTACGTAACCCATGAAACACGTGACCTGCTAAAGTTTGAAAGTGGCTCAATTGGTGCCAAAAGTAAGAGAATGCTGTTACTCTCCGCATTGACATTCCTTGCCTTAGTTGTTAATTATGAAAATGTACCAACAAGAAAAAAAAACAAAATTTATTAAAACCAGATGTTTTAAAGCACAGGAGATACAGCTGGAAAGAATAAAATGGTGAATATTGGAAAAGAAATAAAGACAGTGGTCTTGGAGGTGGTTTTCTTGACTAGAGTAATACCCTATTCAGCAGAACTAAGGATTCAAGCTCACGACAGCTCAGCAAAATACGAACAGCAGTGAATCATTCAAAAAAGTTCATTAATTTAAGTGAAAAATAATGTGCCTTGGAGCTACTTTTCCATAATGTGGCTGAAATTTATTCGCATTTAATTATCAGTGAATTCACTGAGCTGTTTGGATAGGACAGTGTTTTACCTTTCTCATCATGATTTACTCAACAAGAAGATTCCAAAGTCCTTTGTTCTGTCTGGAGCTATGCGCTGGATTAACTGGACCAAACAGGGATTTGACCAAGATAAGGCTCTTTATTATTTGTTGTTTATATTAAATTTTAAATCTAGTTCTGATGGACCATGGCGCTTTCACTTGTTTTAAAAACAAATGAGTGGAGAATCTACAAGTGGCCGTTTGATCCAAAATTATGATTGTAATGACTGACAATAATTACATGTATGACTTCATTCTGGAGAAATGCTCTTCAGGTCTGTGGTCTTAAATGAAACGAAAAAGCTTTGCTGATCTAACCTCAATAATCAATAAAGTAAAAGTCAAGGAAAATTATTGGGTACAGTAAACAAACCACAGAATTTTCTCCCCTCCCACAATAACAATAGGGTTCACCAGCCCACACTTTCCATCCTATCGACGTCTACATCCAAAAGGTCATAAGCTGCCAGTTCTGCCACTTTTGGTGGAATGCCACCACCAGATACATTTCTTGTCCCCTCCCAACGCCTTTCCACAGCCTCATGGGACCTTCCCATGCAATTACAGAAGATGCATCACTTGTCTGTTTACCTCCTCCCTCATCTCTATCCAAGGTACCAGGTGAAGCAATAATTTACCTGCATTCTGCTCAATCTAGTCTACTGTATTTGTGGCTCACAATGTGGTTTCCTCCACACTGAGGAGATGAAATGCAGGAGGGGCGATCACTTTGTAGAACATCGACATTCTGTCCATAAAACTGACCCCAAGCTTCCAGTTGCCAGTCACTTTAACACACCACTATGTTCCCTGGCCAACATGTCTCTCTCAGGCCAGCTGCAGTGCTCCAGCAAGGCTCACCGCAAGCTGGAAGAACAGCATGTCATCATCCACTTGGGGGCCTATAGCCATCAGGACTCAGCATTCAGTCTAACAGTTTTAGAGCATGAACACCTCCTTCTATGTCTGTTACCCATCCCCACACCTCAGGGCCTGTCATGACTTGGGTTGCTTTCAGCACAGCCAACCTATTTTTACCTTCGCAAAGCCCCATTATCACCCAAATAGCTTCTCTTCTTCCCTGCTTACTACTCACAGTCGCTTTGTCTGCCTCTCTTTTTTATCCTCTCTGCTGTTGAGCTGCAACTCCACTTATTCATTCATTTCTCTGACCCCTCCACCGCCGTGGTCCCAACTTCTGCATAAATGCCAATCTTTCCCAGAAGTCCCCACCTACTTCAAGAAGACCAGGAGCATGCCGATGCTAAAGAAAACTCATGCAGTGTGCCTCAATGATGGCTGCACAGTGGCTCTGGCCTCCATAATTAAGAAGTGCTTTGAGATGTTAGTCATGACTCACATTAATTCCACCCTACCAAATTGCCTTGATCCTTTGCAATTCATCTACCAGCACAACAGGTCCACAGCAGACAACATCTCCCTACACTCATCATTGGAACTTCTGTATAACAAAGATACTGAGGTCAGGCTTCTACTTATTGATTATACTTCTGCCTTCAACACCATAATTCCAAACCAACTCATCTCTAAACTCCAAGACCTAGGTCTTGGCTCCTTCCTCTGTAACTGGATCCTTAACTTCCTGACCCATAGACTGTAATCAATAAGGGTAGGTGACAAAGCCTTTTCCACTGTAATCATCTACATTGGTGACCCGCAAGGCTGCATACTCAGCCCCCTGCTATACTCCCTATACACACGCGATTCTGCAACCAAATTCCACCCCAACTCCATTTACAAGTTTACAGATGACATCAGGTAAGTTGAATCTCAAACAATGACGAAACAGAATACAGGCAAGCGTTTGAGTGCTTAGCGGCATGGTGTAAATACAATAATCTCTCCATCAACATCAGCAAAATGAAGGAAATACTCATTGAATTCAGGAATCAGGGTGGAGGGCGCGTCCCTGTCTGCATCAGTGGTGCTGAGGTGAAGATGTTGGAGAGCATCACGCTCCTGGGAGTGATGATCACCAACAATCTGGCCTACCCATATCGATTCAACAGTCAAGAAAGCACAACAATATCTCAACTTCTTCAGGAGGCTAAGAAAATTTGGCATGTCCACAAGGGCTTTCACCAATTTTTATAGGTGAACCATAGAAAGCATCCTCTCTGGGTACATCACAATGCAATATGGCAACTGCTCTACCCAAGACTGCAAGAAACTACAGAGAATCATGAACATAGCCCAGTCCATCACATAAACCATCCTTCCATCCATTGACTCCATCCATATTTCCTGCTGCCTCAGGAAAGCAGCCAACATAATCAAGGACTCTTCCCACTTCCCACTGGTTAAACTCTCTTCCATCCTTTTCCATTGGGCAGAAGATATAAAAGTTTGAACACATGTACAAATACATTCAAGAACACCTCCTTCCCCACTGTTATCAGACTTTTGAATGGACATTTCAAATGTTAATTCTGATCTCTCTCTCTCTACATGTTCTTTGAGGCTGTAACACTGTATTCTACACTCTGTTTTGCTACCCTAATTCAACTTGTATGGTACGATCTGCCTGTATAGCACTCAAAACAATATTTTTCACTGGTTACCAGTACATGTGACAACCATACACCAATCAATAAATCAGCTGCTAAAAGTTCTGAAGAAAGGTCCCTGGACTCAAAGTGTTAACTTTGTTTTCTCTCTGCAGATGCACCAATTTCTGTTTTTGTTTGTCTTAGAATTTGTTGTTCCACTTTAAGAAATCAATCTTCCAAACTGAACAGAGACTGAAAGTTTTATATTTCAAGGATCTGGTTTTGCTGTCACAATAGCACTGAGACTAATGACATTCAGTGTTATTTATATGTAAATGGAATAGCAACTACAAGCAAGGATTAATGCCCAGAACTTGCTGCCCAAGATGTGTGGCTGTGCGGTTGGTGTTATTTAACAATGGCATCACATATCTATCTTTTTTCACATTCATTCATGGGATGTGGATGTCACTGGCCAGGCGAATATTTATTGCCCATCCCTAATTTTACAGAGGGCAGTTAAGAACCAACTATATTGCTGTGAGGCTGGAGTCACACGTAGGCCAGACTAGGTAAGGATGGCAGATTTCCTTCCCTAAAGGACATTAGTAAATCAACTGACAATGGTTTCATAGTCATCATTAGATTCTTAAACACAGATTTTTATTGAAATCAAATTTTGCTATATGTCATGGCAAAATTTGAACCTGGGGTCTCAGAACATTTCCTGGGTCTCTGGATTAATTGTCTAGTGATAATACGAGGCCAATGCCTCCCCTGAAATCTACCATTGAAAGGCATTGTTGTGAACATCACTATTTTTATTTTGTTTTTCTCATTTTTGATTTGGAACTGTGAATTACAGTTAAAAATAGAACTCTGAGCTTTGAACAGCAGCTTATTTATTTTAAAAAAAGAGAGAACAAAAGACTGATGTTTGCTGTTGGGAACTGGCCTGGAAAGATAATGCAGGTTTTATCACTCTGAGAACACTACAGACAGTTAAGCACAAGATGCTGTTATGCTCAGGGATTGGCAAATGGTTGGATGCTGAATCGGCCAATCAAGGGAAGGATCAGTGCTGGCCACCCACCCACATAGAATGTTGAAAAAGAAAGAAAAAGACATAAAACGAACTGGTGCTGACTGGGGTTTTGGACAGGCGACTGTTTTGCTTTTGATGCTGCTGGACTGAGAATCTGTTTTATTTGGCTTTGCTCCCTTTAGCTATTCTCCAATTTTTCAGTCTCTTTTTCTCTCTCATTGTCTCTCAATAACAATGAACAGCAACAAGGCAACTTTGATTGGTAACAGAGTAGAATATTCCAGAGCTCAATCTTTATTTCCTCTACTTTGAGTTGAAGATTTACCTAACTGACCTGCTGAGTGTGTGGGATCGGGGTGAAGTTGGTGGTAGTGGCAAAAGTTGAGGGAAACCCAGAAGTGAGGAGCTCGCTGTATGCTGAGCGCAGTACATCATCAATCCTTAACCAGAAGCCTGCTTCCTTGATAAGCTTGACTTACAGTCATGTGAGAAACTGATTATTGAAGGCCACATGATCAAGAAAGTCAGCCGCTGATGTTAGAGGGCTGGGATGAGTGATCACCGAAGCGGTCAATCCTGATGGCAAGGGAGGGCAGTTTCATTTGAACAGGTTTCCCATTCTTGGGGTGCAGGACATGATCAGAGACATGGTAATGATGGGATGGTGGTGATCCGATGATGGCAGGGTGGGGGGACGGAGGGGAAATTGGCCCGTAGAGTCATAGAATCTCTACGGTGCGGAAGCAGGCCATTTGGCCCATTGAGTTCACACCGACCCACTGAAAAGCATCCCACCTAGACCCACCCTATCCCCATAAGCCCACATTTACCTTGGCTAACCCACCTCAACTGCACACCTCTGGACACTATGGGACAATTTAGCATGGCCAACCCACCTAACCTGCACACCTTTGGACCGTTGGAGGAAACCGTAGCACCCGAAGGAAACCCACGCAGACACGGGGAGAATGTGCAAACTCCACACAGACACTTGCCCAAAGAGAGAATCAAACCCGAGTCCCTGACGCTGTGAGCCACCATGCTGCCTATGGGCAGGATTGGGCAGTTGGAGGCCTGTGGTGGAAGCCAGTGGCCTCAGGGAGTGCGTGATAAAAGACCTCAAGGGAAGGCTGGACGTCTCATGGGCACATTGGAAGCCTTATTGGGGTTTGGGAGGGGAGGGGTTGTTTGCAGATTGGGAAAGGTGATGGGGGCTAATGGTCTGACAGCTTGTGGAATCAGAGATCTCCAGGGGAAGATTGGTGGGAGGTTCTGATTGTGGATGACACTCAGGAAGTTACCAGGATCTAGAAGCAGGTATGAAGGCACTTTGCTCATGAATCCATCATATTCAGCTCCTGAACCTTGAGAAACCTGGTCAGCCAGAGTTCAAGTTGAAAATGACAATCATGCCCACAAGCTCATGATCAACTTAAAAGCTCCAAACCGTTTTTTAGCCTTAGCTAAAGCCAGACGTAGATGGATTGGAGGAGGGGAGCAGAAGCAAATCTTTCAGACTTTAACACCAGATCTGACTCAAACCTGTTTTCTCCATGCATTAAAATTCAATCTTTTATTTCAATTTCTTTATCAGATTTGATATTAACTCACCTTTTGTAAATTGCATTTCCTTCTTGATTCCTCCAGTACTTCTTTCTCAATCCTTCAATCTGACTCTGAAAAGGGGCATTCCCAATTGGTGAACATGCCCATTCAGATGCCAGAAGCCCAGTTTCTCTTACTGTTGTTATCAACTCACACTTACAAATACTTGCTACATGTGGGAAAAAAAATCCTAAAGTTGCAGTAGGTCTCGTTAAAGTAAATATTGTTCAACACGCTGCAGTGGCGTGTTCTGGATCATTTTACAATACTTTCTCTGACTGGATGAAGGTATTCGAGATTATAGGTGAATCTTTGAAATAGTGAATGATTTTAGAAAAAGATGTGAAACCATGACATTCCGTAACATTGATTGGCACAATTAGAGAATGTGTGGAATCATAAGGTTGGAAAATTGCACAGATAAAGGGCTTGACAGGGGGTACTGTTGCTCTTCAGTGTGGCTTTCAGTCCTTGGCATTGCCTATAATATCCTGTTGGAGAAATTAGACATCACCATTCCCCCATTCCTCAGACTTGAACTGGGCAAAACAGGTTCCGAAATCCAAAAAAGCTTGTGATATTACTGATTGATTCTGGAAATGCAGCTTATGCAAAATTGAAACTGGCAAGCTTTAGTTACCCAGTGAGGCAGTCTGCAAAGGTCTGCTTCAAACTGAGGTGCTGAATTGACCACATTTCAGTGTGAAATTAACAGGATATGAGTTTGTGCTGGATCAGTCTGCTTCTTCCAGTACGAGTACAACTAGAGCCGCGTGAGAAAAGGTCCTAAAATGTGAAAATATTGTCCTCTGAGGATTGGAAGAAATAGGAGTGCTTCTCTTAGTCCCACAAAATAAAACAGGGTTACTGTCATCCAGAGCTTGGGTTCCTTTTTACTCCCTCAGATTCACTCCAATCCCCTTAAAGGACTCCTGACAGCCTACTGTAAAAATTGCTGCAATAGCCAGCTGCTTCCTAACAACTGCTTGGCTGCTTCTTGCGGGCTTAATGTGCATAAGCTGTGTACTGCTTTAGACATAGGTCTCGCACCAGAATTAACACATGTACTGAGTAAGTGCTCAACTCTCCTGCTGCCTATTTGGACCACAAATCCAACCCACAAAAATCCAATATGAATCCGTTCCAGTGGCTGACATGAGATTTTACTTTGAAACTACTGGACTAATAACTTGAAATGTGAACTGTTTGATACTTTTGCTTCAAGGTATTAATACCTTAATCTTTAAAAGTGTTTGCAGAAATATCATGTAAATTTGAAAGATCCCAGCGTGTCTCATGTTTATCACTGGTCTAGATTTCACTGGCTCTGATGCCTCCTTTAGGCTGATGCCTTTCATTTTCAGGAGAGCAATCTCTTGAATCAACACCAGCACTATACTCCCACCAGCTCACTGTCACAGCATGTGACATTTGGCTTCATCCCACGATGAATCTGACCTTAGGAGATGATTGCACACTGTATAGCACCGTCTGCAACTCCGAAATACTGAAGCTGTTCATGTCTAAATGTAGCAAACCATGGAAAATATTCAGAACTGCAGATGCTGGAAATCTAAAATAAAAACAGAAATTGCTGGAGAGTTAAAACAGAGTTAATGTTTGAAGCCCTGTGACTCTCCTTCAGAACTGTTGGTACCTTTGGAAGAGGTGTTATTTATGCTGAAGACAGGATGGAGAGTGAAAAGGAGTGAGAAGAAGGTGGGAATGGAGCTCAGAGTGAGAACAATGGCTAGAGAGACAAAGGAGTAGGTAACAGTAAGCTTAGGAGAAAGAAAAGCTGATAATGGTGACCAAAAGTAGGTGAATAGAGTCTTTACAGGAAACAGTGTGTGAGGATGTATAGTCTAAGTAACTGTGAGAGATTGTAATTGATTTTGGTGGCCAGCCTATCCCCAGAAATGGAAACAGAGATGTCAAAGAAGGGAAGGAGGAATCAGAGATGGACTAGGTGAAGGTGAGAGTAGAGTTGGAAATCAGAAGCAAAGTTGATAAATTTTCCCAATTCTGGACAAAAAGGGGAAGTGGCACTGATGATTTCATCAATGTACCAGGGAAAGATTTGCGGATGGGGGCTAGAGTAGTGCTGGAACAAGGAATGTTTCGCGTACCTCACAAAGAGACTGGCATAACTGGGGCTCATGAAGGTATCCACTTTTGACCGCAAGAAAGTGGGAGGAATTAAAGGAAAAGAAAATGTTTAATGTGAAAATGAACTTGGTCAGGTAGAGCAGGGTGGTAGTGAATGGGAAAGGTTCAGGCCTTTTTCCAGGAAGAAACGAATAGCTCCAAGACCGTCCTGGTGGGAGATGGACATAAAGTGTCAGAAGAATCACAGATATGAGCGGAAAGGGATAAGGAAAGAAAAAAAATCAAGTCGATATAGGAAGAAATGAATTCTATTGGAGAGGAGCAGGCAGAAACAGTGGGTCTGCCCAGGCAGTCCTGTTTGTAGATGTGAGAAGGTACAAGTGGTCTGTGCAGGCTTGAGGGACTATGAGCTTGATGGCTGAAGTGGGGAAATATCCCTATAATATGAGATTAGTGACCATTGTGGATATAATAGCCTGGTGTTCAATGGCAGGGTCATTGTCCACAGCAAGTTAGGAGGAGTATCTGAGAGTTGACACTCAGCCGCCACAAATGAGAGTCAGTACTTAGACAGCAATAACACCGCCTTGTCGGCAGGCTTAATTACAAAGTCAGAATTGGATCCAACAGCATAGAGTGCAGTCAGTTCAGAGGGGGATAGGTTCAAATCGGTGAGGGGGGCAAAGAATTTAAGGCGACGGGTGTTACATCAACAGTTCTCTATTAGCAGGCCGAGCGCACGTAAAATGCCATAGGGAAGGGTATAGGTGGAGAAAGAATGTTGGAGGCAGGTGAAGGGATCGGTGGGACAGGAAAAGGACACTTGTTCAAAGAAATGGGCACAGAGGCAAAGGTGATGGGAAAAAAGTTCAACGTGATGTCGTAACTGAATTCTTTGGATAATATTCAAGTTTGGTCTGACAAGTGGAAAGTGACAATTGTGCTGCAAAAGTACAAGCAATGATGATCTCCTATAAGAGAGAAGAGAACAATCATTCCCTGACATTCATTGGCATTGCCATCACTGAATCTCCCACTATCAACATTTTGGTGGTTACCATTGACCAGAAACCGAATTGGACTGGCCACAAAAAATACAGTGGCCAGAAGAGACTAGAAATTCTACAGCAACTAACTCCTCCTGACTCCCAAAGCCTGTCTACTATCTACAAAACACAAGTCAGGAGTGTGATAGAATCCTCCCCACTTGACTGAAAGTTGGCCATATCAGGCTGTCCATGAGCTATTAATGCAACCTGATTTACCTTTCCAATCTGCAGTTAATAGAATTGAAAACCAGATGGAGTATGGTAACGGGCTGATACACAATGGGTATATTAGAGTGGTGTCTAATGGCTGGGATGTCTAACAAGTCCTGTAACAGGTGAGGTATATAATGGATGGAGTATATGATGGATAGATATATGACGGGGTTATGTACTAGGCAGGTTGTTAAGGAGTGGAACAGGGAAGTGTATAATGGGACATATAATCAATCCCTCCTGACGGCAATTAAAAACAATTAAAAACTCAATTAACTTTTACGGTTTTTTTAATTGTATCAGCATTAAAACCAATCAGGAAGTGTAAGAACCATACTATACTCAGTTCTATCGTAAAATAGCAAGCACTGTTTTACATACACCATCAGGCCATGATTTGCATATTTAAAAAGTTAAAAGCCTAAAAGGGAGCGGTCATGGTCAAAGATAAGAGATAATAGGAACTGCAGATGCTGGAGAATCCGAGGAAACAAGGTGTGGAGCTGCATGAACATAGCAGGTCAAGCAGCATCATTGGAGCAGGAAAGCTTGACGTTTCGGGCCTAGACCCTTCATCAGAAAAGATCACTCAAGGGATCTGATTAGTTACATACAAATTTACATGCTCGTTTTAGTTTGGACCTATAGGTGATGATGGTAGAGTCTCCAAGTTTCTTTCCATCACATGGCCTTGACAATATCTCCTGCTCCTGTTTAGTGCTTGTTCAGAGGCAGACTACCCATTGTACCACAAGATTTCAAAACAAGGAGTAGTCTCTTTAAAAATGGAAGTGATGGAGGTGTTAATAGATATAGTAAACTCGTGACTCTCATCTTGAGGCCTTACCAAATCAACCCTCTTGCAAGTGGACAGCCACATTCTCCTAATTTATTTTGTGTTGGTTGTGGACTCTCTGTCACTGGATATGTCACAATAGGCCTCAGTGGGCTAAAGTTATTATTCAGTAGGAGTGATGGGAACAGCATATCATCATATTACAGGCCAGTAAATCATTATAGTGTATTGGTTACAATTCCAAGCAGAGCACTTAAAACATTTGCTCTTGGTTCGCTCTGTGCTCCTAGTGCCCACTTGGACCTGATCTATTCTGGGATGAAATCCAATTTGGCTTTATCTGTGAACTGGAGACTTTGTTCAGATGGGAATCATTTACATTTGAACCTAGGAACAGCCAGAGCTCTACAGTATGTAAATGGATAATAGCCTGTGTTACTGAGTCTGCCTCTCTTACTTCCTTCCTTTCATTTTTCTTTTCTTTTTCTATTTGTTATCAAAGCTCCTTCTCATCCCCTGAAAGGCTGATTCTGGTATGGTTCTAAAGTTTCCCAGCTCGCCTCCAACACCTTTTTTAAAATGTCTAGTCATGGGTGAATCTAAACAGTGACAGTTGGCATATAGTCAATCCCAGCCACACTACCGAGCCTGGCAAAATATTCATTTAGTATCTCTCCCACCTCCTAGGGTTCAACACAATGATGACCTCCTTAATCTTTAAGGGTCCCTACCCTCTCTCTAGTTACCCTCTTGCTCTTAATGTATTTGTAAAATCTCTTTGGATTATCCTTAACCTTATCTGCCTATGTTAGCTCATATCCCCTCTTTGCCTTTCTGATTTCTTTCTTAGAGTGCCTCTACACTATTTACATTAAGAGATTCAATTGAACCATGTTATCTATATCTAAAATAAGTTTCTCTTTTAATCTTGACTAGAACCTCAATATTTTTATTCATCCATTGTTCCTTAATCTTACCAGCCTTACCCTTCACTCCAACAGGAGCATAATGCCTGTGAACTCTTGTCATCACACTCTTGAATGCCTCCCACTTGTCAGACATCCTTTTACCTCCAAACAGTCTACTCCAATCAACTTCAGAAAGTTCTTGTCTCATACCATTAAAATTTGCCTTCCTCCAATTAAAAAAACTTTGACCTTAATGGAAGGCTCATCCTTTTGCATATCCATTTTGAAACAGATAGAATTATGATCGCTAGACCCAAAGTATTCCTTCACTTTTACTTCAGTCACCTGCCCTGCCTTACTGCCCAAAAGAAGAACTAATTTTGGTCCTTCTCTAGTAGGAGTATCTACATATTGATAAAGAAAATTTTCTTGAACACATTTGACAAATCCATCACTATCCAAATCTTTAACAATGTGGTAGCCCCAGTCAATGCTTGGAAAATTAAAATCCTCCATCATTACAACCTTATTATGCTTACATAGATCTGAGATTTCCCTACATATTTGTTTCTCTGGAGAGAAAGAAAGAAATAAAAACCTTTTGAGGGCACTTTGTAGTCATGGGTGTTGGTGCGTTGTATATGAAATATCACATTTGGATAAAGTTGATTAGATTTGCACTATATCTGTTTGTTTGAGTCTTTGTGTAACTGTATCAGCATGATGTGCAACTTCATGTCCATGTAGGATGTACCATGGACCAATGTTTCTATTGAGAGCCTTTCTGCGCTAGTTGTTGGTATGACCTGCAATACAATTTTGTACTACCTAAGCACCCTGCAAGTGGATTAGGAACATGCCATGAGGATCACGAGGGGTTGGAAATTCTTGGACGCCAAAGTCTGTGTTCAGGGAGTGGGTGCTACTGGTCCCCATGGATCATGCCTTGAGATGATGTTGTGTAGTAAGCAACACTGAGGCTTTTTGCCACCAGTGGTGAACTGAAGGTACCCAACTCTGACTTCAACACCAAGAATTGTCAACATCTAGACTCCTCATCATGGGTTGTAGGATGAGAAGCAGCATATTAACGAGGCAAGATGTCTAATCAATAAGGTCATTAACAAGCAATAATCCCACTTAAAAGGCAGCTCTCCTTTTCCAAATGAGCATTTCACCTTGATGCTGGAAACATGTTTAAAAAATGTAATGAGTAGCTCCTGAGGCGAGATTAACCTTGCCAATTTCTCACTCAACTGTCACACCTTCACAGTAACTCACACCACTCAGGCGTCTGTAAGATTGTACCCTTCATCCATCAAATATTTAATCTGAATGGTCACGTTATACTCCGTTAGATACTGTTTATAATATAGAATTTGTAACAGTAAGAATCTAGAATCTATTGCAGATGTTGCTAGTATATAGTTCTGTCAGCTTTTATCAGATTCCAAAGAAGATAGGAGTGGGATCAGGGAGGACAGGAATTGGGGATATTGATTTAATTCCTGAATTTGCTTTGCTGTAGCTGCAAATTGTGTGAAAAGTTTAATACTCTTATTCCTTGCTTTGTTTTCCAAGCTTGATTATCTCCCACTAATCCACTTTAAATTACATCTGTTACCTGTCTGTTCATTCAGTTCTGTCATGGTGAAGAGTTTTTTCTTCTTTGAAGATCTCTTCTTTGCAAAACCTCCTGTTTTCATATCTTGTGTTCCGTATAACTATGTTCAAAAAGAATAATTATGTATCCAAGAACAAAAGCAGAGCCAGCACTGTTGCCAGGAATACACCAATTTCAGCTCTTTTCCAGTCTGGGCTGGAAATCCAGTTTAGAATCCTTACAGTGTGAAACAGGCCATTCAGCCTACATGAGTCTACCCCAATCTTCCAAAGAACATCCCACCCAAAACCCATCCCCCTACCCTATAATCCTGCATTTGTCATGGCTAACACACCCAGACTACACATCCCTGAACATCATGGGTAATTTAGCATGGCCAATCCACCTCACTTGCACATCTTTGGACTGAGAGGAAACCAGATCGCCCAATGGAAACCTACGTAGACAAGGGGAGAATGTGCAAACTCCACATAGACAGTTGCCCAAGATTGAATCTGAGTCCCTGGCACTGTGAGGCAACAATGCTAACCACTGAGCCATAGTACCACCCTAAAAAGATTGCAAATCTAGAAAGCTACCACAACTCCTTTCTACCTATCCATCAATCAGTTTTCTAATGATTCATGTACTTTAATACCATGAGTATGAAGAGTAAGCATTTGTTAAGATACCCTATTCAGTATTATCTGAAAACCCCTATATTCCATATTTACTGAACTATTTTTACCTTTGCCATCAGGGCGTCAAAAATAATTGTTTATGAAACGAAACCTGCCTCTGAGAAATCTGTACTAATTGTCGTCAATTGTTTGTTGTATTTTCAAATGCTTATTAATTTTCTCTCAAATTATGGATTTTTAAGAGTGTCCATTATTGTTGCTGGGGAAATTGGTCTATAGTTACCTAGTTTAGCTTTTCTCCTTCTTAATGAAAGATTTTATATTGACTTCTCTCCAAACTTGTGGAAGAGCTGAAAAATTGTGGCTTGTGCTGTCTCTTCTCTGACTGCTAATGACAGTTGAGGCTGCATGTCATCATAACCCAGAGGCTTATCTACCTTAAGACACTAATTCTTTTCAGAACCAATTCCATTTTTTTTGTTCTTTCATGTGTTGCTGACAAGACCAGCACTTGTCGCCCATTCCTACTTACCCTTGAGAAGGTGGTGGTGATAAGCTGCTGCCTTTTCATGTACAACCATATATGTGATGTCAATTTTTGTCAAGTACATCCAAATACATGTTTTCATTTTCATTCATAAAGATTAATACAACAAATGAGGATTTGGGTTAGACAATTTAGGACGGAGATGAGGAAACATTTCTTCACCCAAAGAGTGGTGAGCCTGTGGTATTCCTTACCACAGGAAGTAGTTGGTGCCAAAACATTGAATGTATTCAAGACGCGACAAGATATAGCACTTGGAACAAATGGGATCAAAGGCTATGGGGAGAAAGCAGGATTAGGTTACTGAGTTGGATGATCATCCATGATCATGAAGAATGGCGAAGCAGGCTCGAGGGGACAAATGGCTTCCTCCTGCTCCTTTCTTCGATGTTTCTATGTAACATAATATATATACTTCTAATCAATTTGTTCAGAGATGTTATTACATGCCTCCGGACCAGGTGGTACTTGAGCCCAGGCTTTCTGCCTCAGAAGGAGGGACACTACTATTGTGCCACAAAAGACCTGTAATACAATATACAGATTTAATTCCATAATCTCTGATTGCTTTCTCAGCCATGCATTGGACATGGTAAGAAGAGGAACCATTTCAAATATCATCGCATAACTGCAGGCTTGGCCCTAGAGAGATAATAAGGTAACAAAGTGTACAACTGGATGAACACAGCAGGCCAAGCGGCATCATAGGACCAGGAAAGCTGACATTTCGGGCCTAGACCCTTCTTCAGAAATGGGAGAGGGGAAGGGGGTTCTGAAATAAATAGGGAGAGAGGGGGAGGTGGATAGAAGATGGATAGAGGAGAAGATAGGTGGAGAGGAGACAGACAGGTCAAAAAGGTGGGGATGGAGCCAGTAAAGGTGCGTGTAGGTGGGGAGGTAGGGAGGAGATAGGTCAGTCCAGGGAGGACGGACAGGTCAAGGGGGCGGGATGATGTTAGTAGATAGGAGATGGGGGTGGGGCTTGAGGTGGGAGGAGGGGATAGGTTGGAGGAAGGACAAGTTAGGGAGGCAGGGGCGAGCTGGGCTGGTTTTGGGGTGAGGTGGGGGAGGGGAGATTTTGAAGCTTGTGAAACTTCTTTAAACATGAGCCTAACCCTCCCTCTACTGACCCTTTCTCCCACCTCCAACGCACCCCCTCCTCTTGGACACCACCCCAAGGCCTCCTACCCTCCCTCGACCTCTTCATCTCCAACTGTCGTTGTGACATCAATCACCTCAACCTCTCCACCCCTCTCACCCACTCCAACCTCTCCCCCACAGAACGTGCAGCCCTCCGCTCCCTCTGCTCCAATCTCAACCTCACCATAAAACCCACGGGCAATGGAGGCGCAGTTGTAGTATGGCGCACTGACTGACCTCTACATCGCCGAGGCCAGATACCAACTCTCCGACACCTCCTCCTACCGCCCCCTTGATCATGACCCCACCCCCGACCACCAAACCATCATCTCCCAAACCATCCACAACCTCATCACTTCCACTCACAGCCTCCAACCTCATCGTTCCCCAACCCCGCACCGCCCGCTTCTATCTCCTTCCCAAAATCCACAAACCTGACTGCCTTGGTTGACCCATTGTCTCCACCTGCTCCTACCCCACTGAACTTATCTCCACCTATCTGGACTCCATTTTCTCCCCTTTGGTGCAGGAACTCCCTACCTACGTCTGTGAGACCACCCACGCCCTCCAGAACTTCCAATTCCCCGAACCCCAACACCTCATCTCTACCATGGATTTCCAGTCCCTATACACCTCTGCATTCCCCATACAGATGGCCTAAAGGCCCTCCGCTTCTTCCTGTCCTGCAGGCCCGACCAGTCCCCCTCCACTGACACCCTCATCCGCTTAGCCGAACTCGTCCTTACCCTCAACAACTTCTTTTTCAATTCCTCCCACTTCCTACAGACAAAGGGGGTGGCCATGGGTACCCGCATGGGCCCAAGCAATGCCTGCCTCTTTGTAGGTTACATGGAACAAGCCCTCTTCCGTACCTACACTGGCCCTAAACCCCACCTCTTCCTCCATTACATTGATGACTGTATTGGCACCACCTTGGGCTTCCACGAGTAGCTCGAACAGTTCATTCACTTCACCAACACCTTCCACCCCAACCTTAAGTTCACCTGGACCATCTCTAATACCTCTCTCTCCTTCCTGGACCTCTCTGTCTCCATCTCCAGCAACCACCTAGAAACCGATATCCATTTCAAGTCCACCAACTCCCACAGCTACCTGGAATACACCTCCTCCCACCCACCTTGCTGCAAAAATGCCATCCACTATTCCCAATTCCTTCGCCTCCGCCGCATCTGCTCCCAGGATGAGGCAGTCCACTCCCGTACATCTCAGATGTCCTCATTTTTCAAGGACCGCAACATCCCCCCCTCAGTGGTCGAGAACGCCCTCGACCATGTCTCCCGCATTTCCCGCAACTCATCCCTCACACCCCCTCCCCGCAATAAAAACCAAAACAGAATCCCCCTCGTCCTCACGTACCACCCCACCAATCTCCAGATCCAACGCATCATCCTCCGACACTTCCGCCATCTGCAATATGACCCCACCACCAAAGACATTTTTCCCTCCCCACTCTTATCTGCCTTCCAGAGGGACCACTCTCTCCATGAGTCCCTTGTCCTCTCCACACTCCCCTCCAGCCCCACCACACCCGGCACTTTTCCCTGCAACCACAGGAAGTGCTACACCTGCCCCAAACCTCCTCCCTCACCCCAATCCCAGGCCCCAAGAAGACTTTCCACATCAAGCAGATGTTTACCTACACATCTGCTAATGTGGTGTACTGCATCCGCTGTTCCCTCCTCTACATCGGGGAAACCAAGCGGAGGCTTGGGGGCCGCTTTGCAGAACACCTACGCTCGGTTCGCACTGAACAACTGCACCTCCCAGTCGCGAACCATTTCAACTCCCTCCCATTACGCAGACAACATGTCCATCCTGGGCGTCCTGCAGTGCCACAATGATGCTACCTGGAGGTTGCAGGAACAGCAACTCATATTCCGCTTGGGAACCCTGTAGCCCAATGGTATCAATATGGACTTTACAAGCTTCAAAATCTCCCCTCCCCCTACTGCATCCCAAAACCAGCCCAGGTCGTCCCCACCTCCCTAACCTGTCCTTCCTCCAACCTATCCCCTCCTCCCACCTCAAGCCCCACCCCCATCTCCTACCTACTAACCTCATCCCGCCCCCTTGACCTGTCCGTCCTCCCTGGACTGACCTATCTCCTCCCTGCCTCCCCACCTACACTCACCTTTACTGGCTCCATCCCCACCTTTTTGACCTGTCTGTCTCCTCTCCACCTATCTTCTCCTCTATCCATCTTCTATCTGCCTCCCCCTCTCTCCTTGTTTATTTCAGAACCCTCTTCCCCTCCCCCATTTCTGAAGAAGGGTCTAGGCCTGAAACATCAGCTTTCCTGCTCCTCTGATGCTGCTTGGCCTGCTGTGTTCATCCAGCTCTACACCTTGTTATCTCAGATTCTCCAACATCTGCAGTTCCTACTATCTCCTAGAGAGACAATCACATTCTTGGGGAATTAAGATTAGTTTTGTTTTCATTCAAGAATGTTAACTCCTTATACATTCACTGCAACACCTCAAACATACTTCTTTTGCTACAGTGTGGACATGTTCCCCCTCACTAGTTCATGGAACGGAAATAAGAAACATAGAGTTGGCTGAACACTCCATGGTGAACTCCTGCTTATCCTGGTCAGTAAGACAACTTTAAAAGTAAAATTTGAGAAACTTTTTTTGGGAATTCCTCTGTCAATGGAAAGAAGTTTCAACTCAGGATTCAGGTTACGATGGCAGCTCAACGACATAGATTTACATATTTAAGGAGGACTTGGCTGGTTTGAGGTAGTTATCATTATTTGCGAGCTGCAATTTAAGATTGCAGTTAGCCTGATTAGGATAAGAAATAAATAGGTATGTTCCCTGCTACATCTTAACTGCCCCCCTTTCTGGGTTCTGCCCAGATGAGGGAGTTAAAACCAAACCCTGTCTCTCAGCTAAAACAGTGTGGAGCTGGAGGAATGCAGCAGGCCAGGCTGCATCAGAGGAGCAGGAAAATTGACGTTCCGGGGAAATGATTTCTGAAGAAGGGTCCTGACCAGAAATGTCAGCTTTCCTGCTTCTCTGATGCTACCTGGCCTGCTGTGTTCCTCCAGCTCCACACTCTGTTATCTCAGCCTCCAGCATCTGCAGTTCTTGCTATCCCTATCTCTCAGCTGACTGCTATCCTATTTGATATTGCAAAATGTGATCACTTACTGCTTGAACATAGAGATCTTCTGCTTGAAAGATTCAATTTTCCAACATTTGATGTGTGTGGTTCCTGTAAGTACAAGGGAATCCAACATGAGACCCAGGTTACACTCCACACAATTCTCAAGGCTTCCCTGTACTGCTGTTCCTCCAAGTCTTATCTCTTTTTATGCAATTAATTTAAAAAGAAGTATCTCAATTAAATAAATATATATATATATTTCATGCACATGACAATGATTCATATAAAGCTTATAGGATCAAAATTTGAACCAATAAGCTAACCCAAAATATTATGATTAATGCTTTCCAATTTTAGCTTTCAATCTGCTGCACAGAAAATTCAACTGAAATTGCAACATAAAAATACAATGTTGCAAAATAATTCTACTATACCACTTAATTGGCAAAATTATCTTTCCATTCCAAAAATAATTCTATTTTTATCAACTTTCTCTCCTGCTTGTTTGGAGATGCTGACTCAACATGAGGTGAGATTTCACAAGCACATCAGATCAGTTACATTGCCCCAAACAGTCTATAATGCTGGACATTTTATTTCTTTATTTTTCTAATTTTTTCCAAAGAATTTGTACTCCAGATTCTGTACCTAGGTACCTTTGTACCTAAGATGATGCCACAAGCAGTAACTTGTAAACTTTTCACTGTACTTATGTGAGTACATGTGAGAATAAACCTAATTCAATTCAATTCAAACAGTCTTCCCTTGCATCTGAATCTACTCACTGAGCATTGACAGGCTGTTCAGCTGTGAGTGAAATCATTGTGTTTAATCCATTTCTCAATTAATGTCTACACATGTGTGCTCCCTCCAGATATGAACATGCTTTTTCCCTTCTTAACTCTGGACGGCTGGAGTCAAGCTTTGAATCCAGGACCTCCAGGTGTATAGAAGCCTGATGTTCCATTGGCTATTTCCACTTCGCATCAGAGATGCTACACATTTTGGATATTAATGGACTAACTTGAGTTATTAACATTAAAATTTTAGGGCCAAAACTTTCCCATGTCCCAGACCCCTACTAAACACACATAAGACCTTGTTATCACTTAGCCTGCCACTATACACTACCTATTGTTAGTCACTAGCAGTCCTCATTAACAACTAGAGATAATGAGAACTGCCAATGCTGGAGTCTGAGGTAACACAATGTGGAGCTGGAGGAACACAGCAGGCCAGGCAGCATCTTCAGAAAAAGGGTCCCGAACCGAAATGTCAGCTTTCCTGCTCCTCTGATGCTGCCTGGCCTGCTGTGTTCCTCCACCTCCACACTGTGTAACTCCATTAACAATTACTCACCCTCTTAGCCAAATCGTTATCGACTACTTTGTCTATCCAACTGCTCTTCTTTCTCTTCAGGCTCTATCCTATTGTTCACTCTCTACCCCAACTCCTCCCTATTTTCTGCATATAAACCGAAGTTTTCCCAGTTACCATCAGTTCTGAGGAAGGGTCACTAGACCTGAAACGTTAACTCTGATTTTCTCTTCACAGATGCTGCCAGAGCTGCTGAGCTTTTCCAGCAACTTCTATTTTTGTTCCTGATTTACAGCATCCACAGTTCTTTTGGTTTTTAAAATCTGACATGCTGGTTTTATATTAACTGCCTGTGAAGAGGCTTCATTTGTATTTCACCAATAAAAATCCAGTCATCAAACTCCAAAAGGAATTATTATGTTGTTGAAAAATTTCACATCGTGAAAATATGTGGAAACATCAGTACTACATGTTGGTATGAAAAATAAGGAGGTCACATATTGTTTAGAAAGTAAGAATTCAAGTGGTGTAGAGGTGCAAAAAGGATCTGAGACTACAAAGACACAAATTACTAAAAGTAGTTACACATATCAATAAAGTCAAAACAGAAGTAAACTAAGCACAGGTATAATTCTAGAGACAAAAACAGAGATTGTTGGAAAAGCTCAGGTCTGGCAGCATCTGCAAAGAGAAATGAGAGTTGACATTTCGGGCCCAGTGAGCCTTCTAGAGGAATGTGTTAAATTCATGAATAAGATCACACTTAGATCATTGATTATGGTTCTGCTTCTCTTATTATAAAAAGAATACAAGTGATCAACAATGGTTCCAAAATAATTTATAAGGATGATATCAGAACTAAGTTTATACCCATCACAAAATGATGAACAGATAGGTTGATAAGAGAAGTCTGAAACATGTCTGTAGAGGAGTTTTAAACCGATGAAAAAGTAAACACAGATGCTTCCACTTGTGGGGATAAGCAATACGAGAAGCCATAAATGAAAAATAATAATCAGAAAATCAAATGGGAAGTCAGAGAATCTTCTTGATTCAGAGAACGGCGAGAATGTGGAATTTACTATGACAGGAAATAGTTGGGTCGAATTGTATGAAAATGTTTGAGGAAATCTAGACAAGGATGTGGCAAAAGGGAATACACGATTATTCTCAAAGGGTTAGATAAAGAAAGATGAAATGAGGCTCAAGTGGAGCATAAATGCCATGATGGACTGAATGGCCTGTCTTTGTACGGTAGTTCTATGGACAAATCTGTTGGAATTCAATGAAGATGTAACTAGTAGAGTTGACAAGGGGAAGCCGGTCAATGTGGTATATTTGGACATTCAGAAAGCATTTGACAAAGTCCAGCATAAGAGATTATTGTAAAAGGTTAAATCGCTTGACTGGGGGGAAGTGTATTGAGATGGATAGAAAACCAGTTGGCCAGGAGGAAACAAAGAGTAGGAATTAATCAGTCCTTTTCAAATTGGCAGACAGTAACTAGTGGGCTGCTACAGGGAACGGTGTTGGGACCCCAGCTATTAAAGATTTGGATGAGGGAATGAACTGTAACATATCAAAGTTTGCAGATGATACCAAGTTGGACAGGAGGGTGAACTGTGATGAGGATGCAGAGATCCTTCAGCATGATCTGGACAGGTTGGGTGAGTGGCAAATCATGGCAGATGCAGTATAATTTGGATAAATGTGTCGTTATTCACTTTGGAAGCAAAAACAAGAAGGCAGTTACTACTTGAATGGCTGTAAATTGGGATAGGGGAGTATGCAGTGGGACCTGGGTGTCCTTGTGCACCAGTCACTGAAGGTAAGCCTGCAGGTGCAGCAGGCAGTAAAGAAAGCAAATGGTATGTTGGCCTTCATTGTGAGACGTTTCGAGTACAGGAACAGGGATGTGTTGTTACAGTTATACAGGGCCTTGGTGAGGCCACACCTAGAATATTATGCACCTTTTTTGTCTTCTTTTCTGAGGAAGGATGCTCTTGCTCTCGAGGGAGTGCAGCGAAGGTTTACCAGGTTGTTTCCGGGGATGGTGGGTCTGACATATGAGGAGAGATTGACTAGGTTAGGATTGTTTTTGCTGGAGTTCAGATGAATAAGAGGGGGATCTCATAGAGACTTACAAAATTCTAGCAAGACTAGACAGGGTAGATGCAGGGAAGAGGTTCCCAATGGTCGGTGCGTCCAGAACCAGAGGTCACAGTCTGAGGATTTGGGTAGACCATTTAGAATGGAGATGAGGAGACATTTCTTCACTCAAAGAGTGGTGACCCTGTGTAATTCTTTCCACAGGAAGTAGTTGATGCCAAAACATTGAATGCATTACTTGGGGTGAATAGGATCAAAGGATATGGGGACAAAGCAGGATTAGGCTATTGAATTGGGTGATCAGCTATGATCATGAGGAATGGCAAAAAAACCTTGAAGCACCAAATGACCTCCTCCTGCTCCTATCTTCTATGTTTCTATATAACCTACACAAAGTGTTATCAATATTTAATATGCAGTTACGTACAGAAATCAATATCCTGTTCCCGAATCAGACCCAGTTATAAACACCAAAGCCTGAAAATTTTAATCTGGATACTAGAAGTGACTTCAGAAACACTAGGCATAGTGGCTGCATTTCTCTAAATCTTATCAATACCCTTCAAACCCTTCCAGAAAAGAATAAGCATGTCTGCTACAATTGACTGTGAATGTTATGTATTCCAGAGGCATACATGAAGAATAACTCTGGACCCTAGGAAATAGAGGGTGACTAAGGAGACCAAGAACAAGACATCATTAGAAGACACCCTCTTCAGATTTGGAAAAAACAAAGATAATGAACAAACTCAATTCTATAAATTACAGGTCTTCTTTTAATTTGTACATAAAACCAATAACTTTTGAGTCTCTGTTAATAATTGCTGTTGTCCTTCAGTGTCTATTTACAATAAGCAGAATAACTAAATTATTTGTTTCTCTCACTTATTTTGAAAGAAGCTATTTGTTATAACAGAGCTGCGTATAATTTTCTTGAGAAATCACTCATCACCTTCCTTGTTTTCTGGAAGCAACTCAGCAATGTGAGTCAACACACGGCTGAATTGAGAATTATTAATTGAAGAGTTTATTTGCAATAGGTACAGTATCAGAATTTTGCTACAATATTTTCTTTTATTGAAGGCATGGCAAAAGGCCTCTGTGCGATCTATTCAGCCTTATCAAGGTGGCCAGATGCCAAATTCAAATAATAATCCACTAACAGCTACACTGTTAGTATTCACACAATGTTTGAGGCTCTTCTCTGTGTAAACATGTAATCAGGGTCACTTGGAACAGAAGAAAATAAAATGAAAACAAACCTTGATGTATCTGCGGAGCCAGTTGACACCTGGCACAAGTTTTATCTTTTGGTATTTCCCAGAATTCTTTACTGCAGCTCTTCTTGCCTGATTCTTGCACTGACACTGTACTGCCTTTGATGAAGTTTTCTTCCATAACATCTTGAAAACCTCAGCGGCATTTCCAACTGAGTAATTTGCTGGTGAAGGGATTAGCTGGAGAACACCAGGCCTATTGCTCAAACCAATCCCCTCATCAAAGCACTGGATCTTACTCTGCTGCAGTTCTGCAGGCATCAGCAGCCTTCAGGTTCCTCATACAAATGATTCCTCACGTACAATGCCTTCACAACAAGATCCACCAGCATCTTAGCAAAGCTGCCATTCCCCCAAGATTGCCCTAGAGTCTTCAGGAATTATAGATTCATTGCGAAGGTGCTGCTGCAGGCAGCTAAGAGAAAAATGTTAGGGTTAATTTCCCCAGGGCCTGCACAGCATGGTCAGTGGTGGGACAGTTGGGAAAACGTGGGTGCGAATGGAAAGATTAAATTCTCGATGCTGAGAAAAAAATAAATCCAACTTTGCATGTGAGATTTCAGCAGCTAGATGAGAATCTCACAAGTAAACAGCATGAGTCTATTTGCATGCATTAACATCTAAATATTACTTAATACCACCTCAGTTATATGCAGCTTGCTGTTTTCCCAGGCAGTGGAAAGAAACTGGGTACTGCCAATTCCTGACATAGAAGTCAAAGAGGGTACCTAACAGCTGCAGTTTGCTGGGGGCTTCTCTGGGCATCATCCTGGCCAGCATTCTCCAATTGCTCAGTACATAATCCATGGGCATTGACCGTTTGCACACCAACTAAGGATCAACCTCACCACATAATCATGGTATAACACTTCCTCCATGGTTCACCACTTCAAAACTACACTTTGGAGCTCCCCAACACCTTACATTGCAACATTGCTGTCAGGCCCCTTTGCCCTCAGAGACAGGCATTCTTTTCTGAATATGAATGGGGTGCATAAAGGGTTGTTAGCTTGCTTTCTTATCATTCACTCATTTTGCACCTATTTGGATCCTCACAACATCTCTACCTTGACTTTTTGAGCATCAGCACCTCATTCAGAACTCTCAGGTTCACGGTACTTCTGTCTTTTATTGTAGAACAAAGCCCGGTGGCTTGTTATGTTTGCCAGCAATGATCAGACACGACAGTTGACATCTTAGTGTATGGCATATGTGACATCAATGTTACACCTGCACTCTGTGCCAGGAGCTTACTTGGCAAACACACTGAATGTACTTCAACCAAATGGCCATTTCTCAATATCTAAGGGAGTAATCCTCAG
The DNA here is from genome assembly GCA_024137785.1 of Ginglymostoma cirratum. Lineage (NCBI taxonomy): Eukaryota > Metazoa > Chordata > Chondrichthyes > Orectolobiformes > Ginglymostomatidae > Ginglymostoma > Ginglymostoma cirratum. The sequence continues at coordinate 29,109,013 of JAHRHZ010000058.1, read as the reverse complement.
TCAAATCAAGTGGAATTATGGTCAGTGAGGGGGTATCAGCCCAGTCAGTCAAAGGCACCATCTGATATCTGTCCAGAGACATGATCAGTCTGCCACTCGGAGCACACAGGGTCAGGGTTCAGTACCATTACAGTCTGGGGAGTGGGCCATGGTCAGTCCTGCAGGTTCTGTGCAACCAATCTGCGGGCTAGTTTGTAGTCAGTCAGGGACAATGGTCACTCATTGGTTGGGACTGTCATTCCAAGGCAGTTGGGACTGTTGACTATGGTCAGCTCTGGAGTTCTATTCACTGAACATCAAGGGTTGCTGTTGTGATGGGGAAATTGGGTAAGTCACTTGTGGGGATTGGAAGTAACACACTAGGATGCAGGGAGGACAATAACTGTGAAGGGAACAAGTCAGCATTGAAGGGTGAGAGATGATAACAGCATGGGAGGGCAAGGAGTGCTGCAAGAGTGGAGGGGGTGTGTCGATAATACCATGACTTCAGTGGGGCATAGAGTGCATCATTAGATTTAATATAACCTGTGGGTAAAATGATGAGATAAGGTCTTAAGTAAAAGCATTGGATGGGAATGTAGGAGACGCAAACCCAATGGAACTGACAGGGAGTGCAGGTTTAAAGGAACATGAAGATTTGGAGGAGTGGGGAGTCACCCAGATTAACAGGATGCGTATATACCTCTGTGAAGGGGTAAAGGGGTACTGTGATGCCTTCCAACCGTATTCAAATCACAATGGAAAAGAAAAGTACTGCTACCACACCTGGTCAAAATAAGTGTTTTTCATCTGAGGATGCAGGTTCTCCTTGTGAGGAATACAAGACTTTTGTAACTGAAGAGTTTTGTTTCCGATACTCCCCATATAGGCTCAATGGAGCTATTGCCAATACATCCAGGCACAGAAGCTGCTGTTGTCTCTGTGGCTGCTGCACTAAGACCATCCACTGAGATTGATGAGGAACACATTGTCCAGAAGCCCAGGACCAACAGCAATCTCTAGCACTCTCCTAATGCAGTCTCCAACAAACAGTCCACTTATGATGTTAAGTGCAGGAGGCCCACGATCATTTTCTTCAATTGAATGTTCCTGGAGTGAGATCAAAGTTCCTCATGCCTCTGTTGCCTTGTCATTAGTGATAAGCAACTTTAGCCAAAGAAATAGAGTGCACATTTTCTGCATATCCAGGAGTCACTAAGTGTGCTGGACAGCCACCAACCTGTCCATGCAGACAGCTAGACATACACATGTCAGAGTCAGCGCAGTACAGATGGTGCTGGGATACTCTTTCAACACTTGTTCCAATTTGCTGAGTGTCTCTGAATTTTGTTTTTGTTCTGCAGTGCGTAATGGTGCATTTTGATGAAGGTCTTAAAAGCCGGTACCATGCACTCATCCCCTGTCCTCTGACTGCTGGAAACCTAGGGTGTTTCTTCCTTGACCAGCTGCAGAGATACAGCAGCAATGTGCTCACCAGATCATACTACTAACTCTGATCTAGCTAAAGTACCCACCAAGATATCATCTCCCACTTGGGCTAGGATCTTTTCCTCATCAGGGTGAGGAGATAGATGTTGGGCATTCCATCACCCATCTTTGCCCTCTTTGCCTCATGGTAGGCCATGTTCTCCTGGAATGAGATGAGGGCAGAGATTCAGTGAGATGAAATTGGAACCAGTGGCAAAAAAATTCAGGCCCCATTACTGGTGAGCACATCTGCTACTAATAGAATCCCTACAGTGTGGAGCCAGGCCATTCAACACATCCAGTCCATACCGTCCCTCCAAAGAGCATCCCACCTAAACCCATCCCTATCTCTGTAACCCTGCATTTCCCATGGCTAATCTAGCTAGCTTGCACACCCCTGTACACTACAGGCAATATAGTATGGCCAATCCAGCTCACCTACACATCTTTGTACTGCAGGAGGAAGCCCAAGTAGACACAGGGAGAATGCGCAAACTCCACACAGATAGTTGCCCAAGGCTGGAATTGAATCCCCTAGATAAGTGCAATGAGGGCCTGGTGCATACTTGCTAAGCAATGAGCAGTGTAAAACTGCGAGAAAACTCACTGGAGTTCAGAGAGAGGAACATGCCATGAACCTCCCTGACATTGATACTTAGCTAAATTGTGGGAAAAGTCAGCCCGTACAGCCTGAGAGAAATTGTATATTTTTAGCGTTATTTGAGAATTTATTTATTAGTTATTAAAATAATTTTCTTGAGAAAGAAAATTGTTTGACTGTCCATCAAAAATGACACAGCAGCAACATTAGGTCACTGGAGGCAGAGGTCATTTGAAAGCACCTCCACATTATGTCCAACAGAGATGTCAACCCTTATTATAGCTCAGTTTGATTATGCCCTTAACTGTTTACAGCATAAAATATAAAACGTTGCCCACAGCTGTGGAAAGCTCTATTCTTCTTGGTTGGAGTGACAAATTCAAAAGCAACAAGGCCAAAGCATAATTGGAAAGTCATTTAAATTTGGCACTGTGTATAAACTTGAACATGTTAAATGCTTAAATGAACTATTATTTATTTATGCCACACTATATGGAATGTTGGATTGCTTTGACATTAGCGCAAATATGCAAGTTTAAAAATATATTAAATTAAAGATCTTTGTGTCTACCTGGGGATCAATTTCAATCATTACCCGTCAATTGTCATTTGAATGTGGATATTTCTTTGGGATTGTGCCAGAATCCCTGCCAGGCCTGGCCTTTGCGCTGTAGCACTCCTATGTGGGAGGATAGCTGCTTGAGATACCATCTAGTTAGCAATTTGTTTTCCAGATATTGTCGTCAGGCTGGAGGATGAGAGTGGTTTTATAAACATTTTAGTCTGGGGCTCCTCATGCACATTTTTTGGTGGATTAGACTTTCAAAATTCTAATTAATTCTTTAAACTTTCTTTTGCAGAAAAGCTACTTGATGCCTCTTGTAAAATCAACAAAGTCAGTCTTTGAACTGGAAACCCCACTGGAAAGCGTACTTAAGGATCTTAGGTGTCTGGGGGGGTGGGGTGGCGTGTTAAATTCAACAGGGATACCTTACAACAGGCAACAACACAGCAGACTGTCTTACACTCGACCCGATTTTATCTTCATGAAAACTGAATAAGGAGTTTAATAAAAACATACTTTACAATGGTAATTGTTAACCTTACTAGACTATTCTGAAAATACAAATGGTTTGCCTCTCAATATAAGTTAATTATCTGAGAAGTAGCTCACCTCTTGTCTCCATAATGCTATCCACCACCTACAACGCAAAAGTCAGGAGTGGCCTGGATGGGTGCAGCTCCAATAATACTCAAGAAGTTTGATTCCATCCAGGACAAAGCAACCGCTTAACTGGCACCTGATCTACCACTTTCAACTTTCAATCCCTCCACCACCATGGCAGCAATATGTACCATCTCCAAGCTGCACTGCAGTAACTCACCTAACCTCTTTCCACATGATCCTCTAAACCCACAAACTTCTCCGACCTAGAAAGACAAGGGCAGCACCTGTTTAGGAACCCACTGCCTACAAGTTCCTCTCTGAATCACACACCATCCTGATTTGAGCCTTTATCGCATTCTTTCACTGTCACTGGGTCACAAAACTGACGTTCCCTCCCCAACAGCATTCTGAGTGTCCCTTTACACCAAACACTGCAGTGGCACCTTTTCCAGGGCAATTAGTGATGAGCGATATCCACATTCTGTAAACACATAACAAAAAAATCACAAAGCAGGGAATCAGGAGTACTCGAGATAACAAGCATGGGGCTGGATGAACACAGCAGGTCAAGCAGCATCATAGGAGCAGGAAAACTCGACGTTTCGGGCCTAAACCCTTCATCAGAAAAAACCCAGTCCCTAGTTTTTTTGGCTTTTGGAAGTGATGTTGAGTTTACTTTTGAAACTTGGTTTTGGTTTTCTAACTATTAAAAAGGTATATTGCAGCAAAAATTCATTTCTCTATTCTATTTCTATGAATCCGTTAAATTATTCAAATTTAATTTAAAGTATGACCTTAAAGCTGCTGTCTTTCCTACACTACTTTCTGAAAAGTTACAGCAGCAGAGTACAAAAAGCTCCCAGGAAATTCCCAGCCATTACTTTCAAATATTTAGCCAAAATCCCATGAGTTAATTGGGCTGGTTCTGTAGTCAGAGTAGGGGTAATCACAGGAAGTGCATTAAGGGAACTGCTGATGCGTGCATTTCCTGCAAGCAGTCATGCTTTCAACCATCTAGGCCCAAAACCCTGGAACTCCTCCCTTAAACCTTCTACCTCATTCTGTTCCTTTAAGATTTGGTTTAAAACTTTCCTCATTCATCAAGCTTTGCTCACTTATCCTAATTATTTCTCCATTGCACCTATGTTAAGTTTTTTTTCTTGTTTGATTCCCCTCTTGGATGTTTTACTATTTTAAAGCTGCTACATAAATTCAAGTTGTTGTTGCGGTATTGTAAAACGTATAAATATTGTATGACCTTTGCCACATATTCATTGAGACACATTTTGTTTGTTATAAAAGTGAAACTGGATATTTTTATATTTGTTCCAAGGATCATTTGTCCCTGAATATTATGTTACAAAGGACCCATTTAAAAATTTCCCCATTTTGGTCTATTTTGTTGCTGATTGCTTTTTGTTGTATTTTTGTCCTTTTGAATTCTCATAACACTCATGGCCAAAACACAACTCAAGGTTACAGCTTTTCTTCATTCCACCCTCACGCTAGTTCATAAGTAATACAATAATGGTCAACTATTAGGATGAGCCATAAACTTGCTCTGGAAACTTACTTTCAGATCTGGTAGCCCAGTCTGGTACAACATCATGGCCATGGTTCACGACATAGAATTTGACACAAACTTAAATATCAGCTGAGATGGCAAAGATGGGCTGATTTTATTGTAGCTCTGGTTTGTTGTAGAATGCAGCAAAGAATCTATCCTTCGGCGTGGTTTCACATCAATTGCAAATACATTTTAGACATTTTGCTGAAGTATACAAATTTGTCATTGGAAATTAATTGCTGAAGCTTCCCATTAGCTCTGGCCCAAGTTTTCACTCCTGAGTTGTTTATGCAGAATTCAGAATTTCGGGTCTACTGACCCAGGCTGCTGTGATTTTCATTCCTGGAGTACTGATGTTGACTGGAGTCAATCCTCCTACCCCTAGAAATGATGCAGAGGCAGCCACTCTGATTTCTGAATGATGGGATGTGCTTGTTAGAATATCCATCTCATTGGTCTGGGATTTGTCTCTGTTCTAATATTAACAAGACAGCCAAAATAAAGCCCTTGCCTCTCACCTTCCATCAATCCTAGACACTTCCCACCCAGTCTGCTTGTCCCATCCTTGCCAGTTTATGACACCCATCACCTTCCATGACCTCTCATATGCTCCATCCCAACCCATGGACCCCATCGCCCTCTATAGTCTCTATATCAATTTAATGTCAGCTCATGCCAAACCTTGCCCCCTACCTGCCATTATTTTCTCTTATACCTTTTATGCTATCTCTCTAATATATGGACCATGAGGTGAACTCAGGAGCCAAGATGAGATGTAATAAAGTTCTAAATGTCTATTACAGAATTTGTCATGTTAAAATTAACCACTTTAATTAAAAGCTGATTCAACACAGGTCAATCCCTTCAAGTACTTAAAGCTCAAGAAATTATATATGCATTCAGAGCTCCATAACAAAGACTGCTAATCTCTTCTCCACTTTAAATGCTCAATCACTTGATTGATATGATAATGATAGGGTACAAGCAATCACTCAGTAACATAAAATTAATGATAGCACTCAGTTTCATGTCAAGAAACATGTATTGAAATTAGAAACACCGTTATACTCTTCAAATGCAGGCTGGTTGCGTATTTTTCAAAATTTAAAGGCCCATATATTTAAATAACTTGACAACTGGACAGTTCCATGGGTCTTATCCACACTTTTTTTGTGCTCATTTATTCTGTTGTCAACAATCCTACTGTAATACCTCACCTCCCTAAAAAATATTACCTTAGCTCTCCAAAAGTCTGCTTTACCTCTCCAAATAACTTTGGTCGGCTTAGATCATTCAAATAATTTCATAAAGCCCACAAGTTGTGTTTTGGAAACATAGTTGATCAAAATTGTATTTGTTTGAAGAAAGCTATACTTTCCAAAGTGTTGCAGGCACTGTAGACTGCATATGTGTAAAATATCTCCCAGCCCCATCAGTATCCTGGGAAAAATTATGAGTGTCAGATACAGAAGTGGAGCATCCAAATTCCAGTCTCTATTGAGGCATGGAGCAATTCCAAAATCATGAAAATCTGAACCATATATGCTGCTCAGAGTAGCACTGAGCTCTATAGGCCACCATATTATGAATTTAACCTCAGTTTGCTGATCCTACAGCAACTTTGATTTTATATGCCAGAGTTGAATTCAATGGTCAAAAGCAGAGGAAGATATATTTCAGCCATGTTTCGTCCTCCACTGACTTTTGTTAGGAAGTGCAAATATTGAACTGTTGCGTGGGGGCAAGGAAACTCACTATTTGTGCTCGTGCTTTGAGGTATTTTAATGGAGAATTACCGAAGGTTGTGGAATTGTTTCCTCAGAAGAGGAATAGAAGAAATGGGGAAAAGAAAAGGGGACACATTAAGAAGAGATTAGAAATGTAAGATTAAAATACACATCGGTAGAGATATATACTTGCTGGTGATTGATTAGGTGCAGATTGTTGTGTTGGACAAGAGTTGAAACTCAATAAATATTGAATAGATTAGTGGAGCTGAAACTTAAGCATTTCCACATGAGTAACTTAATCCAGATCACACTGATCTTTGCAATATGCTCTCTCTACAACAAGAGCATGATTAATTTCAACTACACTTTTTAAGTTTCTCCCTTCTTTTTCCAATTTTTCTGCAGACATTGTCTCAATCTTATATTCCACCAACCCAACCTGCACCACCTCATCATGTTGCTGCACCTCTGATGAGTTTTGACAATAGGACTCGAGTTTTCCTCTTCCAGTCCCAGAAGGGCTGGAACAAGACTTCCATTTTACACAACCCTGTTATTACACTGGCCTATATTTCTGGGACAAAGATCATTGTGTGTGTAAGCCAAAATCCTGAGGGAATTCCTGCCAACAAGAAAGAAACCAACACCACCTAATACTAGAAACCCCAGCAGAGCTAGAGTAGGATGCAGAATCCCAGATAATGTTAGCACAGGTCTTCACAGACTGAGAAGGACCAAGCTATCAAAAGCACAGTCCTCTGGCCTGAGTCGAATGAAAGGAGCCCACTCTGCAGCCTCACGTCCCCCAGAGGGCCATAGGGAATCCTCCTACCTCTCCTTCAGGGATTATTACCACTGCTCTTGGTCCCTGCATGGGCAATGGTGGCACAGCATACGGCATAGAAATGTGGCAGCTTCGGTAAATTATATGGAGTCAATGGGTACCCATGGCCACCGTTGCAGGAACGGGGATGAAGAAATTCAATGTTGTGGTGAAGAGGAAGAAGAAAGAGAAGGAAGGCACTTGCATTTAATTAATTTCTTCATAGCCTCAGGGTGTGCCAAAGCATTTTACAGACAGTTAAGAGCTTTTATAATTTTGGAAGTGTAGGACCAAATTCTTGCACAATACAACAGGAATAAATTGAATGACTACATCTTCTAATTTTAGATGTTGGGTTTTCTCAGTTGGGAAAAAGATTTTTGACAGTGCAGCATTCCTGGAGTTCGCTACTGGATTGCCCAACCTAAATTATACACTGAAACCTCTGGAATTAGATTTGAACACACACATTTTGAGCTAGAGGTGAGAGTCTAGTGTAATATCCTGGTGAGTCGCACTCATCAGCCATCTCCCAATTATTTCAGTTGATACTTATTTGTGACTGGAGAGAAGTAAATTCTAGATGTTGCAAGCAATTCAAATATTTAGGGACAGGGACATGAGATTCGTGTGATAAAGAATTCATTAGTGTTCATGTATTTAGGTTTGGGAATTTGGTGTTCATATTACAAGTAATTAAGGTTAGAAAAGAGACAGGTAATGACTATTAATTCCCTGTGTGAACCAGTGGAATATTGCATCTTGTGGGGTGCCAAGAAAGCTTCAAAGAGAGAGACTTCAAAAGACAGAGATTCAAGGCAATCTATTTACCTCCTCTCAGCAGGAAAATGTCTCCTGTGGAGATAACCTGAAGACATAGTTGTGTTCTTTCTTTTCAGAAATGTATTAAAAAGGTGTTAGAAACCAATTAAGATCCATGTGTGTTTGCAGGCTGATATGTTAGTGTGGATTAGTATTCTGTGAAATTTGTAACTCAGCCAGGAAACACCACCATACTGCAGGCAAAAAAAAAATGAGACTTTATTGCTCTGAATTCTGAAAGCCAGTTTTCAATGAAAAGAAAACAAGACAAAAAAGTTTAATTAAACTGTGAAGCAAGAATCTAAAAAACAAATTCAACTACCAAAGTCAGCACTACTGGTATCAACCAATATAACAGGCACAACATTCCACTGTCTACTGTTCACAAGTAACCCAGAGACTAATCGTATATTTTTAACTTTTATCTTTTTTTGGACTCTCTTCTCATTTTTGATGTGCATGCGTATGTGTCATGACATTACTTTATTTCAGGTTTAGTAAGTAATGAACTTTTTCTTTATCTCAGGAATATCTGGTTAAATTGGCTTTAATTTAAACATAAATTCATTTAGTCTTGGAGAAAGATATCCAGAGGGAGGTTATTCTCTTTAATTAACCTTGTTGGGACCAACTGAAGGGCAGGTGAATAAAGAATTGGAACCAGTTCATTTCCCCCTCAGCTGGGAGCATAAGAATTGGGATATCCTTTTGGGAAATGTAATAAGTTAGGGAACTTCACCTGCAGATTGGTCATAGCATATGATAAAGGGAAGAGGTAGAAGATTTAGTTAAGAACAGGATATCCAATATTTTCAGATGGCTGCCCTAACAATTGAAGTTTCCGTGTTTGCTGAATCAATGTTGTGTTTAGAGAAAGAGTACCCATTGCCATTTAGATTAGATTTTTTTCCTCTCTATGACTGTTTGACAGTTGTTCTGGGATGTTGCCTCCTGGCTCTCATTTCTTTCAATAGAAATTCAATATTGCTGGACTTCATGCCAACATTGTAATGGGGGGTCCTGCCTGCTCACCTGACATGAACCCAAGTTAAAATTGATCTCACTGCATCAAGCCATCATGCTGCTGCCTTGTGGTGTAGTGCCAATGTCACTAGACTACAGTCCAGAACCTGAGGCAAATTTTCTGGGTATATGGGTACAAACCCCATCATGGCAGATTGTGAATTTTGTGCTCAATCAATAAAAGAACCTGGAATATACTGCAGCTTAATGTTGACCATGTAATCACTGGCCATGCCACAAAATAAATTTGTTTCATTGAGAGATAGTATGAACTGCTGATGCTGGAGTCAAAGATAACACAGTGTGGAGTTGGAGAAACACAGCAGGCCAGGCAGCATCAGAGGAGCAAGAAAGCTGACATTTCGGGTCGGGACCCTTCACTGATATCCTTTAGGGACAGAAATCAGCCATCATTACTTGGTCTGATCTACATGTGACTCCAGACCCACAGCAATGGGATTGACTCTTAGCTGCCTTCTGGACAATTAGAGATAGGTAAATAATCCTGGCCTAGCCAGCAAAACCCACATCCCATAATTTTTTTTAAATCAAGCTTTGCAGCTATAGGATGTCTGGTGTAAAGAAAGGAAAGAAATGTCATATTGAGACATTCAAAGTACTTTCTAAAGCTGTAGCTATTTATGTTTTTTGGAATACTGTGGGCACATTTTTAATCTTGCTCCCAGCTTTTATTTTACTAAGTCAGAAAATCCAATGCTGACACAAGGTGCTAGGGATGAAAAAGCATTCCATTTTTTAATATTAATGTCGCTGACCTTCATTATCACAAAACCATTTAAAAAATGCTTTTAAAAATTAAGTAATGATGATTTGAAAGTACAGGTGCATGTCAACTAGGCCTCTATGTATGGATTTATCTCCAATTCCACTTTTCCTTCTGTTTGCGTTTTAAGGGCACTTTGAATAATGGAAGCAATATTTGCCTTCCCGTACAAACACACACACACAGACAGCCACATGCAGGGCCTTGCCTGAAAAGTTATAGAAAGTCCCTAATGCATTCCTACTAAACAGGAAATGTTCTTAAACACTCCTGATAGCACCATCACCAACACTGCACCAGGAAGGAAGGGATCAGAAATAAATCAGTTAACTATTTGAGGATTGAACTCTTTTGGCTCTTTGCAGTACACTATTTCACTTCAGGACTTCTGAGTTCAAAGCAATAGATCCATGGGCCTGTAACTTGATCTCGAGGTTCAGATAGTATCAATTGGTATGTTGAAACTCAAACTGGTCTATTCATGTTATCTACAACCAGAAAATGAGTTTACAGCACTCTCTTCATCACACAATTTAACATATTAGAATGCATACATTCACACTGTAAGCAGAATGTGGGCAGCTCCAATCTCAGGATGGCCATTAGCATAACATGAGCCGGCGGTAGGCCAAATACACAAAAAGTCCAATTCTGTAACCACATTCTTTTTGTACATTCCCAAAGGAATGCACTGCCTGGAAGGGAGGTGGAGGCAGGTTCAATTGAGAAATTCAAGAAGGCATCGGATCATTAATTATTAGAAAAAACAATGTGGAAGGCTACTAAAAAAAGACAGGAGACTGGCACTAAGATAAAATGCTCAGAGGACCTATATGGATACAATGGACTAAATAGTTTCTTTTTCACTATAAAATTCTGTTATGTTTCACTTGAGACCATGATTGGCTAGGAGTGCCTCAGATCAGTGGCTGCTGTGAATATTGCAGATCTGTGTTCTAGGTATCCTGATGTTTTTCTCCAAGTTATTTTATCATTGGGTGCAATGTTCTTCCAGAAAGGCAGAGGCTGAGAGATAGAGAGAGAGAGAACCGGAGGCCTGTTGCTTGTCCTGGCTCGCCATTGGCATTGGTCCTTCTGTAATCATCTTCACTTTCTTGTCAGGGCGGGGTGCAGCCAAAGAGACTAGGGTCAAAAGCATCAGGGCTCATCACTTTCAGTGAAAAGAAACTAAAACAGAAACAGAAGCAGAGAAAGAGTTTCTTAGACCTCAGAATAGTTGCCCACATTAAATTTACAAGTACCAATGGCATCTACCATATCACCTATGACCAGCTCCTAACCCTTAAGCACTTTCACATTATATGCATAGCGATATTATTGGAAATTAAACATAGCTTAGTTTTGTGCAGATTGTGCTTATACCTGATAGTACCTGGACCACAGATCAACGGCAGCCTCCCTTGACTAGTCCAAGGACTAACTTACATCACTTTCTGACATGTCATTTGATTGAATAAATGTGCAGTATGTTAATTGGAAATCTTGGTGTGCTGTACAGCAAGATATCCTTCCAACCTGGACAGATACCTAACAATAAGGATGACAAGCAATGAAACCAAAGAGCTGTGGATACTGGAATTCATAAACAGAAGTTGCTGGTGAAACTCAGCAGGTCTGGCAATATCTGTGGAGAGAAAGCAGAGTTAACATTTCGGGTCCAGTGACTCTTCTGCAGAACGCCTTCAATTTTGAAGAAGGCTCTCAAAATTAACTTTGCTTTCTCTCCACAGATGCTGCCAAACTTGTTGAGCATTCCCAGCAATTTCTGTTATTGTGTTTGAGAATGACAAGCGGACTTTTTGTGCACGTGTACAAAGCAGCATGTCAGTACAGTAGTATTGATAGTATCTGGTTCTAGCTGGAGTGCCAATGCACTAACAGGCATGGCACGCATGTCCAAACAAGGGGATGTCACTGTGAGCATTCAGGCAAGCTATAAGTGAGTGAGAACTATGAGCTTGAAGTTGATGCCTGTCCATAAGTGCAAATTCTGCAGCCTTTCCACAGTAATTGTCAGCACACTCTGTGGTGCTAGTCTGTGCTTCCTAAGTAGCCTGCCAATACTGAAAGATACACTCGTGGTCATGAGCAGTTGACAAGTGCTAGATACCAATGTCCGTGGAAGAGGGGTGCATGTAGTTTGTGCCCATTATTAGTGCCCTGCAATGCAATCGGTTGTAAACATTATTGATGTCTCTCAGCATTAGCAGCAGGCTGAGACCACCAGGAATCCACTCTGTTTTTCATTTCTCAATGTCTAGCTTATTTGGTTTGTCTCATAAGATAGGAAGCTGAATATTAATCAGATGAGTTGTACTTTTTATAAAGCAGTAATCCCCCTTATTTGGCATCTCACCATCGTCTGGCAAAAAAAAGCTTGCCACGCTGCTTGTCAAAACAAAAGCTGGAGCAAGGTGCTCCCAACATTTCAGTTTGTGACTGAAACAATAATTACATGAGGCTGTAGATTTTCTTTAACAGAATGCAAATTTAATACATAGGAGAAAGAAAGCTAAGAAACCACACAATATATGTATATATCCGTTAGTAAGAGCTTAACAGACATTGAAACAAAGTTTCAGCTTGTTTCCAAATTCTTTCCATTAAATGGACTCAAATCAAGAGGAATTAGACTCATATCTTAATAATTTAAGTTTGTATTTAACTGACTCCTTCTAAGTGTCTCTTTCTTGAACTGAAGAGACGATTTAATGATTCCTTTCCAAGCCTAATGGCACAAGCTTTTCACAGTTCTGATGGTTTAAACCTTTTCAATTCTAATAACCTGAATATTTCTATAATGTCTCCTGGCTTGGAAAATTTTATAAATTAGAACAAAATCCTGCTGTAACAGTCACAAAAACAGAAATTGTTGGAAAAGCTCAGCATGTATGGCAGCATCGATGGAGAGCATCTATGGATTTCTCTTGGCTCTTTTGGTTTTATTCTGCTGTAACAGTAATTGGGTTTCCTCTTAACTGTTAATGGAGAGAAATTAAAACTTGATTCTGAATTCACCTCTTGATCCTGCACAATTAAAACACTGTTGGTTTCTGAACCAAACTGAAAACAAAACTAATAGCTAAATGTAAAATCCTGCCTGTCATAAATCCAAATCACATGTTTTTCCATTAATAAGAACTGGTTTGTAGTCACTTGTCTTCTTGAAATTGATGCATTTGGATCACTCTTCCAGAATGACTTTCTGACCTTTCTTATAAACAACTCGATGTTCTATCTTCCACTTTCACAACATTTATCAACATTTATATGCCTCGCTTTTTGAAACAATCCAAATTTCAAACATGACATATTTTCTACACATTTTATCACGAGTGACATAGGCTTACTTAATGCAGTGTCTGTGTAGAGCGGAAAAACAACGCGAGAGTACAAAGCCAATCAATTTCTCTATCTCAGCACTATCTCTATGTTCATCTCTCCCTGTCACTCTGTCTGTCAGTTTGTTTTCATTTCTCTTTCAATGTCTGTTAATATCCCTTTCCTTCTCCATCGCTTTATTTGTATCGTTTACCACCACCCCCCCCTCACTTCTGACTTCTCTTTATGTCATTTGCTTTCTATTCTTTTATGGATGTGAGAGTCACTGGTTAGACCAGCATTTGTTGCTCGTCTTAATTTGCAATTAAACTGAGAGGCAGAGTACAGTTAAGAGTCAAACAATATTGCTGTGGATCTGGAGTCCTATGTAGGCTCGACCAGGTAAGGACAGTTGGTTTCTATCCCTATAGGACGTTCGTGAACCAGAAGACAGTTGATGATAATTTCAACATCTCCACTAATAAATTTAGAGCTGGATTTAGGGATTTTTTTATGTATATGTCACTCGTTCGCTAAAAAGTTGGTGAGACACCTGACCTGAAGTTTACCGGCAGGGCCACCATATCTCAATCAGCTTGGACAGCAGCAGTAGGCCTTTCTCCATAATCTAATTGCTGGAAGCAGAGATCCCAACCACAGCCAATCAGAGGCTAGAATGTCACCATGAAGGCAATGACTTTTGCCAAGAAACATCCAATAACCCAAGGACCAAGGTATCTCGTTGGGGACCAGAATTAGCATTTAAAGGAATCAGGTAGAGGGGAGCAGGGAATTGTTTAACAGCAGGCCCACTACTCTATTCTGTATTTCATTCATACACAAATTAGTGTTGATCAAATGTCTTTGTTTTGGCAATAGATCATAACACAGGATCACTGATGGTCAAACTTTAAGTATTAACCTTCTACTTTTTAAGAAAGGATATAAAGCCAAATGTCAATTGCAGATGTAAATTCAGTGGCTGCCCAGAGAAGAAGAATCAGGAATGTCACATGTGATTTGATCTGACTTGATTTAGTAGGTACAGTGAAAAGTATTGATTAGTGTGCAGTACAGGGAGATCATTAAAGTGCATTAGGGTTATAGAACAGAGCAAAGAATACAAAGTTACAACTGCAGAGAAGGTGCACAAAGAGCAAGATCACCAATAAGTTTAAAATTTGAGAGGCCCATTCAGAAGTCTAATAACAGCAGGGAAAAAGCTGTTCTTGAATCGGTTAGTACATGTGTTTAAACTTTTGTGTCTTCTGCCTGACGGAAGAGGTTAGAAGAGATTACAATTCGAGTGGGACAGGTTTTTGCTTATGTTGGCTGCCTTTCCAAGGCAGCGAGTAGTATAGATGGAGTCAATGGATGGATGGTTGGCTTGCATGATGGACTAAGTTGTGCTCACAACTCTCTGCAGTTTTTATAGTCCTGGGCAGAGCAGTTACCATATGAAGCCACAATGCATCTGGAAAGAATGTTTTCTATGGTGCATCGATAATAATTGGTAAGTGTCTTTACAGACATGACAAATTTTCTTACCTTCCTTAGGAAGTAGAAGCATTGTTATGCCTTCTTGATCGTTGTATCCATGTGGGTGGACCAGGACAGACACTGCGTAGGCAGCACAGTGGCTCAGTTATTAGCACTGCTGTCTCACGGTACTAGGACCCTGGATTTGATTTCAGCCTTGGGCGACTGTGTGGAGTTTGAATATTCTTCCTGTTCCTGTGTGAGTTTCCTACAGGTGCTCTGGTTTCCTCCCACCGTCCAAAGATGTGCAGGTTAGTTGGATTGGCCATGAGAAAATTGCCTGTAGTGTCCAGGATGTGCAGACTGGGTGGATTAGCCATGGGAAATGCATGGTGAAAGGGGTATGGTAGGTCTTGTTGGGATGCTCTTCAGAGGGTTGGTGTGGACTCGATGGGCCAAATGGCCTGCATCCACACTGTAGGGATTCTATGGTCACTCCAAGGAACTTGAAGCTCTTGACCATTTCAACTTCAGCACCATTGATATTGACAGGGGCTGCCCTCCGTCTTGCTTCCTAAAGTTAATGACCAGTTCTTTTATTTTGCTGACGTTGAGGGAGAGATTGCCATCAAACACTCTATCTCTTTCCTGTATTCAGTGCTGAGGTGTCAAAGAAGATTCAAAAAGAGTAAATATGCTGAAATTTAAAATTATAATATCCTGGTTGTATCTCAGATCGTGAACATGATTGTATCTAAGAAAAGTGCAACAAAATGTAAAAATGTGACATAATATCAGAAAAGGTGCAAACCATTAAAAAAAATCAACAATTGTGCTTCAGTGAAACATTTGCACAAAGCCCACGTTGTGAGTGTCTCAACAGTTTACAACAACAAAAATCTGTTTGAAAGTATTCAGCATGCAGTATCTGATAAGTAAAATAAGTTTCATTAACGCTTTATAATGTTTTATCACTGCCCAGTGCAATATGAAAGGAGCATTGCCAGGAAATCCAAAAAAAATGTATTGTCCACACATCGAAAAAGTGTCTTGATTAGTTCATGTCTCCAAGGTTCCATTGTCCGAACAATTAATTTTAATGGCCCATATCCAAATATTGAACAACATGATATTACATGAAAAGCACACATGCCTTTCTAATGAGCCAGAAGCTGTGATTCCTTCACACTCCCCTGAAATCATTGTTTTTGACTGTTTTTGCAGACAGACTGTCTCTACTGCATTTGGCTCTGGGAGAAAGACATCCAAAAGGAGAGGGATCCTTTTCAAGTTAATTTGGTTGTGATCAACCAAGGAAAGTTGAATACCCACATGGAGCAAGTCTACCCATTCAAGTGGAATGTATGGCAATGCTAATTGGGGTCAACCATTTTGGACTGTGAGTCTAAGTTATTGCAATCTCAGTTCTTAAAATATATTTCTAGAGTTTAATTCAAGTTTACAGCAACTGGATTAAAATGATTATTTGGCATAAAGCATATCTTTGTAAGAGTGTGTTTAAATGATATTGGACATGACGCGGAGGTGCTGGTGTTGGAATGGGGTAGACCAGGCCAGAAATCACATGACACCAGGTTATATCCAACAGATTCATTTGAAATCACAAGCGTTCGGAGTCTCAGTCCCCCTTTAGGTGTCAGTGAGAGAGGTAGTATCAGACACAGAATTTATAAGTAAAAGATCAAAGGTTCACACCATTGATGAGGATGTATTAAACAAACGTAAAATGCTGTTAAATCTTTAATCAGTTAGAAGGTTTTAATTGATTAATATGTATTGGAAAAGCAGTGATATGAAGGATACCATGGAGTGGTTCAAAGAGCTGATGAATAGGTAGAAGTGAGTGACAGAATCTGACCCCATAAGCCTTGCCGATATCATCAAGAATCAGCCCACAATGAGAAAGCAGACAGTGTCAGTTATAAAGTTGGGGTACTTCACAAGCAATGTTGTACAGCTGAGAAGAGAAGCCATTGCTAAATCTGGCCATCAGGATATTTCCTAATGTTAGAGTTCATCCAGGTGAGCGAACACTCGTCGCATTGGACAATGGGAAAGACAGGAGGAGGATGGTATGGTTGATTATTTCAAAAGATGGAGAGAGTATGGGGAGGAGATGGAAGAAAAACTGCTTCAGTTACACAGGATCAGCTATCTGTGATATTGTTTAAGGTAAGTTTGATTCCTTGTCAGGAATTGAAACCTGACTAGTGAGATCCAAACATGGAGTTGCAATAAAAATGGGCATTGATTTGGAAGTCAGTAACAAGTTTAAAGAGCTCCAGTGCTCTGACTGATACCACACTTTTCCAGAAAATATTTGTTTTACTAGCGAGTACGTTGTAAGGGATATGCCTGCTCCTCTGAACATTGAATAAATGGACCGTCTATATTCAGCAATTCACCAAAATTAGAAAGATAAATCAGAACATTGCAGTTTGAGTGTTTCAGCATTTTGCTTACCCACTCTTGCTGTAAGGGGCACAAAGGGGCACTTCTCCTCATGTCCACTGGAGTTTTGTTTATCAGTGCACGTTAACTCCAGTGACATACATGTCACACTATTTACCTGCCTATTGCTTTTCAGTTGCCATCAGCAACACAGCTATAAAGAAGATAGTAACTGTGGAAAATTTCTGCAAACCTTCACCCTGTCCTGAAAGCAAATTGAATTGATTCACAGAATACATATCTAGCCATAAACTTTACACAATTCACCTTTGACCACCCAAAAGGGCTGCATTCTCAGCCATCCATACGTGTTGATAATCCAGCCCCAGGTCACAGATCTCTGGTGTTCTCTCTGCAAATCTGACGTGTTTGTTCTGGAGCCAAGCCAATCTATCACAATTTGCCTTAAGCATGTGCGATCAAAATATCACGTTACCGCTGTATTTGCAAAGATGCTGTGGTAGCCTTTAACAGTTGAAGTTGCATACCATGCATAATTTTAAACAAAAACTCTCTTTCAAGAGCCTGGAGGGGTTTAACCGATACCACAACTACTGTATATATCTATAAAGTTTCTGCACTGACATTTCAGTAAATTGTATCACATAACATGAAATATTTATTGACTTGGTTTCCATAGAAATGTCAGCTAAGTTATCTGAAGATGGCAGCTTCTAATTGTAGAGTACATCAGGTTAAGTAAATTTTAGATAATTATCCTGATTAATATACTTACTGTTGTAAATGAACCAGTTTAAAAATAGTGGCATTTCACGTATGGGAACTGAGGATGAATCCTTCCCATCCTAGAGTTGTATTTCCTCTGAAGGAAGTGCCATGTTATAAACAAGACGGTGTCCATGCCTCTGGGGCAAAATGGAAAAGGAAACTGTAGTCATCAGAGCTACCATGCTATTCTGTCCTGGGGTGTGCTGAAATCTTATGCAAATCATTCACAATGTTGTCTTCGAGGGATTTTACCATTAATTGTAACTGCAGTAATCCTGTACAGATGGAGCTGTCGCAATGTTAATGTCAACCTTCAAATCTGTTCAACAGGATAAGTATAAGAACTTTGGAACATAAACAACTGAATTATTATATCACTATAAATAAAGTGCCAGACAGAGGTGAAACAGTTTTCTCTAACCAGCAGAAATCTCAGAAGATATGTAGAAATTGTGCAAAGGGGAGATTTTCTGTTTCTTGATGTTTGTTATTTTCTGGGTAGGTTTCCAGGTGCTGTAATAGATTGATTATGTCACTGAATGTGTAATATAGATACCTAGATCAATAATTCTGAGTTGTGAATTCTAATCCGACCATGGTAGAACTTGAATTCAGCGGAATAAAAATCTGGCATGAGTAATGTTAACTATGAAACTATTAGACTGTCGTACAATGGCAATCCTATAGATTCAGTAATACCCTTAAAGACAGGTAGCCATGATGTAGGGATGCTGTGTGGACAAGGTCAGAAATCACATGACACCAGGTAATAGTCCAACATCTGAAAGAGGAGTAATACTCCGAAAGCTTGTGTTTTCAAATAAACCTGTTAGGCTATAACCTGGTATAAGAGATAATAGGTACTGCAGATGCTGGAGAATCCAAGATAACAAGGTATGGAGCTGGATGAACACAGCAGGCCAAGCAGCATCATAGGAGCAGGAAAGCTTGACATTTCGGGCCTAGACCCTTCATCAGAAATGGGGGAGGGGAAGAGGGTTCTGAAATAAATAGGGAGAGAGGGGGAGGCGGATAGAAGATGGATAGAGGAGAGGATAGGTGGAGAGGAGGCAGACAAGTCAAAGAGGCGGGGATGGAGCCAGTAAAGGTGAGTGTAGGTGGGGGGGTAGGGAGGAGATGGGTCAGTTCAGGGAGGACGGACAGGTCAAGGGGGCGGGATGAGGTTAGTAGATAGGAGATGGGGGTGGGGCTTGAGGTGGGAGGAGGGGATAGGTGAGAGGAAGGACAGGTTAGGGAGGCGGGGACGAGCTGGGCTGGTCTTGGGATGCGGTTGGGGGAGGGGAGATTTTGAAGCTTGTGAAATCCACATTGATACCATTGGGCTGCAGGGTTCCCAGGCTGAATATGATTCGCTGTTCCTGCAGCCTTCGGGTGGCATCACTGTGGCATTGCAGGAGGCCCAGGACGGACATGTCATCTGAGGAATGGGAAGGGGAGTTGAAATGGTTTGCAACTGGGAGGTGCAGTTGTTTGTTGCGAACTGAGCGCAGGTGTTCTGCAAAGCGGTCCCCAAGCCTCCGCTTGGTTTCCCCGATGTAGAGGAAGCCACAATGGGTACAGCGGATGGAGTATACCACATTGGCAGATGTGCAGGTGAAATCTGCCTGATGTGGAAAGTCTTCTTGGGGCCTGGGTGAGGGAGGAGGTGTGGGGGCAGGTGTAGCACTTCCTGCGGTTGCAGGGAAAAGTGCCGGGTGTGATGGGGCTGGAGGGGAGTGTTGAGCGGACAAGGGAGTCATGGAGGGAGTGGTCCCTCCAGAAAGCAGATAAGGGTGGGGAGGGAAAAATGTCTTTGGTGGTGGGGTCGGATTTCAGATGGCGGAAGTGTCGGAGGATGATGCGTTGGATCCGGAGGTTGGTGGGGTGGTACGTGAGGACAAGGGGGATTCTTTTTTGGTTATTATTGCGGGGACTGGGTGTGAGGGATGAGTTGTGGGAAATGCGGGAGACACGGTCGAGGGCATTCTCGACCACTGTGGGGGGGAAGTTGCGGTCCTTGAAGAATGAGGACAACTGAGATGTACAGGAGTGGAATGCCTCATCCTGGGAGCAGATGCGGCGGAGGCGAAGGAATTGGGAATAGGGGATGGCATTTTTGCAGGAAGGTGGGTGGGAGGAGGTGTATTCCAGGTAGCTGTGGGAGTCAGTGGGCTTGAAACGGACATTGGTTTCTAGGTGGTTACCCGAGATGGAGACAGAGAGGTCCAGGAAGGAGGGAGAAGTGTTGGAGATGGTCCAGGTGAACTTCAGGTTGGGGTGGAAGATGTTGGTGAAGTGGATGAACTGTTCGAGCTCCTCGTGGGAGCACGAGGCGGCGCCGATACAGTCATCAATGTAACGGAGGAAGAGGTGGGGTTTAGGGCCAGTGTAGGTACAGAAGAACCTGCTCCTATGATGCTGCTTGGCCTGCTGTGTTCATTCAGCTCCACACCTTGTTATCTCGGGCTATAACCTGGTGATGTGCGATTTCTGACCTTAAAGAAAGGATTCTACTCCTTAAATGGTCTGGCCTACATGTGAATCCAGACCAGTATCCTATGACTCTGACATGGTAAATTGAGTTTAACAAGCCTGTTTGAGCTTTTTTTTGATGAGGTAATGGAGAAGTTTGATTAGAGAATGCCATTGATGTGGTGTGCATGAGCTTCTAAAAGGCATTTGACAAAGGGCAACACAAGAGACTTACGAACAAGATTGGAGTTCATAGAATTAAAGGGATAGTGGAATTGGGATATGAAATTTGCTGAATTAGGGAAAGTGGAGAGTAGTCGTGAAGTTCTTTGTAAGACTGGAGGAAAAGATATAGTGAAGTTCTTCAGGAATTGTTAGGACGCCTGCTCTCCCTGATATATATTGACAACCTGCACCTTGGTATGTACAGCACAGTTTCAAAATTTGCTGGTGAATGAAACTTGGGAGTATTCTGAACCATGAGGAGGATGTGTGTAATAGTTTACTTACTGTAGCCTGAAGCTATAGATGGTGATGGTAGAGGCTTGAACTTACTTTCCATCATATGGCTGTGGGGAACAGTGTAGAACATCAAAATATCATGGATAGGTTGGTGGGATAGGGAACTAGAGGCAGATAAAATTTTAAGAATGCAGAGAGACAAATTAAATAAAGCATACAGTTCACACAATCAAATAATTGTAATAGCATAAAAGGAAACTATTCAGTCATTGCTTCTGTACCCGCTCTCTGAATAGACAATTAACCTATAACCATTCCCCATCTTCTCCCCACAACTCTGCACACCTTCCACTTTCAGATAATAATCCAACTCCGTCTTGACTGCCTCAGCTGAGCCTACGTCCACTATACTCTCACCTAGCGCATTCTAGATCATAACCACGGAGCGTGTAAAAAATGTTTCTTCTCAGATCGGTGCTGCTTCTTTGGCAATCATAATAAATCTGTTCCTGATCCTTCCAGGAGTGGAATCAATTTTTCCTGCCAGCTCTATCCAGACTCCCCATGATATTGAACAACTTTATCAAATCTTTTCTCAACCTTTTCATCCGCAAGGAAAAGTGTTCCAATTTCTTTGATCTATCTGCATAACTGAAATTCCTTATCCCTAGAACGCAAATCTTCTCTTCAATCTCTCCAATATATTCAAATCCTTCCAAAAATGTGATACTTCGAACAGGACTCAATACTCCAGTTGAGGCTAAATCAGTGTTGAAACAAGTTTATCATAACGTTTTGTTTGACAGAACTTTAACGCAAGAATTGTAACCTACAATGTAACAGCGAATTACTGCAGATGTTGGAATCTGTACTGAAAACAAAAACGGATGATGAAGAGTCCTCTAGAATTGGAATGTTAGCTTGATCTCTCTCCACGGATGCTGCCTGACCGGCTGTGATTTCCAACATTTTTTTGTTTTCAGTATTGTAACCTACACCATTATTAATAAAGCCCAAGATACTGTGTGCTGTATTAATCTTTTTCTCAGCCTGTCAGTCACTTTCAATGACTTAAGCACAAATTCAAAACCATCCTTCTGCTCCTGCACCCCTAGCAGAATTGTATCATTTGTTTTGTATTGTATGCTTCTGCATTATGAGGAGACTGTCAGCATGACAGTACAGCTCTGCATTTGTGAATGAGCCATAATCAGAATCTTTTGTCAGAAATGCAGGGCTCTTTTGTGGCATGGGAAAGAAGGAGCAGCATGGCAATCTGCAAGGGATTGGCACTCATCAGAATATCTGGCCCATTGTTTCTTTCAACTAAAATAATGGTGGAGCTGAACAGGAGATTAGTTCGGAGATAGACAGGAGAAACCCAGACGATTGCAGTATGCTAATATAGAGTATTAAAATTAATGGTTGCTGGTATGGGCTGCACAAATTATTGAACAATAAATTTTAACTTCACAGTTTTTGTTTACTCTTTTCATGTCAACAGTCATCTTTAATTTGGCAATGTGTATTCTGCCCCAGCATCAGGTGAAAAGCAGTCAATGCCTACGACTCACTTTCTGCTCAGCACTCATAAAATTGCAATACAAAGTGTTTTTTCCCATGTTACAAATTTCTATTCCTTATCTCTTGAAGGCATTGAATCTGTCAAGAGTGGGTTTCAATGGGTGCCAGTCACCAGTTCAAACTCTTTACTGTGGGAGATTAGTCTGAGTTATAATCAAAGGAACATCTGTTCAATGCTGTCCTAATTTGAAATCTGTTGTATAAGTAACATTTCTGAAAGAGTTAGTAATGAATCCTCATTAGCTCTACCCAATCTGGTGATGTCACACAGTATTTGGGTTGAGAAGCATTTGGTCTTATATAAGTTCCCAATGGAGACATCGGTAACATATCTGGCTCTTAATGCTTGCAAGTATGTCTAACTAATTAATGTCAATTTTATCTATTGATATCATGCAATCAATTATACCTTGCTATATAACAGATATGCCACTTCATGTTAAGACTCCTTAGCAGTCTATTCTCTGCCACTGATGACTCTTCAACTCAGCGTGGAAAAGGCAGTGAACTACAAGCCACTTGTAGTTGTAACCAGAAGATAGGGCATGCTGGCTGTGATGATATCGGAACATAATTCAAAGTCCATACAAGTATGTTTTCAAATGGAAGTTACTGGGTAATGGGCAAAGGCAGGACAATGGTTGATTTGTCTGTCCCTCTTCTAGGGTTGCTTCGGTCAATTCAGATCTAACTGCCGCCCAATGAGGCAGCAAATCCCTAGGATTTTCTGAATAGCACAGCTGTAAAGCCTTTTGAAGAGATTCTTTACAGGAGTTCCCAGGTAAATGTAGACACATCAACAATAACTTCTACCTAGTTTATATCTTTTGTCTTTCAAGTGGAGTACAGGCTCATAAGAATTTGTCTGTACTTCGCAGCACACTGAACGGTTCAAATTAAAGCCTTTTTGAAAAGAGCATTCCCTTTGTGGAAATAACTGGAGTCTCAAGTTTAGACCTCAGGGCAAGTAAAATAATAGGCATCGCATCATTTTATTTGAAAAGTAATTTGACACTCCAGCATGTGCTCATTCTCTGCCAGTATATGAATTTACTGAGAAACATGGAACAGGACATTAATTCATTGCTTTCACAGGGGGGGGATGAGAAACATTGTGTCCTTTGGTCTGACAGCTTGCTTATACTGCCCAGTAAAAACTTAACACACGTAGCAAATGTTTGAAGAAGACCTCGGAACAAGCATTTGAATTGTGCTGATGGCAAACTTATGAAACCGCATTTCTTTAGACACATTGACTTTTGTATATCTTTGGGCAAGTTGGACTCCAAGATGCAAGCACAGATTGTTCTGTTGCTCACATAGTTAAAACAAAACAGCCTGCAATCACTAAGGATGAAAAGGTGGTCTTCTATCCCTCTGCTAAAAAAAAATCATAGGAGGTTAGAGTCTCTTCACAGTAAATTCCTTTCTTCTCCAGGCATCGAAGAAGCTTTGCTATTCAGAAGTAGAAAGGAGGAACATGTTGAATTACATTTTATGCATACAATATGTATTTCTTATCATCCCATCATCCTCACCATGTTAATATGATCACTTATCACACATTCCGAGTCCAACAAGTGATCAATGCAACACTAGCCATTTGCTGCCTTAACCAAAATAAGCGTTGACCCTACTATCTTAAAGAAAGTAGACATGAGATCAATGAACGAAGTATTTAGCAAGGTGTGGGGCTGGATGAACACAGCAGGCCAAGCAGCATCATAGGAGCAGGAAGGCTTGACATTTCGGGCCTAAACCCTTCATCAGAAAATCATTTTCTTGCCCGAAACGTCAAGCTTTCCTGCTCCTATGATGCTGCTTGGCCTGCTGTGTTCATCCAGCCCCACACCTTGTTATCTCGGATTCTCCAGCATCTGCAGTACCTTTTATCTCTGAAGTATTTAGCAAAGTGAGATCCGAAGACCCTGATAATTATGAGGAGGTGGAGAAGGAGCAAATGGAGACGGTAGCAGGAAGAAATCTGGGAAAGATGTAGATGTAGATACCTTGATGAAATATATAACAATAGCTCATTAAAATTTATGAATTCTGTTCCCTAACATGCAACTATCTGGCCCCAAGGTTGCAAATGAAGAATGATAATGGAATCTCAATAAATCAGGAATTATCAGGGCTTGGTGTGGGCAATAGTTGTGTTGAAATTGGCAAGAGAAGGATTCAGGATTGCAGCTTGGTGGTGGGTGGATACAGCTGATTGCAGCAGCAACTAGAGATTACAATGGGCAGAATTTTGCTTGACCAGCTAAGAGAAATTTCACACCCATCTGGATCACAAGGCATACACTTTAAAGAACTTTCCTCGAGAGCCAGCTGCTCCCGTTTCCATTTAGCTGCTGAATTTCCAGGGTGCCAGGAAATCCAGCCAACAATTGTTAAATTTAACGGACTCTCAAGTGCAATGCAGGAGTTTGATTTAAATATGAAAATGAAATCCTATCAAAAAGTGGCACAGGCACACTATGTAACTTGCTGCTCTCCAAGTGTAGAAGTGTCCATTTTAAAAACAGTCCAGATCATATTTTTGTCCCGACCCCACACTTGTTCTCAACATAGCTACATGTGAAATCTTCTCAGAGTTGTCAATTTTAAAGATCCCCCTCCCGGTCTCCTGTCCAACTAAAGGACAAACAAGATTCAAACAAGAGGATAGATGAGGGTAGGTCAGTGGATATTGTCTATCTGGACTTTAGTAAGGCCTTTGACAAGATCCCATACAACAGACTAGTCATGAATGGTAGGTCGCATGGGATCCAGAGAGAGCTAGCTAATTGGATTCAAGATTTGCTTACGTAGGAAGGAGAAGGTGAACTTTGAAGGTTGTTTCTCAGACTGGAGGCCTGTGACTAATGGTGTGTCACATAGGTTGGTGCTAGGACTTTTGTTATTTGTTATTTACATAAATGATCTGGATGTGAATGCATAAGGCATGAATAGTAAGTTTGTAGATGATATCAAATTAAGACGTATCGTTGGTAGCAAAGAAGGTTATCAAAAATTACTGAGGGATCTTGATCAGATGGAAATGTGGGCTGAGGATTGACAAAGGCAATGCAATACAAATAAGTGTGAAGTTTTGCACTTTGGAAAGTCAAATCAAGGTGGGACTTATATCGTAAATGGTAAATTCCTGAGGACTGCTGTGGAACAGAAGAACCTTAGAGTACAAGTACATTGTTTGATGAGAGCCGTGTCACAGATGGACAGGGTGGTGAAGAAAGGATTTTGCATTCTGGCTTTCATCAGTCAAGGCATTAAGTATAGGAGTTGGGACATTATGTTAGAGTTGTATAAGTCATTGGTGAGGCTACACTTGGAGTATTGTGTACAGTTTTGGTCACCTTGTTATGGGAAAAACATAGTTAACCTGGAAAATGTGCAAAGAAGATTTACGAGGATGTTGCCAGGACTAATAGGCCTGAGTTACAGGAGAGGTTGGCCAGGATAAGACTTTATTTCTTGGAATGTAGGAGAATGAGGGATGGCCTTATTGAGGTATATAAAATCATGAGGGGCATAAATAGGATGAATGCATCTAGTCTTTTTCCCAGGGATGTGGAATTGAAAACTAGAGAACATAGGTTTAAGGTGAGAGGGGGAAGATTTAAGAAGGACCTGAGGGGCAACTTCTTCACAGAGTGGTGCATATATGGAATGGGCCACCAGAGAAAGTGGTTGAGGCAGGTACAGTAGCAACATTTAAAAAACATTTGGATAGGTACATGGATGGGAAGGGTTTAGAGGGATATAGACCAAATGTAGGCAATTGGAACTAGCTGAGTGGGACACCAGGGTCAATCAGGGACCAGTTTGGGCCAAATGGCCTGGTTCCATGCTGTATTACTCTATGACTCTATGGCTCTGTGACTCTACAGGAAGTGGGACTTGGAGGCCTGATGCCTTGGAGGACAACAATGATGGAGATGGATATTGCTACTGCTAGATGGAGACTGTGAAAGTGCTTCCATTTTGAGGTGTCCTCCATTTCTTAAAAAAAAACTGTGGCCACAGCTGCCAAGCCACTTGTGCAGGGGAATCTTGTCTGCTCACAGTTGTTGTCTACTGTGAAATGCTATTCCAGTGGTGAATTGGGTATGAGGAGGAGGAAGGTGGATGGTGAGTAGGAATGGGTGTTAGAATGGGAGTAACCTTGTCTATTCTCCAGAAACCATCTGCAGATACCTGCTGGGTTCAGCCCTCAGTGGAGCCCCTTCTGCTACTGGGAAGGTGTCTCTAATTTGCTCACAAATGAGCACTAATTCATTATCTTGGCTACCACCACTACTGTTTGGGGTTGTTTCTTCAAGTGACCAGTTACCTCGACAAAGATTGCCCTGAGCTAGGAATCTATCAGGTCACTGGCCTAATGCGAATATAACTGAATTTCCTCTTGGTCCTGCCTTCAAATCCTCTCCCACAGGACCAGAAAAATTCCAACTAAAATTACAGCTGGTGCTTATGCCTGTATATTTGGCTTACCTTTAGATATCTAACTTTTTGACGTTTGTGGAGGTGTTGGGGTTAATAGCAAACCTAAATGTTCTTGAATTACAAAACAATACCTACTGAGAAAACTGATTCTGTATTTGGTTAAAAACCATCTGGTTCAGTTTTCTATCAAACGTCTTGTAAAGGTTTACAGAAAAAAAATGAATGGACAGTCTGCAAGGACAAAGCAGCATGAAATACCTCCTGGTAATTCAAAACAGAAGTTTTAAATGAAACCGGAAAATAATAAGAAAAGTAGGAACTCCAGGAATTTATAATGCTTCCAGATATTGCCTCGTCTGAAAAACCATACTCCTCCAAAAAAACTAAGCTACCCCTACTCTTTGAACCTTTTCATGGTTTTTAATACATGTTGTCTCTAATGGTTACTTTCCATCATTGCTAGCATTCAAACCTCCTGTGTGCCTTATTTGAGTACCATCAACTGCTTGTCTTACAGTTCCAGTTCTCAGCTGTAATTCCCTCAGTAGTTTGTTAAGAACTCAGACATCTGATGGGGCAAGGGGGTAATGGCAAAGGCATAAATTAGAGTTGAGATATTTCCAAGCATAAACTAATAGTAAAATCTTCCAGACAAGTGACTCATTACACAGGATCACAGAATTATTATGTTACAAAAGGAGGCTATTTGGCCCATCATGTATATTCCAGCTTTCCAAACTACCATCATGGTGTACTGCCATCCTTCGTTCCATCCCACATCCCCACATACTACTTCTATATAAATCATCATCTCATAACCTGTTAAATGCCTCAACTGAACCTGTCTGCCTCTGTCGTACAGCCAGCTAGTGGATCCAGACCCAAACCACTCACCATGTGAAAAAGCTTTTTATTATCTCACTGTGACTTCTGTAAATCACTTGCAATTTGTGCCTTCTCATTCTTGATCCATTTAGAAGCAAAAACAATTTTTCCCTGTCTACTTTGTCCTGACCCCCATGACTTTGACAAAAAACATCAAATACTGTGTGTGTTGTTAATAGCTCTGCCCCCTTGACCTGACACCTGTGGTGACTTATACATCTTTACAACCAGGTCCCTCCGCTCCTGCACACTTTTTAGTGTAGCAGCCTTTTTGTTATATATATATTATTTTAATATGTTCTTCCTACCAAACTGCATCACCCTACTTTCCCCAAGATATAACTTCGCTGTCACTGGCTGATGCACCATCATTTGTGATGGAAGACAGTTTTTTGATGGGAATGTTTTTGTCAATCAGATAACTTACAAATTCTTTGTAGATATCCTCACCCCTTGTTCTCTCTTTAAGAAACATAAAGGTTGAGTTGATACTTTTTAGTTGTAGTGTCCTTAAAACCATGTACTTAAGAACAGTCAGCTAGTCCATGTCAGTCATGTCAACGGATTCAGCAAACAGCGGTGAGAAGTATTTATGATCCTTCAGGTCATGCTGCAGTTGCTGAAAGATAGCTTCAGACAATGATTCCACTCATCTCGCTACTGTAGAAACACCAAGTGACATGCTCTGGCTTGCCATCCTTATTTCTTCTTTATTCTGAAAGTTGTTGAGTAAAGAGTCAGTTGCCGCAGTCATTGTTTCTTTGATTATTTCACCATCTGTGAATGATTTCTTGTGTTTTGCCAGAAGATGGCAAATGTGAAATTACGCTTCGGTGCAGGCCTTTCGGTTACTGCCAGTTTAGAAGAAAAATCACTGCTGGGTTTTCCAAATGGCTTTCAGCCCATCAGCTTCTATTGTCTGAAGTGTGCTGTTCAAGGGAAAATTACAGTGCATCATTATGCGGTGTCTTCCCAAATTCTACTTTTCACTTCACAATATATTTTGGTGTTATCTAAGGCAAATGCTCTTATCTTTTATAGTCATGAACAGAAATTCATTTCCCAATTCCACGTGGAAGTTGTACATTTTTGGTTTCTTTTGAGATCTCCCAGGCTCATCACTCACTGTGATTGTTTCACTTTGTAGTTCATGAAATCCCTCTGCCTCTGGTCATGCATTCACACCTCTGGACCAGCCAGATTATTCTGGCTGCTTTCGAGTGTGGAGACATGGGAGGTCCATTCCAAGGTCACAAATTGTTTTTGGGACCTCTGATCAGCTTGTATTGTTTGGATATTAAAGTGGGCATTGCAGCATTCCCTGTTACTTTTTTTGTAATCCTGCATGTACTATTAAACAAGTAGTAGAAGATAAACAGCATTTTTTGCAGTTTGCAAAACTCTACAAAACATTGACAGAGAAACAGGACCTTCTGCGCTACTCTTCCACAGTGTCCACATAGATATGGTGAGCTGAATAGCCTCCTATGTTTTTCTATAACTTCTGACTTCATTCATCTAGTTCCAATATTTTTCATATTCATTTGTTTGCATTGCCACCAAAAAGCCTGTTACACCTTGTAATGACAGTCCATCTGGACCAAACTAAAACATGATACAATAGCTGGTAAAGTCTGGTAAGATCGTGCATTTTTCTTAAGCCATGAAGCTTCAGGTAGTGGAAGTCATGCAGCGATGTGGCAGTCAACATGATCATGGCAAGGGAACATGGAAAGACAGTGAGATCAATTGTCAGAAACTGTTGTGCAAAGACATAGACTATGTTAGAGACTACAGTTCTATACTATCCTCCTCAGAGCTTACATTGCTTTCTAGATTTTCATCATCTAAAAGCTATGAGATTGTCCCTTCCATATCCACTATCTAAATAATTCATGTAAATTAGGAAAGGCAAGGTTGTAAACCTGTAAAATTCAGAATCCAAGACAACTGCATCAACATAGTTTACTGTATGGGTAGCTTAATGAGTGGAGACAGTATGCCTTTTGAGCTATCTTAGACCTCTTTGCTAGTTCTTTCAACGATTCATCCTCTCTGAAACAAAGTCAAGAAGAAGGATAGCACTGATACTTTCCCCAACACCGTGTGTCTTGAATTTCTCAAAGCAGCAGGTACCTAGTCAATTGTACTTCACACGTAGTGTCCAAGTTACATGACTGAACTCCTGGGATGTGGTTAATTCCACAATTTCTGTGCCAATTATTTCAATACTAATAGACTTAATTATATATACATCACATTATGAATACCTGAATTTTATCATAACTTTATTGCTCAGAGATATAAAATACAAAAGAAACTCGGGAACACAATACTCTGCATGTTCAGATGGTGTAAGATCAAAAAATATCAGAGGGCTCATACATAAAAAAGACTCAAGAAAATATGAGATAACAAGCATGGGGCTGGATGAACACAGCAGGTCAAGCAGCATCATAGGAGCAGGAAAACTTGACGTTTCGGGCCTAAACCCTTCATCAGATGAAGGGTTTTCTGATGAAGGGTTTAGGCCCGAAACGTCAAGTTTTCCTGCTCCTATGATGCTGCTTGACCTGCTGTGTTCATCCAGCCCCATGCTTGTTATCTCGGATTCTCCAGCATCTGCAGTACCTTTTATCTCTCAAGAAAATATGAAATAGGAGCTGCAGAAGGCCTCTTGGCTCTTTAAACCTGCTCTATTATAACTTGCTATCTGACTTATGATTCTCGTGAATTTCTTGAGGTCTGGTGCTCAGTTGAAAATGGAGTTCTGTTCAGTGTTATCAGGTGGGAATAAATGAGCGGTAAATTTGCTGTCAGATAAATAGGAAGCTGTAAAACAGCGTATGAGCTTAGCATACCAATTTTCACCTAGAGTAGCTGAAATAATTCCACAGAGGCCAGTATCCCATCACTAAGTCACCCTTTATTTACACGTGGAAAGTCCTTGACTGATCCAACTTCTTCAGAGCCTGCTGTCAGAGTGAATGGAACCTCTGATGCTCCTGTTTTTAACTGTCAGTCCGGCCTCCCTAATTAGACCAGATTAACAGCCCCAATCAGGGAACTCATATTCTATGAGGTCCACCTGACTGCCCTTATTACAGTCATTGCAGTAGCCATCTTACTTCATGTGGCAATGAAAATGACAAGTAGCCAAAGGCTATGATTTAGATTTTGAAGGTTTCTTTCAGAACGTGCTGGACTTCGCTTGATGAATTTGTACTAGTAAGGCAGTCTTACACTCCTACTCTCATTTTGAAAAGTAGCAAATTGTTGCCAGATTCAATGCCACACACTTTTCCAGAGAAGCTTCCTCACTGGAAATTTGTGCTAGTTTCAAAATGTCAAAAATGTCTCAATTTTCCATGTGAGAATAATATGGTGGATATCATAGAAATGAGGTGAATTCTTTGACAGAAAATCCAGTGGAAAAAGAGACCAGAGATTAGGAAAAGAAAGGCAGCAGAGATATCCAATAAGAATTTTTTTATCAAAATACAGTTGACTCTTGCTCTTAATAAATGGAGGCATATGGGAACAGCAATAAGCCATTTAACCCTTGAACTTTATCTGCCATCCGACAAGGTCATTTCTGATCTGTGGCCAAACTCCACGTATCCACTTATATTTATGTTCCTTTAATACCCTTAGTTAACAGAAGTATTGACCTCAGTTTTAATATTAACAATTGATCTAACATCCATTGCCATTTGCAGTAGAGAGTTCCAGACTTCCACTATTCTTTTTGCCTGAAGGAATGTTTCCTAATTTCATGCTGGAAAGTTCTGTTTTGATAATGACTCCGAGTAATAGACTCCCAAACTAGTAAAAAAGCATTTTCACCCTGTTTCCCTTTACAGCTTGGCAACTTCAACCAAATCTGACCTTAAGCTTCTAAATTCCAAGTAATACATATCAATCCCAGCAATGTTATTAATGGTTTATGGTTCAGTGCCTGGATATAGCCCTCAGTTCAGGCATTATCTTATTGAATGGCAGAACAGGGTCAAGGGCTTAAAAGGGCTATTCTTTTCCGTCACTCCAAACTTACTAAGAACAGGAGCCAATTATTAAGTAAATACTTTATGTTTGGTATGTCTGCTTCCTTTCTCTCCCTTATCTCCAGCAACGTTCTTCCACTGTATTTTCTGACAAAATATCACTCCCCATTTAAAAGGAAACTGTCTAATTCTCATATACTGCATAGATATAACTGAGAAAAAAACAGAAAATTATTAATTTTTGTGAAGAGCTAGAGATACGGATAAAGCCTTCTTCTCCATTTACAGTCAAGGTGCGCACTCTTTTCCTTTGATATGTACCATGTTTATTTTCTCATTCAGAGAAATCAAACAGAAGGTTAATTAGCCCAATTGCCTAGATAGTTAATATGTGGTTCAGACTAATGCCAGCAGTGTAGGTCTGATTCCCATCATGGGCGATTGGTGATGGGATAGAAACAGACATTCATAAGACCATAAGACCATAAGACATAGGAGTGGAAGTAAGGCCATTCGGCCCATCGAGTCCACTTCGCCATTTAATCATGGCTGATGGGCATTTCAACTCCACTTACCCACACTCTCCCCATAGCCCTTGATTCCTTGCGAGAT
Organism: Ginglymostoma cirratum; assembly: GCA_024137785.1. NCBI lineage: Eukaryota > Metazoa > Chordata > Chondrichthyes > Orectolobiformes > Ginglymostomatidae > Ginglymostoma > Ginglymostoma cirratum. The sequence goes on along the minus strand of JAHRHZ010000058.1, from coordinate 29,076,535 downwards.
CAAGAATTTATCAATCTCTGCCTTGAAGACATTCAACGTCCCGGCCTCCACTGCGCTCCGTGGCAATGAATTCCACAGGCCCACCACTCTCTGGCTGAACAAATATCTCCTCATTTCCGTTCTAAATTGACCCCCTCTAATTCTAAGGCTGTGCCCACGGGTCCTAGTCTCCCCACCTAACGGAAACAACTTCCCAGCGTCCACCCTTTCTAAGCCATGCATTATCTTGTAAGTTTCTATTAGATCTCCCCTCAACCTTCTAAACTCTAATGAATACAATCCCAGGATCCTCAGCCGATCATCGTATGTTAGGCCTACCATTCCAGGGATCATCCGTGTGAATCTCCGCTGGACACGCTCCAGTGCCAGTATGTCCTTCCTGAGGTGTGGGGCCCAGAATTGGACACAGTATTCTAAATGGGGCCTAACTAGAGCTTTATAAAGTCTCAGAAGCACATCGCTGCTTTTATATTCCAACCCTCTTGAGATAAATGACAACATTCCATTAGCTTTCTTAATCACGGACTCAACCTGCAAGTTAACCTTTAGAGAATCCTGGACTAGCACTCCCAGATCCCTTTGTACTTCGGCTTTATGAATTTTCACACCGTTCAGAAAATAGTCCATGCCCGTATCCTTTTTTCCAAAGTGCAAGACCTCGCATTTGCATTTCACATTCAGTTGTGTGTAAGAGCATGTCTGGATATTTAAAAACATAGGTAGATTCCCAGTCCAATTGAGATAGATATGGGGCCTGCCTTCTCTTTCTGTCCAGACAGTAATGGAAAACAACCATTGATTAAAAACTTCCAAGAGAAACAGTCCAGAATGAAGTATCATCAGACAATGAGCCACCAATCTGTCTTTGTGCAGAGCTCCCATCATGAAAATGTGAAGGACAATTAATCGGATTATAATATCCATGACCACTTTGGCAAACCAGAAGATAGAAACTCGAGCAGTAAGAATTTACCAACAAGTTTTTTTATATAGAATTGTCAATATCCCAAATAATTTGATATACATATAGAGTCAGATGTCTACAGCACAGGAACAGCCCTTCAGCCCAATGAGTCCATGCTGATCAAAAATAAGCATCTAAATATTCTAATCCCACTTTCAAACACTTGGCCCATAACCTTGTCTGACTTGGCATTGTGAGTGCACATCTAGATGCTTCTTAAAGTTAATGATGGTTTCTGCCTCTGCAACCATTACAGACAGTGAGTTCCAGATTCCCATCACTCCCCCATCAGGTGAAAATACTTTTCCTTACATCCCCTCCAAACCTCCTGCCCTCTTAAATCTATGCCCCTAGTTATTGATTCCTCACCAAGAGGAAAAGATTCTTCCTGTTTACCCTGTATGTACCCCTCAGAATTACATACGTCTTAAACATGTCGCTCCTCAGTCTCCCCGATCCAAGGAAAATAATCCCAATCAATCCAATCTCTCTTCATAATTGAAACTGTCCAACCCAGGCAACATCCTGGTAAATCTCCTCTGCACTGTCCCCTGTGCAATCACATTCCTCCTGTGATATGAGCTAATACAGTGTGGAGCTGGAAGAACACAGCAGGCTCGGCAACATCAGAGGATCAGGAAAGTTGACATTTCAGTTTGGGACCATCCCAATTTGAAAACTTTCCTGCTCCTCTGATGCTGCCTGGCCTGTTGTGTTCCTCCAGCTCTACACTGCATTTTCTCTGACTCCAGCATCTGCAGTTCTTGCTACCTCCTGTAATATGGATTCCAAAACTGCACATAATACTTTGGCCTTACCAATGTTTTATACAGTTCCTGTATAACCTCCCTGCTCTTAAACTCTATGTCATGGCTAATAAAGGCAAGTATCCAACATGACTTCTTAACCACTTTATCCATCTGTCCTGCTACCTTAAGGGACCAATGACATGCACACCAAGGTCACTCATATCTCACGTTCTACGGTTTATCCTGTAGTCCCTTGCTTTGTTTGTCCTATCCAAGTGGATCACTTCATAATTATCTGGATTGAATTCCATTTTCCACTAATCAGGCCAAAAGTTTGTACTCTTTTCCAAATAATTTACTGATTTAGACGATAGCACATTCTCATAATGTTTACTGATCTTCTAGAAACCTGTTACAATTAATTCTTTCCATCCTAAATGCCTTGCATGAGTTGTTACCTTGCATAGAAGAGAACTAGATAGAAGTTTAAATGCTGGATGAGAGATAACAGAAGTTATATCATGAAAAAACTTCCAATTTTGAATACCAAACCAAAGATTGTCATACTTAAAAATATTGACCTAATGGCATTCTTACCTTCTGTGCTGACTCCCTTGGAATTAACAAAGGTGTCAGTGTTGGGTGAGTAATTTCAACAACTAACCTGTACACGTAACCTACCGGACCCCTGACCACTGTCTTCACAGCTCCCAACTGATGATTTGTGAATTTCCTGACTGTTGGTGGTTCAGGATTGACCATTGCCAACTCCCTGGACTGTAGTCAGATGTATTCCCTGACTGGGAACAGACCAGGTGGATGACTGACTGTAGCGAAGCCCCTGGACTGTGTACAGACTGTGCGTGTGGCTGACAGTACCAGAACACCCTGAGACACAGCGATTGCCCCTATCATTTCATCAGACTGAGGACTAGTCCCTACCCACTTTGAGCCACGACCATTTGGTTAAATAAACATGGTATGTTTGCCATGCATGTAGTCGGCATCTGCTGTAAGTGTTAGATTAACATGTCAGCATGCTGTTCAGCAAGATGTGCCCCCCCACCAAACTGAACAGATCCTGACTGACAAGCATGGCAGGCAGCCTCTCTGTGTGTCTGTGCAAAATAATATGTCAATATGGCAGTATTGATGGTCTTTAGCTCTGGCTGAAGCACCAATGTGCTAACAGCTATTTCACAGCATGGCATAGCAATGCTTGGATGCAGTGAGCCTGCAGATAGGTGCTACTTGAGTGTGCCAAAAGAGCAAGCTCACAGCCCTGAGATACCACCTGATCCGATTTGTGAGCTGAGTGCCAGTCCTTTCACACGAAGTGTCCCTGCCTGCAGCCTTATATTGTCAGTTGCCATTGTATGCTGGAATGCAGAGCTGCACTTCCTAAGCAGTCTACAAGTGGATCGAAGAAGTGCCATGAAAATCATGAGGATGTCAGATGCCAATGTCTGCAGATAAAAGGTTACACGCAGCTGTTGCCCATTAATCATGCCCTGAGATACTGTTTCATCCTGAACAACATAGAGGCTCTTTGCAGCCAATTGCAAATCAATGTAGCCAGGTACGTGCTCTTGCTTCAGTGCGAAGAAGTGTTGATGACCATTTTGTTTGGCATATTTGGTAAGACAGTAACCTGAATATTAATCATCACGACCTAGTGGAAAGCTTGTCTTGCCAACCAGCAAACATATAAAAGATGCAACACATTTCTCACAAAATCAATATAGGCATCTCAATATTTCTGGTGCAATTCTGCCACAAATCTTGCTATAGCCCATGTCACCTAGTGCCCTACAGGATTTACCCAGTGAAACAGTTCAAAAAGGAGAGTTTTTCTTATGTCAATCCCTTTAAAACAGGTTAATTGATAACTTACTATATTGCTGTTCTTCAGACCTTCATATATATATTAGTGTTGTGTTTTCCAACATTACAGCAATAATAGGAGAAACTCATTTGAACCTTTCCACAATGTAGCACTTGAAGAACAGCCCTAGGCCTAAGTACAAGATCAAGAAATCAGCAGTGCTTGTGTTTCCATCAGCTAGCCTTGCCCAATAATAACTAACTACTATTAATTAGGAAAGTGTAATACTAAAAATGTATTAGTCAACAGTACAACTGGTTAATACACTCAAATCAATGACTCAGCCATTTAACTGAGGTGCATGAAGCTTCTAAAATGTGAACTTCCCCCTTTTTAAGCTTTACGAAATCAAGAAGGCTGACTTCAGCAAATTTGGTGCTGATCTCCTGATTCTGTGGGTTCTCTAAGTTATTGAGGCTGTGCTCCATGCAAATACTGTTATAATTAGAGGCAAAAACTAATCTAAATGAATGCCAGTTGGTCCCACAAAGAATTCCACATGCTTTCAATTGACTGATCACCCATATATACAGATGGTGAGAGACCAAATGCTATTTGATTATAGCCTTCATTGCTTGAGGTTAATTGGAAAGAAAATCTCTACAGTCTGAAATTCACCCCTACAATCCCTTAATCGACATACTTATGAGTCTTCAAACCTTTTACTGGAGGAGAGAATGAAACAAACTGGGGAGGGGAGTTTAGGGAGATATTTTATCATGGAGAAAAGAGGCCAGGGATTATCCTTGCTGTCCATCATGATCCTGGGGAAGTGCAAGGTTTTGGCGGAAGAAGTCAAGATTCAGCAGAGCTTGATAGCTATCTGAGAGTGAAATTCTGCTGTGGCAGCAAAATTAACCAGGGAATGGGAAAGAGTAAAAGCTTTACCACGGACAAGACATTGATGGGAGGTGAGAGGATGGATGAGCCATTTGTAGATGCATTGTGGCAAGTGGAATGGCAAAAGCCACCCAGTTGTGAAGCAGCAGCTCTCCGTTGCTGGCGATAATCTCCTACCAAAGTCACTGGACCACAGTGGAAGTACTACCAGAAAATTTCAATATTTAGTCTGCTTTCATTGCTCTTCAAAACTGTGCAGCAATCAATTGTTTTTATTTTAAACAAGTGAGAGCACTTATAGATATCAAAGAGCTAATAGGCATCTTTGGCACTGAATAAGCTCTCATTGGCATCAAAACATTGATACTCATAAAGACATCATAAAAATTCAATTCAGGCATTAACAGGTCTCAAAGCTGTTGAAAGGAAATTCTCTAGGCATTATTGAAGCTCTCAATGACATCAAACTCTATGAGTTTAATTGATATTGAATACAATCAGCAGCAAACACATTGAAAAAAGGCAAAAAAATGCAGGGCAAGGAAATAAATGGCAAGTAGGATGAATTTATTAATATTTTCACTTGGTGCAAAAATCTATATGGCATAAAGCCTTTAAAATCATTAATGACCATGTCGTAAGTATAAAAGCTATACGAACACTATATGAACAATAACTATGAAATCTATAAAAAAACAACAAAATATTATATTAAATGTGACATAATATAAGTATAAATATGATAAATTATAAAAACAATGGCAACTCAAAAAACAGACCATTAAAATGACAAGAACCAAGCATGCTTCTGTGAGTGAAATTGATATGCTGCATGGTGGGCAACCATTGTGCATTTGTGCTGCAGCTGTCGATGCTGTGGTTGAGCTCTAACTCACTTCTCACTGGAATTCTATCTTTTTTGTTGGGCTATCTTATGATCTCTGCAAAGACAGCATGTGTTATTGTTTGGTCAACTCACAAGAGATTACAGTTTGTCTTTGAATGTAAGAAAATCAAAGGGGCCTGAAGGATTTTGGTGCAAGCTCAAGTAGCTGGATGCATTTTTCAGTGAATAAGGCAATTGTGGGAAAATATGCTGCAGAGATTAGCTGTCCTTAAAATGTAATATTTCATTACAAGGACACCCTGTCATGACTTATGACAAGTTATTTCCACAGGGTCTTGAAAGTGCATTGGATTCCTGCCCCTGTTGATGTCTTTTAGCTAATGACAATTGAAATGGTATCTCTTAGAGCTGAGGGTTCTTTTACCCCCACACGATGGGTCTTCTTTGAGAATACTCTCATACAATACGTGTATGTGATTTTATAGGTGCTTACTGATATATGCAGACACCTCAAGCGCTCAAACAGCTTCAGGGGGTAAAGGCTTCTTCTTCTCATCTGCTATCCATATTTTTCCTGCAGTTCGTCTAAACTTTCCCTCACCCTTATTCTTGCTGACCTGCAATGGATACTTCAAACTTAAAATTCTTAACCCTATATTTACTGTTTACCCTTTCTATCTGTAATCCCCTGGAGCTATACAATCCTATATCATATCCTCAACTTTCTACACCTCTATATTGGCCTCTTAGGCACATACTTCCCTTGTTCCTCAGTCGGTATTCATGCCTTCAACTGTACTAACTCCGTCCCTCAACAAATTTTCCTTTTTTGGCTAATAGCCAGCCTTTCATCATGCCTTTGATGTCATTTAAAATGATTAAGATGTTATATAAACATACATTATTATGGATGACAGTGGTTACTGGCAGAAAGTATTCTACGAGAGTTTTAAATAAAGACAAAACTGAAGCAGAAAAAGCCAGTATGTTTGAAACATATCGCTTCACCATCCATTCCCCAGGACAGTTATACGGTCATAAAGACATACAGCATGGAAATAGACTCTTCTGTCCACCTCGTCCATGCCAACCAAGTTTCCAAAATTAATCTAGTCCCACTTGCCTGCTTTTGGCCCATTTCCCTCTAAACCTTTCTTATTCATGTACCTATCCAAATTTCTTTCAAATGTTGTAACTGTCCCTGCGTCTACCACTTCCTCTGGCAGTTCATTCCACACACGAACCACACTCTACGTGAAAAACCTGCCCTCAGCTCCCTTTTAAATCTTTCTCCTCTCACCTTAAAAATATGACCCCTATTTTTGAACTCCCCCTCTCCAGAGAAAAGACCTTTGCTATTCACCTTATTACCCTCATGATTCTATAAACGCCTTTAAGGTCACCCCTCAACTTCCTACACTCCAGTGAAAAAGTCCCACCCTATCCAGCCTTTCTCTATAACTCAAATCCTCTAATCCTGGCAAAATTGTGGTAAAACTTTTCTGAACCCTCTCCAATTTAATAACATACTTCCTATTGCAGGGCAACCAGCCTGTGTAGAGTACTGCAAAAGTGGCTTCACCAATTCCTGTACAACCTCAATATGACGTCCCAACTCCTTTACTGAATGGTCTGAACATTGAAGGCAATTGTGCTAAATGCCTTCTTAACCACTCTGTCAACCTGTGATGCACTTTTCAAAGAACTATTTATCTGAACGCCTGGGTGTCTCTGTGCAACAACACCACGCAGAGCACTAGCATTAACTGTACAAATCCTGCTCTTGTTCACTTTATCAAAATGCAATATCTTGAATTTATCCAAATCAAACTCCATCTACCACTCCTCAGCCATTTGGCCCAATTGGTGAAGATCCCTTTGTAATCTCAGATCTTCAGCGTCAACAATACAACAAATTTTGGTGTCATCCGCAAACATCATTCCTGCTAAATTCTCATCAAAATCATTAATATAAATGAAAAAAACAGTGGGCCCAGCACCAATTCCTGTGGAACACCGCTGGTCACAGAGTCTTCAATCCTAAAAACACCCTCCAACGTCACCCTCTGACTCCTTACGTCAAGCCAGTTTTGTATCCAATTGCCAAGCTCTCCCTGAATCCCATGTGATCCAAAGTCAGTTGTTGAAAGCATCAAAGCTGAAGTGAAACAATTGATTCTTGCACAATAATTCTCTGACTGTTTTATGGTGCTAGTGTAAAGTTCAGATTAGTGCAGTGTATTGTGTAAACATGTTTCCTCATCTCAGCATTATTAAGACAGTAGAAGTGTTATATTGTTGTGCTAATCATTTAAAATAGAACTTTAAAATATTTAATACCAGAAACGACAAAAGGGTTATCACTGTGGAAGATGGCCGTCAGATCTTCTGAGTTGTGCATGTGTTAAAGCAGATGCAGCACAATGACACTGTACAATCACACAAGCTTTTAACTCATTGACACTCATCCACTTCACAGAGGCCTTGTGCATCACAAAACAGATTGCAACCATGTCATTTACATCACAAATCATAGCATTCAAGGAAAATAACAAAACCAGTAACAAATGTTTACATATAAAAAACAGAAAAATGCCAGAAATGCATCTGCAGAAGGAGAAATGGAATTAATGGCTGAGATCTCTTTTAAAAGGGCAATCATCATTGGATTGCCAAAAATTGTGTCACTCCTGATTGTCTGTGCCCTGATCCTGCTCTGCATTTTTGGCTAGGTCTTCTGATACTGACTTCTTTAGAAATGCAAAGTGAACAGTCCACCAGTGAACTCCAACAGAATCAGAACACGCCAACATTTTAAAGGACTGAAATATAATTCTAAATGTCCAGTGTGAAAGTTCATGAATGGGTGTAATGTCAGTGTATATTAGTAAATGGATGAATGAATTAATAGAGTGGGTTTTGTGAGTGAGGTAAGTGGATAATCTTGGTGAAGTGTTAAGTGACGAGGGTGGAAAGTGTGTAGAGTGGTATGTACATGAGATGGGCAGAAGTGTTGGGGAGAAGGTGGGTTCATTTAGTGGATTTGTCGAGTCAGAGCATAGATAAGTCAGGTTGCGGAGCCAGTTGGTGGTGAGTGCTGGTTGGGTCAGGTCTTGTTAAGAGGGGTAGTCAAGTCAGAGGTGAGTTCCAGGAGTCAGGAGTTAGGGCAGATGGAGGTGGGGGTGGAGTAGTCAGGAGTTGATCTGGGGATTGTTAGGGAGAGGCAAGTAAAAGGGAGGAAAATTGGGCAGAGATGTTGATTCCAGAGGTTATAAATGTTCTTGTCTCAAGATAAAATGGTGCTCCTTCAGTTTAGAGATAAAAGGTACTGCAGATGCTGGAGAATCCGAGATAACAAGGTGTGGAGCTGGATGAACACTGCAGGCCAAGCAGCATCATAGGAGCAGGAAAGCTTGATGTTTCGGGCCTAGACCCTTCATCAGAAAATCTTTTTCTGATGAAGGG
>JAHRHZ010000058.1:29048164-29067385 GCA_024137785.1 Ginglymostoma cirratum | reverse complement strand
GTGTTCATCCAGCTCCACACCTTGTTAGCTCCTTCAGTTTACATTGACTGTAATTGAAATACTGCAGTAGGCTGAAGGCAGAGATGTCAGCATGGGAGTAAAGTGAAGAATTAAAATAAATAAAAAAAGCAACTGCTGGAGAAACTCAGCAAGTCTGGCAACATCTGTGGAGAGAGAACAGAGTTAACATTTCAAGTCCAGTGACCCTTCAGGAGCTCCAAAGAGGAGTTACTGGACTTGAAGCGTTAATTCTGTTTTCTCTCCACAGATGCTCTCAAGCCTGCTAAATTTCTCCAGTAGTTTTTGTTTTTGTTTGTTTCAGATCACCAGTACCTGCAGTTCTTTGTTTTGTTGAAGAATTAAAATGTCAGGCAACCAGAAGGTAAGGGTCATATTTGCGATTAATACAAAGGCCTTCCACAAAATAACAGTTGTCCTCCCCAGCGTGGAGTGGGCCTCACTGTAAGCAGTGAATACATGTATGGCAGACTTTTTTTTAACCAAAACCTTATGAGCTTGCACTCTCGATAAACTGGCAAAAATTATACACCTCAAATACCACAAAGTTTACTGCATTACCACGTTCTCCATTAATTCCAAGTCGTCAGTTGAGGGTCTGAGTAAGAAAGGTCTCTGTTTTAGTTAAGACGAAGTCGCACTATTATTTAAGTGATTTATGCTGTAAATAAATTTTAACAGTCATGTGTATACCCCCTGCATTACATTTCTATTATCTAGTGTGTGTTTTTACATTGATTATGTGGACATCTTGATCAACTGGAATATTAGCTCATCTGGCACGCCCCTGGCTCCGTAGGTGCTAGCTAATATAAATTTTGTTGTACTACATAGAAAGAAACACAGGTAAGTCACTGTTTCATCTGGGAAGAGTATTTGATCCCTCAGACAGTGAGGACAGAGTTGAAAAAATGGCAGGTAGAACAGCTACAGTACTTGGATAGAAGTGTATTAGGGTGACTGAGGAGTGGACCAGGATGTTGAGGAGGGAATGGCCCTTTCAAAATGCTATAGTAGGCTGGAAAAAGTGTTTGGTGGTACGATCATACTGGCGGCAGCAGAAATTATGGAGGATGATCTTTTGAATGTGGAAGCCGGTAGGAAGGAAGGTGAGTACAAGAAGAGCATTATTGTGGTTCTAGGAAAGAGGGAAAGAAGTGACTGCTGAAGTGTTAGAAATGGGTCCGATACACTCAATCATCCCATCAACCTTGGTTGGTTTGAGGATCCCTTGGTTGACGAGAAAGGAAGACATCAAAGCATTAGTATGGATCAAGGGACCAATGTGTTGCAGGCAGAGAAACTGAGAGAATGGAATGGAGTCCTTACTCAAAGTGATATTTGAGGAAGTGTATTTGATATTGTTGTCGGTGTCAGTCAGCTTATAGTGATTATCTGTTGATAACCTGTTCCAGAAATGGAGATAAATAAAGTCAAGGAAGAGAATTGGGAACCATCTGAGATAGATCATGCGGTAGTGAAAGAAGAATGGAATCTGAAAGCAAAATTGATGAGATTATTCACTTTCGGGTAAGGTTAAAAAACATCACCTTTGAAGTTTTTAACACAATTTGAAAAGAGTTGAGGGAGAGAACCTGAATAGGACTGGCACACTGAACGATCCACATAATCTCTCAAATGTCAGACATAGCTAGGACCTCTGTAGATCTGCATGAAATACCTATTGTTTGGAGGAAGTAAGTGATTTTAAACGAGAAATTTTAAATGTGGAGCTGATCCATTGTTTTTATAGTGTAAGGGTTTACAGTGGATCCAACATTCCATGTGAGCAAGGGACAAACATTCCAGTCAGTCTTTGTAACAATGAAACACTACTGGAGACTGAAGAGCAAGCATCGCAACGTTTTCCCCACTTCCTCCACCTCTCCCCTCTGAAAACATCCCAACACCTGGAATGTACTTCTTCACATTGCTGACCATCTGTCTTTTCAACTCCACTTACTTTTGGAACATTGTTTATGACTTATTCACAAATTGTAGTCTATACAGTTATAGAGTTATAGAGTCACATAGCACAGAAATAGACCCTTCATCCATGACAATACAATGTGGAGCTGGAGGAACACAGCATTCCAGGCAGCATCAGGGGAGCAGGAAAGTTGACTTTTCGGGTCGGGACAATCAGGTTTCCCAAACTAAACTAGTCCCACTTGCCTTCGTTTCACCCATAACCCTCTAAATCTTTCCAACTCATGTACCTGTCCAAACGTCTCTTAAATGTTGTAACTTTACCTGCATCTACCACTTCCTCCAGCAGTTCAGTCCACACATGCAACACCCTCTGTGTGAAAGCTTCCTAACTGCTAGAAGATTATACATTATCACTAAGCTTTCTCTTATCATTGTGACAGTTAAAAAAATGGATCTCACAAGAACTGAAAGGATCGCGTGACAGAACAAAAGTCACAAAATAAACAATAAGATTTTGTTAAATGGTTTAAACTTTTTGCCTTTTTTCCAGCATTCTCTTGATATCTTGTAAATTATTAGCATTGTGAATAATTTACACAAAATTGACATGAAATTTGGATCCACAGCACAACTGAAGATGGAGTTCTGGAAACCAATTGTCCTCCTGGGCGTGTACACATGGCCTTCAGTTGCTTGCAGTGCAATGCAAGCTGTGCATCATCTTGAGAAGACCACTTGTTTGTGCATCTCTGTGTGTGCCAGAAGCTTGTGAACTGTTTTTTCCTTAACAACATGCAGCCTTTCTTGATGCTGTCATGACCAAATACTAAATTTGGACCACACACATCCAGTGGATTGGTTCACTTATCACAATTACCAAAGATCAAGCATCCATCTACAAGACAGACTCAGCACTGGCATTACATAAAAGCATCAACTTGCAAGTAAGGTAATTTTGAATAATCACCGCGCTTGCAAAATCTCTAGAAATGCTCTGGAGTGTTTTTAAAGACCATGTGTTCACTTGCTGGATTTGACAGGGAGTGTTGCTGCATCCTGGCAGGGAGTGTAGAGGATTTGGTGACCTGTCACACACAGGCTCCAGGAGATATTGAGGCAGCAGCGCCTGGCTACAGCCCCGTCATGTTTAATAATTCAGCTGATTCCAACTCTTGTGAATTAGCCTTCAAGACATGTGCACTGCCAGCAATCTGATCCAGTGGCTATGTGTCAAGTCAAGTGATAGACCTCTACATCAGTGGTAAGCTGTAGCTCTTGATCCTGCTTCTGAGTTCCAGTGGCTGGGCAGGCAGCACTTCTTGGGTGTCTGAAAGCAGAAATTCAGAAGGGAGCGTTGGGATGGGACTATAGAGTTCTACAGTGTACCACCTCATCTTACAAGAGACAGGACAGAATGTTAGTGATTTATGTGAAACTATTTGGTTGCTGCGCCTGCCAGCACTGAGAGGTGGGTTTGGAAGCACACATTGATTTTTCAGGCATGAGGTTCTCAATTTGTAACGTTTTTGCTTCCGTTTCAGTGGAAGAAAGCAGCACATAAATTTAGTTTTATTACCTCACTTAAATGATTTTGGTGTCCAGCCTAGCATGATCCATACTGTTGTATGTTGGGTATATGGCTTGATTGCTGCTGCTGCAACGGCTGACATCTGCCACCTCTACCAAGATGTGGCCAAGTCTGAAAGATCAGCCACTTTTGATTAAAGACCTTATATTTTGTGCTCTTGCTGTCCTTATGCATATTTCAAGTGGTAATCAACAAGGAGGAGGACTCATCAGTTCAGGAGGGCCCATAAGAAGTAATCAACAGAAGTTCCCTTGCTTATTGGACCACAAAAGGGAGAGGCGATGACCCCTTGTATTATGACTGGGCTGTTAATCCAGAGACCCAGATAATATTCTGGGGACCCAGGTTCAAATCCCACCACAGCAGATGGTGGAATTTGAATTCAATAAAAAAGCTGGAATTAAAAATTCTAACGACGACCATAAATCCATTGTCATTGTCAGGAAAAAACCCACCCGGTTAACTAATGTCCTTTAGGGAAGGAAACTGCCATCCTTACCTGGTCTGGCCTATATGTGACGACAGACCCACAACAACGTGCTTGCCTGTTAAATAGACTCTGGGCAACTAGCGATGGGCGATATATGCTGGCCTAGCCGGTGATGCCCACATCCCATGAATGAATAAAGAAAAAATAACGCTCTTAGATTTTAAAGGATCTGGAATCAATAAAACAACCTCCCATTGTCAATCCATTCTATATGCTCCCATCCCTGTTGGGTCTATCCTGAAGTGAGATGGGAATGGCAATGGAACTAGAGTTAATAAAAAAGATCAACCAATTTAATACTAGTAATTGCTTGGATCCTTTTGCAGTGCATCATTTATCTTGGACCAAATTGGATACCACAAGACATAGCTTACATATACATACAACAGATACATTTTAGATAATACTAAGAAAATGAATGACTTAAACAATTCTTAGCCGGTCTCCGAAAAAGGCAAAATCTTAGTCTTTCGATTTAACAAGAGATGACCAAATACTAAAAACAAATTAGTAAAGCACTTACACAGAAAATTAATGTTCCATTGCTGATGATTCACATTTGGCAGAGCAGGGGTGTGAAGAAGAGTGTTCAGTTTGTCAAGTGTTTCACCCAGCAACAGTTCATAAACAAGTGGAAATTTATCATCATAGGTACAGTGCAAACAAATGGAATTACATGTCAGCCATTACCAGACCTGGAAACCTTTTTTATGTGTTTGGCTCTCTGTAAGGTTTGTTGAGCCAGGGGTTGTGTAGGTATGTTTAAAGAAAACAGTAATTCTTTGCACTAAGATGACGTACAGTGTTTTGGGGAATCAAGTACTGACATGTGATGGGTTAATTAGTGTAGGCTCTGCAATATATGTCACTAAATATATTGTTTTCATTTAGAGGAGGCGGATGTGAATGTCCCTAAGTTTCTTTTCAGAGAATTGTGAATACAACTCGGAAAGCTGCCCGTTGGGGATAATTACTTCATAGATTCTATGTAGTTGAAAAATTAGCTTCGAAACCCAAAAGTAAGATACTGATCACCATTTGACTGAGATATTCTGACTTTGGCAGTCAACAATTTACTGAAGAGATAAAATCTAAACACACATCTGGAAAAATAATCTTTTATTTCAAGCCATCAAAGAGATTTAGAATGAGCATTGATTTTAGCACAATTTTCTTTACTGCTTTAGGAGGTAATTAGTCCGTCCAAGATAATTCTTTGTTGGATCTTCTTGAAAGAATAAAATGCGAATTAGATTCCAGAGCTTAAGCAGCTCATAGCTAATGCGAAAACTTGACTGACTTCTCTGTGAATATCCTGGAGGAAGATGTGTCAGACCTTAAAAAAAAGACTGCAACCACACAGTGTACTGTTTCATATGGGTAGCCTTTTGTTTTTGTACAGGCCTACAGACAGTATGTGCCCTCCACCTGGGACACAGTCCAAGCCCAAGTTGCTCTGCAAACAGATAGAAGCATTCTGTTGAGAACTGAGTCTCTTTCACAAGGTTTTTGAAACTTTTAGGTTTTGCCAGGCTAAGTAACGAAAGAGTCATGTGCAGATACTGTGCATTGCTCTTGTCACTGAATCCTAGATAGGCTGTTATCTGTCTTACAAGCTTTGAGGTAAGTATCCAAAAGAATCAGGCAGTTGCCAGGGAAAGCAAAACAAGTTGAAAATGAGGTGAAACAGTTTTTTTTATTATTATCAATGGTGATTTAAGTTTAGCTCAGAGTGATTAAAAGTCCAAATAACAATATTCTTCAGATTGCATGCTTTTCAATGGGCTAGAACAGAGCTAAGCACGATTGATTAGAGTAAGAGGTTGGCAGGAAGATTGAACAATGGACGACCATCAAGGACCAGATGGTTTGGATACAATCGAGGTATATTCCCTCTAATGGAAAGGTTGTTCAAATAAATGCAAATCCCGGATAACAAAGGAGGTAGAAATTAATGTTGGAAGAAAGTTGTACCTATGACATGTGAAAGGCAGAAAGAGTTGAGAATCAACAGGATTACTGAAAATTTGGGTGGAGGTAGAAAAGCAAATAAGAAAAGCAAAAAGGCACTATGAGAAAAGAGTAGCAGATAACATAAAGGGAGAACCCAGAGTCTTCTAAAAGCATTTAAATATAAGAGAATGGTTAGAGGAGGAATAGGGTCTTACATAGGACTTATGAGGTCAAAAGTCACATGACTCCAGGTTATAGTTCAACAGGTTTATTTGAAATCACAAGCTTTCGGAGCCCGACAAAGGAGCAGCGCTTCAAAAGCATGTGATTTCAAAAAACCTGTTGGACTATAACCAGGTGTCATGTGACTTCTGACCTTGTCCACCCTAGTCCAACACTGGCACTTCCACATCATAGGATTTATAGGCAGAGGCATGGGTCTTGGCTGAAATATGAAATGAACAATTTGCTTCTGTCTTTACAAAAAAGGCTGCTGCTGCCCAGGCTGTGGTGATAGAGGAAGAAAGTCTGTCAGTAGAAAGAATCAAAATTTAATAAGGAAGAAATCTTAAGTACGTTGTTGGCAATAAAGTTGACAGGGCTCCAGCACTAAATGAGATGCATCCATGAATTTTGAAGGAAGTAAAATTCAATAGTAATAAGATATTGAATGCTGTTACTACTGAATTTGGTTGGAAATGTACAAAAAGAACCCAATGGAACAGTCAATTGTATGGAAAATGGTTACAAATAAGATGGAAATTTACCACTGGATGAGAGCAGGGAAATTTAGAAAAGTGGTTTGATCTTTCCATTAAAGAGATTGCCATGTAGTGAGTGCAGTAGAAGACGAAACTGAAATGGTGAACAAGACTCAGGAGAAACTTTTCTTCCTGGGAGTGGTCAGAATGTGGAACTTGTTACCACAAGGAATAGCTGAGGTGAATACCACATGTTGAATTTAAACTGCTACTAGGTAAGGGGATATAGAAAGAAATGAAGAGGTGAGATGAAGAAGGGTGGGAGCAGGGTCATTCAGAAT
The DNA here is from genome assembly GCA_024137785.1 of Ginglymostoma cirratum. NCBI lineage: Eukaryota > Metazoa > Chordata > Chondrichthyes > Orectolobiformes > Ginglymostomatidae > Ginglymostoma > Ginglymostoma cirratum. The sequence continues at coordinate 29,060,362 of JAHRHZ010000058.1, read as the reverse complement.
ATTAACTTTTTCTGTGCTATAAATACTTTGTAATATCATGGGAACTTATGGTGAGAGAAGGAATAGTAAGCAAAATGGTTTAATCTTTTCAATAGAGAGATTTCTGAATAGCTATTGTAGTAGTAATTGTAGGAGAGTACAGTCTTTTTCTTCTTGAAGAGTTCAATGATCCAGGAAGGGTTGTCCTGAAATGTCACAATCTGAATCTTTGGTCTAACTACACTGACTAATTGCTCATCTTTTTCCAGCATGGTCTGTTTTTTAATATGACATAGCCGATTGGTCAAATTGTATGCAAGTTACAGACTTGTATCAAAAGTCTTTGAAGTGTAGACAACACAACAACTATTAAGTGCTTTGGAATTGAACATTAAACATTGCTTTAAAAATAAATGTGAAGCTGAAGCTTTTTGTCTTGTACTCATCAGGACTGAAATGCCAGGAAATAAAATTCAGAAAGGGAACAACAAGTTAGACAGCTTGATAAGACAGCGCCGATTGGTTGGACAATGGTTGTTGTGGAACAGGTTGGACAATGGAACAGGAACTGTTCACTATCAATTTTAGTTAACTGATTAAATTCAAACCAGCAGGTCAAGTCTGGTTGGTCAGGAAACAAGCCGTGAGGATAAAGTAGAGTTAGCTAATTCTACAGTCTTTGACTTATAGAAAATGAATCATTGCGTAAGCATATTCAGTTTGCCAATAGTCAGCTAGGTCCAGGGTGTAAGTAAGTGTAGCATGCTCAAATGAATAGTCTTAAATTTGTTTCCAGGGTCTTTCTTAGTACAGTCAGGATTATTTGTAAATGTTGACCAATAGCAGAATCATACTTAATTGTGGATACTACATTCCAGAAATTCGCAAGCATGGACTTGTTGAGTATATACAGTGTGGAGCTGGAGGAACACAACAGGTCAGGCAGCATCAGAGGAGCAGGAAAGTCGACATTTCAGGTTTACATCTTTCATCAGGACTCCTGTATTGACTCTGACTCCAGCATCTGCAGTTCTTGCTACCTCTGCCTTGTTGAGTATGGTCAGCATACTGCCCATTACAAACAGGCAAAGTGACAAAAACAGAAATTGCTGGAAAAACTCAGCAGGCATCATGACATCTATGGAGAGAAAGCAGCATTAACGTTTCGGACAGTCAAAATGACACCTTGTTTGATGCAGTTCACCAAACATTGGGATGTATTGACTATATGTTTAGCGTCACATCGACACTGAAATTCACATATCCCCTTGATCGTTTTTGTGGGAAGCAGACATCATTTTACCCTGATGGCAACCTCCTGTTTGTGGGCAAAAACAGACACTTACTTCTTTACTGCCAAGTATCAGCATAAAACATTCAGCTTCAGATTTGAATCACAGAATTATTCTGGTACAGAAGGAGGCCATTGGGCTCATCATGCCTGCCCTAGTTCTATTATATAGTCTGGCTCTATTACCTTGTGTAGCCAATCCCCTGGATATCCCTGCACACCATTACCATCCAAAAAAACATTCAACGCCCTCTTGAATGCCTCAGTTGAACCTACCTCCACACTTTTTGGGGCAGTGCACTCCAGACCTTAACTGCTTGCTGTGTGCAAGTGTTTTTCTCACCCTTGCTGCATTTGCACATCACTTTAAATCTAAGCTCTCTTATTTTCTTTTCTTTTATGAGTTAAGACAGCTCTATCCTACCAATGGGGAGGCACTAGTCCAGTGGTATTATTGCTGGACTGTTAATCCAGTGACCCAGGTAATGTTCTAGTGACATGGGTTCAAATCCCATCATGGCTGATGGTGGAATTTGAATTCAATAAATGTCTGAAATTAAAGGTCTAATGATGACCATGAATCCATTGCTGATTGTTAGGAAAAACCCCTCTGGTTCACTAATGCCCTTTAGGGAAGGAAACTACCATCCTTACCTGGTCTGGCTTAACTGTGATTCCAGACCCACAGCAATGTGGTTGACCCATAACTGCCCTCTAGGTAAGCAGGGATGGGTAATAAATGCTGGCCCAGCAAGCAACACCTTCATCCCATGAATAAATAAAGTAAAGGACTCTATCCAGCCTGCTCATGATTTTGAAAACTTCAGTCAGATCTCTTCTCAGCCTCAGGGAAAACAGTCCCAACTTCTTCAATCTGTCTTCATATCCGAATATTTTCACAGCTGGAACTATTCTCGTACTTCATTTCTGCTCTTTCTCCAATGCATTCACATTTTTCCTACAATGTGGAGCCCACAGCTGTACACAATACTCCATTATCTGAAGTCTAACAAATGTCTTGTACATGTTCAAAATCACCTCCTTGATGTTGTTCTTTTTGCCTCTACTAATAGACCTGAAAACACGTGTACGCTTTATTTACTGTTCTCGCCATCTGTTTCCCACTTTCAATGATCTGTGCACCCATACCCGCATATCCTTCTGCTCCAACATCCCCTTGAGAAATGTACACACTGTTTTGTATTGTTTTTGTGCTCTTCCAACCAAAGTGCATCACCTCACACTTCTCTACATTGAACCTCATCTGCTGCCTATCTATCCACTCCACTGACTTGTCAATGTTCTTTTGGAATTCCACAACGTCCTCCTCAAAGTTTACAATTTCTCTAAATTTCATGCCATCTTGGAAACTGTCCCTTGCACACCAAGATCAAGGTCACTAATATATATCAGGAAAGCAAGGACACCAAAACCGATCCTTGGGGAGCTCCACTCCAAACCTTCCCCTCGCCCAAAAGATATCCATTGACCATTACACATTGTTTTCTACCACTCAACGAATTCTGTTTTCACAGATCTGTTGTGAGGCACTGTATCAAATCTAGAAATCCACGCATACCACACCATAATTGTTACCCTCATCAACCTTTTCCGTTACCTGTTCAAAAAACTCCCATTTAGTTAAATAGGATTTCCCTTTTTGAAATCCTTGTTGACACTTCCCAATCAACCCACATTTTTCTGTGTGACTACCGATTGTTTCCAAATGTTTCCCCATTACCCAAGTTAAACTAATTGGTCTGTAATCACCAGGATTAACCTTACAACCCTGTTTGAACAAGGACATTATGTTGGTACTTTGCCAGTCTTCTGGCAGCTCCCTAGAATCCAGGGAAGACTGAAATATTATGACCTGTGCTTCTGCAATTTCTAGACATGCCGAGGACATGTTTGGCTAACAGTTTGATGTTCAACTCTCGATTGCCAGTTCCAATGTGCCACAGCGAAAAACCGCAATGATCTCCTCAGAAGACAGACACGGGATATGTCCAATAGGGTGTCCTTCTTCATCCAGTACTTCCCGGGAGCAGAGAAACTATGCCATGTTCTTTGCAGCCTTCAACACATTATCAATGGCATTAAGCACCTCGCCAAGATCTTTCCCACGCCCCCACTTCTCATCTTCAAACAACCGCCAAGCCTTGAACAGATCATTGTTCGCAGCAAACTACCCAGCCTTCAGGACAACATCGACCACAACACCATGCAACCCTATCATGGCAACACACACAAACACACACACAGACACACACACACACACACACACACACACACATGCACACATATGTGAATCTATGGGGTGAATTTGTATTTTCAGATACATTTTATTTTGTTCAAAAAGGACACAATTTCTAGACAGTCAGTCAATATATATTTTATAAATTCCTACTTAAGAAATTAAAACCAGTCTGACTCCAATTTAAAACACAAGCAGATTCTAAACAAGGTCTCACACCATAACATGCATTGTCTGAACTAAAATGTCACCTCTTCTTAACACTGATAAAACGTTTATTTCTCTCAGGACCATGACTTGAAAGGAATTTGGGGATTTACATATACATACTAATCAATTAAAACTTTCTACCTGATTAAAGATTTAACAGCATCTTAGGTTTGTTTAATACATCATCATCAGTGGTGTGAACCTTTGATCTTTTACTTTCAAATTCTGTATCAAATACTACCTCTCTCACTGACACCTGAAGAAGGACTGAGGCTCCGAAAGCTGCTGGACTATAACCTGGTGTTGTGTGATTTCTGACCTTGTCCACTTCAATCCAACACCAACACCTTCACATCATGGCTAATAAACGTGCACATGCTTTACTTGAGACAACTTGACACCTCTTTTCGCACTTGCCTATTTACAGGCTACTAAGCTTTGCAGTTGCCTATTTATAAAAGCAATTAACGTGTATATATTTATATATATTATATATATATATGCTCAGGAATTCCACTGAATGCTGTACATACCCTTCTTATATTGATAAGCACCACAAAAACACACATACAAATTAGGAGCAGGAGAAGACAACTCAGCCCCTCAAGCCTGCTTTTCCATTCAATAAGATGATAGAAGATCATTCCACTTTCCTACTTACACTAGAGTCACAGAGTCACAAAGTTGATGTTAATAAACTGGAAAGGGTGCAAAAAGATTTACAAGGATGTCACTGAGACTGCAAGTTTTGAGTTATAAAAGAGATGCTGGATAAACTGGTGCTATTTCTCCGGAGCATCGGAGGCTGAGGGGTGAACTTATAGAGGTTTGTAAAATCATAAGGTGCATAAATTATGTGAATAGCCAAAGTCTTTTCCCCAGAGTGGGGGAGTCCAAAACTACACAGCATAGGTTTAAAGCGAGAGAGGAAAGATTTAAAAGGGACCTTGGGGCAACTTTTTTCACACAGATGGTGTTGTGCGTATGAAATGCGTCAATGATGCTGTTGTTCGGATAGAATCCATAATGCATTTATAATACATAAAAAGGCTTTGCTCCTAATCATTCCATTTCCAAGCAAAAGCTCCACCCATGAATTAGCCTGCCTTGTCTGATAAATGCTGGTTGGCCTGCAATCTGTTTTGTTCTATTTCATGCTTCCAGGTTTCAAAGTTTACTTCTTATCAAAATGTGGGTCAAGCTTAAAATAAAAGTACAATTAAAGAACTTAATCAAAAGATAAAAAGTAAACCAGAAAATAAATGAGAACTTGGTGTGAGCAGACTGCGTTAATGTCATAATGGTATAATATCAGCATAATTTGGTATTTATTCACATTCCCGTTTCTGTGAATGACTATCATGTGAGCTATGATACAAATTCCATGTTGACCATGCATTTACGTGCAGTGTTACTTGTAAAGATAAGAGCTCAACTTTAATCTACACTACAAACAAGCTTGATGGTATCTTTGTTTAACTCTATAGACTGATGCGAGCTCTCAAGTCTCTAGGACAAACATGGTTTGAGTGTTTGTATTATGTAACTCACATGTCAACAACAAAATTACGTGAAAAATACTGATTCTCATTTTCAACATGTTGCAAAGTGTAAAGTTAAATAGATGAGAGGCTGTTGAATTAATTCAATAATTTAGTTTTCTGTAAGCTTTGTGAGCTGTTGGATTGCATTAGGATGTGTTGAGAACATTGAACATGCTGCAGACCTTAGCTGTCTGCACTTGAATACAATTGAATGATCGCCGTTGGACTACTGACCTCTGATAGTGACTAGGGTAAGGAAACATTGAACTGATTTCAATCTCGATCTTACCAGAAGCCTATTTAACCAGAATTACTGAGACTTCCCAGTATTATTTGTTCTGCTTCTTTAGTTATAAAAAATGCACTAACAGTGTAGAGCCACCACAACAGTGAATGATGACGATTACATAATGGAATCATTACAGATGTAATTTGCCAATATATTATGCATTTGTTTCAATGCTTCGACGTAAAGGATTTGAAGTAGCAGATCACACTACCTGATTTGATAACAAGCGCTTTGTTCATCTCCTTATTGTATTTTCACCCAGTTTTCTCATCTTTTATTCTGTAAGAGGTGAGGTACAGCTCTTGAGCTGTTGGCAGCTGCCTATTGTTTACCAAGTCATGTATGAATGCCCACAATAGTTTGAATTTTTTCTCTTGGAAGGTTGATTGGCAGTGAAGAAAACCACAGCCATGGCTGATCCTGTTCCCACCCATTATCCAGACAGCAGGAAAGGCCATGTAACTAATCACTTCACCTGATGAAGATACAGTGCTTCAAAAGCTTGTGATTTCAAATAAACCTGTTGGACTATAACCTGGTGTCATGTGACTTCCAACCTAATCAAGAATAGCCACCATAAAAGACTTGCCTCTCCAATTCAAGGACATTGGTATTTCTTCACCTCAGTTGACCGGTTCAGAGCAGGACAAAAGTTCAAGAATTCCTTCTGAAACATCTTCGCCTCTCTATCCTTCTCATTTTAGGATGCTCCTTAAACCCTTGCTTGATCACCTATCCTCATCTGCCTTTATGTGACCTGATATCAAATTCTGTTTGATAACATTCATGTGAAAAGTCTTGAGATGCTTCATGCTAGGCACAATAAATATATAATGTGTCGTATACTGAGCAGTGTATTCAGCAACTGTACAATTGAATAGGCTGCATTTATACAGTCTTAGCTCTGTTAGATTGAAATCTATTGCCCCGTTAATTTGTTGATTATTTACATGGCCCATTGAAATTCCTCTGTCTACTATTCTAGCATGGTGGTGTTATTTAAAATAAATATATCACTGCCTTTGCTTAATACTGCAGAGAGGATTTTCAATGTGTTGTGTAAATTACATGTACATTAGAAGCTCATATAGATTGACTGTCAATCAGTGTTTGACACTGGATTTCTGGGATTGATGTGCGTATACTGTACCTATGTTAGTAGTTGCAATTTTAACAGCTTGTATTGTTTCCAGAATTGACCAGACACTGTGCTGTTTGGTTTTATTTGGTTTCATTACTGAAAGTGGGAAAGGTCAAATCAGCTCGACTGTTGAATTCATTCAACAGCCTCTCGTCTATTTCAACTTTCCACTTTATAACACATACTCTAAAAAAACAGAACCCATATTTTCCGCATAATTTTATTATTGATATACTTGCATGAAGGGAGCAAGACAGCATCATATTTTCCACTTAATAAATTAAGTGTATACAAAACCCTCTTGTATGCCAGCTTTGTGGAGAGGTTTGCCAAATTGGAAATGTATTTCTACAATGACTTTGAGATCGTCTTATCCAATCTATTTTAACATGTATGCATAGCACGTTTTTAAAAGTAGTCACTGAAAAAAATCAAAATAATTTAGCAATTTTGTTCTTCAATGACTAATTTTGTATGGAAACAGCCTGCTGGATTCGCAAAAGTTAAAATGGAAGCAACTGTTGAATTGGTTATTTATTGTCTGATTTTCTCATTTCATTGAATAAAGCCAGTGACTAATATTGGACTTAGTCTGCTAGATGTTCACCAAAGTGATCATTCTTCAAGTATATGAAAGGTTCAATGATATAGCATTGCAAAGCAAAGCATTAACAGTGTTAAAGCTGCCCAGGCTCCAAGCGTACACCAATTAATTCATCGTACCATTAATTTTCAACATTAACATCCCTCTTCTGATAGGTTTAAAGCCAGCACCCAGTGAAGAAATACTTTCCTTCCATCTGAATTAGATTTTATGGCATGTGGGAGTGGCACCAGGCAGGGGTCAAAGACACAAAGTTTAGTCACGAGATGTGGTAACAAATGTGGCATGGGGCAAAGGCATTGGGGTGGGCACAAGGTTCGAGTGCTACAATTGCGTGTTATTGGGATCTTCTCTTTTGTACTTGTTGTTAATTGGATTCGAATACAGGAAATTAATGAGCCTTACGTAAGGCTTGTGAACAGTTGGTTTGCAGTACAATTGGATTGTTGACCTCTGGTAGTGATTAGACTATGAAAACATTGAACTGAACCAGATATCCACTTATCCAGAGTTATTGAGTAATCCTGATTTGCTTCTTTTATTAAAACAAATGCTATAACAATGAAGGGAGATAAGACAGCCTCCACTATAGCTAGCTGCATATTATATTATTCCATTTTAAAATATGCACTATGTGTTGAAAAATGTTCTAATATTGTATTTGATTTTTTCTTCCACTTTAGTTCAAGTTAGTTTTAATAGGGTGAAGCAATAAACATGATTGAAATGAGTAAGTAAAGTAAGAAAGTTGTGGGAGGGAGGCAGATGGACACTTTTTCCACACCGTGGTTAATCAAGCTATTCACTCCCTCAAGTCGTGAAAGCTTCTTATAGTTTAGTGGAACAGTTTTATAAAGAGGAGGTGGTGCATCTAAAATGTGCAGACCTCTGCTCCCTTCATATTATAGAACTGCTTCATGTCCCAGTATTCCTGTTTAAGCTCATGTTCCCACACCATAGTTGCAATTGTCAGATATAAAGAAAGACAAGACCATTTACACTACTTCATGTGGTCAAATGACAGGTGTTGACTCGTCTTCCCCCATTAGCTTAACATTCGCTGGAATTGTGGGCTGTTTCTGCTTGCAGGAAGAATGCCCTGTATTAATAAACTACTGCAGTCTCATGTCCTGCTGTATGTGACAACCTCCTCTATTACATTTCAGTAGTGGTGTCCCACCAGTTTTAAATTTGTTCCACAGCACTTCCACATTGGCCTTTGAAAAATTTGAAACTTACTTTTATGCTACTTCGGCTCCTGTCATTCCAGTTCTTGATCCTATATTCCAGAGATTTACAAACCAATACGGATGGGTAATGTGCTGTTCTTTATTATTTTTCTGTGTTACAAGGATTATTATGAGAAATGTTGAAATTTACTGTCGGTTTTAGCCTTTCATTTACCTATTGGCAGGAATTTCCCATGGGTCTTGGGATCCCAAGATCTGACTGTCAGCTCCAGGCTTAACTTGGCTGCTAAGAGTGATGAATTCATGTGATTCAATTGTACAATTGTCAAGATATCCATGTTTTATCTGTATTGGGGTGTGAATATCCACCATCCGACTTTAACACTTCAGGCTGCTAGGGACTAAAAAAACATTTTTATAAAGAGAAAACATTGACTTCAGGTGACCATGCTGATCACATGGCCAAGTTGAACCAGCAAGGAAGACAATTTGAGCTAAAATTAACATTGTGTCAAAAAGCACCAAAATAAGTTATTCAAGTGTGAAGAAACCCTCATTTCTTATTTTTGACTGACACCTTGCTGGAAGCTTCACATTAGGATGAGAGTCACCTGGAGATTATCCAGCTTGAAAGAATAGTGATGCCAGAACTGCATTTCGGGTAAACCAATTTTGGGGCAGAGCAGAGAAGCAAAGTAGTTTTGTGAGACAAAATTGGAAGACCCTTTTGTCTTGACTCCCTCCACCCTCTTTCCCTTTGCTTCTTGGAAAACAGTGCACAGTGATGAGGCAAATTGGAGAAATATCTATTGACTCAGAACTCAAGGATATTTACAGATTTCATCACTGCTTAGGACACAAGTCTTTCTTTAAATAACCACAGCCTTGAGATAAAATCTAACACCTCAACGTCTCTGTGGACTCTTTTTTTAAAGAACACTAAACACTCTTGACAATTGTACCAGGTACTTGCTTTTTTAAGTTCTATAACTATTTTTGAGAGTTTGACATCACATTTTTAGTATTTTTTCTCAATGTTAGGTGGTCATAATTCTTCTTGCTTTCCTCATCCTAACCCCAACCCTTAACATAGTTCACACAAATTTGTAGTTTTTCGGCCACGTCACTCAGAGAGATAAAGTCATGGTTGAATGTGAAATGAAAATGCCACACTTATTTTGTTAGACAGGCCTTTGATTGATGATAGAAGAAAATCATACTTGGCCGGCAGAGCAAGGTAACAAGTTATTGTACTCCTATTGTATACCTGACATAGGAATATTTAAAACAAAATTAAGAAGCATTGAATGAAAAGGCCATTTAGTTTTAACAGATTAATTTCTTAAAACAGATTGGGTATTTTTTTCAATCAAAAAACAACCCAACACACTTGAGGGGAAAGAGAAAGTACTTCTTTACTTTTCTACTGATTTCAGTTTCCTAAAGTTGGCTCTCACAGGATGGAACGTCAGCTTGGCCAAGAGGCATGTACATTCTGCAAAATGTGTTAAGTCAAGGATGCGGCATGTATCTCAAATGAATACATCAGCAGGAGGCATCATTGGCTGCACGGACTTGAGCTCAATGTTTTGTAGCTTGAGTAGCAGCTGGGGTCACGGTTGAGCATCTATGATGCACAGGAATACATGGATAGCATGTTTAGAGAGGTGGTCGCACTACAGCTTAGAACTGTATAAGTAGGGAGGGAATGGGTGACTGCCAAGCAATCACAGAAAACCAGGCAGGTATTGTAGGAGTCCAAGTCCATCTTGCTTTGCTAATCGATATTCCACTTTAGATACTAGTGACGATGATGATTCCACAGATTTCTCACAACAGTTCTGAGGAAGGGTCACCGAACCCAAAACATTAACTCTGATTTCTCTTCACAGATGCTGCCAGACCTGCTGAGCTTTTCCAGTAACTTCTGTTTTTGTTTCTCATTTACAGCATCTACAGTTCTTTTGGTTTTTGCCCAGAAATCTGACACCCACCCTCCTTCACGAGCTTTCCAGCCACGTGTTCAATCACTCAATTCTCCTATTCTATGCTCACTAGCATTGGGGACTGGGAGTATTCCTGGGACTACTTCTTTACATGTCTTGTCTATCAATCTCCTTCCTAGGTTCCTGAAATCTGCCACCACTCTCTAACACCCTTTACACTGATACTAGAGATGCAACATACTATCCTAGATTCATATTGATTATCAAGGAGACACCTATCTCATTCCCGAGAAAGGAATCTGTTAGCTGATTTCTGGGTAATGGAGCTGGTTTGGGAATGATGATGGGACTTGTAAAAGTCATCTACAGTAGAACAAAACCAGGATAAAATATTCTTGCAAGGAGATTTGCTCGTGTAGCTGAGGTGGGTTTAATCTGGATTGGTAAGGGGATTGGAAAACAAATTCAGAACAACAAAAGGGAGGCAGAAACTTTGTGAGTGACTCTGAAAGACAGAGGAAGCTGAGTTTACAGTGAACAGCAGTGGTCTACAACCTGTTTAAAAATAATCACTTTTTGAATTTAAGTGCAAGCAGGGATCAGCCCTGAAGAAAATATAGAATAAGCAGTTTATTTTCAGAGTTACATAAATCTAAAACTAAGTATAAATAATTATTATATGTTATCCTCTATTCACCAAGTCTCAGTGTGACACCTGTGACTGAACATTGTCTGCCAGTGCCTTGAAGTCTGGATTATAGTTTGAAAACGTTAGTTGCATACAGTTCATCAAATAGTTATAGGTGAGACGGGTATGATGCCTAGACCTGGTTATATTCACTTGGCAGAATGCTGTCTCATTGACATTTGACAAGGAAAGCTTTCACTTTAAAAGCACAGGATGATAGGAGAGACTATTTCTGTTCACAAGTCCTCAGTAATCCCTGTCACTTGATCCAAATTTCACCTCAGTATCATTTTGCATAGTAATAACCTCCATATTAATTCCACTGCAGTTCATAGAGTTCATAGAATCCTTACAGTGTAGAAACAGGCCCTTCAGCCCAACAAGTCCACACTGACCCCTGGAGCATCCCACCCAGACCCATCCCCCTGTAACCCACCTAATCTACACATCCCTGAACACTATAGGCAATTTGGCATGGCCCATCCACCTAGCCTGCACATCCTTGGACTGTGGGAGGAAACCGGAGCACCCAGAGGAAACCCATGCAGACACGGGGAGATTGTATAAACTCCACAATGACAGTCGCTCAAGGGTGGAACCAAACCCTGGTCCCTGGCGCTGTGAGGCAACAGTGTAAACAAAAAATCTGATTGGTGAATTAGCTACCAAACTCAATCTAACTTGAAGGAATGGTTGAGATATAATCATGATGATTTATTCCGTTACATCTAATTCTTAAAATTGTTGGCTGAATTTCCTTGCCAACTTTAATTTTGCAGGTAAGTTTTCTCAGTAGAACCATTTTCCTTTGTCTTTTGATGTTTTTCAAGTATTTTCCTGAGAATTGGGAAATGTTGCAGTATTTTGTATTTCTTTTTAATCGTGATGATACCAGACCCCGTTTAAATATGACTGTGCTCACAACACCAATTATGCGCTAAGTCTCTCTCTGAAGTTAACAAAACCCGAAAGAACTGCGGATGCTGTAAATCAGAAACAAGAACAAAGTTGCTGGAAAAACTCAGCAGGTCTGGCAGCATCTGTGAAGAAAAAAACAGA
>JAHRHZ010000058.1:29025434-29047764 GCA_024137785.1 Ginglymostoma cirratum | reverse complement strand
CTGGATGACAAAGGAAATAAAAATTAATTAAAAGAAGACAAAATGAGTCTGTGATAGGCATCAGATAGTAAATACAATTGTGAACCAAACTGAGTAAAGAAGGTTCAGAAGGGAAGTGAAAAAGCAGCCAAGAAAAGCAAGTATTGACTATGAAAATAGACTGGCAGCTTACATAAAGAGAAGTCTTTCACCAACATCAGCATTACTGGTTCAGTGATATTATCACCATGTTATCGCCTTCCCTTAATGGGAAGGTTCTGAGGAAGGGTCACCGGACCCGAAACATTAACTCTGTTCTTTCCTTCAACTGATGCTGCCAGACTGCTGAGCTTTTCCAGCAACTTTGCCTCTGAAGTTAACAGTTCAGCTCATTCAGTTTTGATGATACGCCTGTAAGGAACTCCAAGTTGAATAATCAGACATTATTTGACTTCTCACAGAACTGACAACTCACGCTTCATTCCTCAAGTTAAGAAAAGTGATCTTTCCTAGACCTTCCCTTAATACAACCACTTCGCAACTGCTTTCAAGGATTATTTCACCGTAGACAGCAGAGCGTTTGAGTAAGGATCTAAACAAGTCATGCCGCAGGGTCTTGTCAAATCAAGTTTACAATTTTAACAACTTTTACTGTAGGCGAAAATAACTTTATTTCCTCATTCTTGCTAAAGTAATAGTTGCAATTGACAAAAAAGGAGAAATCAGGAACATTTCTGCAAAATACTACAACCATGCCCACGCTTACACCAAACACAGCTCATTGTGGTAGAAACAAGTTTCTTGATTGGAATGATTTTTTTCGCGCAGATGCCTTTTGATTTCATTGTAAATATCCTCACACCTTGTTCTCCTTTAAGAGGCAAAAGAGTGAGAGGTCCCTCTTTGGTTGTTATGCCCTTAAAAACCACGCACACAAGGACAATTTGCTGGACTACGTCAGCCATTTCAATGGATTCTGCGAACAGCATAGAAAAGCATTCACAATCGTTGGGGTCCTGCTGTAGGAGCTAAAGAAATCTTCATACAATGAATTCACTCACTTTGCTACTGCGCAGCACCAAGTGACCTGCTCTGGATTGTCATTTTTACTTCTTCTCTGTACTTAAAGTATTTGAATAAAGAATCATTGGCCCACAGGCCTTGATTCTTCAATTACTTCACCATCTGTGAATGATTTCTTGTGTTTTGCGGGAAAATAGCAAACATGAAATGACGCTTCAATGCAGACCTTCCTGTTGCTGCTGGTTTAGAAAAAAAATGACCTGAGCTTTTAAATCAACCTTCAGCTCATCCATACTTTTTTGCCGAAATATGCTGTTCAAATGAAAACTATTCCTGAATTTACTGTGCATTGCTGTGTGGTGTTGTTCCCAATTCCCCTTTTTACTGATCACACTTATACTTTGGTGACCTATAAAGTGAATCTCTTTGATTTAGATTTTTATTGTCATATGTACTTAAGTACAAAAGCGCAGGAGTAAAGTGTAAAGAGTATGATGTCGCCACACACAGTGCCATCTTAGGTACAAAGGTGCCTAGGTATAAAAAAGCTCAGGTACAATGTAGTAAGAGAAACAAGAGTTAAAATGTTAAGCAACTAAGTTAAGCAAAAGGTTAGTCTCTTATCTTTCATAATTGTGAACAGAAATTCATTTTCCCATTCCACATGGAAGTTGTACATTTTTAGTTTCTTTAAGTGTTCCAGGTTCATGACTCGTTATTGTTTCACCTTGTTTCTCGTGACATCACACTGATGTTGGTCTTGCTGCAGCTAGGCCTCTGGATCCATGCCTTTGAACCATCCAGAATCGGCTGACTGCTTTCAAGTACGGAGGCATGGGAGGCCACCTATGTAGTCATGATTTGTTTCCGAACCCCTGGTTGGCTTCCTTTGCTCAGATATTGAGTTTTGGGCACAGCCCTGATCCCGGTAACTTTTCTTCAAATTGCATTGGCCTATTATATGGGCAGCTGAAGAAAAACTGTAGGTCTACAGGGAATGGGCGGAGAAGCAGGACTGTTAAGAGGAGGCACTTTTCGAGCCATGTAGCTTGTGGATGTGGAATTCAGTCAGCTGCATGGCAATCAGAGTGTGAGTGGCAAGGGAACATAGCGGACAGTGAGATCTACTGTCATCCTCTGCAACTGACCAGTCACATCTCAGTCTACAATGTTGGAGACCATGGGAGTACAATCTTAAAAGATATGTAAACATAAGGAGAATAGCAAATAAACCCGATGAGCTGAGGGCACAGATCGACACCTGGCAACATGATATCATAGCTATATCAAAACTTGGCTTAAAGAGGGACAAGGATAGGAGCTCAACATCCTGAATAGAGAGTTTTCAGACAGAATAGAAAAGGGTTCAAGAAAGTTTGGACATAACATTAAATAATCAATTATGGCTGAGAGGAAAGCTGCTATACTAAGTGAAGCATCAAATGGAGATACATAACTTGAGCTCATAAACAAAAAAGGTGTATCCACACTGTTGGGTGTGTACTATGTAATCCAAAATCATGAGAAAGAGTGGGAAGAGCAAACATGTAGGCAAATTTCTAAGTACCAAAACAACAGGGTAATAATAGTTGGGGACTTAAACTACCCAAATATCAACAAGGAAATAAACATTATGAAAGCCACAAAAGGCATAAAATTCTTGAAATATATCCAAGAGAATATTTTTAAGTCAATGGGTAATGAGCCTGATGGGACAGAGCACAATTCTAGAGTTAGTCTTAGGAAGCTGGTCAGGTGGATGAAGTAGCCAAGCATGACTATTTTGGAGATAGTGATCATAATTCCGTCAGATTTATCATCATTATAGAAAGGACAAAGATAGAATAAGAGTAAAAGTTTTAAATTTGGGGAAGCCAGACTTTACAACTCTGAGAGATGATCTAGTAAAAGCAAAATGGTTAAAGCTACTTGAAGCAAAATCAAAGACAAATCAGTGGGAGGTATTCAGAAAAACAGATTCTACAAGCAGTGTAGATAAGTACCCATAGAAAAATGATGGTACTGCCAAATCTAGAACCATTTGGTGATCCAGAATCATATGGAGTAAGATATAACAGAACAAAGCATATGACAATCTCAAAAAAGTAATACTTTAGGGTACTTAGAGGAGCTTAAAAAGAACAGATGAAATTGAAATGGCAATCAGAAAGATATTCAAATAAGAGTCAAATATTGCAATGCTGAAAATCTGAAAGCGGAAAATGCTGGGGAAATTCAGCACATCTGGCACCATATGCAGAGAGAGAAACAAAATTAATGTTTTGATTCCAGTAGGACTCTACTTCAGAGCTCAACCTCTGAAGAAGAATCATATTGAACTCAAAAGATTAGCTCTGTATCTCTTCCCACAGATTCTGCCAGACCTGCTGAGTTTCTCCAGCATTTTTTTATTGGTGACAGAAAAAAAAAACATTGGCTAGTAAATTTAAGGAAAACTCAAAGATATTTTACAAATACATTAAAAGCAAGAGGTTGACTAAGGAAAGGATTTGGCCTATCAGAAATGTATATTGTAACTTGTGTGTGGATACAGAAGATGTGGGCAGGGTTCTGAAGGGGCACTTTGCCTCTATCTTTCTGAAAGACAGGGATGATGCAGATTTTCTAGTTTAAGAGGAGGAGTGTGAAATATTAGTTAAAATAAACATAATGTAAAGGAAAGGACTGGAGGCACTGATTGTCTTCAGTGTGGATTAATTACCTGGAGCAGATGAATTGTATCCTAGTCTATTAAAGGAAATGAGGAAGACCTGATGTTTTGAGAAACATTTTTGATTCCTCATTAAATAAGAGGGAAGTACCAGAAGATTGGAAGCCTGTGAACATTACACCATTATTCAAAAAACATGCAAAAGATAGGCCAAATAATTATAGGCTGGCCAGTTTGACCATGGTGGTGGGCACATGACTAGAATCTACTCTGAGAGATATGATTAGCTGTTACTTCGAAGGGTAGAGATTAACCGGAGATGATCAGCATGACCTTGTGCAGGAAAGGTCACATCACACTAGCTTCATTGAAATTTTTGAAAAATTAGCAAAGAGGATTGATGAAGGTAGTGCGGTAGATGTTATCTCCATTGATTTGACTCAAGGCCCACATTGCAGTGTCATGCCTCATTGGGAAAGCGCACTAGAAATCAAGCCCTGATATTCCCAGGGTCATCACAGAAGTTAAAGATTTTATGGAAGTCTACAAAATTACCCAGTTTCCTAGTCTTTTAGACTCAGGCGAGCAGAAAACATGGATCAGATTTCTGTTCTTAACAAGAATGGCTATTTATTACAAATAAATAAAGTCTAGTTACAGGTAAACCTTCAACATAAAACTCCACTGGTTAAAACTTACTTATAAACTCACCCCACACACAAACACACATATGTTTGCACGTTCTCCTAGTGTCTGGGTGGGTTTTCTCTGGGTGCTCTAGTTTCCTGCCACATTCTAAAAATGTGCAGGTTTGGTGGATTGGCCATGCTAAAGTTTCTGTAATGTCCAGAGAAGTGTAGGCTAGGTGGATTAGCCAGGGTAAATTCAGGGCTATGGGTATAAGGTAGGGGTCTGGGTCAGGGTGGGATACTCTTCAAAAGGTCAGTGAAGAATCGATAGGCCAAATGGTCTTTCTAGCACAGTAGGGATTCTATGATACAGACAGACAGAAAAGAAAACATAGGTGCAATGGGCAGAGGAGAAGACTAGGATGGCAGTTCAATGTTCTCTATTCACAGGGTTCACTGAGACAGACCTTTTGGCTTGTCAGGACATGGTCTCATTGATTTTCCTTCTGCAGGTATTTTCATTGCTGGCAGGTTCACACTTATAAAGCCTGAGATTTGTAGCTCTGAGGAAAGATTGTGTCGGTTAGTGTTGTTATTCTTAGAATAGAGAAGACTGAGGGGTGAGTGAATTGGAATGTATAAAATAAAGATGAATGTGTACAGAGCGGACAGGGAAAACAAGTATCAATTATCAGGGGCACAGATTAAAAAGTGATTGGGAGAAGAATTGAAGAGGATATGCAGAAAATCTTTTTCACCCAAAAGGTGGCGGATGTTTGGAATTTGTTGCCCCGTTTGTTGATTGACGAGAAACCATCAATTCATGTAAAAGGGATCTGTGGCTAACCACTGTAATAAGCAAGGCTACAGCCCAAAAGCTGGAATGTATGATTAGAATGGAAGGTTTATTTATTCATCTGACACAGACATGATGAACCGAATGGCCTCATTCTGTACTGGAACTTTTCTAAGGTTAAAAGGCATCCGACCAAGGCCAATGTGATACTTTATCGCTTCACAAATGTACAGCTTATCCCTCTTCCAAAGGTGTCCCAGGACTAGATCCAAAGGGATGACTTAACTTTCCAAGGAGGATCTTAGCTGTCTAAATTAACCAACAAGATTCATCGACACACTTTGGCTTTCAGACACTGTCTTCACCAAAATCATGTGTTGGTGGAGGCTGTGGGGATTTACTGAACAATTGCCTCCTGTAAGTCACACATATGCATCCCAAGCTGATTGCATTCCCACCCCACAAAAATGAAAAATGCCGTGTTCAAGGGTGAGATTTCAGATTTCTGAGGGCTTAACATTATTTTTATCACAAAGATACTTTCCGCTGTGGCAATATTTGGACGTTAGAGTTCAAGTAAAATGACCTGCATGAAACTAATGTACAAATTACAGTCGGTTCTGATGTGACGGAGTTTCTTCAACGTGAATTGGTTTTAACAGGATTGAAGAATTATAGAATGTTATTTGGAGAACACAAACTTGCCCTACCTTAATTGGCTATAACACCATTCCATTCCCATCACTTTAAAAGTCGCAGTTATTGCGCAATTTCCTTATAACGCGAGATCGCACAATAATGGAACAATCGCATTACATCAGAACCAGCTGTATTCTCAATGTTTTAAAGCCTAGTTCATACATCTTCTCAAGCTTTTTACTAATAAACAAAAGTGCAAGCTCATGAAGAATTTGCAGTTAAATGATAAACACAAAATAAAAATTTACAATGAGTTTAGAAACCACCACCTTCATGAGATTAACACAAATGAGGCGAGGGATGCTAATACCCAATGGAAAGTCTCTGTTCTGACGTATTTAGTTCCTTCAATTTGATAAGTACAAGCTGGCCCTCCCCAAAGAAATGTATAACCAAAAAAGAAAACAGAGAAATGAAAGCATAGGGTACAAAGAAACATCTTTTTCAATATCTCCTGAGTACATTGGAAAATGTGACTTGTTGCAGTGAATGCTGCCATTGCCCTTGGTATTTTCACAGTTACAGTGGAACAGTATCATGGACATTGTATCTTTTTCATTTTTCTGCACAAAGTTCTCAGAAAATAAGTACTACTAGTAAAAAAACAGGAAATATGATGTTTTGGTTCCATTGTCATTTGATTTGAATTTCTTGAGTATAATGAAAACGAGGGTCTGTTTCTTATTGATTAAAAAGTTATGGTTAGGATATGGCCTGAGTTTCCGATTGAGTTAATTTTGTTACGTGAAATAATCCACATACCTGCTGACTCCATCAAAGAACAGCTTACATCCACCTCCAAATCATTGCTTATTTCTGCCCCTGTGCTAAAATCCTTTTCCATCTCTCAGTTAAATCTGGCTCTGGCTGCTCAATTACTCTACTTAGTGGCTTCCAATTCTCCACCATTTGTAGACTTAAATTCGTCTTCTCCCCAGATATTAACTTGTATCAATTCTCCCTCCTCTGCCAATGATTCTTCCCAAATGCCTCAAATCTAAAATTTTCATCCTGTTGTTTACATGTGTTCATGGTTTCAAGTGTTTTGAATTCTAAGACCTCATTGAGACTGTAAACTCCTGCCTGATTTCTCTGATTTGGGCCTCTTCTCTGCATCTTCTCTGTAGCTGTAATACTATATTCTGCATTCTGTTCTTTTATCTTTTAGATGATATCACCAAGAAGGACCATGAAAATGGAAAATAGTGAGTTGCCTAGGACTGATGATAGGAACATTAAAGATGTGAATGAGGGAGGAAATGCAATTGCAGGTGATTCTCTGGATAGGATGAGAGCTTTTGAAAGAGGATGGTTTGGTCATCAAGATTCCTAACTGGTTAAGCAAAATGAATAATTATTTTGTGTTCTTCCTGAAAGCAGCTTATTGGTTCATTGTCTGCTAATGTTTCCTCCCAAGCCTTTTACTTGGCAGTTTTTGTCAGTGGCAGTGACGGTGAAAGGAGGCAGGTCCCACAATTAGCTCAGCTCAAACAGTAATCAAACTGGTGCTTTGATGTTATTCTCAAACACATAATAGCCATCTTACCAACTGAATAAACCAGGCCTCTATCCATTTAGTATACATTACACCTTCTAAAAGCCAACTCCAAGTAACTTTCCCTTATTTTTTACCCTTCAAGGGCTTTTTTTTCTCTCTCAAGTGTATTTATATTCAGGTTACAGTGCGGCAAATTGCATTTATATTACAAAGCAAATTATAGATTAAAAAAAGGCCTAAGACATTTTATCACTGCAAAAGATTTAACAGCAAACAGTATCCGTTGCTTCCTCTTTCAGTTACCTCAGAAGTTTGAGCTCATACCTTGCATTGTTTTTCAGGTCTGTAGAAAAATGCAGCAGAACTCAAGTCCTTCCAGTAAAGGTTTCCTGTAGGGTTTTTGTCTAAAGTACACACATTAAAAAAAAGTATAGAAGAGTGTCAGGCTTTTACTGGGTATTTTGCTTCCAAACCATTTGTAATTGCTCCTTGAATGTCATCTACTTGCTTTCCTTACATTTGAATTATTTTGCAAATACTAAAAATTAAGTCAAATATCTACAAGAAATTTGCATGCAGGTATGGCAGAAAGAACTGATGCTAAAATTTGTCTTGGAAGTTTGGTGACATACAAAGTGTAAAGTAAATGCACCATTTTAGGCAGATGAAAGGATAATCATCAACATCTCATATACACAAAAGGTTTGTGAATCAGGCCCTATCCCTTAACCTAAAACTAAATTTCATACAAAAGGACATGATGAAAGCGTACTCCTTTAAGATAATATCCAAAAGATACTGTGCACAGTATTAAGTATGAACACTATACAAACTCATTTCCATTCCTCTTCAAGTGTGTATATGGTGGGTCTGGGTTACTTCACCAGGGCGTCTGGGGAACATTCACTTTCCAGGTTCAGGGAAAAATAAAAGGAGGAGTTTCTGCACTGTACCCCGTACATTGCCTGGAGATTTTCGGAAATTTTCCTGTGGTTAGGAGCACAGCATAATGCAGAAATAAGGTGGAAGTAGGTAACAACCCTCCCAACTCACTTTCTTTTTGAAATACAAAAATTGCACAGAAATGAGCTTTAGGTTCTATACCATTCCACACTTTGATCAGAGGAATGGAAAATGGCAAGCAGAAAAGACCAGATGATAAAATAAGATAACTCATTTTCTCTTCTTTGAGTAATGAGAGAGAGATGAATGTTTTAATTGCTAGCCTGGAAGTTACTGGTCATTAAACCTGCAGTAAGCCTCACAGCAATAATTGTATTTTCAAAGGGTGGGTTCATATTCTGATCAGGAGAGTGCACTTCAGGTACACAACCTTAGGCTAATACCTAAACAGAGGTGGGGAAGGGAGGGAAATCAGTTTATTAACAAAAGCAATGTTTGGTTCAGCCAAGTAAGATGATGGTATGAAAAATCTGTTTACAACAACACAAATAGGGGAGAAATTCACAGCAGTGCAGGCCAGGGTCTCAAACATACAGATTAGCAGAGGAAGGCCAATCAGCCATTTGAGCAAATTCTACCTTTTAATAAGATTGTGCTGAATCTATTTGTGTCCTGAATTCCACATTCCCATCTAAAATGATAACCATTGATTCCCTCACCCAAAAAGAATCTACCCAGATCTACCTTAAAAATGATCAATAACTCTACCTCCAGCATCTCCTGAACAAGACAGTTCCAAAGAAAAAATTCAGGAAAAATTGCCCTTGCTTCAGTGCGAGAAAGTTAACCCCTAATTTTAAAACAGGATTATTTGGAGGTGCTAGTTTTGGACTGGGGTGGACAAGGTCTAAAACTAGACAACACCAGGTCATAGTCCAACAGATTTATTTGAAACCACAAGTTTTCAGAGCATAGCCCCTTCATCAGGTGAAGTGAGACAGAAGCACACAGGCACAGAATTTTTAGGCAGAGAATCAATGGGCAAAGAGATCCCTTCACTTGTTATTCAGCTGTTAACACTTTACTCGCACTGTCTAACACACGTGATCACCTGCAGAGACATATTATGCAACCTGTTGGCATTCCACTCACACCCATTTGTATGATCTTGTGATCTCCCTGTTGTTTGCCTACTGACTTTATCAGGACTAATCAGGGCCTTACTAACCAACTAAATCAAGCCATGCTCTTTGAAAAGCTATGCCAGTGAAAACAAGCCCAGCCTGTCCAGTCTTTCTTCATACAATAACTTGCTCATACCAGGTATCAATCCAGCAAACCTCCTGTGAGCTACGTCCGACTCATTTACCTCATTCCTGAAAAAGGAGGCTAAAACTGCATAATGTTCGATGTCTGGTCTCAACAATGTGCTATATAACTGAAGCATAGGCATAGCATCCTTACTTTATGTGCAATTCCTCTCAAAGTAAAGGCTAGCATCCCGTTAGCCTTCCTGATTTTGTGCTGTAACTTTTGTGACTCATGGTCTAGAACATCTAGATATTTCCATACCTCAGAATTCTGTTGTCATTCTCTGCTTAAGTAATGTTCTGTTTTTTTTTATTCTTCCTGCCAAAGTGAATGTCTTCACATTTTCCTACATTGTGCCAGATTTTTTTTCACACTGACATAACCTATGCTAGTCTGCATCCTTGTTACATCTTCACAACTGAGAGATCTGGGGTCATTAAACAGTTAGAGTTGTACTTCATTCAATCTAATTTACTGCATTCACTGCTCATAGTACAGTCTTCTTTACATTGGCAAGACCAAATAAGACCATAAGATAAAGGAGCAATATTAGATCATTCAGTCCATTGAGTCTGCTCCGCCATTCAATCATGGCTGATATGTTTCTCAACCTCATTCCCCTGCCCTTCCCCCTATAACCCTTGATCCTCTTACCAATCGAGAACCACCTATCTATATCTTAAATATACTCAATGACTTAACCTCCTCAGTCTCTGTGGCAATCAGTTCCATACTTCCACCAGATGAAGGAATTCCTCCTCATCTCAGTACTAAAGGGTCGTCCCTTCACTCAGAGACTGTGCTCTTTGGTCCTAGTTTCACCTACTAGTAGAAAGACCTTCTCCATGTCCACTGTATTCAGGCTCTCAGTATTCTGTAAAATTCAATCAGATCCTCCCCTCATCCTTCTAAACTCCATTTAGTACAGACCCAAAGTCTTTAACCACTCTTTTTATGACAAGATCCAAAGGCTTCTGTTCACATTGGTTATGACGTTTTCCCCTCACTGATCAGAGTTTAGTACAGATAACTGCCGGACTCTGCATAGCTAATTTCCCTGGTCTTCATAATGACTTTGTAGGTGATCCTTTTGGCACTGAAAGAAACCTAGATCTCCAACTGTAGCATCGTACACTGAATGGCCAGAAAGGAGGATACAGGATTTATAGAATGAAAGAAAAAGCATTTGTTTAAGGGAAGTCACCTGAAAATTAACTAACAGGAAGTTCTGGTCATAGCATAGCTCTAAAATTTAAAACAAGCTTGAATGATTCATCCTGGATTTGGTTTCTCATATTCGGATAGCAGAGGAAACATTAGTCCCAGTGCACAAGCATGGGAAACTGAGCTAATACTAAAATAATAATGAATACCAAATAACTTAAATACATAGGTTAGTAGTGGACTCCATTACCATTTGGCTGAAGGGGCAGAGCTCTTCTGACTTTTCAAAGAAGAGTCATTTGAACTCGACTCTCTCTCCATTAATTCTGCCAGTCTGTCTGAGTTTCTCGTGCATTTTCTTCCTTCATTACTTGTGTTCTTCATATTGGCCTCACCCACTTTGTGCATGATTTCACATGGACATCCCCAGTCAGCATGGTTTTGATCAAGGGAGCCCAGCACATCCGTATTGCCATTTCCAAGGTGGTGGCTTGGCTGTGTGGGTGGCACCACTAGAACATAGGAGCAGGAAAACTCGACGTTTCGGGGTTTAGGCCCGAAACGTCGAGTTTTCCTGCTCCTATGATGCTGCTAGACCTGCTGTGCTCATCCAACCCCATGCTTGTTATCTCGGATTCTCCAGCATCTGCAGTACCTTTTATCTCTGGCACCACTAGAACTGTTGTGTGTGCTGCATGCTGCATGTTGACTGACCTGGTTGCAGCTATGTTGGTGCCAGGATGAGGTCAGTTCTGAAGAAGAGTCACTGGATCTGAAATAACTCTGCTTTCTCTCCATCGATGCTCCCAGATCTGCTGTGCTTTTTCTTCAATTTTTCTTTTTGTTTGAGGCAATTAAATGCACCTAATTAGCCACTGAAGTGTATCTGCTGGCTGCAGGGTAGGTGACTTGATCATTGGTCTTCCTTGCCAGAGCTGTTTCGGGGGGCGTGGAGTAGAAGGAAGAGGGTGGGTCAGCAGCTGCACATGAGAAGACAGCAGAGTTTGGGTAGACCATCTGCCATGCCCAATTTAGTGCCCCCTCCCTGCTTATAACCACATCATCTCAGGGAAGATTCTACTTGTTAACTCAGTTACTCCCCATGGATGCCGCCTGGTCTGCATTTTTCCAGAGGTGCTTTTATTCCTTTTTTAGAATTCCAGCTTCTGCAACATTTTGCTTTTCTACATCTCCCCATTCCAAAGCTCCCTGGCTCTCCAGGTGAGTTGGTATCTCCTTCTGACCATTCCCAGGGCCTCTGTCACATCACTCCCTTTCTAGTACAACTAATGACATTTCTCGTTTATGAATTGGAATACATGAATTAGGAACGGGGAGGATATTCGGCCCCATTCAACAAGATCAAGGTTAATTTGATTGTGGTCTCAGCTCCACTTTCCTGCCTGGCCCTTATAACCATTGACCCTGTCACTGGTCAAGAATCTATCTACATCTGCCTTAAAAGTATTCAGTGATCCTACTTCCACCACTCACAGGGGAAGAGGGTTTCACAGGCTCACAATGCTCTAAGAGAAAAACATTCTTCTTTGTTTTCAGCTTAAATGGGAGACTGCTGATATTTAAACTTTGTCACCGAGTTCTAGCATCTTTTACAAGGGGCAGCATTCTTTCAGCAGCCACCTTGTCAAATCGCTTTGGAATCTTTTATGTTTAATTAAGATCATCTCTCATTCCTGTAAACTCCACTGAATACAGCCTGAAACTAACCAACTTTCCCTCTATACCGGGACTATTAACAATGCAATGGTACAACAGGGGCCGCTGGATCCAACTACTGAACCAAGAGGCTTCGGAAACATATTGGAGACCCTCCCATCCTTCATCCGACAATCGGAGGCAGCAGCAGCGCCAACAGAGACAGCTCCTTCTAACGATCAGTGACAACAGTAAAGGCGGTCAGTGGAGCATGTCCCGGGAGGAGGCTGACTGAAACTCCAGGCCAGGGCTAGGCCCAGGCAGATAAGACTTTAAAATCTGGACATTTTTTTCTTTCCTTTTGGGTGAGGACTTTCAGGTTTGTATGCTTTTCTTTTTTTTTGTTCTGTTTCTTTCATTCCTTCTCTTTTTTTTAAATTCTGGTTTTGTATTTTGTATTTTAAGATAGCACCATAGAATGGTGACATTGTACACTTTTCCGTATTCCTACGCTCGGGTACACGTAACAGTCAAGTCTAATTCTAATTCTAATTCATCCTCCGGACGATTCTTGTAAATCTCCTCTGGAGCCCTTCCAATGCCAGCACATCCTTCCTTAGATATGGTCCCAAAACTGCTTACTGTATGGTCTGACCAGAGCCTTGTACAGCATCAGCAGTACATTTCTGCTCTTGTTTCCAGCCCTCTTGGCGGCTGGTGTCTGCTTTACAGAACACCACTGCTCTGTCCATAGGAATGACCCTGGCCCCCCAGTTGCTTGCCATTTCAATAAATCACCTTGCTGTCGTGCTAACTTTTCTGTTCTAGGCTTGCTTCAATGTTCCAATGGAGCACAATTCAACCTTGAGGAAAAGCACCTCAATTTCTGCTTAGGCACTTCACAGCCTGAGGTTTCAAACATCGAACATTGAATTCCATAACTTTAGAAATATTCTTTTCCCTCCTCTGTCCCACAGCTTCGTCTTGTTTACTTTGCTCTTAGCAGGCAGGATCCCTCCTCTCCACTTCACACCTGTAGTTTATAGCTATTTTACATCTATTTTTCTCCTTCACCACCATTAACAACCCATTTGTCCTTTGCCTTAGGCCTCCATATCATCTGTCCCCTTGCTCCTCCTCTACTACTCTAAATGGTATTTTCAAAAAAAAATTCCGACATCTTTTCGTTTTGAAACTGTACTGGAGTCATACCAGAGGCTGCTGCCAAGCCAGTGGTCTTGGAGACCTGTGCAGCTGGTAAGAAAAATAGAGGGAAGGTCGCTGCTGAGTTTCTCCAAAATTCTATGTTTTTGTTTCTATCCACTTCAGTAAGTTACCCTGTACACAATGGGATTCAACTTTGCACAATACCTGTTATGTGGCACTTTTTCAAATGCCTCTGGAAACCCAAGTACAGTATATCAATGGGCTCACATTTATCCATGACACATGTTACTCCTTTGAAAAATTCCAATTCATTGGTTAAATATAATTTCCATTTCATAAAAACCCAGCTGATTCTTCCTAATTACCTTGCGTTTTTCCGAGTACCCAGCTATGACCTCTTTAATGACACCTTAACATTAGGCTAACTCGCCTACACCTTCCTGTGAACTGTCTCCCTCCCATTTTGAATAGAGGGATTACAGGTGCTATTTTTCCACTTGATGGAACATTTCCAGAATCTAATGAAATATGGAAAATTAGCTTCAACACATGTACTACCTTATTAATCCCTGTTTTAAAAACTCTAGAATAAAGTCCATCAGAACCAAGAGACTTATTAACCCACAGCTAAGTACCACTTCTGTAGTGATTACAATTTCACCATGTTCCTCTCTTCCTTAAACCTACTGCCTTACAGGTATTACTGGGACTTTTTTTTTGCATCTGCTAAAAATGAAGATAGAATACATTTACCTTTCTTTATTGTCTGCTGTCAATTCCCCATTCTCACACTCAAAAGGAGCAACACTCATTTTATTTACATTTTTCCTTTTTTAGGAACTTACGGAAACCCTCATTTTTTATATTTCGAGCTAGCCTCTTCTCACCCTCTAATTTATTTGTCCCGGTCAACATTTTAGTAATTCTTTGGTTTCTATCCAGTTATCTAGCCTCCCATTCACCTATGTACAATCATATATTTTTTCTTTCTGTTCATGGCTCGCCTCGAAGTCTTTAGTTAACTGAGGATGTTATGTCTTTTCCTTGGAATTTTTCTCTTTAGTAGGAGCATGCTTATTCTGAGTATTCAGAAATACCTCTTTTAATGTCTGCCAATGCTTCTCTATTGAGCAATCTCCCAGTCTAATATCCCACTCACTTTAACTGGCTGAACTTTCATACATGATTGTCTTTATTTAAGTCAAAGATACTAGTCTTAAAGCCTCTCTTCTCCTTTCCTAATTGATGAAGAATTGAATCATAATGACTGCTGCTACCTTGAGATACCTTTATTCAGAGGTCATTAGTTAATCCTGGCACATTAAATAATCCAATATAGCCTGGTCTCTGGTCAATTCCACAATGTGTTGCTTCAGTCTTTTGGATGCCTTTACTTACGTCACTTGCAGTCACACCGTCCTGTCCCTAAAAATGTGCTAAATCAGAGACTTTGTCCCAAGTGGTGTGCCCATCTCCTAGAATAAAGTGTATGGGTAACTTCCCCCTCCTTAATGTACTTCAGTGTCTGTAGCTCAGCCTCTAGCTGAATAAATTTGAGCTAAACTCTGTATCTGAAGCATTTACTGCAGATGTGTTTGCCCTGGATCACACCAACATCCAGAAACTCCCACAGTCTGAAATCACAGCACATCACTTGGCTGCCATCTCTAATATGTGTTCGGTAATTATTAATTCCAAATTAACTAATTTATATCCACTACATACATCTTCCAAAATGTCTTAGCACTACTGGTAGAGTTTACAAAAACTGATGAGATGATACAATAATTACAATATTGAGAAAAACTACAGTTTCGAATAATACTGTTGCTGATTTCCCTGCCCCTTCTGCTGTACCAGATTGGGAACCAAATGCTGGGGTTTGAAAAATACAAGTTAAAAACAAACACCTCCTCCCCAGCCTTCACTAGACTCACCACCAATTCACTTTATTTATTGTAATCTTTACTCATGGCACCTCTTTTACCTTATTCAGTGAATTCCTAGTATAAATCAAATTCCCAGATTATACTCATTTGGTTTCTGTATCAGTCAATTGAACACACATTCACACTGGCTGCTCCCTCACTGACAATTCATTTTAAAAAGTGTTCCTTTACGTAGCGCTGTGACTCTCTAGCTTCACATCCTGCTACAGCAATCAACGCATATTCAGGGTCTTATTCAGACACAGGGTTTCAGGTGATTGATAAATACCTGCCATTATCAGCAGCTGCCTGTTAACTGGGCTATTTTAACATGCTTAAAACCTGTTAGTTCTAGTTTAGTTCTAAAAATTGAACATGAATCTGATTTACCAGTTGAATTTTGCATTTTAAACCAAATTGCCAAATATCATCTTACTCAGCTGCTGTTTCACTCAGGCTAGGAGTCCTACAGTAAATAGGACCACCTGACTTCCCAAAGCTTGTCCACCATCTACATGGTCAGAAATGTAGTGAAATATTCCCTATTATCCTGGATGAGTACAGCTCCAACAATACTCCAGAAGTTTGACATTCTCAGGACAAAGCAGTCCACTTGATTAGCATCACATCCACAAACATTCACTGTCTGTGCTGCCCATTTTCAGTGGCAGCATTGTGCACCATCTGTGAGGTACCCTACAGAAATTAGGTGGAACCTTCCAAACCTACAACTAATACCAGCTAGAAGGTTAAGGGCAGCAGATATATGGGAACATCCCCATCTGTAGGTTCCCCTCCAAGCCACTCACCATCCTGATGGCCACGGCAGGTGGTGGAATTTGAATTTGATAAAAATCTGGAATTATGAATTTAATGATGACGATGAATCCACTGTTCATTGTTCAAAAAACCCATCTGGTTCACTAATGTCCTTTAGGGAAGGAAACTGTCATCCTTACCTGGTCTGGACTACATGTGATTCCACACCCACAGCAATGTGGTTGACTCTTAACTACCCTTTGGGATGAGCAATAAATGCTGGTCTAGCCAGTGACTGAATTAAAAAAGAAATCGCTGTTGTGTCAAAATCCTGCAACTCTCTCCCTCACAGCATTGAGATTTTACCAATACCAAATTGACTACAGGTCACCACCACTTCTCAAGGACAACTAGGGTTGGATAACAAATGCTAGCCAGCCCATGGTGCATGTATTCGATGAATGAATGAAATAAAAGTCTTCCTCACGCTGGCCATGCTCCCTTGTCCAAGATCCCTCCCCACCCACCACCCCCAGAAGGAAATTCAGCAGCCAAGCAACAGACTAAAGACTTTGTCACAACCATAATGTATCCTGTAGACACGATGGGCCGAATGGCCTAATTCTGCTCCAACATCTTATGATTTAATTGGGCGGAGGGTCAGACAGCTGATCATCTGTAGGAGAACACAAATCCCCTGGAGCTGCCAAACAATCTGATTGGCTGGCAACTCCAACAGACCAGGTGCCCCAGCGTAGTACCCTTGGTCTCTGACTAATATTTGAAAAACACAAAAACCAAAACCTGCCAGGCCACCAATGTAGAAGGCAATCCCCTATACATGAAGGAGTGTGGCCAAGGCTGCAGCATTTATATTTGTGACACTCATTCATAGCGTCAATGACAAGCTGCTGCTAGCCTCCTGATTCAATAAGAGACAAGTCTAATGCCAGAAAGATCCCCTCATGGTTTCAGCAACCTTCCTTCAATTGGTCTTACAACTGGCTTGATTGTCTACCTACATTGCCAAGCAGATTAGATCTCTCTTTGAGCTGGACTGTTGGGTCAGCTCCCTACAGCGTAAGTTTCAAATCTTACTTCCAATTCTGCCTGCAAGTTCAACACAGTGGTTGGGGGGATAAAACTGATGAGAATTGGTTGTGGACTCCAGGTCTGCACTTGATGGAGTTTAGAAGAATCGGAAGAGTTTGAAGTGTCATCTCACTGAAACGTTCTGAGTACTGAGAGGCCTGGATACAGTGGATATGTGGAAGATGTTTCCACTAGTGGAAGAGACTAGGACCCAAGGGCACAGCCTCAGAGTGAAGGGACAACCATTTAGAACAGAGATGAGGAGGAATTTCTTCAGCTAGGGGCTGGTTAATCTATGGAACTCATTGCCGCAGAAGGTTTTTGAGGGCAAGTCATTGAGTTTATTTAAGACAGAGATAGGTTCTTGATCAAGGGGTATGAGGAGAAAGCAAGAGAATAGGGTTGAGAAACATATCAGACATGATAAAATGGTGAGCAGATTTGATGGGCTGAATGGCCTAATTTTGCTCTTATATGTTATGGTCTATGACTGCCTTCAGTACCTAAATGTGAAAACTATTGTCAGGAATTAACAGTAGATTGGAATATTGTAGAGTTTGCTTAATAAAAGAATGATTGATGCCTCTGCTGTATCCCAGTGTTTATTTTTGAGTATTCCATAGTGACTGTTTCGATTCAGATGCTTACAAATTCAACACACCAAAATAACTCAGGAAGCCTAATAGAAGGAACTGAAACAAAGCAGAACATGTTAAAATTTAAATAACAGTGAAGCAACTATACGGAATTCATTTACTGCTAAATTACTGCCAGATAATCAAACTATTATCATGATGACTGTGTTCCAGATGGTTCAGATAGATGGGGAATGGACACTTGGTCAAACTGATGAACATTTATTAACTGTAGAAAAGCATGGTATACCAGGATTTCACTAAGACCTTCTTCCACCACATCCCAATTCCATTTGACCTGACAACACAGATGATGCAATCTAGCTATTAGTCTGTAACCTTTATTTCCATATACTACAGAAACTGGTACATGGTCTTTATCACATTTGAAAATAAAGTACAATGCCTGAGTCAGGAACAAAATAATTGCAGAAACTTTGAGAAATTAAATAAAATGCATAAAGAAGTTACGTGAATGACAGAGAGTAACAAGAGATGTATGTATCGAACACTTTACAAACTACCCCTACCAGATAGTTATATTAATCATTTTCAACCAGTCTGTCAAGAGAAGTGTGCTACAAAATTTTCAGGAAACAGCGCCTCTTTACCTAAGCATCAAGTCTGCGTCTATGCTACTAATCTCCTCTGGAGCCGCAGTGTCTATTATTGAAGGCAGTATCTGCCAACACCATGCGTAAGTCTTCAGCACCATGCATGAGTAGATTTCCGATACCATACATTCATAGACATTCATTACTGTGCATATGCAGGAGAAGGGAAATCTGCTCGGTTATGCAGGCCACTTATGCATGCACAGGACCAAACGTTTGGTATAAGCATGCACAATGATTGTGTATTGTATTTTTGCTGTGAGAAGAAACCATGCATGTATAGTAAAGAGGCAAGCAGTTGGAAATGGCTGTTGAACTGGCCTGTCTGCCACGACATGTTTCCATGTTTCCATCATTTTCTCCCTGGATCAAAGGCTTTGCACACACCAACAAGCCCAGGATTTCCAATAACCTAGTCAATTGCAGTTTATGTTGCATTTTGCTTTGATCCATTGTTCATGAGTTGAGTTGTTGAGCAGATTTTGGAAATGTCTCTGGTTTACAGTCGAAAATGAATTTGCAGAATTAATGCTTTTGATCCTTCTTTAGCTTGGTGCATGCATTATATTGCAAACCTTTCCACTAAGACCATAAGTAAACATGAGTAAATATGACATTTACGTACAATCAACTCCTCTGGAAAAAGATTGGGAACCATTGGTTTATGTTAAAATTTGAGCGCGTCCATTGAAGAGGATGCTAATGGCTGTAGACAGTCACTTGGTCGTACAGAATTTTAATATTGTTGAAAAGAGAAACATGTTGCAAAACCTTTTGGTTTTGCAGAATGTCAAATGTTAAATGATGATAACATAGGAGAAACTGGTGCACATTGGTTGGCAAATAGATTCTAATTTTCCAAGGCATGGCTTTGGAGACAACAAAGTGGAACTGTAGACCTCCCAATTTCTGAGTACTTCAAACCAGATGCAAAGCCTACACCTATTTATAATTTCGTATTTGTAAAACCTATTTGTCAGATTGGATCTGCAAGCAGAAGTAGAAACCTATGTGATTTCGATCTGAACAGTGTACCTGGTCCAGATTCACCTGTCCACGTGGTGAAAAGGTCCTGTCTTCACACTAATGTCAAAATACTCCATCTCATTGCCTTGAGTAGAACTACCATTTTGCAAAATAGAATAAATTCAGAACATTTCAGGCAGCTCAAAACTGAGAATTGCAAGATACTGTGGACCATAACCAGTGGAAACGTTTTCATCCATAATGATGAATGAAACATCCATATCCCTCTGCATCTCAGAGTTCTCCAATCTCTCACTGTTTAGACTATGTGCTTCTATTCTATTCTTCCTACCAAAATGGACAAATTAACATTTTCTTACCTTCTGCTCCACTTGCAAGATCGTTGCCATTTATAGAACCTATCATTTCCCTTTTTAGCGTCCCAATGTCTTCATATCTTATTTTACTAATGATCTTTGTGTCATCAGCAGATGTGGCAATCACACTTTCAGTTCATTCATCCAAGTCATTTATGTTAAATTATAAACAGTCGAAGTCTCAGCAATTATTCCTGTGACACACAATTCATTGCATCCTGTCAACCAGAAGATGACTCATTTGTGCCTACTGTCTATGTCCTGTTGGCTAGCCAATCTTTTATCCATACCAATATGTTACCCCTTACAATAATAGCTTTCATTTTCCACAATAAACTTTGGATTATCATCTTATCAAATACCTTCTGGAAATCTAAGTACAGTACATCACCAGTGGCCCTTAAGCCACTCTATGTATTACTTCTTCAAAGAATTCCAATAAATTAAGAACATCTTCCTTTTTACAAAGCCATGTTGACTCTCTTTATGCTAACTTGCCTGCAGTTTGCTACTTTTTGACTCATTCTCTTTTTCAATAAAGGGGTTACATTCACTAACAAGAAACAGTGCAACACAAATGCAAAAATCAGACATCAACCTGCTGAAAATGAGATGCTAACGCAGCACTGGATGCATGCTGGAAAGTGGAAGCAGAATGCTACAAACAGTGATAACAAGGTGTGGAGCTGGATGAACACAGCAGGCCAAGCAACATCATAGGAGCAGAAAACCTATTATCTCTGCTACAAACAGTGTTAGGCAATCTTACAGCCACGGATGAAATCAAAACTCTGCAGTCCTCTGCAAAACTCCCTTCTGCAAAACTCCCCTCTGCAAAACTCCAGCGCATCCAATTGTGAATAGTTGTGGATATTTAAATAACTAGCCAGAAGAGGCTAAAATATCCCAGTCTCTAATCTCATTCTGATATCAGTAAATTCAGCTTTCAAAGTCCAATTGCAGGTATTTCAATTTAACACAGTCTCTGTGCTTTATTAAAAATGCATATTGTTTAATGCGTGTCATATTTGCCAACCTGAATGTCAGCTGAATGCTCATTATAATATCCAAGGATGTCAAATGACAACTGGCTCCACCTGCCAGTTTTGGGGAATGGAGGACAAATGTGGAATAATTGCCAGAATATTGTGCATTCTAGCTTTGAAGTAATGCATCAATTTAACTGCAACTTCTTTTGTAAAGCAGGCTTGCAATGTAAATAGCATATGAATATGCTTAGCTTGACAAGTTATTACGCTACCTGACCTCAAGAATTGACCATGTACGAGACAGAATTGACACGTGCTGCTATCTTTCTCCAAGTTGCTCCAGTGTTAATGTTTAAAACAAGAAGCCCACCACCTTCTGCAGCAGCACTCCTAGAGTTATATCTTCAATATATTATTCTTTGTCTTGATTTTGCTGCAAACCTTTGCAATCTTTGCTACTATGATGAAATCCACAGATTGTAAGTCCAAGGAAAATTAATGGTTACAAGATGCCCACTGCAGTAAATCTTGTTTCAAAGCTCACTGTTTTTTGCTTTCCCTAACTGAAAGAGAAAGCAAAACTTCAGTTTCTAGGAAAGGTGGAGTTGTAATTTTCAATTTCGGTCTCACCATCAGAATTCTGGTAAAACAGACTGTGACCTCAGGTTGCTAGAGAAACCAAGGATGATTGAATCCTAAAGGAAAGCACCCATAGCTCAGATTTCAGCTGAGAGTCAAAGCAGGCAAGCCATATTGAAGACTGGGTTTAGCAGCAGGGGTAGTGAAATAAATATACTGCCGCTATATCAGTATTTTACTAGAGCCAACAAACAGTATATTGGGGTATTATTGAGTGGTCAGGTGAAGATAACTCTGGGGAATCTCCACTATCAGGACTGTCATAAGCCATTCTAAGGATGGTCTGCAAAAGTAAGCCCTCTCCAAACGTGAAATAAATTACCAATATTCAGTTTCATAATTTGACCTTAATACCCAAGACCCTATATGGACTAAAATGATTTTAAAGAGGCATTGCTGAGCTTAAAGGTCTGCTACGATCACCTGACAAGCCCAGACAACCTTTGAAATGTACAAAGCGTGCGGCATCAGAATTATTATGTTAATCTGCAGCTTTCTGAGGTGTCAAAAAATTGGCATCTCTTGTTTTATTCATGCATACATGATAACTTCACACATTGAAGATGTAAGGTTATCTGTGTATCTCTGGATTAGTTTGAAAAAGACAATAGGGCTAGACTTGAACGTGCAAATAAACCATATTTTAGTAGTTTGGTTGAAGCAACATAGACTGATAAGGGCAAGGAGGCTTGGGGACCGCTTTGCAGAACACCTGCGCTCAGTTCGCAACAAACAACTGCACCTCCCAGTCGCGAACCATTTCAACTCCCCCTCCCATTCCTCAGATGACATGTCCATCCTTGGCCTCCTACAATGCCACAGTGATGCCACCCGA
>JAHRHZ010000058.1:28978000-29025334 GCA_024137785.1 Ginglymostoma cirratum | reverse complement strand
TATTACTGAAACCTCTCTCAGCTCAGAGATAGACAATGAAAAGTAACATGGAACACAATAACAATTCATTCAGAACTCTCAGCCAACCACAAGCTTTGCTACTCCTGAGGAAACAGGACAGCAACTGATCAATAAGGATAAAGGTTTCACTCTCACAACCCAAAAATTCAAGCATTTTATCTTGAAAGTACCTTTAAAGACCTGTCTGAATATACACATTCTTCCCAACTTTATTTGTTTACATCTGTATGTGTGAGTTTATGATTCCACATTTTCTTATTTTCCTCAGGTTTAATAGGTAATAAAATTCCACTCTGTTTCACAAAAGAAAACTTAAGAATTGGCCCTCCATTGCTTTCAACTTTGATAGTAACATCCTCAAAAATGCCTTGGCACACGGGTTTCTCCATTTGTATGAATATGTCTACATTATGTTTTATCTGTAAAAGTAAGAGTCATTGTAACAATTTTAACAGATTTCCTTATTACTTACCTGTTTGAGATGGTCAGTAGCTAAACTGAAAGCCAAGGAAAGTTCTGATTCTATTTCCAGTCTATACTGATCTGTTACATGCAGATCCCGGAAAGGTTCACCAAGTCATTACACTCCAAGACAGGAAATTACAAATTGTCAAGGCCCTGGGTGAGGAGGGATGAACTGGCTCCCCCTCTTTATTTGCATGCCCCTTGGCTGGTCAAAACAAGTTTAATTTACAAAGGATCCCCTCCCTTGTCAATAACTTCGTCCCAAATTAAACGCACATTTAAAAGTACTTAACCCGCTTTCTTAGAGTTAACAAAAGAGTGAGTTTATTCGTTACTAAATGTGTAAATATAAATAATTCAACACACATACACCCAAATCTAAATGAGAAGTAAGTCAAAAAAGATAAAAGTTACAAGTCATATGGATCAGTCTCTATCGCAGAGTCGATTTGTGAAGAGTAGATAGCAGAAAGTTGATAGTTGAGTAATTAATTTCGGAATTCTTGGATTTGCAGGTTCTTTGAAATCCTTTTGTCCTAGAAAATACAAGTACATCTCTCACTCAGACTGCTGTCTCTTATACCCATCATGTATGCAATCTCAGATACTCAGGGGATTACAGTTCAGATCGTGTTGGACTTTGTTTCTTTGAAGCTCTCGAACATCTGCAGATGTGACTTTCCAGAGTTCTTCTCAAGATAGCTACTGGATTTACATCCATAGTCTTTTTGGATGTACCTGTCCTCCTTTAAATAACATGTGTTGGAATGTAAAAGTTCAGTATGCCCTTCAGTGATCCCATGTTATGATTCTTGGTCATGACACTACCACCGCACAATGAAAGAAATTAGAAACGTAAAGGAGAAAAATGAAAAGAAAATTTAAAATAAACAAAAACAACAGGACTTACTCTAGCCTTGGTCAATCATATCACTTGAGTTCTAACCAGGGTTCTTTAGATTCTGGACAAGGTGTGTGCAATCATATTTGATTTTGCAACAATGTGAGTGATTTTTAAGTGGTACAGTTTAAGGAATAAACTCCAAATGAATAACCTGGCATTGTGGGTCTTAACCTTAACACAGCAGTTAATGGAGTGTAGTTACTGTAGACTGTAATTTGTCAGCACCCATTTTGGACTCATAGAGTCAGAAAGGGACCATTCAGCCCATCAAGACTACACAGACCCTCTGAAACACATCCCGCCAGACCCAGATCCTGACTGTATCCCGATTTACCATGGCTAACCCACCTAGCCTGCAAATCCCCAGACGGGGCAATTTAGCATGGCCGATCTACCTAACCTGCACATCTTTGGACTGTGGAAGGAAACTGGAGCACTCGGCAGAAACCCACTTAGACATAGGGAGAATGTGTAAACTTCACAGACTGTCATACAAGGTTTTATTTTGCTCTTCATTATAGTAAGCATAACAGAAGTGTGGCTACTATGCTGATGTTTGGGACTAAGTTTCAGTAGAACTAAGACACAAACAGGAACCTCATGATTTCCCCCTTCGTTGTGGGACTGGGGGTTTGCTGTTGCTTGTATCTTTGCAGCTGTGGGTAGTACTCACCTTTGACCCATTACATGTCTTAGATACGTCACTTGGGTCTTTGCAAAATCGCTCGTTGAAAGATTAACCACCAAGTCAGCTGACTTCCAGTTGCTCAAAATGTGTTCCCCAAGTGTCACTGTACACAAGGTGGTTGTCTAGGTACATAACACAATTAGATAAAACTGCTACAATGTGATTTATCAGTCTTTGATAGATGGCCAGAGAGTTTCAAAGTTTAAATGTCATGAATTGGCACTGGTATAACAAATCTGGAGAAATGAAGGTGCCAATACCCTTGAATAAATCTATCTCATTAATACGGGCAACTTTCCATATGATCCTATGCAAACTTCCAGCTAGGATATCGTGTAGGAGTCATCTCCAGTCACTGCATTAACTTTTCAGTAATCAATGCAGAGTCACGTGGAGCTGTTTGTTTCAGCCACGAGTATAACTAGAGAGCTCCAGCTACTGTTTCTGAGCTAAACTAGTTGGTGCTCTAGTGCATAGGTAATCCCCTTCAAAACCTAGGCCAACATTTCTGGGCCCGGTTGACTGAGATGCTGCCTTACAGAGCAGGCCTATTCAATATCCAAATCATGTAGACGTAAAGGAGTGCAACCTGGCTTTTCTTCCAACATAAGCATTTAAATGCAGTGAGCATCCTTGTTAGGTGAATACATAGGAGTCTAAATTTGCTAGTACTTCTGTATTGGTTAGACAGGTAGTAAGGGTTCAGTTCCTCCAAACTAGCACTGTTGCTAGTCTTGTCCTCTAGGTTGGCAGGAACAGGCCAGATTTGTTTCTTACCTGCTTATCCTCTTCTCAGCAGTCATATTGTTTTATCATGTTGAAATGACAAAGCCTTTGCTTTGTTCCCTGATCTGGGTACTCAATTAAATAATTCACTTCCATGAGCTTCCTGGCTCCTCTATAAAGCCATTGAACCAGGCATTTGTGGGTTCACCTTCTTTGGGAGAAGCACTAGCATGTCGCTTCCTGGCAGAAATATTTAGGTGCGGATATGTTGGTGTGCTTTTTTTTAGCATTGTCTGGAAGATTATGAAGTATTCACAGGCAACTTTACAAGCTCACGAAGCTCTCAGAACTCTGCTACATAGTCTAATGTGAAGACATTTTTGTTATTCTCTCTTGGGATGTGGGCATTACTGGCCTGCCCATCCTTAAATGCTCTTCTCAAAATGGTGGTGAGGGGCCTTCTTGAACCGCTGCAGACCAATTGTTGAAAGCAGACCCACAATGCTTTCAGGGAGAGAATTCCAGGATTTTGACTCAGCAACAGCGAAGGAACGGAGGTATATTTCCATACCAGAAAGGTGAGTATCGCGGGTGGGTACTCGCAGGTAGTAGTGCTCCCATGTATCTGCAGCTCTTGTCCTTCTAGATGGAAGTAGTGAGGTGTTTGGAAGGTGCCGTCTAAAGATCTTTGGTGAATTTCTGCAGTGCATCTTGTAGATAGTACACACTGCTGCTACTGAGCGACAGTGGTGGAGGGAGTGAATGTTTGTGGTGTGGTGCCAATCAAATGGGCTGCTTTGACCTGGATGGTCAAGCTTCTTGAGTGTTGGTAGAGCTGCACCTATTCAGACAAGTGGGGAGTATTCCATCACACTCTTGACTTGTCACTTGTAGATAGTAGACAGGCTTTGGGAAGTCAAGGAGTGGGTTATTCACTGCAGTATTCCTAGTTTCTAAACTGCTCTTGTAGCCACTATATTTATATAGCGAGTCCGGTTTCCAGGAGTCGAGTCCAGGAGGACTGCAGCAGTTCCACCACCTTCTCAAGGGCAACTAGGAATAGGAAAGAAATGCTGGCTAGCCAGCGACGCCCACATCCCACAAATGAGTAAAGAAAAAAAATTGAGTTTCTGGTCAATAGCAAGTCCCCAGGATGTCGATAGTGGGGGTAACAGTGATGGTAACACCATTGAATGTCAAGGGGCAGTGGTTAGTATGTCTCCTTTTGGATGTGGTTATTGCCTTGCATTTGCATGGTGCAAATGTTAATTACCACTTGTCAGCACAAGCCTGGATATTGTCCAGATATTGTTGCATTTGAACATCGACAGCTTCATATCTGAGGGGACATGAATGGTGTTGAACATTGTGCAATCATTGGAGAACATCCCCACTTCTGACCTTATGGTGGAGGGGAGGTCATTGATGAAGCAGCTGAAGATGGTTGGGCCTAGGATACTACCGTGAGGAACTCCTGCAGAGATGGCCAGGATGACCTCCAACAATCACATCTATCATCCAACATCCAGCCATTAATGAATCCAACCTGACTTTTTCATTCTGTTCAAAAGCCTCTCCTTGATTAGCTTCAAAGACTTTTACACTTGGTACCCTTAAATGAATTTGAATGGAAAAAAGCCAGTGTACTTATGGGGTGAGACCCAGGAGGCAAACAGAAAAAAACCGAGTCCTTTATCCCACTCCTGAGGGTTACTCATGACAATATGCTCTGATCATTGTTTTTAGCATTTGGTAGTGCATTCCAGCACCCCCGTGACCGCAGGTGATGTGTTGAAAATTTCCACTGGCACACAAGGCTACCAATGACTTCATTGAATATTTTGAACATGAGATTTGATCCATGCTTTGGTGTGCAGACTAGAGCTGGTGAAGAATTGGGCCAATTCCCTCACAACAGGGAAACAGCCTCTGGAAAATGGATAGCCACATGCTCAGTGGTAAGGATAAACCAGTATACCCCTTTGCTTTGGGCTGGGATTCCATGCAGTCCCCTAACACAGGGCTGAATAGTTTCCTAAAAGTTGGCACAGTAATCATAATTTCAGATCTAATAGAAGGGTGGGCTTTCTAACATCTTTGCAGGTATGGAAAGTTCTGCAAAGCTTTACTAAGTTCTTATGGAGGTGTAGCCATTAAAACTGCTGGCTGATGCATGTTCCAACATGCTGAGCCATCAAACCCTGTGAACTAGCCGTAATATTTACCTACGGCATCTTAGCAGCACCAATACCTGGTGGATCACTGTCCACTCTCATTTGCAGGTGTCTTTGGAGGAAAGGGGCTATCTTAATATAATAACATTTAAGTTCCATCACTGCCTGAGTTACATTGTGAACAGTCTGATCTACTGTTTTTAACACTGGGTTAGCTTGTTGGGCTGCGACCAAGGCAGTTCTACTTAGAACCTCTTTGGGGGTCCTCCAAACCCCTGAAGAAGGTTTTTAGATAACCAAGATCAGAGGGTCTTCTGTTTGCAGTTCCATCTCAGCCACCACTAGCTGAGCTTGTCTGGTCGTGGTTCGTGTGACCGCACAGCCAAGGAAAAGCCAGGCAATTTCGGCTGCAGCCATTTCTTCTCTGACTCCAGTGGCCTTCATGGAGATTGTTGGGGATGTTATGGCCTTTAATCCCTCCAAACATTGCTGAGGAGCATGTCCACACTGTCCACAGAGACAACACTCACAGCTACTGGCCCAGACACAGGGTCACACTCCACGTGCACTGGATGCAGTCATTTTCTATTTCTCAAGAAGCATTCTTATTGGGAAGGGGATGGAGTTTTTGAATGCCTCAAGGAGAATTATTTTATGGAAGTTTTCATAGGTATCTTCAGTCTCAAGTGCTCATGCCCACTGGTGAAAAGCGAGCTGTTTGAGCCTTTCAAATTCTAAATATATCTGGTCAAACTGTTGTATTAGAGTACAGAATTTTTGACTTTACATCTCCAGTTATGGGCTGGTAAATCCTTAAGTTAGTCTTTTATACTGCCTCATATCAGTGGAATGTTCCTAAAGCAAGATGGTGTAAATCTTGTGCACTTTCATTGAAAATTAACTGTACAGGAATAAGAACCAATGTTGGATTAGACCGTTGTGCTACCTGCTCAAAAGAGATAAAGAAGGCTTCTGCCTCTGGCTCCACAGCTGTAAGAATTAAATTAATCTAAGTTGCCTCCACCTAAAATCAGAGCCTGTGGTATCTTCTTGGGACGCAGTAGCATTCCTCTTCCTCTGTTTTTGGAACAAATCTTTTAAATCTTCAAAACTTAATTACACCTAATTCTGCTCAAAGCTCTTTGGCAATGACTGTAGACATCTCTGTACTGTAGCAGGTGCAATCTTAAGAAAACCTTTTGCGTTTTGTTTCTAAAATTTGGTTTCAAAGTGACAAATTATCCATTCTAATCCTCTTACTTTGTGGATTCAACTTGTGGCCACAAATCTTCAATTTGTTATGAGATAACAAGGTGTAGAGCTGGATGAACACAGCAGGCCAAGTAACATCAGAGGAGCAGGAAAGCTGACATTTCAGGTCTGGACCTTTCTTCAGAAATGGGGGAGGGGAAGGGGATTCTGAAATAAATAGAGAGAGGGGGGGAGGTGGATGGAAGATGGATAAAGGAGCAGATAGGTGGAGAGGAGACAGACAGGTCAAAGAGGCGGGGATGGAGCCAGTAAAGGTGAGTGTAGGTAGGAGTTAGGGAGGGGATAGATCAGTTCAGGGAAGACAGGCAGGTCAAAGAGGCGGGATGAGGCTAGTAGGTAGGAGGTGGGGGTGGGGCTTGAGGTGGGAGGAGTGGATAGGCAGGAGAAAGGACGGACAGGTTAGGGAGGCAGGGACGAGCTGGGCTGGTTTTGGGATGCGGTCGGGGGAGGGGAGATTTTGAAGCTTGTGAAGTCCACATTGATACCATTGGGCTGCAGGGTTCCCAAGCGAAATATGAGGTGCTGTTTCTGCAGCCTTCGGGTGGCATCGTTGTGGCACTGGAGGAGGCCCAGGATGGATATGTCATCGAAGGAGTGGGAGGGGGAGTTGAAGTGGTTCGCAACAGGGAGGTGCAGTCATTTGTCGCGAACCGAGTGTAGGTGCTCCACAAAGTGGTCTCCAAGCCTTCGCTTGCTTTCCCCGATGTAGCGGAGGCCACATTGGGAACAGCAGACACAGTATACTACGAACATCTACTTGATGTGGAAAGTCTTCTTGGGGCCTGGGATGGGGGAGAGTGGGCAAGTGTAGGGGCAGGTGTAGCACCTCCTGCGGTTGCAGGGAAAAGTGCCGGGGGTGGTAGGGCTAGTGGGGAGTATGGAGCGGACAAGAAAGTCATGGAGAGAGTGGTCCCTCTGGAAGGCAGATAACTGTGGGGAGGGAAAAATGTCTTTGGTAGTGGGGTCAGATTGCAGATGGCGGAAGTGCTGGAGGATGATGCGATAGATCTGGAAGTTGGTGGGGTGGTACGTGAGGACAACAGGGATTCTGTTTTGGTTATTATTGCGGGGAGGGGGTGTGAGGGATGAGTTGCAGGATTTTCAAGAGACATGGTCAAGGGCGTTTTTGACCACTGTGGAGGGGAAATTGCTGTCCTTGAAAAACTAGGACATCTGGGATGCCCGGGAGTGGAATGCCTCATCTCGGGACCACATGCGACGGAGGCAAAGGAATTGGGAATAGGGGATGGCATTTTTGCAGGAAGGTGGGTGAGAGGAGGTGTATTCCAGGTAGCTGTGGGAGTTGGTGGGCTTGAAATGGATATCGGTTTCTAGGTGGTTGCCCGAGATGGAAACAGAGTGGTCCAGGAAGGAGAGAGAGGTATCGGAGATGGTCCAGGTAAACTTAAGGGTGGGGTGGAAGGTCTCAGTGAAGTGAATGAACTGTTCGAGCTCCTCATGGGAGCATGGGGTGGGGCCGATACAGCCATTGATGTATCGGAGGAAGAGGTGGGGGATAGGGCCAGTGTAGCTTCGGAAGAGGGATTTGTTCCACATATCCTACAAAGAGGCAGGCGTAACTTGGGCCCATGCAGGTAACCGTGGCCACCCTCTTTGCCTGTCGGAAGTAAGAGGAATTGAAAGAGAAGTTGTTAAGGGTGAGGACATGACAGATAAAAGGTACTGCAGATGCTGGAGAATCCGAGATAACAAGGTGTGGGGCTGGATGAACACAGCAGGCCAAGCAGCATCATAGGAGCAGGAAAGCTTGACGTTTCGGGCCTAGACCCTTCAGATAAGCGGATAAGGTTGTCAGTGGTCGGGGGCTGTTCAGGCCTGCGGGACAGGAAGAAGCGGAGGGCCTTTAGGCCATCTGCATGGGGAATGCAAGTGTATAGGGATTGGACGTCCATGGTAAAGATGAGGTGTTGGGGACCAGGGAATTGGAAGTTTTGGTGGAGGTGGAGGGCATGGGTGGTGTCACGGATATAGGTGGGGAGCTCCTGGACCAAGGTGGAGAAAATGGAGTCGAGATAAGTGGAGATAAGTTCGGTGGGCCAGGATCAGGCAGAGACAATGGGTCAACCAGGGCAGTCAGGTTTGTGGATTTTGGGAAGGAGATAGAAGCGGGCAGTGCGGGGTTGGGGAACGATGAGGTTGGAGGCTGTGGGTGGGAGGTCACCTAAGGTGATGAGGTTGTGGATGGTTTGGGAGATGACATTTTGGTGGTCAAGGTTAGGGTCATGATCAAGTGGGCGGTAGATGGAGGTGTCAGAGAGCTGGCACCTGGCCTCGGCGATGTAGAGGTCAGTGAGCCAAACTACAACTGTGTCTCCCTTGTCCGCAGGTTTTATAGTGAGGTTGGGGTTGGAGCAGAGGGAGCGGAAGGCTGCACGTTCCGTGGGGGAGAGGTTGGAGTGGGTGAGAGAGGTGGAGAGGTTGAGGCGACTGATGTCTCAACGGCAGTTGGAGATGAAGAGGTCAAGGAAGGGTAGGAGGCCTTGGGGTGGTGTCCAAGAGGAGGGTGTGTGTTGGAGGTGGGAGAAAGGGTCAGTAGAGGGAGGGTTAGGCTCACGATTAAAGAAGTAAGCGCGGAGGCGGCAGAAAAAGTGCGAGCGGTATTTGTCGATGTTAGGGTGGAGGGGGATAAAGGTGAGTCCTTTACTGAGGACTGACCATTCGTCCTCAGTGAGGGGGAGGTCTGGGGGATGGTGAAGACCCAGCAACCTCAAGCCCCACCCCCACCTCCTACCTACCGGCCTCTTCCCACCTCCTTGACCTGCTGTCTTTCCTGGACTGACCTATCCCCACCCTAACTCCCCATTTACACTCACCTTTACTGGCTCCATCCCCACCTCTTTGACCTGTCTGTCTCCTCTCCACCTATCTACTCCTTTATCCATCTTCCATCCTCTCTCTCAGAATCCCCTTCCCCTCCTCCATTTCTGAAGAAGGGACCAGACCAGAAACGTCAGCTTTCCTGCTCCTCTGATGCTGCTTGGCCTGCTGTGTTCATCCAGCTCTACACCTTGCTATCTTAGATTCTCCAGCATCGGCAGTTCCCACTATCTCTGATTCAATTTGTTATGACCAATCCTACTGAGATTATTATGGCTCCAGTGGGATACTTCAAATTGTGAAGCCCCCAAGTGAGGAGGAAGTTGCTCCCCATTTTTATTCACCCTCATACTCAGTTGATTGCAACAAAGTTGATTTACAAAGGATCCCTTGATTGTCCACTGAAATGCAACTTGCCAATTGGCAACTGCAGTTGCCTCCAGAAAAGCATGACTGTATTTCAAAAGTTATTCATTGGTCATGAAGGACTTTGTGACATTCGGATAAACTCATTAAAACTATATAATTTTGAATTCCTTCTTTAAGTGTGTCCTGCGTATCAGACCAGATTAATTCTCTCTGAATCGAAATGAAAATATACAGAAGCCAAACAACACAATTTCAAAGTGTGGCTGAAATCTTTTTGCAGCTTTTAACATAACATGAGATCCTTAGTCCAATTGCACTATCTCTAAGTGTTGTCTTCTTTGATGTTGGGTTTTTTCATGCTTGTTTTTACTGATCAAGTAGATAAAGATGTATTGATAAAAATGTCACAAATATAGTTTGGCCTATAGCCCCAGTATTCCAAATCTGCTAACGTAATCACGAGATTTATATCAAGTGGTAAGATAAAATAGTTAAAGCATGGTGATGTATTTGTTTGAGGCAGATTAAAATAAAATATTCCATTCAAATGAATTGTGCTTAAATAAATAAAGTTAAAATGTACTTCTAATTAAGGAGGGCCAAAGGCCAAATGACCTACTTGGGCTACAGAGTTTTTAAGACCGTGTTACACACATTGGATGATAAAGGAAGGACAATCAAAGGGAGCCCAGTTCTCATGTTTCTACGGAGCTTAGGTCTTTCCTTGGGTTGGTGAATTATTACGGAAAATTCATGCGTAACCTGGCCTCCATTCTGGCACTCTTACATTTG
Organism: Ginglymostoma cirratum; assembly: GCA_024137785.1. Classification (NCBI taxonomy): domain Eukaryota; kingdom Metazoa; phylum Chordata; class Chondrichthyes; order Orectolobiformes; family Ginglymostomatidae; genus Ginglymostoma; species Ginglymostoma cirratum. The sequence goes on along the minus strand of JAHRHZ010000058.1, from coordinate 29,015,085 downwards.
CTATGATAAAGGACCAGCTTTGGAAATGGTCTGGAAGCCAAGATGTAATCTTCAGGGAAGTGAAGAAGCAGCTATCGTCATCTAAGTGTTGGCACAATATGATCCCAAGTGAGATGTGGTGTTGACATGCAATACCTCCCCGTATGGGGTACGGGGTAGTGTTGGCTCACCGGTGGCCCAGTGGCGAGGGAAATACAATAGCCTATGCTTGCCGGACTTTGGTTGATGCTGAACAGAGATATGGCCAGGTAGAGGAGGGAGGTTTGGCTGCCATCTTTGGTGTAAGAAAGTTTCACCAGTAGCTTTATGGATGTAAATTTATAATAGTAATGGACTACAAACACCTGCTAGCGCTACTTAAGGAGGACAGGGCCACCAGTGGTACCGCTAGTGGAAGAGTCCATTCTGGTTTTAATCTTTCTGGACACCCTTCCGGTCACCGTTGACAATATCTGACTATGGAAGCAAAATGATTCAGACCTGAAAAAACTAAAACAGCCAGTGGTGATGGGGAAACAAAAGGGCCATCACAAACAGAACTGAAAGTTTCTGGCCCCACTAAAACCAGATCACTGTCGAGGACAGCATATTATTTTAGGGAGCTAGAGTGGTTGTCCCAAACAAAGGTTGCCACCAGATACTGGCTGAATTACACCAGGGTCATCCAGGAGTTTCCAAAATGAAGATGTTGGTAAGAAGTTATGTCTGGTGTCTGAGACTGGATACCGATATAGCCACATTTGTGGGGAAATGCCCAGAGTGCCAACATGGACAAATATTACTGCTAGCAGCTCCCCCACATTCATCGGAATGGTCAGGCAAACCCTGGACTCAGTTACATCTCAACTATGCCAGTCCTTTCATGGACTCTATGTTTTTAGTCATTGTGGATGCCCATTCAATGTGGTTGGACATGCATAGAGTTCATTTGTCAAACACGGGGACAATAATTGAAAAGTTGTGAGCATCTTTTGTAATACACAGATTCCCGGAAGTGTTGGTCATCATTTGCAAGCAAGGAAATTGAGCATTTCCTGAAGTCGCATGGCATTTGACATGTAAGGACAGCTCCGTACCATCCATCGTCCAGTGGTCTGGCAGAAAGAGCAGCGCAAACTTTGAAGGCAGGCTTAAAGAAAAAGCCTAAAGCATCACTTGATACCAAACTGCCCCAGTTCTTGTTCAATTATAGGACCACCCCTCTCGCAATTACAAGAACAGCTCCAGCAGAGTTGCTAATGGGGAGAACACTCCACACCAGGTTTAATATTATCTTCCTGGAACTAGCGGGGAGGGTGAAGCAGCATCAGGAATGCCAATACCAGACACGAGAAACCTCTAAGCAAGAGAGACAGTTGACTTCAGGGGAAGAAGTTTGATGTCAAATCCAAGGAAATGGCCCTGCACGGGTAAAAGCCACAGTTGACGTGAGATCAGGTCCTGTGACATACAAGGCTTTGGTAGGAGAGCAGTCCTGAACAAATACATGGATCACATGAAAGCTGCAACCTCACAAACAGGGCAGGAGCAAAACAAACCCTGCCCCTCAGAATATCTGGCAAGGCTGTCAGAACTTGTGGGTTCTCTCCTTCAGCCCAACATCAAAGAAACCTCTGAGGACAAGATGGACACAGTGGATGTCACAGCCTCAATGCTGTTACTGCCTGAAAAAGATGAGTTTCGGCTGAAATGCTCTGGGCACAAGAGATTGGCTATGGTCTGGTATACACTGCTAGGATCCAAGGCAGAGTCAGAGGAATCAGACATGGTGCAAAAACACCCCAGGAGAAGCTACAGGAAAAAGAACGGGCCTAGGTCCCAGGATTAGGAGGAGGAGGGATGAAGCGATTAAAACAATGTCAACCACATGGATCTCAGGGAAGGTGAGTTCCCTGATTGGACCAGGTTAACGGCCACAATCAGGAAATCCTGGCTGACAGATATAAGCAGGAGTGGTGAGGGTTCTGCTCGCTGTAGGATCTGGCTCTGTGCTAGCTGGGTCAGTGTGATGTATTACACATGTGTAAATAAAGGATGACTTGGTGATGGGATACCAGCCTTCATGGGGTTATTTCAGCAACTGCCATCAAAACGTTGCAGACTCAGACACTCCCTTCAAGTTTTTCACAAATGCAACATTGCTGCTGCAGTCACTAGTGTCCTTTACTTTGAGAAGTTCTTTTCAAAGGGTTCAAGATACATGTCCAGCCAATGACATTGTAACTTATTATTTCAGTTAACCCACTCTCATAACACTATTCTAATCAGAATCTCTGTATAATGCAAAGCCAGTATTTAAAGGCCTCAATCTAGTTCCAACATGGCATAACTGATCATTTTTCAAAATAATAGGTCAGTGGCACACTGTGGGAGGGGTCTGAGGCATTGCTGATTCACTCAGAACAGTAGACTCCGTGAAAGCACCGTTCTGCAGCATAATTTACTTAACCTTTATTTCTTAAAGAAATTATTCATGAATTTAAATGCTAATTACATAATTGACTTATCCAGGATTTTACTCTTCAAATGATTGTGTTAATGATGGCCTTTTTGTGAGACTGCTTCCACAACAGCTTCTCAGATTTAATTTGCCAAGTGTCACTGAAATTGATCCTCTGTAATACTGATCACAAATTTACTTTCTTCGCATGCAGAGTTTTATGTCTGGATTAATAGTCGCAATAATGCCTCATTTTCTCATGGGCATGTGCTGTCAGTCCTCTGCAAATACCTTAACGTTTTGAATTTGGAGACATCTTTTTGGGCTTCAACTCTTTTCTTCTCAATCCAGGTTTCATCTCGGTGCTAGTACCAAAAGTACAGCTGAATTTCATTTCTAACTAATGTTTTATAATTGACTGGTGTTAACAGTTTTAAGATTCCAGCTTATCACTTTGCCCCTGTCCTGGTACTTGGCAATATATCTTTCAGACTGTACATTGACCTGGATATACATATAAACTTGTTTACAGGCAAAATGAAATCAAACCAAATGTAGGTCACTAAGTTATCACTTTGCACTAGGACAGTACTTTGCACCGAGATTGTCCTTCCTTAGTTTTCCTCAAATTTTTCTCCGGATGTCTTCACTTTTCTTTTCTTAATGTAGCAATTCAATGCTCTTGCAGTTTTTCAGGTGCCAGCAATTCACTGGGCAGACCCAGGCTATAATTTTCAACGGATTCTTTCCATTTCAGCTTTTTTAGAACTAGTAGTGCTGTTTCTCAATTCTTTTGAAGAAAGAACACTCCAAATGAGAGGGGATGACAGGCATGTGCCTTTATGCAAAAGGTGAATTGCACGTATCTTTTCTTTACTGAGCAGCTGCTTATGGAACAAAGAAATTAGTTTTATTGGGAATATTTTATCAGGAAAGCAGGGAGTGAGTTATGATACATCCTGAAGCTTTATGCTTCAAAGAAGGTCAATGATGGAAATTGGCCCACTTTATTTGCTATAAAGTTAATCACAATTCAAACTTTTATGGTTCTGGGTGCAGTCACACTATCCATAGATATGTATATTCTTAACATCAATCATTCAGGTAAGTACCAATAAGTACAATAGATGTTAGATGCACTGTCTGACAAGGCTAATTCATTTATAACGTTTTCCCTGGAAGGCAAGGGCACAAAGACCTCTGCATTTCTTTTCCATACAAAAGAAATTACAGCAATTCAATATCTTCATACTAGCATTTATTTTCAGAGTTCAGCAGTTCAAATCTCTAACAACTATAGTGAGCTTTGAATGCACAATTTCAGTAATTTCATTTTTCTTTAATCAAGATTTTCTGAGGAAGCGAGGATGGAAATGCTTGTCATGATTCAGAGATCGGCTGTCCATTACAGTCCGTATCCTTATCAGATTACTCTCATCCCTGCATGTTCAGCAGGCTTTATTTGACCATTGACAACAAAAACAAAATTGCTGGAGAGGCCCAGCAGGTCTGGCAGCATCTGTGAAGGTAAAAACAGAGTTAACTTTTCAGGTCCGGTGACCTTTCCTCAGAACAGGGCAGAACAGTTCTGAGGAAGGGTCACCGAACCTGAAACGTTAACTCTGTTTTTTCCTTCACGGATGCTGCCAGACCAGCTGGGCCTCTCCAGCAATTTTGTTTTTGTTCCTGATTTACAGCATCCACAGTTCTTTTGGTTTTTATTTGACCATTGTTAGTCTCAACAGTGCAAAAGGAGACTGTGTTTATTATTTAATAATAATCCATCATTTGGAGTGTTTCCTCTTCCATGTGCTGCATTGTTTAATAAACCTCCTCCTGCACTTCCATCTCCAAAATCAGTGATCTAAATGTTGCACAATTGTCTGCAGCTTGCAGTTATAATAAAAAATACTGGCCTGTTGTATTTGTGTTCACAATAAAAACAAGATCAACACTAATGTGAACTGAAGCTAATGTAAAATGAGGGACTTAAGAATATTATTATAAGTAACTAAATAGTACTGGAGAAATTAATGAGGCTAAAGTTTGCAAACATCTGAAGTTGTTGGTCTACATTGTTGGGTTTGAAAGAGGTGGATATACTGATAACAGATGCATTGGTTTTGATCTTCCAGAGCTCCCTACTTTCTATAATTGTCCCTATTGATTGGAGAAGTAAATGTGTCACTGTCTTTCAAAAATGGGGGACAAAGGGGAGCAGGCTAGAACACCTGACACTTGTATTAGGGAAATTGCTAGAATCTATTAGCAGGAACACGATGAATGCACACTTAAAAAATCATTATCTAACTGAGCAGAGTCACCATGGATTTAAGAAAAGGAAATCAAGTTTGAGAAATCTTTAGATCTTTTGTGAATGTAACTGGTTTGTTGGATACAGAAGAACCAAAGGATGTAGCATATTTATATTTACAAAAGCAAACTTTGGATAACATGTCACATGAGAGACTCTGATGAAAACTTCAATCTCATAAGATTGACAACAATATTTGCATGGATTAGGGATTGGTTAATGGACAAAAAGCAGAAGTATGAATAAATGGGCCACTTTCTGGTAGGCAGATTGTCATCATCACCCCTTGATTTGCGGATAAAGTCAACTCTGTCATAAGTGTCTACCATGGGACCTGCGCGCAGGATTTGCTGTTAAAAATGCTCTCCAAGTAGAGTGGTCACCAGGCCCAGATGAGATGCATCCTACATTACTGAGAGAGGTAAAGGAGCAAAGTCAATGGCACTGCAATTTGCTCCTTTACCTCTCTCAGCAATCTAGGATGCAAGCCATCTGGTCCGAGTGACTTCTCTACCTGGAGAACATTTTTAACACCTCTTTTTCTACTATCACAATACTGCTCAGTTTTAAAATAACTTCTGGTAACATAACGGTGAATCAGGGCTTCAGAGCCCAGGGGTCATTTGCTCCATCCACTTTTCTTTTCATTTCTTTTCTTATTTTTCTCTCTTATCTCATTTTCTTTTCTTTTTCCCTCTTTTATCATACTTACCTCTTGTTGAACAGGTCAGTGGCAGTGACAGCATCAGAGGTGGTAAACGGCTCAGTGTGGACTCGTGGCGGTGATGTCAGAAGCAAATTTGGGCTCCCTGCAGCTTCTGCATCAAAAAGGCAGCCCTAGTGCCAACTCATGGCTGCTGTGACAGTAGGGAGTTTGGATTCCCAGCAGCATCTGCGTGCAGCATAGATTCATGGAGGCTGTGACGGAGGCGAGTTTGGACCAGTGCGGTACCTGGCAGTATTGGCAGCAGCTGCATCAATGCGGTCCGGTGAGGACTCAAAGTGGTAAGGGCATCAGTAGAGACACTGAAGAGTGGCAACTTTCATTCCAGCACTGGCAGTGTGGCGAAGGGACTCATGCCTGGCCACCAGGCCCATAGCCAATGGGTCATGGCTACTGGCAGAGCACTTAACAAGAAGGAGAGTGGACAGTTGAACACTTTTCTTCTTTATTTCTTTATTCTTCTGCCTTTATATTCTATGTTTTGGTATATTTTTCTGTGCTTTAAGATGGCATCGGAGAGTGGCTACACTGTACAACACTTTTCACTGTATTTTGAAACAAAATGCAAGTGACACTGAATAAATCAAATGAATAAATCAAATCTGTTGTTCAACGCCCATATTTTCAACTGAGCTATTGTCGCCATTTTCCAATTTGGTAAAGACAGAAGCAAAATATTCATTTAGTACCTCTGCCATACCCTTTGCTTCAATGAGCAGCTTGCCCTGCTTGTTCTTTATGGGGCCCACTCTATCCTTCACTAATCTTTTTCTAAAAATATGTTCGAAGAACACTTTACTATTTGTTTTAGCACAGCCGGCCATCCCTTCTTCATGCTTCCTCTTAAGCCTTCCTTATTCCAACCCTAAGCCTCTCTCCTGCATTTGAAACACTCTTCTGGATTGCTATTTCCCAAATTCTGCCCCACTCTGACGTTCTCCACGTGGTCTGTCTCATTTCTGAGGACCAGATCCAGCACTGCTCCCTCCCTTGTAGGACTGGAAATGTACTGTGCAGAAAGTTCTCCTGCACACATTGTAGGAATTTCTCCCTTTCCATGCCCCCACTGTACCTTTTTCCCAGTCAATCCTAATTGAAATCTCCAACTACCGTAGCCCTTCTTGTACTGAAGATCTCCGTAATCTGTCTACCAATGCTCTCTCCTACTTCCTCTCCACTCGTGGATGTCTATAACAAATAAGATCACCACTCCCTTTCCGTTTCTCACCTCCAACCACATAGATTCTAATTCAGGAAGTGCAACTTGTTCAAGGTAAATGGGACTATCTTTGACCAAGACTGCTACACCTTCTCCTTTTTCTCCCACCCTGTTTTTACTAAAAGCCTTATAATCCAGGATGTTAAGTGTCCTGTCCTGTTCTGTCTTGAGCCAAGTTTCAGACAATACTACTACGCCATATCCCTTAGAGCAATATCTGCTTCCAGTTTCCCAATTTTGTTCATGATACGCTGCACATTTACGTATGATTAATTTAACCTTGTCTTATCTCTTATCCCATTGGAAGGTGACTATTTCTTTGTTCACTGTCAACACTTAAGCCTTGCCTCTCTTCCGTTCCCTATCTTCTCTCTTCTATCCTCTCTGGTACTTTCAAAACCAGGCCCATTAATCAACCCAACCCCCTGCCTTACGAGTTTAAATCCATCCCCACTACACTATTTACTCTCTCAGCCAGGACATTAGTTCCATTTATGCTCAGGTGAAGGCATCACTTCTGAACAGTTTTTTTCCTTTCCCAGAAGTGATCCCAATGTCCCAAAAATTTAAATCCCTCCCTTCTACATCATCCCTCAAGCCACACATTTACCTCCTTGATCTGCTGTTGCCTAAATGGTGAAGCTCGTGGCACCGGTGGTATTTCTGTGATTAGTAGCCTGGAGGTCCTGCATTTCAACCTACTACCTAACTCCTGATACTGATCCTGTGAACAAATATGAAATGACTCAGTTTTGTAGGAAAAATAGAAATATACAGTATTCTTTAAACGTTGTGACACTGGAAATGTTAATATTCAAAGAGCTTTTGGCTTCCTTGTACCTCAGTCACATAGAGTTAAATTGCATGAAGAATTTAGGAAAGAAATGGTGCGTAAATCTTCTGTAATGTGGACAGTTTTGGCCTTTGTACATAGGAAGGATATACCTGTCTTTCGTGAGTGTGTGATGAAAGTTCATGAGATTGATTTCTTTTCAAGAGGGGGCTTTCCCATGAGGAGAGGTTGAGTAGACTAGATTTATAATCTGAAGAATTTAAAAGAATGGGGTGATCGCACTGAAAAGTATAAAATTCTTAAGTTGTTCTTATGTGTTGTAATCATAGCATATAGTGCAGCCAAACTACTCTTGCTAAAGGTGAGCTGCCTCTCTTAAGAGGAAGCTGCATTCAAGACGTAGCTGGAATTTAAAATAAGGATAAAGGAACATCAGAGCAGGGAGCAGGTTCAAGGTGATGTATATAGCACTGAAAGAATAGAAGAATAGAAGGTTAACCCCTGCCAGGACCTAGGACCTGGCAGCGGTGCTGCATATGAGGTCTAATGAGTTCAGCCTGTATGCAAGGCTAGTAAATTGGTCTTAATGTAATATTTCCTACCCACAGATCCAACAACTTCCCACACTGTTTGATGCACTACTGTTGCACCACTCGTGCAGCAGCACTCCCTGTATTCAAGATTCGTGCTCAAAATTCAAAAACTCCGCTTTACCTTTACACACTTCCAGTGAAAGCCTCATGTCCACTTCCCATTGTCTCCACCTACCAATCAACGACAGCAAGCATATACTCAAACAGCAGTAATCTGTAACTAATAGTCAGCTCTCTCTTATTCAGAACTAAATGGCTCACAATGGAAGGCAGCCTAGCAGAGCCTGCAATGAAGGAAGAATGTCTGCATCTCTTAAGCCCTTTGGAGGAGATAGTTTTCTGCATCATGAAACTTTTGCAACACAGCCTGTGACATTCAATTTCAGTGTCTGAGTGCATCAAGGATAATAGTATTTTGCTGCTTTGTGCATGCTCTCAGTACCCAGCTCTTTCTCATCCTGTCATCTAGCATGATAAGTAAGTCGTTGATGGCGTGACCATAGATTGATTTTGTTTTACACTTATCTGATCCCCTCATGTCCTTCTAAGTTTCTGTTTTCAAATAATCCACAAACGGATGCCAACTGAGCCGCAGTGGCCTAGGTGAAGAGAGAACAACAGCGCACTGCAAAAGAGGCCCAAGACTGTTCTGACACACATTCAACTAATCAGATACTGGTCCTGCACATACATTGGAGGCATTGCCTCACAGAGGTTCCAATGTATTATTTAACTTGGAGGTAGAAGCGTGTTCCATTTAAAAAAAACTTTCAATATGTATTTGGGCTAGTACTTGAAAAGGTGTACAATGTAAGTTATCTATAGTTCCAAGAGGAATGATTTCTGCAACTGCCTTGATCAGCTGAAAAAGTGCATGAATGCAGAAGTACCTGAGAAAACTATCATACAAGTAATACCTAGAGATTAAACGACCTGGACAGGATCAAGAATGATATTGGGGAATAAGCTTTTCTCAGTGTACCATTAACAATAAAACGATTTATGGTTTTGTTTCAAGTAATGCACAGAGTATATCTTCTCTCTAGCCTTTTCCAATACACTTCATTTTTGAGCTCTATCCTGAAACTAAACTTCAATACTACGGAAGGGCCAAATCAAGGTAAAGCATTGTTATAACTTGGCTATCCAGGTTCCCACAAGTTATCTGCTGGCCCTTCTAATGAATATAACCAATAGAGAACTCATATGAACTGTCACACATTTTAATTGTGTACTTGTAACTAGTAAAATTATAAATTATTCCTACCTTTGTATTTTTAAAATCAGTGTATGAATTAGGGTTATTACCATTCATTAGAAAATTATTTTTCTACAATAATTAGAAAGTAATTTGAAACAGTGAAATCTGGCCTGCTAGCATATTATCAAACTGAAGAAATCATTGACTATCAGTACAATAACAAATCAACCATGAAAAAAGGCGTATGTTCATGTTGAGCAACCAAGCATTCTATGATGAACAAGCCACTAACTGTTTTCACTGTATTGGGGTTTCCAGCTGGAAACAAATAATAATTATTAATCTAGTCATGTTAGATTTCATATGTGGAGAGTACATTTCATTGAAATCTCACTTTAAGTATATTTTGTTCCTATAATTATGATTTCAATCTTAAAATCATTCACACTTAGCACTTTTACCATTTATTTTTCTAATCTTCACACTCACCAGTTGCTCATTTGATATCAATCCAGAATTATGAACTAGTGCTCTGACACCCACTGCGTAGGGCTCTCTGAAGTAGGATTTTGACTCTGTGACTTTTACCTCAAAAAGCAGAAGTCTACCACCATGCCAAACATTTCTGATGAAGGGTTTAGGCCCGAAACGTCAAGTTTTCCTGCTCCTATGATGCTGCTTGACCTGCTGTGTTCATCCAGCCCCATGCTTGTTATGCCAAACATTCTCTCCTGTTTGCCAGGGAAAGCATATTACCCTAGGATTATACAAAATGGTTATCAAAAAAACCGATCAGATGCTTCCAGAATTTTCTCTCAGCTGCCAATCCCAATAACTGTTCAACATAGGGCTTTAAATAACAAAAGAAAATACATCAGATTATATGAATCATTTGAGTTAATTTTCCATAAATTCACAACTCAACAATAATTTTGCCCACAAATGTGGTTTGGGAATGTTGGGATTGTCCAATTATGTGCAATATATCTAATTTCACAGGTTATGTCAATACCTTTCAATTATCTGCACATTTTTCCAATTTCTGCCAGAATATTTGTTGAAAACCTGGGAAATAAGTTTAAACATTTTATTGAATTTAGTTTTATTTAGTTTTTTTTAGGAAATCAGTGGCCATGTTTCTCTGTCTGTGTCAAAGGGGTGTTAAATGCCTTTGTTCTGACTGAAACACAGATTCAAGCTTTTGGTTTCTGTTCTAGCAGCTTTATAAAACATATTAAGCTGAGGTTCAGAGAGATATGTGAGTCAGAAAGAGAGGTGTTGAGAAGGACTAGGGCATTAAAAGAAAAAGACCAATTAAAAGGAGGAGGTGAGAAAGGTATGGGCTGTATTTTCTTCAAGTGATGCTGTAACAGTGTCATGGAACTTCCAATCAATCTACCAACACCCCACATGATCATTGGTCATGCTGTTGAAATTCCACATGCCAAAAAGAAGCAGCCGTTCCCATTTACCTGAACCGCAGAGAAAACTGTAGCAGAAGCTGCTGCATTAGTGGCTTATCCATGGCTTTGGGGCCAGATTGGAGGGAGGCCAAGACCCTAGGACAGCCTCCCACTCTGTCTGTGGTAATCAGGTAATTGCTGCTGCTATCCACAGCTACTACAGCTAGGCAATCTCAGAGAGTGGTGGAAAGAAGGATGGATTGGTGAGAAGCGGAACAGGAAAGTGGGTACTCTGTAGCACTCAGACAAGAGTTGCTTCAGTATTTCTTGTGAAGGCAAATCTGGAAAAACAATTGAATTGTAAGGTTATTTGTAAAAAAAAATAGACAGAAGGGTTGAATCCTATTGAGGGTGAGGGGCCTTCTGTGTCCATATGTAATTGTACCTCTCCACCCTCTTTCTTGGCACTTTTCACTCAATATATGTCGTCAGGTTGCTTACCAGCTTCCAGCTTTGTAGGAGTATATTTCCCTCCATTTAAGCATTGGAAACACCCAGCCAATATATGTAGTCCACCCATTCATTCATTGATTCCAGGCACTGCTTCTCAAATACAGCAGACTGTGTTCAATGTCAGCGTCCTATTTGGCCCTGCTCTAAATTTACTTCCTTTATTTATTCATGAGATGAGGGTGTCGCTGGCTAGGCAGCATTTATTGCCCATCCCTAATTGCCCAGAGGGCAGTTGAGAGTCAACCACATTGCTGTGGGTCTGGAGTCACATGTAGGCCAGACAAGGCAAGGACAGCAGTTTCCTTCCCTAAGGGACATTAGTGAACCAGATGGGTTTTACACGACAATTGACAATGGATTCACAGTCGTCATTAGATTCTTAATACCAGATATTTTATTGAATTCAAATTCCACCATCTGCCATGGCGGGATTCAAACCTGGGTCCCAGAAACATTATTTGGGTCTCTGGATTAACAATCCAGCGATAATACCACTAGGCCATCGCTACCCCATACTTCCACCTATCTAATGCTATATGCTTCCACTCGTGCTTTGGCTTTTGTAGCCAAAAGACTATCTATTTTTGCCATCACAAGGTTCAAATTATTCTCCCACATTCCAATGTTCATAAACTTCAGCTTTTTCACATCTTAGCTCAAAACTAGATCTGATCATCTGTCACTCCAGGGCTCACTAGCCCACATTGGCCCAGTCCACAATGCTTTCACTTTAAATTTTTCATTCTCATGTGTGACTTAATTCATGAGCCTACCCTACTGCATTTCTGTAATCTCTTCCAGCGGGACCCGTCCAATTCTGATCACTGAGTCCCGCTTTCCATCTCTCCCATAACTCTCTGATCCTTTCTTTTATATAATCTCATGTTCACTTCACCCCATCATTAATGGCAGTCCTTAAAGCTGTATAAGCAATACACACTGGAGTTGCTTCAATAAACATTTTCACTTTCTTGTCCTCTTTTAAGAGATACAATAAAACCCGCCCACATGATCAAACTTTTGATCAGCATCCATCCCATTCCCATATCTCCTTCTTAAACTAAGTGTCAACATTTTTTGTCTGGTATTTTTCCTTTGATAAGCACTTTGGGCCTTTTTTTCCCATAACAAGAAATTGCTTGTTTACTTTCCTGTCACCACCCTTGGTGGAATTGAATTAGAATGGAAGACTGTGGAGGAAGGGATTAGGGAGGCTTGAAATGAAGTTAGTTCAAAGAGGATAGGTGGGATGATAATGAGTGGGTGATAAGAAATGCAATGGGTATTGGAAATGTGAAGAGGTTGGAGATATGACCAAAGCAAGAGGATGATAAGAAAACGTGAGTAATTAGGACAGAAGTTAAGAGAGCAGCCAATAGGGGCCAGATTTCCACTGAAACCCTTTTCCCAAAAGCAGCTTGGAAACTTTGCTGCCTGGTTCACCTACCCACCCCCGACAATGCCATCTCATTCACTACCACCTACCCACTGTTAGAGAAAAAGTAAAATAGAAACAGGAGAAGAAAGGACGGAGAGACAGTGCAGAAGGAATAAATAGTAACAGGAATACACCAGACACCTGTGGGAAAGTGACTATATTTTTGACATATCACCTGATGCTGTTATTTTTCAGATTAAACAATTTGATTCTTCTTTATATTCTTGCTTTCTGCAAACCTTCTACATTAAGCTGTACTTCTTAATACGACTGACAAAGTTACCACATCAAAGGAAATTATTCTGAACAGTAAACCATGTGGACTGTTGCTAGAAAAGGTAAAAAGCTCTTGGTTTGTTCATTTTGTTGTTCTGATAAATATAATTATAGTAAAATTTATGAAGCACTTGCATCAGTATGCTAACCTCCTTGATGCTAACCAGCAGCAGCTTTGCTGTGATTTCTTTCTCAGAAATTACTTTCAGCATAATTAACATTACAGTTCATATTGCAAAAAATAAAAATGAATTATTAGGACTGTTTTCGGTTTAGATTGAATTATCGTTACAATGTCCTACTCTCTCATTCAATGATATCTAAATACACAATAGAGTTATCTCTTTGTGCTTGGTCAAAATTATTTGGAATCTTCCAGATCAAAACTAGTGAAGAAGGTGTTTGGTATGCTTGCCTTCATGGTCAGTGCATTAAGCATAGAAGTTCGGAGGCCATGTTGAGGCTGTATAGGACATTGGTTAGGCCATATTTTGAATACTGTATGTAATTCTGGTCTCCCTGCTATAGAAAGGTTGTTGTGAAACTTGAAAGGGTTCAGAAAAGACTTACAAGGATGTTGCCAGGGTTGAAGGAAATATGGGAGGGGGTGAATCGGCTGAAGCTATCTTCCCTGGTGACCTTATAGGGGTTTATAAAATCATGACGGGCATGGATAGGGTGAATAGACAAGGTCTTTTCCCTGGGGCTGGGGAGTCCAAAACTTGAGGGCATAGGTTTAAGGTGAGAGGGAAAAGATTTTAAAGGGATCTAAGAGGCAACTTTTTCGCGCAGAGGGTGGTGCGTGTATGGACTGAGCTGCCAGAGGAAGTGATGGAGGCTGGTACAATTAGATCATTTAAAAGGCATCTGGATGGTATATGAATAGGAAGGGTTTGAAGGGATATGGGCCAAATGCTGGCAAATGGAGCTAGATTTATTTAGGATATCTGGGCAGCATGGACGAGTTGGACCGAAGGATCTGTTTCCATGTTGTATATCTGTATTCTGCTTTAATCAATCTGTATGTATATGTATATACTGTTGACTTTCCTGCTCCTCTGATGCTGCCTGATGCTGTGTTCCTCCAGCTTCACACCGTCTTTATTCCCTGTGAAAGCAGATTCCTCATTTCCAAATGAAAAAATGTCCTCTTGAATTCCGCACTGAATTATTTGTGACTTGTTTATTTATTGTGACTTTGTGCCAAATATTCAGTCATGACAGTCACATCACCCAAGTGCATTGCGGCACAGTCACTGACACAGTCTTTTGCAGTAAAACATAACACATACTGGGGGCAATAAATGCTAACCAATGGGATCAAGCATGACTGTACGTTCCTACCCCAATAGAGGAGACTGTGCTTGCCATTAATGGTATGACAATTACTGAGCCATGGCCAGTAGCAAGTCTAAAGTCATCAGATGACACTATCCTTATACTTAATGCTCCTTCTTATGCCTAAGACCCTGCCCTGTGAAAATCACTTCTAATTGACATTTTGCAAACTGTGGTAAGCATATACCTCTTTCTTTCTCTTCCTTCCCTTGATCAGTTCTCCTCTCAGTGACTCAAGAACTGCTGGGCAGTGATGAAAGAGCAAGAAGTAGAAGAGCAAGAAGATGCTGGTGATGAAGATATCCTGTCAATTCATTTCTCATTGTCAGCCAATACCTCAGTTACTGACACTGCTGTCCACTTGAGAGAATTGCTTAGAGATGGTGTAGACAAGATATAGATTGATAATGGCCTCCAAACAGAGCAGAGGCATTTGTGGCGCAGTTGTCAGCCAGTCAGAAGAGAAGGGCACACACAATTCTGCTACAGAGGACTCAGAGGAGATTCTCCTTGGGACAATCTCCAGAAGAGGAGTAGTGGGTATGAGCTGTGAAGCATTTGATGCATTGACAGGCCACCATGAGCCTTGACATCTGTCCTGCTGAGAAATATAGGGCTCCTGCAGTGATCCAAGCAGTGGAAGTGTTACTTCAGAATCATATTTCACTTGGTAGCACGACTTCCATTCAGTGCCTGCTGCTCACATTGCTGGGATAATGTATCAGAATCATGAATCATGTTTTCTGAGAATATGTCTTGTTAATTAGCCTGTGGTGGCTCAAATGTAGAAAATATAATGGACTGCCATGATATTAAAGCAACACAGTTCTTGCCAGGACCTGGGTATTAATCTGTATGATTTTCTACATATGATCATACACCATCTGGATATTGGGTAAGTAGAATCCCTTTCAGTTGTGTTACATCCACCTCAGATCTGACGTACAATACTCACAAAGTGATATGTGTGCAGTCAATGGCACACTGCACTTTGGGGAGACCCTCAAACTTTGCAAAACTGCCTGATCAATCCCGACCCGAAACATCAGCTTTCCTGTTCCTCTGATGCTGCCTGACCTGCTGTTTTCCTTCAGCTCCACACTGTGTTATCTCTGACTCCAGCATCTGCATTCTTGCTATCTCTCTGATCAGTCCACTGATGGTTTCTAGCAGGTGAGAACAATGAACAAAGAAAATTACAGCACAGGAACAGGCCCTTCGGCCCTCCAAACCTCCGCTGATCCAGATCCTCTATCTAAACCTGTCACCTATTTTCCAAGGATCTGAATCCCTCTGCTCCCTGCCCATTCATGTATCTGTCTAGATACATCTTAAATAACACTATCGTGCCCACTTCTACCACCTCCACTGGCAACACGTTCCAGGCACCCACCACCCTCTGCTTAAAGAACTTTCCACGCATATCTCCCTTAAACTTTTCCCCTCTCACCTTGAAATCGTGACCCCTAGTAACTGAATCCCCCACTCTGGGAAAAAGCTTCTTGCTATCCACCCTGTCTATACCTCTCATGATTTTGTAGACCTCAATCAGGTCCCCCCTCAACTTCTGTCTTTCTAATGTAAATAATCCTAATCTACTCAACCTCTCTTCATAGCTAGCGCCCTCCATACCAGGCAACATCTGGGTGAACCTCCTCTGCACCATCTCCAAAGCATCCACATCCATTTGGTAATGTAGCGACCAGAACTGTACGCAGTATTCCAAATGTGGTCGAACCAAAGTCCTATACAACTGTAACATGATCTGCCAACTCATGTACTCAATACCCCATCCGATGAAGGAAAGCATGACGTATGCCTTCTTGACCACTCTATCGACCTGCGTTGCCACCTTCAGGGTACAATGGACCTGAACACCCAAATCTCTCTGTGCATCTATTTTCCCCAGGGCTTTTCCATTTACTGTATACTTCGCTCTTGAATTAGATCTTCCAAAATGCATCACCTCGCATTTGCCTGGATTGAACTCCATCTGCCATTTCTCCGCTCAACTCTCCAATCTATCTATAAGAGTGAGAATAGTGTGTAGTCATTAAATAGCAACTATGCATTGAATTCCCATATGCAACTGCAGAAAGCAAGTTGGAGATGTTGTAAATATCACCGAAAAAGAATCTGATGCATGAAAGTTCATCACTACAGTCACTTTCACAGCCACTGAGAATGTCACCTAGTTCTGCTCCAAGATAGCAGTTATGGCTGCAATAGGTTTTCAGTAAGGACTTCCTTAGGGAGAATTGCATGAACACCCTGGGTGGATATATTGCCCAGCTGAGATACGCTATCTCCACTCCTACTTTCACCAGCTTGATTGCTCCTGCATCTGCTCTGCTTATTAGCCCCATCATGCTGTAATTCAAGGGCAATGCCAGCCATTGCACCCATTTGTGGCAGAAACCAGTTTGCATAGAAGCTTTGAATTCAGAATAAAGTCATTCACTATGTGCCACTTTGCACTTTGTCGAATTTAGCAACCTTACAAAAATCTTCTCCAATCATAACAACTGGCAGGTATCAATCGGCAATTAACCTAGATTTGGTCAATGGTGTATTTAATTATTTAGTTTGGAGGAGGGAGAGTCATACCCACTGTTGGATACATGGTTAAGAGGTGATGTTAATTGGAGCATTGATTTCCAAAAAAGACATGAAATCAGTATTACACATTGTTGTTGTCACAAATATGCCTATTCTATATATTTTCTGTAGATGTTCCCTATGTGAATCAATGATGGTACCCTCAACAAAATTGCATCTACTGGAACACCCACACCATACTATATCTGCTGCAAAATGGTACCTGTTGCATCAATGAAATGGGGGCAAGGAAGCAAATTTAGCAATCATTTTATCATGTTGTTTATCAAATTTCGTCATAATTTTTAGTCACATCTCCTTGTTGGTCAACTGGTTGGAATGCGATAGCAAGTTTGAGGAATATGAAAAGGGTTTCTATGTTATGGGTGCAATCCTAAAAGATGTTATTGTGATTTTTACCATGTTAGTTTTAGTACTGTGGATGCTAGTTTAAGGAAATTCAATGGGGCTATGGTAAAGCTCAGCACAAAGCTGAGAACTAAAATTGGTATTTCAATATGCTAGTTGGGAAACAAAGGTTACTAGAGAAGACATCAAGATTTAAAGATTGTGGACAATGATGACAGTTTGGTGTCTATGGGAAGTGTGTGGGTAAATAAATTTTAAAATACTGAGCATAATGTCAGCCTACACAGGCTATACATAAATAGTTGTGTGGTTAGAATTTCGACATAATAAGTTTAGAGGAGGTTGATCTTCTTTGGAGAGATGAACTTGATAATAACAGGAGCTGATGTAAGGGGAAAACAAACACAAAACGTAAAAGGTTTAATAATACTGTTGGGGAGAACTGATGAGAGAGAGATGGTTTTTCAAATGGATAGGGTGTGTATCTTCTCCAATTCTGGAAATCTTTCTGATTGATATTTCACTTTTGTTTATGGAATCAATCAATTAAATGCAGCATTTTTCTTTTCTCCATCTAAGAGTTGGGAATAGATAGCCTTGTCAGCATTGTCCATGTACTGAAATCAAATAAAAAATATTTGATGTTGCACATTCATTGTTCTTGTCTTGTGTTGGTTTTGGTTTAGTTCCATCATAGTTCACTTCATATTAAATGATGGTTTGCAACAGAAATGTGTGACAGTGGCACGCAATAGACCATGCAATGGAAATAATCTCTTGTAGCTTGTTAAATACTTGGTTAAGTATTTATCCTAGATTAGCTCACAAAATCATTAACAAATGTAAGTAACAATTATCCAAGCACATTGTCCTAGTTTGGTGTTATTACACTAACCTCTATCTGTGGCTTGTAATTGAACTTAGCCACAATGTTTATCAAGCTAATATTTTTTTTCCAAGTATCATATCTTTGATCTGAGGGTAACATGGATCAAATAGCCAAAAGAACTGCAGATGCTGGAAACCAGAAACAAAAACAGAAATTATTGGAAAACTCAGCAGGTCTGACACTATCTGTGGAAAGAAATCAGAGTTAATATTTTGGGTTCAGTGACCCTTCTTCGGAACTTGTTCTGATGCTGTCAAACCTGCTGAGATTTTCCAGCAATTTCTGTTTTTGTTATATGGACCAGCTCGGGCAATTACAAAAATCCATAAAAATAAATGACAAAGGACAAGCATTATTCACACCCAACTTTCTTCCCTTGACTAAAAGCAGGAGAAAATTAGAATTGCCAGCCATTCATAATATCATGGTATGAGAGAGCACAGGACCCATTCAGCCAATCATAGCTTTGTGGACTCTTTGGCTATCCAAATTGTTTTTTAATTTAGTCTCTGCAAGAATTAGTCTAAATCCTTTTTTCGGATTAGTTTGAAATTTGGTTCCAACACCCTTTCTGGCAGTAGATTCCAAACCATAACATTCTTTTCTGTTTGTGGGGTATTGCTATGTGCAAATTAATGTCATAGAGGACTACAGCACAGAACATGACCCTTTGATCCATCAAGTCTGTGCCATTCAAAAACAACCCTATAACTGTTCTAATTCCATTTTCCAGCATTTGGCCCATAGCCTTGTATACCTTGGCATTGCAAGTGTACATCTAAATACTTCATAAATGTTATGAAGGATTCAGCCCCTACCACTCTTACAGACAGAATTCTAAATTCCCACTACCAACTGGTTGAAAAAAATTTCCCTCACATCCCTCTGGCCATTGATCGCTCCACCAAGAGGGAAATTTCCTTCCTGTCTACCCTATCCAAGCTGCTCATAATTTTATACATCTCAATCATATTTCTACACAGTTTGTACTACTCCAAGGAAAACAACACCGGCCTGTACAAAAATAAAACAAAGAACTACAGATGTTGAAAATCTGAAACAAAAGAATAAGTTGCTGGAAAAACTCAGTTAGTCTATCCAATCTCTCTTCATAATTAAAATTCTTGAGCCCACACAACATTCTGGTAAATCTCCAGTGCAATTACATCCCTCCTATATTGTGGATTACAGAACTGCACAAAATATATTAGCTGTGGCCTTACCAATATTTTATGCAGTTCCAGCATAATCTTGCTGCTCTTAAACTCTATGCCTTAGCTAATAGAGGCAAGTATCCCATTTGCCTACTTTGCCACTTTATCTACCTTAAGGGTTTGGTAGACATGCACACTGAAGTTCCCCTGTTCCTCAGAGCTTCTCAAGGCCCCAGGATCATGTATTCCCTTGTCTTGTTTATCCTGCGCAAATACATCACCTCACATGTATATGGATTAAAATCCATTTGCCACTGATCAACCCATCTGAGCAGCTCATATAAATTCTCCTGTAATCTAAGGCTATCCTCCTCACTATTTACTTCACCACCAAATTTCCTGTTGTCCGTGAACTTATTGACTAACCCTTCTGTAGCCAAGTCTAAATTGTTTATATATCCCACAAACAGCCATGGTTTTAACATTGATCCCTATTGGACACGGGCTTCCAGTCACAAAAAAATCCCTTGATCATCATCCTCTACATCCTGCTGCTCAGCCAATTCTGGATCCAATTAGTCAAATTTCCTTGGATCCCATAAGTTCTTACCTTTGTTATCAGTCTCCCATGCAGACCTTATCAAAAACTTTGCTGCAGTCCAAGCAGAATACTTACCTCACCTACACACCTGGTCACTCCTTCAAAGAATTCAATCAAGTTGGTCCAACATGATCTCCCCTTAACAAAACCATGCTGCCTGTTCCTGATCAATACCTGCCCCTGCAAGTGCAGATTAATTCTGTTCCTCAGAGTTACTCCCAAAATTCCCCACTGGCTGTCCTGCAGTTTCCTGGTTTACCACTTGCTTCCTTCTTGAATAAAGGTCCCACATTGGCTGTCCTCCAGGCCTCAAGCACTTCTCCTCTGGCCAGAGTTATTAACTACTATGGCCAACACCCTTATTGTTTCCTCCCTTGCCTCATTCAGCCTGGAATACCTTTCATCATGTCCTGGAGATTTGTCTACTTGCAAGCCTGCAAACTACTCAGAACCTCTTCGCTGTCTATGTTAATTTTCTTAAATGTATTACAGTCCTTCCTGATTTCCATACCTACATCTCCCTCTCTCTAGTGAATGTCAACACAATGTATTCATTTAGAACCCAACCTGTGCCATCTGGCTTCATGCACAAATTACCACTGGTGTCCTTAATGGGCCCTATTCATTCCCTAGTTATTCTTTTACCCTTAATGAATTGAATGAGTTGAGTGATTTATTGTCACATATATTTTACAATGAGAAAAACAGTAAAAAGCTTGTAAATGTAAAATTACTTTGGATTTTCCTTTATTTCACCAGCCATTATTCTTTAATGCCTCTTTTTGTTCTCCTAATTTCCTTTTTAAATTTCCTCTTGCACATTATGTACTCCTCTAGTGTTTCTGCTGTTTTGAGCCCTTGGTATCCTCCATAAGCCTCCCTTTTTATCTCTATCCAATCCACTGTATCCCTTGATATTTGGGTTTCACAGAATTTGTTCTCACACACTTTATCTTTATTGGAATATGTTGGCTCTGTACTCTCCTTGTTTCCTTCTTAAATGCATTCTACTGCTCTAACACAGGTTCACCTACAAGTGTCTACTCACAGTCCATTCTCGTCAAATCACACCAGATCTTATTAAAGTCAGCCTTGCCCCAGTTTAGAACTTTGATTTTAGGCCCATCCTTGTCATTTTCTATAACAATTTTGAATCTAACCCAGTAATGATCACTGTCTACAAAATGTTCTCCCATTGATACTTCAATCACTTGCCAGGCTCCATGACCTAATGTTAAGTCCAGGACAGCTTCCTCTCTTGTAGGGCCATGTACATACTTTTAGCTGTGGGGTTAATTTTGTAAGAACATTGATTGTTATTTAATAGTAATTTATTCATTGTATTGCACTTTGGGGGATCCTATGGACATAATAAGATTTCTTTTGAATCTAGTTTCTTGTTTTGCCTCTCTTTATTTGGTAAATACCACTATAGTCAAAATTTTCCAAACTTTCAAATGCACTTGGAGAGGAGTAGACCATTTTGGCTTTTCAGCTTGTTCACCATTCAATAAGATCATGACTGATCTGATTGTGGTCTCAACTCAATTTTCTTTTCTTTCCCACAAAACCCTGACTCCCCTGTCTATCAAAAATCTAACTTAGCCTTGTTAATAAGTTCAATTACCTAGCCCCATCTGCTTTCGGGCAAAGAGAATTCCACAGATTAATGCACATCTAAGAGAAAAGAAAATCTCCTTATCTCCATCTGAAATGGGAAATCTCTTATTTTCTTGCACTTTATAAGCAGCAAGTATCCTCCTGACTCCCCAGAATGTGTCAACCATCTGCAAGGCACACATCAAGAAAATAATAGAATTTTCTCCTTATATAAAAGAAATTCCCTCTACTTACTTGGATAAGTGCAGCTGCTGCAACACTCAAGAAGCTTGACACCATTCAGGACAAAACAGACCACTTCATTGGCACTACATCAACAAATATCCGCTCTCTCCACACTGAAGTTCAGCAGCAGCAATGTGTACTACTTACAAGATGCACTGCAGAAATTCTCCAAAGATCCCAGGTCAGCATCTTCCAAACCCATGACCATTTCCATCTAGAAGGATAAGGTCAGCAGACATAAGGGAACACCATCACCTGCAAATTCCCCTCCAAGACACTCATTACCCTGAATTGGAAATATATTGTCATTCTTTCACTGTAGCTGGGTCAAAGTCCTGGAATTCCTTTTCTAACAGATTTGGGGCTTACCTACAATACTTGAACTGCAGTGATTTAAGAAGTCAGCCCACAATCACCTTCTCAAGGGCAACTAGGGACAAGCAATAAATGCTGGCCTAGCCAGCAAGATCCACGTCCTGCAGGTGAATTTAAAAAATACAATCTTGCTTGCTCTTCTACAATGTCATTGTGTTAGCTCCTCATAAAGAATGCAACTCCTCACTTTTTTCCCAGATAACCCAAAAGCAAACTCTAGCACTTATGTGGCACCAATATTCTAGGAAATAGAGTTTGACACTAAATTCACAACAGGATAAAAAGTCCCAGTGGTAAACTTCAGTATGCCTTATATTTCTGACGGAATTCTATGTTTCAACCCTGAATACTAGGCAGATTACCTAATAGATAAATATTAACAACAGAAATAATGAAAGCTTTGTCACCTCCCAGGATACCACAAGACTCTTCTATGGTCTTGAACAAGACAGACTATTTACACCGTGACCAGAAGGAAGGATGATATTCATTTCAAATTCTGCATATCAGTAAGGAGAAAATGTAAATGGGATTTTTCATATTCTTTCATGGGACATGAACATCTCTGGATAGGTCAACATTTGTTGCCTGTTCCTAATTTCCCTTGACGAGCCAATGGTGATGCACATTCATGAACCATTACCATCCATCTGGTGCAAGTTACATGTTGTTAGCAAATTAATTCAGGATTTATTTCCTGAAATAGATTACAAGATTTCAATGCAATGAAGGTAAAATTAACATTGTTTTAAGTCAGGATTTGTGTGACTTAGAGAGGAACTTGCAGATTGCGGCATTCCTATGCATCTACCTCTTTTGTCCTTCAACGTGGCATTGGTCACAGATTTGGAAGTTGTTGTTCAAGTCTTGGTGAGTTGTTGTGATACATCTTGTATATGGTACATACTGCTGTCACTGCGCAGAATGTTGCAGAAAGAACGAATATTCATGCTGGTGGAGTGCCAGTCATGCCAGCTGCTTTGCCCTGTATGGTTTCAAGCTCCTTGATTGTTGTTGGACCTGAAGTGGAGAGTATTCCATCACACTTCTGACTTGTGCATTGTAGATGTTAGCTTGACTTTGGGGAGTCAGGAGGTAAGTTATTCACCCCAAAATTCCCAGCCACTGAAGCCAACGTATTTGTTTTCCTGGCTCAATTAATAACGCTAAAGGTAATCCCAGGATGTAGATTGTTGTAAATTCATTGATGGTAATGCCATCGAATGCTAAGTGGAGATGGTTAGATACTTGTCAGAGATGGCCATTACCTGACACTTGTGTAGCACAAATGTTACTTGCTACTTATAAACCCAGCCCAAGTCTTGTCTGCATCTTTCTGCATATAGATACAGACTGTTTCAATATCTGAGCACAAAAGTGGGTTTGGGCTACATAACTTCCTCATGGGATGATTTTCGTGAGTGATGGATCTAATGGCCTCCATACTGCTACAGCTTTTCTATATTTTTATGCTAATAAAACTGATTAAATTAAGTTGCAATCTATTCATATACTTCTCCTATAACTTGGCTAACATAACAAAACAGTTAGATTAATGTGCAATTATTCTCTTAAGTTGCATTGATGAAGCAACTGTGTAATGAATGCATGAGCCTTATTCTCCTAAGGTATATTTTCTTCATATTTCTTAAAAAAAGAAATGTGTGAGTCAATCCCTTGTGATTCTTATGAAATACACAAGGTATGTTGTTTGAAACACAGATTTTCTTAGAAACATACCATACCAATACTAAAATCAATCTTACTCTACAGATCCTTCAAAATATCAAATATTTGTACAGAAGTATGATCCAATCAAACATGTTGTTTCTTCTCATAAATTACTAAATATTAATATGAATGCTGAAAACACCACTGGGATACCACTCAGTGTGAAAATAGTGAAAACACATGCTGAAGCATAATGGAGTAATAACTACCTCTAGCATTACAGTAACTTGCCCTCTCTATCATACCTCTGTAATCTTATCAAGAGGTTCCATTTAAAAACATTAAAATCTAAAGAAGTGCAGTACAAAACAAAAAAAAATTTAAATTATTTCAGATAGAGATTTTGAAAAATTTCCTGTTTATGCAATTTCCTCTTTATTATCTGGAACAGCGGGTAACATATTTCAGTTCTTCTTTAAAAGGAGATTTTTTTTTTTACCTTCTCACTAATAGCATTAGGCAACACCCGAGTGATTTGTGTCTTGAATAGTTAGTACTGCACACCACCACATCACTTCTAGATGGCTCACCAGGTAACTGCACTACAAGGGACAGTATTAAACTTTATAATTATAGTTCATTTGTTGATCTGTGCTGAGTTAGCTAACAGCCAACAAGAACATAAGGAATAAAAATTTTAATAAGACATGCAATCCCTCAAATCTTCCTCACCATTGCATATGATCATAGCTAGATTCTCACCACAGCTACACCTTCCCATACTGTTTCTGTATCCTTTGGTTCCCTTATGTCCAAGAAATTTTAGCTCTCTGACTTGAATACACTAAATGATTGACCATCCACTTTGCAGAAGAATTTCAAAGAATCACAATACTTTCAGTGAAGGACATTGTCCTTGGCTGAGAACTAAATATCTATCCCTTTATCCTGAGAGCCCTGATTCTACACTCACCATCCAGAGGAAACATTCTCCTAGTTGTCAATACCTCAAAGAGTTATGTATGGTTCAATGAGACCATTTCATTCTTCCAAACGCTAAAGGTCTAGTCCACTCAATCTTCAAGACAACCGCTCATTCCAGAACACCAACAAGCAAATTTTTATTACACTTCCGCTAAGGCGAGAAAGTCCTTCCTTAAGCATGGAGACCAAAACTGTAAACGTTATTGTAGATATGGCCTCACCCAAGCCCATTTCAATTGAACACAGACATCTTTACACCCCTCTTATCCTTTTGTCATAAAAGATTTTATCCCCGATCCCTCTGAACACCAACATTTTTATAGACTTGCGCCATTCAAAATATTTTCTGCTATTCAATTTCTCTTAGTATAATAAATAACTTCATGTTTCTGTAGTTATATTCCAACTGCTTACTCAACCTGATAATCTGCTTGCAGCTTTGTTGCATCTGCCTCACGGGTTACTATCTCACTTTCTGTAATTAGCAAAATTTGGAAAGGGGACTCTCAGTCCACTCATCTTAGTAATTATATAGATTGTAAATAACGAAGGCTCAAGCACTGATATTTGTGGCACGCTACCAGTTCTACCCTGCCAACCCAAAAATTACCGATTTATTCTGAACCTCTGTTTGCTGTGCATTGTAAAACCCTTACTTCAAGTCAATATATTACCTCTATACCTAATTACACCTAATTTTGTGCAATAACTTGTTGTATAGCACCTTATTGAAGTATTTTTGAAAGTACAAATATAATACATCTTGTGGTTCCTTTTTTATGAACCCAACTAGTTACTGTTACAATCAGGTGAGGTGGATTGGCTCCCCTCTATTCTGTTCCTCATTTGACCACAGAAGATTCTTTTTTTAACAGAATGGATATGCTTACTAATTCTGTGACTATTTAACTATTTAGGTACTGTATCAGTAAAAGCCACAGACATAATTCTTTGAGATTTTTTGAAAGGAAAAGATAGCTTTATTGCACTTAACCAAAGCAGTCAAATAATGAATGCATAGCAAATTTCACATACTCAGGTTCTGAAATATGAAAAAAGCTACAAAGAGGGAGGGTAGATTAAAGGGATAATAGGTACTGCAGATGCTGGAGAATCCGAGATAACAAGGTGTGGAGCTGGATGAACACAGCAGGCCGAGCAGCATCATAGGAGCAGGAAAGCTTGACGTTTCGGGCCTAGACCCTTCATCAGAAATGGGGGAGGGAAAGAGGGTTCTGAAATAAATAGGGAGAGAGGGGGAGGCGGATAGAAGATGGATAGAGGAGAGGATAGGTGGAGAGGAGGCAGACATTTCACAAGCTTCAAAATCTCCCCTCCCCCAACCGCATCCCAAAACCAGCCCAGCTCGTCCCCGCCTCCCTAACCTGTTCTTCCTCTCACCTATCCCCTCCTCCCACCTCAAGCCCCACCCCCATCTCCTATCTACTATCCTAACCTCATCCCGCCCCCTTGACCTGTCCGTCCTCCCTGGACTGACCTATCTCCTCCGTACCTCCCCACCTACACTCACCTTTACTGGCTCCATCCCCGCCTCTTTGACTTGTCTGCCTCCTCTCCACCTATCCTCTCCTCTATCCATCTTCTATCCGCCTCCCCCTCTCTCCCTATTTATTTCAGAACCCTCTTCCCCTCCCCCATTTCTGATGAAGGGTCTAGGCCCGAAACATCAAGCTTTCCTGCTCTTACGATGCTGCTTGGCCTGCTGTGTTCATCCAGCTCCACACCTTGTTATCTCAGGTAGATTAAAGGGTCACTTTAAAGTCCAATGACAATTGAAGTGATATATTTCTCCTAACTTGGTGAATTTCTGGGCTGTCTGGTCATTCCGGTCTTAACAGCAATGTAGTTTCAAGAGGAATACAGCTGAATTTTCTGTTTTTTTTTTGGGGACAGCAACTGTTGGACTGAGTTCTTATATCTCAGCCTGTGGCACGTGGATCGTCAAAAGAGCAGACAAGGGCCAAACTTGTAGGAAAGGTGAAGAGAGAGAGTTCTACCTGGACTTTATACAACATGGTTCTTCTCCATGGTTGTTGGTTTCTGTAGTGGCTAGTTTCTCCCTAGTATTTGGAGTTAGTACAATTTGTTAGCTGATGTTGCTTTGAGTCATTAGACTACATGACCACTATATCTGTTGTTTTTAGTAAGTAATTCAAAGTTAGAGGTCTTTGATCCTAAATAGGAAATGGATTGAGATTATTTGCACACCTTTAAGATGAATGATTTTCTCTCTACCTTTCTTCATTAAGTTTCATGTTTTAGTACAGTGAGCCTCAAAATTCACAGATTGTGCGCAATAAATGTAATAGTGGTAATGTTTGATTTGATGTACGAATAAAAACATCTAATTACATAATTTCTTTCACGTAGAATATGTTCATGGCGTACCTGATATTGGACACAGAAGAAAATAAAAAGAATGATGAAAGAAATGCAAATGGTAAGTCTTCATGTGATAGTGGGGAGATATGCCCTAATTTAGTGAAAAATCCAATTTAGACATTTCTTTAAAGGTTTGGAGAAAAATAGAGATGCAATGAAAAAAGGGCGGGGAATTCCATACAGTGCCAATTAAAGCTGCCTGGGAGAGGAGGTGGAAGAATTATATGAAAGATAGAGATGGGGAACTGAAAGAGGGGAAATATGTAAAGTTAGAAGAGATTACAGTGAGAATAGGGTGCAACCACGGTAGAATATGAGTGCAAGGATGAGAATCTTAAATTTAATAGCCGAGATCTTACCTAAGCAGGCCACTTAATGACATGAAATGTAAAGATTGGATGATGTCAGAGTTAAATGAGCAAAGAAAAATAAGCAAACATTTCATAATTTAAAACATAGCATTTAAAAAATCTCTAAAAAAACGTACTATTTCTATGAATGAACTTCCAGTTTAAGTGGCGCCCTATCTTGGCTGGAAAGGTTAATTGGTATTGCAGGAACATAAATCTCCTTATTGCAGAGTATAAGACTGGACCTTTTTCAAAAAAAAGCTGAGTTTAATTGACAATTAATACATAAATACAGCAACTTCATGAAACTTAAGGGAAATTTAGCAAACCATCACGGTTATTAAGCCATCAGCAGAGTGAAACAATTTCTCCAGCAGCTTGTGATGACTTGTAGTTCATGGAAAATCACTTCTTTGCCTTAAGGTGTAGGCACTTCACACGTTAATAGTGGTGAATATTATCAATCTCACTGCTCTTTTAGCAATAAGTTCCAGAACAAAAATGTGAGGAACAGGAAACCATTGTAGATTAGGAAGGATGGTAGAATAAAAAAGTGGAACTGAATGTGGAATAAGAAGATGTCAGAGTTGTGAGCAGACTAAAGCTAATATGCAGTGAGAAACGAGGTACCAGCAGGAAGATCTGGCAAAATACTATTTTTTTAAAAACTTGAGTATATTTCTGCTTCTGAAGTCAATGGGAAGATTTTTTTTGACGGTGGTATTTTCCCACCCTGCAACTAAATAGTCTTCAGGAAATGTTGTTTTCCGCTAATACAGGATGCCCTGCAGCCATTTAACATTTGCTGTGCGGTGTTCATTGGCTAAGGGTGAGACTTCTATCCACCCCAGCATTTGAGGAGATGATCCCATTAGATGGCCAGCAGCTCTGTAGTCCCAGCAGTGCCAAGTTCAGTCAGTGGCCACCTCTGGGAACACTGCAAGCTCCCGAAGAAGTGGAGCTAATGGAAGCTGGACTAATAGTAGGGGTTGATTGGCAGGTTCCAATGAGGGAGCAAGGGTTTTCAGGAGCAATGTTTGAGAAGTGGAGAGGGTTAAGGTGCCGTTAATGACCTCTCATGCAGGACCTTAAAGGAGTTACAATACCCTTGTCTGAGAGCAGCCCACAGAGCTTGATATGAATTTACCCCTGCTGTGGCAGGCCAAAAGTGATCAAGGTCACTTAAAGATTGCACAAGTCCAAGAATGGTTGGGCCAGCTGACATTTTAACAATAAAATCCTAAAACAAGTAAAGGTTGTCTCTTACCCTACCTACAGGGCAAGCTACTCGCTGCATTTTACAAATCTCCTCACCCTTCAAAACACCAATCGGGGTCTGTAAAATTCTACTCGTCTGGACGTTAATATCCAACAAGTTTCTCTTCAACAGAAATCTAAGACCTAAAGCTACTAATTTTGCATGCTAGCTTTTTTTTGAAAGCATGTATTTATTTTGCCTCACACAATGATGATGTGTAACTTTAACTGATTAATCAGCCCAGGCAACAAGTTGCAACGCGAAGTATCCTATGCATTTCAAAGCAGAAGCCACAGTCTGAGGCAATGCCTTTTATTGGCTGCTGTTTCAAGACTCTTGAGAGTAGCAAAAGATTCTGATGAGCTTGAGACCTATGTGATAAATAGGCAGACACATTATCAAATTATCCAAAACTTATTGACAAAGTGAAAATGTAATCAATTTGCATGAATCTCACAGCTATATGTTTTATAAAATTTGGACAACTGTAGCCAAAGCTCATGGTAGAAGGTCCATGTTTAGGAAGAAAGTAAATTACATTTGTTGTTTTATCATGGATTGTAAGAAATGTGGGGTGTAAGATTCATTCACACCTCAAAATGGGCAAATTTTATTCTGAAACATTGATATGGGATTCATGGGCCCAATACTCAAAGTAAATGAATTCTTCTTACTCACAATGATTTGGAGGAGTTCAGGAGGCAAATCATGTATGTTTGCATAGCTTGCCTCTCAGAGCCTTCTTTTTGCCATGTGGTTTGATGCCACATTATGAATTTTGTACCTTACAGACTGGTTGAGGATAGCGGAGGTGCTACCGAGCCACTCTTAATGATGGACATTGAATTCCCCACTAGAGTATACACATCCTTGCAACTCTTAGTGTTTCCTCCTAGTGCTGTTCAACACAGAGTACTCCTGATTCATCAGCGGAGGTGGGCAGTGGGTTATAATGAGTTTCCATGCGATGTGTGCCGTAATGCCATGCAGCTTCATGGGGCTTGGAATCAATGCTGTGGATGCCCAGAGCAACTCCCTCCCGAATATCTGTCATTTGCCTGCTGTATATGATAGGTATGTCCTGCCAGTGGGCCAGGACATACCCAAGAATAATGATGGGGGTGCCTTGGACATTAAGTGTAAAGTGTAATGCTGTTAATATGGCTACGTCAGGCTATTAGTTGACCAGGCTGTGTTTTCTCTTCGTAGGAGCAAATTAGTGCAGATGCTGGAATCTGTACTGAAAACAAAAAAATGCTGGATCACAACGGGTAAGACAGCATCCAAGGAGAGACAGCAAGCTAAAATTTTGTTTGGTATTCCTTGCAAATTTTTCTGAAGAATGCATGACATAAAGCTTTTGACAAAATTGGCTCTTTTACAGCAATACCTGGAACATTCAGATAGATCACCTCCACAGGCTCTCCTTTGTCCAACTTGCTAGTTACATCCTCAAAGAATTCTAAAACAATTATCAGGGATGATTTCCTTTGACAAGGCCACGCTGACTCAGCAATATTTTACATTGCCCTTCCAAGAATTAGCAATCTCTTCTTTAATAATTGATTCTAAAATCTTACCAACAACTTACTAACCAGCCTATAATTCCCTATCTTCTGCCTCCGTCCCTTCTTAAACAGGGATGTTACATTAGCCATTTTCTAGTCCTCTGGTACCTACGCAGATTCCAGTGATTCCAATCGAAATTGACTGAGGGACAGGAAACAGAGATCAGTGAATGCTTGTCACTACAAAACTTCACCCAGCTGAGAGTTCCTCAAGGATCAGTGCTGGAATCTTTGCTTTTCCTGATATATATTAATGATGTAGACCTTGGGGTACAGGACATAGTTTCAAAATTTGAAGATGAAACAACATTTGGAAGCATTGCTAACCATAAGGAGAATTGTGTAGAATTCCAAAAATGACATAATTAAATTGGTGAAATGGGCAAATAGATAGCGGATGGTTTTTAATGTGGAGAAATGTGAGCTGATACATTTTGTTAGGAAAATCATTGAGATATCGTGTAATATCATGAGTACAACTCTAAAGGACGTGGAGGAGCAGAGGGACATGGGTGTAAATATGCAAATATCATTAAAGGTGGCAGGACAGCTGGAGAATACAATTAATAAAGCATACAATATCTTCAGCTTTATTAGTAAAGGCAAAGTGTACAAGAGCAAGAGGATTATTTTAAATTTGTGTAAGACACGAGTTTGGCCTCAGCTGCAGAATTGCATCCAGTTTGAGGCACCACACTTTAAAAAGAAAGTGAAGATATTGGAAAGAGTACAGAAGAGGTTGATGACAATGGCTTCAAGGATGAGGAATATTAGTTATGAAGAAGAAGGCTAATTAGAGATATGGTATGTAATCAAAATCATGAGAGTTCTGGACAGAGTAAATAGGCAGGAAATGTTCCATAGAACACAGAACAATACAACGCAGAACTGCCCTTCGGCCCTCGATGTTGCACCGACCTGTGATCTAATCTAAGCCCACCCCCTACATTATCCCATCATCATCCATATGCTTATCCAAGGACTGTTTAAATGCCCCTAATGTGGCTGAGTTAACTACATTGTCAGGCAGGGCATTCCACGCCCTTACCACTCTCTGAGTAAAGAACCTGCCTCTGACATCTGTCTTAAATCTATCACCCCTCAATTTGCAGCTATGCCCCCTCGTACTAGCCGACGCATCATCCTAGGAAAAAGACTCTCACTGTCCACCCTATCTAATCCTCTGATCATTTTGTATGTCTCTATTAAATCCCCTCTTAGCCTTCTTCTCTCCAATGAGAACAGATCCAAGTCCCTCAGCCTTTCCTCATAAGACCTTCGCTCCAGACCAGGCAATATCCTGGTAAATCTCCTCTGCACCTTTTCCAATGCTTCCACATCCTTCCTGTAATGGGGCGACCAGAACTGTACGCAATATTCCAAGTGAGGCCGCACTAGCGTTTTGTACAGTTGCAGCATGACATCACGGCTTCGGAACTCAATCCCTCTACCAATGAAACCTAACACACCGTATGCCTTCTTAACAGCACTATCAACCTGGGTGGCAACTTTCAGGGATCTATGTACCTGGACACCAAGATCCCTCTGCACATCCACACTACCAAGAATCTTTCCATTGACCCAGTATTCTGCCTTCCTATTATTCTTCCCAAAGTGAATCACCTCACATTTATCTGCATTGAACTCCATTTGCCACCTTTCAGCCCAATTCTGCAGTTTATCCAAGTCTTCCTGCAACCTGCAACATTCTTCCACACTGTCCACCACTCCACCGACTTTAGTGTCATCTGCAAACTTACTAACCCATCCACCTATGTCTGCGTCCAAGTCATTTATAAAAATGACAAACAGCAGTGGTCCCAAAACAGATCCTTGTGGCTCACCACTAGTAACCGACTCCAGGCTGAATATTTTCCATCAACCACCACTCTTTGGCTTCTTTCAGAAAGCCAGTTTCTAATCCAAACTGCTAAATCTCCCTCAATCCCATGCCTCCGCATAGGACTATTCATGAGTTCCTACTCATGAAAGATTGAGAAAGAAAGGGGAGAGATTTAAAGTAATTAGTAAAATGAATAAAAGTGAGACGAGAAAAATCTTTTCCACACAGCAAGTAGTTAGGGTTTGTAATCACTGCCTGAGGGAGTGATGGAGGCAGGTTAATTTGAGGCATTTAAAAGGGAGTTAGATTATTATTTGAAAATAAGAATGTGCAGGCTTACAGGGAGAAGTCAGGAGAATGGTGTTGCTTATTCGGAGAGGTGATGCAGACACAATGGACCAAATGGCCATTGCGCTGGAACAATTCTAATTTTTGGTGGATCCTTCAAAATTAATTGGGTTACACAGGTGCAAGTTGTAGATTAAGGAAATGTAAAATATGAGATTAAATATGCCATTTGGTCATCTGTTGTTTTCCAGGTGGAGACTCATCTTTGATATTTTAATGATATTTCTGTTTTTGTTGTAAATTCTCTAAGTATTCAGCTCTTGACTAGAAGCCTCAAACCTAAGTTTGTGACAGTTCTAGCGTTGTGATAAAATAAAAGGAAATAGAGAAAGTGAGCAAAAGGCTATTTTGGGGGCAGATGCTGGATTTCTATTTGGGTTTTCTTAATTATAAAAACTCCACACTATCATATCCTTAGCCTGTTGTTGTAAATATCAATAACAGCTTCTCAACCGTAATTTGAGCTGCAAGTTCATTTTTTCTTATTCATTCATGGGATGTGGGTTTGACTGATTAGACCAACATTTATTGTCCATCCATTATTGCCCAGAGGGCAGTTGTAAGTCAACCACATTATTGTGGGTCTGCAGTCACATGCAGGCCAGACCCAATAAGAATGAAAGATTTCCATCCCTAAAGGACATTAGTGAATCACATGACTTTTCCTGACAATTAGTAATGGTTTAGTAATCATCATTAGGCTCTAAATTTCAGGTTTTTATTCAATACAAATTTCACCATCTGCTTTGGTCGGACTCAAACCCAGGTTCCCAGAACATTACTTGGGTCTTTGGATAAAGAATTGAGTGATAACATCACGACGCAATCACCTCTCCATTGCATTATGCTGTTAAAATTAAAATGAACAAAATCAGCTTACTTTGTATTGGCAGTTTTGGTGATAAGATATTCTGTTGGAACATATTTAAGATTACATGACTCATGGGAGTGACAGTTGATTGGCATATTGCAAATTTGTATATCATTTTCTTGGTATAAACAATTGTCGGGGAAAAACACTATTCTTTTTCATGTCCAGTTCTATCCCCTCCTCTTAGTGAGTTTTAGTTTCTGTGAACAGGTCAAGTTGACATCTAAATGTCCACCAGCCGCAAGAATGTAGCTGGCTGCAGTAGGGGCTCCTAGACATAACAACCTCCAAACTCCTGGTACTGTTTCTGGGAAAGGAGCCAAATAAAGACAACTTGATGACTCTTGCCAGGTTGAAATCAGGGGCAAAAAAACTCCATTCTGCTCAATCCACTTAATCACGAATAGCAGAAGTACAGCTACACAAAAATATTCCTGCTCTGCTTTGTTTCTGGGGATATTTACTGTCTTAAGTACTGAAAAACTCAAAACAAGGAGAAAGCCACTTCAAAAACTTCATATAGTGCTGATTTTTTTTTTGCTAATTGATAAATAGAAGTTGGGGTGGGTGGTGGGAGGTGGGGAACAAAACAACAATCCTTTTCTCAACACCACAATTAGCAATCCAACTAAGACCAAGTTAGCACTGCTGCCTCACAGTGCCAGGGACCTGGGTTCAATTCAACCCTCGGGCAACTGTCTGTGTAGAGTTTACACGTTCTCCCCACATCGACGCGAGTTTCCATTGAGTGCTCCAATTTCCTCCCACAGTCTAAAGATGTGCAAGATAGGTGGATTGGCCATGCTAAATTACCCATAGTGTTCAGGGATGTGTAGGTTAAGGTGCGTTAGCCATGGGAAATGCAGCGTTAAGGGATTGGTTAGGGGGTTGGGTCTAGGTGGGATGCTTTTCAGAGGATCGGTGTGGATTTGATGTGCTGAATGGCTTGTTTCCACATTCTAGGGATTCTGTTCTGTTCTAACTCAGCAAAGATCAGGGGTTTAAATAGAGCCTTTGGTATTTGGGACTTGTAGTGTTCAATGAGTTCCATTATTGTGATTACGTGAGTCTTTATACTTCTGATGCAAAAATGTAACTGATCAGTTAAGCCTATGTGTGGACTCAGAATAAAAAGGAAGCAAACTGTAGAAGTTGCTGGAAGCAAAGAATTGTAAGCACGGATCAGACACGTTAAAACACTTTGAATAAAACGCACTACACATGTGGAAACTAGTGTAATTTCTGCATCTTTCCAAGTTACGAAATATATGACAGAGCTCAGTACCAGGTAGTAGTTACCAAGAAAGTTATAATGTAATGTACACATCTCTGTGATCTGACACAAATTTATTTGTTTTAAATAACTAAATTGTCTTCTGCAGTTTCCTCTCTCTTGACCCGCTCACATCCCAAGTCCCACAAAATATCCATTAACGAGGTATCACCACCTGGTGGGTAGATAACTTCCCAATGCAGTAAATTTAACACTTTGATAAATGGAAATATTAATTTTAGAATATGTTCCACTTATGTGTAGACAACATTTTTGAAGTGTCAGCAACAAAATATTGATATAGCGTTCTGTGAATTAAAACAAGTTTTCTCTTTAAGTGATAATTGACATAATTCACAGGCATTACAACTCTTCTATTAATACTAAGATTTTTTTTTAGACAGATTGTAAACATCCACTTACACCAATGTCTTCAATTCTAGCATCATAATTATGAATTCAATAAATTTGGTTTGAGGCAGTCTTACAGATGACAGCACAAAGTCATCATCGTTCAAGAATGAGAAAGGCTAGATCAAAAGCTGCCAAAAATCATTAATTGGTATTTCACTTGCAAGTATAATTAGTTTTGATTTTCATAAGTGTGAAATACAACTCTCAAACGTTGAAGAAAGATCAGTGTAAAGTACAACCCTCTAAAGTGTGAACTTGATATATGTTGAGGTGCCAACGACTTTCAAAAATTTTAAAACATTGTAATATGGGCTTTTGCATCTCAAAACCTGATAGCTACTCCAAGGCATAAGCTTGTATCAATTTAAAATTCTTAAGCTTTGTCACTCAATTGGGTAATCAAATGTTCGACAACAGAAATCATGCTTGCTTTTTGGGAAATTAATATTTCTGAGTTGGACCTAAGGAAGACTCAAGTTATGACAGTAATCAGTCAGAAGAAATGAATTTCTATTTATACAGCCCAAACACTTCACAGTTAGTGATGTGTTTTGAAATCTATTCTCTGTTGCTACATAGATATGAAAACACCGCAGTTAATTTACTCACAGCAAGTTTCTGCAAATAGTAACAAGATAACTGAACAATGTTTTTTGTGATGTTGGTTCAGAATACTGTAAGAATTGGTTCAATTAAGCACATTCCTAATGTTGTCCACTCAAACACTCTCCCATACCAGCAACTGAATAATAATCAGGACTTGAGATCCTGGTTGATATTCCTCCTTTCAAGGCAAGGCACATTGAAGTCTATGGCAACATCTGCACCATTCCCTAGACTGAGATCAGCTAACTCAGTACAAATTGCAGACTGAGCCATGGGTTTTCATATTCAAATATGCACTGGACAGGACTCATTACAGGAAATTACTGTTAAAATACTGTTAAAATAATTAGGTTAAAGTACTTTCTTCAGGGGAGAAATCAGACTCAAATGCACAGAGCTTTACCAACTGTGAAAAACAGGATGGGGTACTGTCTGCTAGCGACTGAATTGACAAAAAAAAATCAAGATTGAATTTTGCACCTATAATTTCTAAATTTACAACTGTTTCCTCTTTTAGCAAGAACTCAAGTCATGCTTTAAATGCTGTGCAACTGCTGATGTAGCTCAAGATAAGAGTGTTTTGAGTGCACATAACTTACAAAATTTATGTTAAGGTTTTAATATGAAACACAAAGATTTGTTACTGAAACAATATTAGTTGAAAAAATTTACTCTTTGTTAAAGAAAAGATCCATTTCCACAGGATAAAAATAAAGTTTTGAAAACTAAACTCTTAAATAAAACAGAAGACGCACAGCAGCTCAGTTAACATTGGTGAGGCAAAGTCATAATCAAAACATTGCCATTCTCCTCCAGATAATGTCCGATATCATAAGTATTTATTCAGGCAAGTTTGATATATTTCAGCATTGTCTAGACACTTCTGACAAAACGTTCACTTTTTTGTTAAATCTTTAATGATTTTACTATTGAATATTCTATGAGGGGATGCCTGAGGATTTTTAATGCCAAAGTTATCACTGAATGAACCAAAGACTAAATTACAACAATTTGAAGAAACTGACTAATGAATATCATGCAGTGTCATTATATGCAAATAAGTAGGAATAAGTTATTTCTGCTGCCCAAAAAATGAAAAATTCTGGTTCAACAAGATGTGGAATATATAAATAGAACCATTTATGCAAACAGTAGAAAAAGAAACTCCTTTCAATTCTAGGCTGTAGGCGCAGGTTGCACTAAATTATTGTGCTTAATAAGTTGATGTCATCAATATGCTATTTTACAAAACATGCTGAGCTGCTAAATACATACCCAGACTGAGTTTCAGTTATATTGTAGTTGGATGGTGATAGAAATAAATTTCAACCATTATAAACTGCCACAAAAACAAAGTTGCTGGAAAAGCCCAGCAGGTCTGGCAGCATCTGTGAAGGAAAAAACAGGGTTAAC
>JAHRHZ010000058.1:28914381-28977600 GCA_024137785.1 Ginglymostoma cirratum | reverse complement strand
TACAGCATCCACAGTTCTTTCGGTTTTAATTATAAACTGCCAGTTTACTTTGTTCTCATATTATATTGTTTGGCAGTGAAGAAATTTGGTATCCAGTATTCGTTGTAACTAGGTTGTAGCTAGTCTGGTCCAAAGGCCTGATGTTAATCCCCTGCTGTTCATTGACTAAATCCTTCGAAATTGCAGTTGAAGTATAATTGTTCCAGTTCAGCTCCAGGAAGCTCGTCTCAGGAATTCAGTTTTCAGTAGCAATCACTTAGGTCAGGTCAGGCTTGATATGGATCCCATTGAACTCAAGTTAGACTTCAGTTTCAAGACAGTGAGCATTCTTGATTAATACTACTGCTGCTTAATGGCTGGCTGAAATTGATGAAACGTGGAAAACATCGGATTAATCAAGATACAGATAAAATCACATTATGTCAAAATTAACACGTATACCAGGTCTTTTTACAAAATATTTTGATGTTGCTTTCTCAGTAATGTTATATTTGCACAAACCAGTATACTTCTAACATTTCTGAAATGCTGAAAAAGCACCAGAGTTCTCACTGAATCAATTGACAATGCCTGATTCCCAACATCATACAAGTAACAATCTGAAAAGCAGCCCATTTAAGTTTTAACTTAATATAGTTTATTACAGTTAACTTCTTGTTCATTGCTTAAGAGGAAATAAACTGCTACTTGAACCGGGTACTGTATTTGCACGTTTTATGTTAAGAGCTGCTACTGCTAACAATCCCTATATTTAATCTGAAGCTTCTTTTTTCTTAAAAAGGAAGTGGGTTTGAATCTGTTCCAAGTTGCTTCTGGAAAATACTGGCAAATACAACAACAAAAGAAAGCAAAATAAGTGCAATTTTGCAACAAACGGATTTCCTCTCCAGTTGTGATAATGATGAAGCAGTCTTTGTTGACTCTAACTGTTTCTGCTGGGCAACAAGGCAGCATATGATTGATCTCCATTTTTACCATTCAATATTCTGATAGCAAGTAATCAATAAATCATGATTTGATAGCTTAAAGTGATGATCTTTCTTCCTTATCTCCATATATTTGGGACAAGAACACCAACAAATAATGGCTCGGAATCCAGTTATTCAGTAAGTGCACTGCTTACTGTAGTGTACAAACCAGGAAGTTCCCAGTTGCAGTTGTGGTCTAATCACATTCAAGGCAGCATTGCTGCACTGTGATTAATATTGGCGTTCCCAGGGCTGAAAAATCAGCTAGGATTCCTGCTCCCAAAACTGTTTATAGAATAGGTCTGCTGAATAGTACACATATGTAATCATAAAGAGCCAGGAAGGCACTAGCCCAAAAAGCAGCAAGTACAGCTGCCAAAAACATTAAGGAAGAATAGAAAATGCTGGAAACAACATGTGGCCAGGCCTAATGGAGAGATATGTTTCAGGTGTAAACCCTTCATCCAACTTTTGTTGAATTTTCATAACCACTCTGATCTTTTCCTTTGTGACACAAACAATTTTATCCTCCTTGGCTCTACATAAATTATTTCCATTTGACATGATGATCAGCTCTTATTCCAGGGGCTTCACTTCTTTCTTCACTTTCCTTAGATCCTTCTTTTTAAGCTCCTACAGTCTTGATCTTGTGCCCAATTTGTTGCCCTACTTTTCCCATTCCTTTTACTCATTCTAATCTTCCTCCCTCATTCCAATCCTGACGTCATCATCAGACTCTTTGATAAAACAAACACTATGTCTTTTTAAAAGAAACCAACTACTAAAATGAGGTTTAACACTAACTACCTGTAATATTCTCTTACCGAATAGTAAAGCACTAACTTGAACAGCAAGCCAACCAGTTACCATCTGTTATCATCCTCTTCAAACTGGTTGAAATTGTTCTCATTTTGGAAAATTTCCTATTTAGATTTTAGCTTAGTTGTCATAATCCATAATTGAAACACTTGACAGGAGTCATTTCAAAGATTAATATTTGATGAAGGGCTGGTTAGGTAACGTATTAGAGAGCTGCCACGCCTGTAGAACCATATCTCAGCACTAACTACAACCCATACTGCCAATAACATCCAAAGGTTAAATTGCCATAGCATTTGGGATGATACATACTACATGGCACAAAGAAAACAACAATGTAACCAATAAAACTGAAATGTATTTCAAAGAATGTAAATACATTTGAAAATGAAGTTGGAAATATAAAGTTTCACCACAGTAAACACTAGTTAGATTTTCTATTATATTTTCTATTATATTTTTCTTTAATTCAAACTTAAGATGTGTAATGGTAAAATCATATTGATTAGCCATCTCCAATCATCTTAAGATGGTGATCAGTTTTCTCTTTGAACTCTTTTTCATTTATTGATAGGATATGGGTGCCACTGGTTAAGTCAACATTTATTGCCCATCATTAATCACCCTTGAAAAGGTGATGTTGAGCTTCTTTCTTGAACTGCTGCAGTAATTGCGGCGTAGAACATTGCAGTGCTGTTAGGAACTTGACCCAACAATAATGAAGGAATGGTGGTAATATAAGTCAAAATAAGGATGATTTGTAGCTTCAATAGGAAGTTGGGGTGACTGTTTCCCTATTTATCTGTTGCCCTTGTCCTTGTCCTTGTCCTTCCAGGTGGCAGAGATCACAAGTTTGGAAGATGGTATTGAAGGAGCCTTGGTAAGTTAGTGTAGTGCATCTAGTCGATTGTACACTCGACTGCTACTGTGTGTTGGTGCTGGACAGGGTGCAAATCAAGTGGGCTGCACGGTCCTGTGCTATTGAGCTGCATTTATCAAGGCAAGTGGACAGCATTCCATCACATCTTGACTTGTAGCTGCTGGATAGGCATTAGGAATTCAGAGGGTGAGTTACTTGCTTCAGAATTCCTAGCCTATGATCTGCTCTTTAAGCCACAGTATTTATGTGGCGAGTTCAGTTAAGTTTCTGGTTTCTTTAGGATTTTAATAATGGGGAATTCAGCAATGATAAAGCCATTAAAGTTCAAAGGGTAATGATCGGATTCTCTCTTGTTGAAGTTAGGCATTGCCTGTTACTTGTGTTACATGCTAATTCTCAGCCAAAGTCTGGATGTTTTCCAGGTCTTGTTATATATAGAAGCCACTGCTTCATTATCTGAGAAGTCGTGAATGGTGATAATTGTCTAATCATCAGGGAAAATCCCACTTCTACCCCTATGATAGAGGGACAGTCATTGATGATGCAACTGAAGATAGTTGGGTTCATGAGGAACTTCAGGAATGCTTACAGTGATGTCTTTGAAATGGGATGATTGACCTCCAGCAACCACAACCATCTTCCTTTGTGTTAGGTATGACCACAACCTGCAGAGAGATTTCCCCCAATTCCCAATGACTCCGGTTTTGTTAAGGCTCCTTGGAGTCATACACTGTAAAATGCATGATGTCAAGATCAATTCTAATTCCACTTACGGAGTTCAGTTCTTTGTCCATCTGTAAACCAAGGCTCTAATGAGGTCAGGAGCTGGATGATCCTAGTAGAACCAAAGCCAAGCATCTGTGAACAGTGAACAAAAACAGTGAATTCCTTGGCAAGTGTTGGATGAGCCTCCAATTATGTAAAAACACAGGGGTAGCAAATCAGCCAACTGAGCCCCACTATCGCTGGATGTGCAAATTAAACATTCAATGACCATTAACATTCCCTAATTGTTCCTAACCAGACTTTATTAATAACAGATTTTGGACTTGAAGTTCATAATTTAAATAAAATTAATAATCTATTATAAATAACATTAGCAGAATACAGATAAACAACATAATTCAATTAATATTTACAAATTAAAGCCCAATCTTCTTTGATTGTAATCCTTACTTTCACACAGACAGAAAGGCAGACAGAATCAGCTACAGGATAAATTAGAAAATAAAATAAAAGAACTGTAATTTGCCAGTTCAATAAACAGTATCAAATGGTAGATACAAGGTCTTCATTAAATTCGTGTATAATGGGTTGTTCACAGGCAAGTAGAACTGTATATCTTGCTTGAATTCTAAAGCCACTGGTTAATGCAAACAGTTTGCATTATTTCTCACAGACTGGGATTCTTTCTTCAGAACATTTAACAACTTGATAACTAGAGCGAGGGAGAGCAAAACAAAAGATGCTTTCAACATCATGCTGTCTCCTGCTGAGCTCAGTCAAAACCGGCTCTCTTTCTCTCAGTTCTGAAGTAGGGTCACCGACCCAAAACGTTAACTCTGATTTTTTCTTTACAGATGCTGCCAGACCTGCTGAGCTTCCATTCTCTGTGGTTGGCTCATTGGCACTTGTGCTCCATTGACTGACGATTCAACATCCAACTAGCTGCCAGCCCTGAGCATAGCAACCACTCAGTGCCGATTCAACGACAGTGTCTTTAGTTAAGTAATTAAGTTGCATTGCTTTCTAGGCCATGTTCCAACAGAAAATAACTTCTATTGGTCTCTTTTAAAACAAGGTGCTGTTCAAAGTTAAATTCTTAATTGCAAATCACATAGTTCCAAACAAAAAAACAAAAATAAAACAACAATAGTGATGGTCTCGACAACAGCATTGTTGGTGGCCCTTTCTTCGTTGATGATTGAGAATAGATTGATCCGATAGTAATGGGGCAAGTTGAAATTGTCTCACTTTCTAAAAAAAAAGTGTTCTTTTCTAATCAACTTAGATTAGAAAAAATCTAATCTTATGACACATCTCCAAGTGGACTTGAACAAGAAGCTCCTGGGCAGGAAGTAGGGAAACTACCACTGCACCAAAACACCTCCTTGACCTCTTTACATTGACTAGCTGTTTATAGGCAATTTTGTACATGATCGGGTGAATGTGCTAGGTCAGCTGGTTTAGGAGTGCAGCCAGATCTGCAGCACAAATTTTCTGCATTGTTGTCAGAATGTAGTCAGGCCCCATAGCCATTGCAAGCATCCAGTGCCTTCAGCTGTTCTTGATATCATGTGGAGCGATCTCCTGCACCCTTATTTAAACTGCTACAATCCTGGTACTATCCATGCTCCAACAATGATGTTAAAAATTTCCAGAGCTTGTCCTGTGAAGAAGAAGAACTGGGCTTAATTATCCCAGTGAAAATAGTGTTTCGATCATCTTAACATTACTGTCCTTCTCCATAGAGTTTCAAGGTTTTGTGCAAGTAAGCTTTATTGGTTGCTGCACTACATCTTTTGGATAGAAGATACTGCAATTATAGGACACCATCGACTTGGGGGTTGTTAGAGGGAAGCGGGGGAGCGGGAATGGTTACAATTTCTAAAAATTGCTTTGTCCTTCTTATTTTGAACTTCCCAACCGCTTTGTTGCGGCCATCCCACCCAGAAATGTAGCCAATAGATTGCTTTGCACCTCAAAAGTTGTGACTGGAGTGAAGGACTGCAGATTAGTCGATGAATAGGCCCAGTCCTGACTTCTTGCTGAAGATGATGGCTCTTGATGAAACAGCTGAAGATATTTGGGTTTGCAGCCAAATCCTGAGCTACAATAAATAGCCTCTGACAATTATGTCCATCTTTTCCTTGTATCAGTAAAAGACTCTAGCTACTAGGAGGGTTTTCCTTATCACACCCATTGACCTCACTCTTTCTAAGGCTCCTCAGTGGTATTTTTGTTTGAATGCTCCCTGGATGTCAAGAGCAGATAACACAGAAAATAATCAACTGATTAACATAGCAAGTGTAATCCCATTCTAATCAGGTTCAATATTTTCCAGTAGCAGTCTCTGGATAGTGAAAGGAATAATATATTATAACTAAAATAAACAAGGAAGCAGAATAAGTTTTATATGAATCTGTAGAAATGTTCACTCAGAAGGAATCCCAGTGCAATTAATATTTAAATATTGTCTCATGAGGTAGCAACATATCTCAAACTTTGAGGGGTGTTTCAGTAGGTAAGGAGAGGCAAATTCAAGTGCACGCAAGGAGGTATGTTGCCAAAAATGAGGTTAAGTTAGGATACTGATAAATGTTGCTACCTTGTACTAGTGTAATAAGTTCATGGCAGACTCTTGCAGATTGTTTGTCTGAAATCAGCTGACTCAGCCTACAATGGACAGTAAACCCAGTTTTTTTTGTGTATGTCTACATTATTCACTGTGCATTGCACTTATCAACTGGAAGCTAAAAAAAAATTAGCAGAAAGCCACAAAACCACAGCTTGATATTCACACTGCTGTGCAAATTCTCCTGACAGCTAACATGATAACTTAAACTGATTCTTCAGAGCCGGCTGCTCCAAGAAATTGAGCCTGTCTCCAAACATTCCATGACAAAGCAACAGCAACTCTTTAAACAACAGTATCTTTCTTCTAAAGCATTACTTATCCCCTTTTGAAACTCAGATAACCACTCTGATATCACAATGTGGTTTGCAAGAAAGCTGCACTGCTAAAAAATCTAGCCTAATGCATTCAGCTCAGGACACCTGCCTCAAACTGGCTTGAACACTTTGATCAAGTGATATTTAATGATCTGAAAGACACTAAACTGCAGTTCTGTATTATAATCCTGACTAACAAAAACACACATAGTCATGCCATTATGCAGAACCTTTTACACATTATATCATTTTACACCATTTAAGAATCAGAATGCTTCGACCTTAAAACAGTGAATATGAAAACAAATCAAGGAAACTGCTTATCTATTAGATGAATCTGCGGCTATACTTGTTTAGAAATGAAGAAAAGGCTGAAACCCTTGCTTTTCAGTTATTCTCAGAAGAATTCTCAAATTTATTGGGGTTTTTAAACCAGGTAGCAGGAGGCAGCATGTGCATGGGAGTTAGGCCCCTCATTTGAGTGACACATGTTGGGATCCAGCTCTCATCCCATTCTCCTTCCAGTTTCACCTGAATAGGTTTGCAGACAAGTAGGTAACACCATCTTGGAACTGAGATAAAAGGTACTGCAGATGCTGGAGAATCCGGAGATAACAAGGTGTGGGGCTGGATGAACACAGCAGGCCAAGCACCACACCTTGTTATCTCGGATTCTTCAGCATCTGCAGGAAGCTTTCCTCCTCCTATGATGCTGCTTGGCCTGCTGTGTTCATCCAGCCCCACACCTTGTTATCACCATCTTGGAACTGTTCAGTAACTCTCTAAGATATTCAAATTGGTCATTAATTGCTGCTTTAATCAACTATTCCAGCTTTAACTGCCTGCACATTTATGTCCCAAACTGTCAGCAACTTACTAAAGTCACTAGGTGGGTACACGCAAGGAAT
Source organism: Ginglymostoma cirratum (assembly GCA_024137785.1). Taxonomy (NCBI): domain Eukaryota; kingdom Metazoa; phylum Chordata; class Chondrichthyes; order Orectolobiformes; family Ginglymostomatidae; genus Ginglymostoma; species Ginglymostoma cirratum. Next base: position 28,970,353 of record JAHRHZ010000058.1, on the reverse strand, counting down.
AGTACTTCAGTGAAACCAACAGGTTTTGATCAATGAAATTGAAGAGCTGCAACCATGGCAAGAGACTACTGCTCATAGCACACCTTCTCAGAGAGTACATTCACAACTTGAAAGATGATTGCCAACTTCTTTGAAGTCAGTTCGCCTGTCTTGCACTTCATTCATCTTGATCTGAACTTCCCTGTTGTCAAACTTCACTAGAGCACAGGAGCAGCTTGAACAGTTCGATCTTCTATCTCTGATAAGGATCAAAAGCAACCGCACCAGCAGTAGCAGGAAAAATGCCACCAGCAATACCAGTTGGCTTCTCCATGCTGCTCCACAGGGCAGAGGGGAGGGACACACACACACACATCAGGATTGAAAGAGACAAGACTAGGTCTATAGAGAGAGGATCTACTCCCTTGATTTTGGCTATAGTACATTAGGAAGCTTAAAACATCAAGTTGGGTCACTAGAAACTCTCTTCTGCAACCTATGTAAGGCCTTAAGATCATAAAGTGTAGGTACCCATAATTAAACATAATGGATGAGGTCTAACCAATGCTTCGTAAAAATTCAGCAAAACATTATCATTTATGTACTCTATTTCTATATTTATAGAGGCAAAAATTCCACATGAGTTTCTAAACAGTCTTGGATCATAGAATCCCTACAGTGTGGAAGGAGGTCATTCAACCTATCAGGTCCACACTGACCCTCTGAAGAGCATCCCACCCAGACCCAGTCCCATCACTGTATCCTGTAACCCCACATCTACCACAGCTCATCCACCTAACCTACTCATCTTTGGACTGTGTGATGAAACTGGACTACCCAGAGGAAACCCATACAGATGCAGGGAGAATGTGCAGACTCCACACAGACAGTAGTCCAAGGCAGGAATTGAACCTGGGCCCCTGGAACTGTGAAGCAGCAGCGCTAACTACTGAGCCATTATGGCACCCTCTATTCCTGAATGTCACTTTGTAATTAGACCCTTTAAACTACATTACCCTTCCTGAAAATGTATCACTTCACATTTGCATTAAATTTCATCTGACAATCATCTTCCCATTCACAAACAGTTAATGTTCTCCCAAAGTTTATTGCTATCCTCTTGTTCACTACAATTCTAGGTTTCTTGTCCTCCAAAAACTTCAAAACAATGCCCTGCATACCCAAGTCCAAGTTAATAATTCTACATATGTTAAAAAGAAAACTATCCTATTAACCCATGGAAACATCACATATAATTCCTCTGGTCTAAAAATCACATGCTTACCATTACTTGGTTTTCTGTCCTCTAAGCAATGTCATTTGCTCCCATTATCCCTTTATTCCCAAGGACTCTAAATTTGTGAACAAGTATGTTTGTGCAATAAAAACTCCACAATTTAAGAAAGATGACAATAAAAACATAAGAAACAGGAGCAGGAGTAGGCCATTCGGCCCGTTGAGCCTGCTCCCCCATTTCAATAAAGATCATGGCTGAACTTTTCGTGGACTCAGCTCAACTTGCTCGCCTGCTCGCCCATAACCCGAATTACTTAGCTATCTATCTATCTTTGCCTTAAAAACATTCAACGAGGTAGGCTCAACTGCTTCAGTGGGCAAGGAATTCCACAGATTTGCAACGCTTTGAGTGAAGAAGTTCCTCCTCAACTCAGTCTTAAATTTTCTCCCCATTATTTTGAAGGCTATGTCCCCTAATTCTAGTTTTACCTGCCAGTGGAAACAACTCCCTGCTTCTATCTTATCTATTCCCTCCATAATTTTGTTTCCATAAGATCCTGCCTCTCAATCTTCTAAATTCCAATGAGTATCGTTCCAGTCTACTCAATCTCTCCTTATCAGCCAACTCTCTCAATTCCGGAATAAACTGAGCAAACCTTCTCTGCATGCCTACTAAAGGAAAACAGAAAACTATACACCAGTTAGCCTGATATCTGTCGTCGAGAAATTATTAGAGCTTTTAATTTAAATTAGGGTAACAACACTTTGAAACATTCCAATTGAGCGGACAGCCAGCATGGATTTATGGTAGACCATGCCTGACAAATTTGACTTTTTTATTTAAAAACTGGCTAAAGTATGAGACAAGGATGTTAGTGGATGTTATTCATGCTGACTGTCATTTGCATAAAAGACTTAGTTTAAGGTGAAGCTCATGAAACTCAATGCAAATTATTGCCCTGGTAAAGAAATTGGTAGGGCAGCAGGAAACAAAGATCAAAGAACAATACAGCACAGGAACAGGCCCTTTGGCCCTCCAAGTCTGCGCCAATGCATTTTTCCCTTCTGTACTAAAACTGTCTTCTATTCCCTTCCTATTCATGTATTTGCCAGGTGTTTCTTGAAAGCAGCTATTCAGTGTGCTTCCACCACCTCCTCTGGCAGCATGTTCCAAGTACTCAACATATCTTTTCAACTCCCCCCACCACCCCACACCCCTGGACCTTGAATCTGTGTCCCCTCGTAACTGACTCCTCCACCGTGGGGAAAAACCTCAGACTTTCCCCTCTATCTATGCCATTCACAATCTTTTAAACTCCTATCAGGTCACCCCCTCAACCTCCCACTTTCCAGTGAAAACAAACCCAGTTGATCCAACCTTTCTTCATAGCTAAAATCCCCCATACCAGGCATCATGCTGGTAAACCTTTTCTGTACCCTCTCCAAAGCATCCACATCCTCTGGCAGTGTGGTGACCAGAACTGTACACAATATTCCAAGTGTGGCCTAACTAATGTACTACAAAGCTGCAGCATATCTTGTCTATACTTTTACTCAATGCCCCTTCCAATGATGGCAAGCACGCCATAACCCTTTTTACTACCTTATCTACCTGCGCTGCCACCTTCAGTGATCTGTGGACCAGCACACCCAGATCCCTCTGCATATCAATAATCCTAAGGGTTTATAATTTCCGTCTGTACCTGACCTTTGTGACCTTCCAAAATGCATCACCTCACGTTTGTCCAGATTAAACTCCATCTGCTATTTTTCTGCCATTGCCTCCAACTGGTCAATATTCTGCTATATCCTCTGACAATCCTCCTCACTATCTGCTACTCCACCAATCTTTGTATTGTCTGCAAACTTACTAATTAGACCAGCTACATTTTCCTCTAAATCATTTTTGTAGCCTACAAACACCATTGATCCTTGTGGAACACCGCTAGACACAACCCTCCATTCCAAAAAGCATCCTTCCACTGCTACCCTCTGTCTCCTATGACTAAGCCAGTTCTATATCCATCTTGCCAGCTTACCCTGATACCATGTGACCTCACCTTCTGTACCAGTCTGCAACGAGAGACCTTATCAAAGGTTTTACTAAAGTCCATATGGACAACACCAACCCGCTTTTCCCTCAATCATCTTCGTCACCTCCCCAAACGTCTTGATTAAGTTAGTGAGACATGATCTGTCCCACACAAAGGCATGCTGTCTATCGCTAATAAGTCCATTTGCTTCTAAATGCATGTAGGTCATGTCCCTGAGAATCTTTCCCAATAATTTCCCTACCATCAACACGAGGCTCACAGGCCTGTAATTTCCTAGGTCATCGCTGTACTCTTCTTAAACAATTGGAAATTTTCCAGTCTTCTGGGACCTCACCTGTGGCCAAAGAGGATAAAAAGATGTCTGTCAATGCTCAACAATTTGTTCTCTTGCCTCCCTCAATATTCTGAGACAGACCTGGGGCCTTACCTACCTTAATACTTTTAAGATGCACACACTTCTTCCTTCTTGATAACAACTTCACTAAGAACTTTATCACTACCTTCCCTGAGATCATCCTCCACCAACACCAGTGTACAGATATTGAGTTGGGCCTTGACTATTCACGGCACTTGATAACAACTTTAGTGAAGACTTAGAAGTGATATAAGCAGTGTTGTAAACAGTGAAAATGGAAGGATAATAATTGCGTTGAAATAACATAATAAATGACAAGAGTCAGACCTTTTAGTTTCCAGAGTATTGTGGCAGAATGTGCGCTATTCATGGTTTTTTCAACATTATGAACAGGACTACAGTGGTATTACATCTGGTAAGTTTGAACATTTGTATCACTGAGGAAGGCCAAGGCAACAAATAACCAAGACGGCATTGATAAAGCAATTATATCAATTTCCAGGAGCAAATCTTACTCGTGATTCTCCATGCATTTCAAGTTGGGAGCCTTCAAAGGAGGAACATCTGGTTTCTATACTTCATGTGCCAGCTTAGTAATTAAGACGACAAATTCAATAGCATGTGGCTCTAAGAGAAAGTTGATGGTCGGGTGTGAGAGAATGGTTATTAGCAGAAAAGAATTCAATTTACATTCTTCATGCCCAATTGCCAAACCTTGGTGCCACACACCCTAAACCATTCAATGTTACACACAGATAAACTCCAGTTAGATTGTTAGGTGGATTTAATCTGTGACTATAACGCTTTTCTAGTAGGAACTATAAGAGGTCAATTACAAACTACAATATTACATATATGTGTGTACTTTATGCAACAGGTCTAGGATATTCCATTTTAGGGTTGGCATTCAAATGCAACAACAAAAAAAAACTTCTCTGAAGATGACGTAATGGTACTGCCAAATCATGAAATGCATAAAGTCTCGAATTTGGTGGAGGCTGGATGAGAGGTTTCTTACTCCTGACCACCATGCACTATGCATTCTTTTCCTGCTCTCAGAATAAACATGAAAGAACTAAGGTGGGAGTGCGACTAGTAACTGCTATTACAAGAGCAAATATGTAATCATAGTCATAGAGTCATACAGCACTGAAATAGGCTCTTCAGTCCAACCACTCCATGCCAAACATAATCCAAAACTAAACTAGTCCCACCTGCCTGCTCCTGACCCATATTCCTCCAAACCTTTCCTCTTCATGTACTTATCCGAGTGTCTTTTAAACATGGTAACTGTGCTCTCATCCACCACTTCCTCAGGAAGTTCATTCCACACACAAATCACCCTCTGTAAAAAATTTGCCCCTTGTGTTTTTGTTTAAATTGTTCTCCTCTCACCTTAAAAATATGCCCCCCGCTAGATTTGAAATACCCCAACCTAGGGAAAAGATGCCACTATTAACACCAATTTTACCCCTCATGATTTTATAAACCTCTATAAGGTCACCTCTCAACCTTCTATGCTCCAGTGAAAAAAGGCCCAGCCTATCTAGCTTTTCTTTATAACGCAAACATTCCATACCCGGCAACATCCCTGTAAATGTCTTCTAAATCCTCTCTAGCTTAATAATATCCTTCCTATAACAGGGTGACAAGAACTGGACACAGTACTCCAGAACAGGCCTCACCAATGTTCTGTACAACCTAAACTTGATTTCCCAACTCCTACACTCAAAGGACTGGGCAACAAAGGCGAGTGTGCTAAATAACTTTTTAACCACCCTGTCTATATGTGATGCCAACTTCAAAGAATTATGTACTTGAACCCCTAGGTCCCTCTGTTCTACAACACCAGTAGAGAAAAGGGATAAAAATTATGAGTCAATGTACAAATGCGTTGTTTAAATAGCACAGCACTTTCTACTCACTGTAAAATTTATACAATATTATAGTTCATCACATTTTAATATGGAAAACTACGCAGTATTCCAGGTTCATGTTACTATTCCAGTTTCTGTAGTTGGCTTGTGCCACAGAACGATAGCATTGTAATTTTAAATGGTGACTTATTCAACAGTTTTTTGTGTTACGTTAGCTTCAAATAGTGTTGCAGAGCAAAAAGCTTTACAAAAGAAATTAAAAAGAAGTTAAAGTAACAGCCACAATGTTACTGCCTTTTGTAAAGAGACTTCATACGTTTTAAAGTAGAGGTGGAAAAAGGAGATACCTGACAGAGTGCACGTTGAATATGCTATCCAAAATTGCACTGCATTACTCTGTACTTAATTTGTCCTTCCTATGGTTATCACAATAACATATAACCGTAACCACACCAATTCTTTACCTAGTGAATACTCAATTTAAAATATTTGAAATCAATAATTTATATGTCTAGTAGTATGATTAGTCCTAGGGTTATATAAGCAACTAAAAATAAAGAAAAAGCGTTAGGTTAATAAATGTGTCAAGTTCAAAACTTTCACAACGCTTTCAATTTTGTTGAAGGTCATTAACATGAAATGATTCCATTTCTCCCTCTGCAGATATTACCTTCCTAGAGCATTTCCAGCATCTTCTGTTTTGCTTACGATAATATTTCTGTTCCAACTTCCGCTCCTGCATGCACTCAGATATAAGCCTTGGGGATTTGTTGCTTTCTGGTTCCTAAAACAAATAGGCATTCTTTATATGTGACTTTAAGTGTAGAATAACACCAATAAAGGAAGAGGAGTAGGCTTTTTGGCCTCTTGAGCCTGCTCTGACTTTCAAAGAATCATGGCTGATCTGACATTCTCTGTTCACTTTCCTACATTTTTCCCACAACTTTTGATTCCCCTATTGATCAAGAAGCTATCTATACTTAAATATATACAAGGGCTCTGCATGCACAGGTCTCTGTGGCAAGGAGTTCCAAAGGCTTTCAACCCTTACAGAAGAAACTCCTTCTCACTTCACCCCTTTATTCTGAGACTTTGTCCTAGTGCTAGACTCTGCCATGAGGGGAAACATCTCTCAGCATTCACCATGTCAAGTTTCTTAAGAATCCTGTATGCTTCAATGAGATCACCTCTCATTCATCTAAAACTCCAGTGAGTAGAGTACCAACCTGTTTAGCCTTTGTTCATAAGAAAATCTCTTCATACCAGGGATAACCTCGTGATACTTCTCTGCACTACCTCCAATAACATAGAACACAGAACAATACACCACAGTACAGGCCCTTCGGCTCTCGATGTTGCACCAACCTGTGAAACCAATCTGAAGCCCATCTAACCTACACTATTCCATTATCATCCATATGTTTATCCAACGACCATTTAAATGCCCCCGAAGTTGGCGAGTCTACTACTGTTGCAGGCAGGGCATTCCACGCCCTTACTGCTCTCTGAGTAAAGAACCTACCTCTGACATCTGTCCTATATCTATCACCCCTCAATTAAAGCTATGTCCCCTCGTGCTAGCCGTCATCATCCTAGGAAAAAGGCGCTCACTGTCCACCCTATCTAATCCTCTGATCATCTTGTATGTCTCTATTAAGTCACCTCTTAACCTTCTTCTCTCTAACGAAAACAGCCTCAAGTCCCTCAGCCTTTCCTCATAAGACCTTCCCTCCATACCAGGCAACAGCCTGGTAAATCTCCTCTGCACCCTTTCCAATGCTTCCACATCCTTCCTATAATGCGGCCACCAGAACTGTACGCAATACTCCGAGTGCGGCCGCACCAGAGTTTTGTACAGCTGCAACATGACCTCACGGCTTCCAAACTCAATCCCTCGTCCAATAAAACCTAACACACCGTACACTTTCTTAACAACCCTATCAACCTGAGTGGCAACTTTCAGGGATCTATGCACATGGACACCGAGATCTCTTTGCTCATCCACACTACCAAGAATCTTACCATTAGCCCAGTACTCTGTATTCCTGTTACTCTTTCCAAAGTGAATCACTTCACACTTTTCCACATTAAACTCCATTTGCCACCTCTCAGCCCAGCTCTGCAGCTTATCTATGTCCCTCTGTAACCTTCAAAATCCTTCCACACTATCCACAACTCCAACTTTAGGGTCATCCGCAAATTTACTAACCCATCCTTCTACATCCTCATCCAGGTCATTTATAAAAATGACAAACAGCAGTGGCCCCAAAACAGATCCTTGCGGTACACGACTAGTAACTGAAGTCCAGGATGAACATTTCCCGTCAACCAGCACCCTCTGTCTTCTTACAGCTAGCCAATTTCTGATCCAAACGCTAAATCACCCTCAATCCCATGCCTCCGAATTTTCTGCAATAGCCTACCGTAGGGAAGCTTATCAAATGCTTTACTGAAGTCCATATACACCACATCAACTGCTTTACCCTCATCCACCTGTTTAGTCACCTTCTCAAAGAACTCAATAGATTTGTGAGGCGCGACCTACCTTTCACAAAACCGTGTTGACTATCCCTAATCAAATTATTCCTTTCTAGATGATTATAAATCCTATCTCTTATAATCCTTTCCAACACTTTATCCACAACCAAAGTAAGGCTCACTGGTCTATAATTACCAGGGTTGTCTCTACTCCCCTTCTTGAACAAGGGGGCAACATTTGCTATCCTCCAGTCTTCTGGCACTATTCCTGTAGACAATGACGACATAAAGATCAAAGCCAAAGGCTCTGCAATCTCCTCCCTAGCTTCCCAGAGAATCCTAGGATAAATCCCATCCGGCCCAGGGGACTTACCTATTTTCACACTTTCCAGAATTGCTAACACCTCCTCCTTATGAACCTCTATCCCGTCTAGTCTAATAGCCTGTATCTCAGCATTCTCCTCAATAACATTGTCTTTTTCCTGTGTGAATACTGACGAAAAATATTCATTTAGCGCCTCTCCTATCTCTTCGGACTCCACACACAACTTCCCACTACTGTCCTTGACTGGCCCTAATCTTACTCTAGTCATTCTTTTATTCCTGACATATGAAGTATCTGTGGTCTCACCAGCATCTTGTACAGTTGCAATTAGACTTCCATACTCTTGTATTCTAACCTCCTTGAGATAAGAGGCAAAATTCTTGATTTAAATACTGTTTCGTTCTCCTTTCAAATGAACTTCACATTTCATGTTGGCAGGTTATAAGCTGATTCCAAATCCAAAACTTCCTCCAGCCTTCATAACCAGTATTAATACATGTGTGCTTTCCAGCACAGATTATTGACGAGGTATTAAAATCTGATTGGTTAGGAGGGCATAATAAAGGGTCACAGATTTCTTTATGCTTCGTTGCTGTCCTGGCAGAGATCAGCTAATATAGCACAAATCAAGGATTGAACCTGATTAGTTCCTTTCTCTTGAGAAATGCAAGATCCAAGACAGAAGTTTTAACACAAGATTTGTATCCAATATTTGTTCTAATTATGAACTCAATGTCACAAAAATATTTAATGTACTAAAGGATTATTTCCAATTAGTTCTCAAATCTTTATAATAACTAATGTCTGCTTTGCTTTTATTCTCATCAAAGAAGGCTTTTTTCTAGTATCAGCTGTCAGATAGTCACTTTCAATTAGAGCTGACAGTCCTGTCCATCACATTATTCATGCTCTCTTATTGACCCCACCTCAGATGTTTTCAGCTGTTGGCAGAAAACCTTTCCTGATCTGGGAGGTCCTTTCCCAAAATCCAGTATGATCCTACACTGCATAGATGAGATAAATAAAAGCATTCTTGGGTATATTTTAAGAATTTGAAGTAACTATCGAAGTGAATATTCATGGCTCAACATATGAGGAAACAGGTGTTGCCCAGACCTCAATCTTTAAACAGAGAGAAAAAAAAATGAGATGAGCATGCGAAGATTGGATTTTGAAAGAATTGAGCAGAATAGTTAAATAGCAATCAGACTGTAATGGATTTAACATGCTTTTATGTTGGGTCATATGTCCCCCAGATGTTCCAGTTTAGTCTAATTTGAGTCAAACAAGTTTTAACAAAGCTGAACTCAGTCATGTACAGAACAAAAAGCAAGCAGCAGCAGTAATAATTGTAATAGTCTTCAAAAAAGTGGTGTGGCTGCTAAGGATGACAAAATATAATGTACTATATAAACATCTGCTATTGATCAGAAACTCAGTTCTTCGTTTATTTGTTACATACATAATACTTGATAGGGGCTACCCTTTCGAGGTGAGAAGGCATTTACACCTTGGTTTATCACCATATTTCTCCCCTTGATTTCATGTAACTACAGTCACCAGTGACCTATTCCTAAGTCTCCACCAAGACCTCTAAACTCACCCTATAGTCCTTCCTGATTTTGTTGTCCCTTCCATTTAGAGCAACTGTCACGAGTCACATCAGGAACTCAATGGCATCACACCTTTCTGCACATTTCTTAATGTGGCACATTATCAATGAGATCAGAAATATATGTAGAATTGTAAATATGCTATTTCTAAAGCATCATCATTGACAGAAAGATTTGTAAAATTGTAGTTGCATGTGTGCATCTCAGCCTTTGTGGGTTATAATGTTGTCTAAACCATGCACTATTGCTCAGTTAAACCAATATTATTGACTTACAATAACTATTGTAAAAATAGCTGTAACATTTTAAGTATTACCTGGCAGAATTGTCAACTTGTAATATTTTTGATGATATCTAAAGATGGTGATGTTTAGAACAGTCTAAATGGTTTTCTAACAATCTTGTTTACGTGGATATTAAATGAAACATTGGGGAAAACACGATGGCCCATCAGTCGTAAGCTTGACCTTCATCAGTTGTAAGCTTCATCAAGGATGACTTTTATTCAATACACTTAGCAGTGGTATTGAGAGACCAGCAGATGAGGAACATCAGATTCAAATTGGTACCTTTATCTTGCAGCACAGCAGGCCAGACTTTATCAGCCTTTAGAGATCATTGAACTGTCTTTGTGCTTTCTTCCTCCCTGTCTGATTCAATATGGAACAGTCAGAAATACACAAAGGTTTCAAAATGATAGAATTAATTCCTTATGTTTATAAACCAAAAGAAAAAGTTGAAATATAAACGGAAAATGCTGGATATACTCAGCAGGTTAAGCAGCATCTATGGAGAGAGAAGCTAAGTTTCAGGGTCATTGGTGGTAGTTTAAAAAAAACATAAATTCCTCATGACTAAGTCAAGGTAACAGTTTACTGAGCTCATAAGCAAATTGTCTTTGCTACTTGAAAGGGATACTTTGAATCAAAACTTTTAAATAAAATATATGCACATACATTGGAAAAGAAAGTTCAAAGGAACGAAAGACACAAAAAGTCTGCTATTGATATGCAACAAGCTGTAATTTTAACTGGCAAGCTGTTGCATCTGGTGCCTGGACAGACAGCTGCTCATGTCACATTAGCAGTGTGTCTTGGACAGCAGATTTTTGTGTTGTAAATCATAGTCGAGTTGGCAGTATTATACACTGGAATACTTTGATCTGGTATCCACATTCAACAAGGAATGTCAATGCCAAGGGATTTTATTTTCCCAGACCACAGTTATGTCTTCAGAAAATAAGCTGCATATTTAGCAGTCATTTCTCAATACCAAACTTAAAGAACTGTGCTGAAATTCATTAGGAAAAAAATATCATATTTCATTTGTAACATTTGTGTAAACTGCTAATGAATAGTGAACTTAATTCACTCATTGTGTTTTACCAGAAGAAAATACAAATACATAGCACTAAATATTGCACGCATGTGAAATAAGACAACTGATAGAATGACTGAAAAGCAATTATTTTTTAAATTACAATTGACTTGCATGCTATCATGGAGGCAAAAGTGTAAAACTTTTCCTTGCATTTGTATAGGCTCAGGAAAACAAATATTTAAATAATAAACAGGTGAGCAACTTTTCATCTCACTACTATTACAGGACCAGTAAATCCAAGACATTCCAACAATAATACAATAAAACATATAAGTACACCACAATACAGTAGTACTTAACTTGAAGAAAATGCAACTTTGCCTTTCAATATAAATCCTGATTAAAAAATAAATCAAATGTCCTAAGTATTATTTAATCCAATTTCAATGAAGAGATTGTGTTTCCCAACAGTTACAAGGTTATAAGGAATTAGAGGAGTTGTGCCTCAGTCCATCAAACTTCCCCAATATTCAGTAACGTCATTGCAAATCTAATACTAGTTTTATTTGCACTGTCCCGTGTACCCTTAGTTTCCTTTGTAGATCAAAAATCTAACTCAGTGTTGAACATATTGAATGCATCAGGCTCCACAGCTTTCTAGGGAACAGAATTCCAAAGACTAACAACCCTCTGAGATAAGGAATTATTTGTTACCCCATCTCAAATAGGACAGCCCTCAATTTGAAACTCTGCCTAATTCTAGAATTGCCCTATGAGGTAAACCATCTTCTCACCATCGACTCTTATCATGTCACTTCAGAAATTTTTTTTATGTTTCAATGAGATCTTCGGAACTCCAATGAGTATAGGCCAACTTGCTCAAACTTTCCTGAAAGTCTCTCTAAAGTTTCTCTTGCCTAAAGTTTTACTGAAACCCTTTCTTCCCAGGAATCAGCTTCGTGACTCCCTCTGAACGGTTTCCAATACAACTATATTCTTCCTTAAAAGGAATCCAAAATGTACACTGGACACCATGTATTTGCATCAATTACCTGTACAGTTGTAGCAAAACTTTCCTAATTTTATATTCCATTCATCTTTCAATAAAGGGCCACATCCCATTTCCTTGCCTAATTACTTGGTGTAACTGCATGCTAACATTTTGTCACTTATGTACAAAGACACCCAGATCCTTCTGTATTGCAGCATTCTGCGGTCATTCTCTGTTTAAATAATATCCAGCTTTTCTACATACACCTCTTGGCAAAATGATAATTTCACATTTAATCATATTGTACTCCATCTGCCAAACTTTTGCCCACTCACTCAGCAATCCTCCTTTGGACATTCCTTGTATTTTACTACTTTGTTTCTCTACCAATCTTTCCATCATCAGTAAATTTTGCTTCAATACATTAGTCCCTTCATCTCAGTCATTATTACAGATCGTAAATAGTTGAGGCTCCGGCACCAATCCCTTTGGCACTCTACTCACTATTCCACTCTACTGAATATGATCCATTTATCCTGACTCTCCATTTCCTGTTAGACAGCGAATCCTCTATCCATGCTAATATATCGCCTTTGATATCATGAGATCTTCCCTTGTGCACTTATATTATGATATTGCCCTGGATCTCAGGCAGGGCACAAAAAATTGTATTAAAAATTTAATTTGTTTACCCATTAACAAAAATATTGACTGCCAAAATAATTGAGATAAAAGATACTTGGGACACTATAAAAGTGAACGATATCACAAAAAGTAATTGTATATATTTTCTCAGAAAGAAATAATCAAGAAATGAAGCTGTGAAGCTATGATGTATCATAATAGTAAAGACTGGTACCTAACATTGGATTTTGTAACAATTTTTCTACAGAACAGCATAGAAAGTTGTAGTTAATGCTCATCATTTCAGGTTATGTATTACAAATTCAAAAAAAAAGGGAAAAATTACTAAAGGGAATTTGTTTTGCTTAGAGACTGAATAAATTACTTTAGAAACATTCTGATGTCACAAATGCCTTTGGTTTCCATCTGTCTCAGAAAAAAAGAATTGAAAGTACCTTAAGGGATACATAAATTCAGTTTTTTTTTATAAAATGTATGCTACAGACAGAGTGCTAGACCATCTCAGAGAGCAGTTGAAAGTCAACCATTTTGCTGTGGGTCTGGACTCACAGTCAGACCAGACCAGGCGAGGGTAGCAGATTTTCTTCCCTGAAGGGTATCATGGGCAAGATGGGTTTTTTCAACAATCGTGCAATGGCTTCATAGTCATCAGCAGATTCTTAATTCCAGATATGTTTTAAATTAAATTCAAATTCCACCATGTGCCATAGCAGGACTTGAACCCTTGTCTCCCAGGCATTAGCTGAGTTTCTGGATTAACAGTCTAGCAATAGGCCATCACTTCCTTATTAATAACATTATGTATTCCTTTTCATTATTATCCCAATACAAGTTTTACCATCGAATCAAGTGTTATGATCCTAGCTAATGTTATTACATGAAATGCAGATCCCAGACTGAAATCTGGCTTAATAGATTTTTCTTTTGGTTTTGAAGTAGTGATCTTTCAATGAAACAGAAACACGCAATGCTGCACATTCAGCTTTAACAATTAAATTAGTTTATTATGCAAATAATAAAATAGAATAACCCATCTATTTACCGAGAACACAAGTTTAAAGATTTAGAGAAACCCAGTAAAATACAATTCCATTAATCTAAGAAGCATTTCTTTACAGTAGACAAACAGGAGGCTGGAAGAACACAGCAAGCCAGGCAGCACCTGGAGGAAAGGAGAAGTCAACGTTTCAGGTACTACCCTTCTTCAGGACTGGATGTGGGGGTAGGGGGAACTGCAGATAAAGAGGGGAGGGAGGAGGATCTGAAGATGGGTAACACCTGAAATATTGACTTCTCTTTTCCTCCAGATGCTGCCTGGCCTGCTGTGTTCTTCTAGCCTCCTGGTTGTCTATTTTGGATTCCAGCATCTGCAGTTTTTTTAATGTCTCTAATTTCTTTACAGTACCAATACAAAAGATAATTCCCTTCTCTTTCACATCTATTTGATTTAAATGTGTCTTCAATTGCTTATTTTGAGAATCTGAGACCCCTACTCCTTAAGTTGTAACCAAACGCTTCTGCTCTGGAACTTTTAAATGAAACTTTTTATGAGTAATCTAACTCTACTGATTCTAAACCATCTCCCTTTCTCAGGGCAACTGTTTTACACTTCCATCTTCTGCCGAGGATGCTGTAAAGATGGCAAAGTAAAATGAAAAAGATGTTTTTTCCAAGCTATGAGTGTTTCCTCTAATCAAAAGAACAAATAAAATCACACTGACCTTATAAACTAAAACACTAATGCACACCTGAGATAACGAGGTGCAGAGCTGGATGAACACAGCAGGCCGAGCAGCATCATAGGAGCAGGAAAGCTGACGTTTCAGGCCTAGACCCTTCATCAGAAATGGCTACCTGGTTTGCTTCAGGACGTGGTCAAGCAGTTTTAAGGCCGAAGAGATTACGAGACAGTTGCAGTGGAAGAGAGATCCACTGAGGTTTTTCCGGAGGGAGGAGGGTAACTTCTTCAGGGTAGGCATCCTTAGAAGAAGCTTTGCAGTGGGGTTAAAATTGTTTCAGAGATAGTAGGAACTGCAGATGCTGGAGAATCTGAGATAACACAATGTAGAGCTGGATGAACACAACAGGCCAAGCAGCATCATAGGAACAGGAAGGCTGACATTTCGGGCCTAGACCCTTCTTCAGAAATAGCACAACTAACGCACATCTGTCAACTTTGTTTGCTCATAAAAACTCTTGATGAAATCAAAATATCATTGCACACCAGAAACACACACACATTTAAAAAGAAATCACTATGGTAACAGAAATACTTGCAAATTAATCATTAAACCCACTTCGGACACACAGACTGAACCCACATGCCATTAGCTCAAAACCTAAGCTCTAAAGTAAGTAATATTAAAATATAAGTTGCTCATTTTTATTTGTTCATGGGACGTTGGTATTTCTGAAAAGGCGAGCATTGACTGCTTATGCTACAATGTCCCGAGGACAGTTAGAGGTCAATCACAGTGTTGTAGGACTAGAGTTACGTGAAGACCAGATGGGTAAGGATGGCAGACAGCACCATCCCTAGAAGGACATTAGTGATCCAGCTACGTTTTTACAGAAATTGACAGTGTCATTGCCATCACTGGGCTGGTTTTTCTATTTTAAATCCAGATTTTTTTAAAGTTCAAATTTGCCAAGGTGGGATTCAAGCCAATTAGCATGGAGTTCTGGGTTACCAGTCCAGTCACATTACTACTATAACACCACCTCCCTGCACACACCTTAAATTACATAAAAAACTTAAGTTTAAGCACAAAGTTTCAAAAATCAAAATGCAAAAGTATAAGCAGTGATCTTGGAAAACTTTAGTATCCAGATACAGCATACGTAGAAAAAAGGACTTCCACATATATAGTGTATTTACAACCACCAGACATTTAAAACATTTTACAGCTGATTAGGTACAAAAACAGAAAGTAGCCAGGAAAAGATGGTGTTTATGCTGATTATGGTGGGGGAGTGGGGGGTTGCGGAGAGAGGTGGAGAAAGAGAAGAAGGAGATGCGGAGCAGAAAGGAATGAAATACATTAATGGAGACAGTGCCAGGGGAAGGGGATGATAAAAAGGAAAAGCAAGCGAGGGATTGTAGATAATAAACTGAGAGACAGATAAATGCTGAAAGGGTGCTAATGGGAAGTCCAAAGTGTTGAAAATGCATTGGCTGTGCTGGGAGAAACTGAAAGATAAATGGCATGAAGGGGTGGGGGAGAACAGATTTGGAGGAAGGTGTTCATGCTCTGAATTTGCTAAGCTCAATTACTAAATCCTGAGGACTGTAGGTACCAAGGCATACGATGAGGTGCTGTTCCTTGAAGTTGCTTTGAGCTTTGCTGGAGCATTGTAGCAGTCCTAAGACAGAAATGTTGCCATGGGAATATAGTATTTAAGTGGCAGGCAACCAGAATTTTGGGGTAATTTTTACGGAGACAGCAGAGGTATTCTGCAACAGGGTCACACATTTAGTCTTTTCAATGTAGGGGAGACCACATTGTGAGCAATACATACAGTAAACTAAATCAAATGAAGTGCAGGCAAACTGTAGAAAAGGGTTGTGTGCTTGGCGGCGGCATCCCACTGGAGGTGGCAAAAGTGCTGACTTATGAATCTACCGAAGTACTTTTAGAGTTTAGCTGCTTTATTAATGGTAGAAATGGAAAGACAACTTGGGCACAATAAACTCCCATAAACAGCAACGTGGATAACAACAATGTCTTTTGCTGTTAGAGAGATAAATATTGGCCTGGGTACCACGAGTGCTTCACTGCTATTGTTTAAACTAGTGACCTGGGAGCATTGACTGAATGGCCTACTCCTACTTTTTGTGTTATTACTTGTCACAGACTAAGGGGTCATTCATTTAAAACCAAGATACAAAATAATTTATTCTCAGAGGGTAGGAAATACTGAAAGTCCAGAGAATTATGAAAACTAGGTCACTGGAAGTATTTAAAAAGAGAGGTAGATAAATGTTTTAAAATATCAGGGCATTGAGGGTTATAAGGAACTCACACCAGAGGAGTTCAGGCCTGGTGCAGATCTTATTAGATGGCCGGCAGGCTTGAGGGGCCAAATGGCCTACTCCTTTTCCTATAACTTATATTCTTTACAATATTCCAGCAGACATTTGAACCTCATACAAATATCTCATCTAAAGGACGGCATCTCCAACAACGCAGCACTCCTTCTGTATTGCACTGAAGTTTCAGCCTAGAATTTTGTATTCAACAGTATAAACAGTAAAGAGGGGAAAGAATTTCTGAAATGTATACAGGAGAATTATATTGCTCAGTATGTTTTCATACCCATAAGGACAGAAGCAGCACTGTATCTGGTTCTATGGAATGGAAATGGGCTAATTCAAAATTATTAAAAGATATAAAATATTAAAATATAATTTGTCATAAATTGCATTGCCTTAAGAATCCACAAAAAATGCTGCCAGTATGAAAGTAAAAGGCAACCTATCTCTATAATGCACAGCTTACAACACTAGATTCTTTATATGAAATCTTAAAAGGGGTATCACAAATGTTTTGAAGCATTTATTCCTGACAGTGCTGCCAAATCCCAGTAGAAAAAGGCAGCCTTGTCAAGGTGACTATGAAACTGGCACTAACACAGCTTGCAGAAAGTGTGCGCAAAAGAACATCTCCAAAGTTAACAGCCTGCAACTCACATAGTATAAAGAGAGAAGGTAAGAAAGTCTAAAAGGAGAAATATAAATTATGAGAAATTGACACACATCTTTTCAAATTTAGAATTCCACATTAATAATTTATGGTTTCGAAACGCACACTTTGTAAATATAAACAGATCAGCTCTTTCTTTAAAACTACTGCAACACATAACCATTTGTAATAAATTATATTCAATTTAGCTGAAAATAAATCCACAAAATAAATTGTGTTTAATACTGCAGGCAGCTATTAATTCTTTCAATGTTCCAGTCAAGGGTGTTCTGCTTAACATGGGTTAATATAGGCTAATTTGACCAACATTTCTTGTTTAATGTGTTAAGAATACTCATCTGTACATAAAGGACTGAATTTTACAAAGGCAACAAAATGAGGATCTGCATTTTATGAGTTCCAGCCACTTAAGTGGTCACATCTGGAGTTGCTGTTCCATGGAAGCCCATCGCCAGGAATTGCAGCACCACCAGGATCAGTGAGCAATGCTGATGCTGCATTTGGAGCAGAAGAATGCATTAATAGACCTCACAATCTAGAAAGTAGGGCTTCAGATCATCAGGGGTAGTTAAGCAGGTCCTGGTGAAGGATACATTTAGGAGATCTTAAGGTGGAGAAAGTGCTCACATGATTCATTTTATATGCAATGCTACTGCGACCAGGGCAGTCATTGGCAGATAGTCCTTTCATGGGCCAAAGTGGACTTCCAAATTAACATTCTCCCCCCACCCCCAATCACCTCAGAGCCCAACTAGTATCCACCAGGGATCTCTGGGCAATCTCTGCACACAGGAGGGGCACTGGTAGCAAGCCAGTGTCCACAAGGAGGCCAATAATTGTCTAAAGTTGCTCAATTAGCTTCCAAGCATGTGGCATTTTCATCATCTTGCCCACCTCTTGAATGACTACATACTGCCAAAAGGAAATAGATGTGTCATTCCAGAATCCAAAGTTTCAATTAAAAAGGATTTCTTAGCAATCTGAAAACATATAAATAAATTAATAAAAGCAGTGGAATATCACTGAAAATGCAGACATCAATAACCTTTCAAAGTCATTAAGTGCTGCCCAATTTATTTTCAAAAATCCTGAAATCTGTTTGCAAATCAGCATGTAAATAGATGTATCAACTGAACCAGTGTCGAAAATGTTGATGCTATAAATGCATTCTAAATCCAAATACACGTATCCCCAGCAAATGTGGATTAATTACAAAAATCAGGAACGTCATACATGGCGACATTCATTCTTTGAGATATTCTTCTAATCTACACCTGAAAATAACTTATTTTGATATAAAACAAGTATCTAAAATTATTTTTGAAGAAAACAAATTAAAGATTGGATCATCTGCAAAGCTACAAAATGTATTAGATGTCATGTTTGAACTCTGATCTATACAAAGTCATTTTGATCTGTACCAGGATCACTCCGGTACGCTGCAGCATGTCTGGACTTAAACTACCCGTGCCTTTCCTCCTTTTTGCTAACACGTGTGTAAATGTGTAAGCATTTAGTGAGGATAGGTTTAGACATGCGCGCAATACCTTACATAAAATTGTTTGCCAAGTACAGCTTAGGAGCACCGACTTGTTAAAGAAGCTTTATTTTATAAATGCAAGTAGCTACTAGATATACTAGCCTACAGATAGAAAACCCGAAAATTAAACTGTTAAAATATATATTCCAATCTTAACAGAAGTTTATACTTTTATGCTGTATATGAATGATCCCTCAGCAAAATAAAGCTATTTATCTAATCACTGTGCTTACGATCACCGAATCCTGAACTTTTAGCACACCAGAGGAAAGACAGCTTTTAATTTTCTGAAGAACCCAGTACAGAGCAGACAGCCTGTTGTATCCTCCCTGGATAAGAGAGCTCACATTTCACTGGCTGGGTGGGTTATTTAGCGACGTGGTTGCGGATGAAAAATGGGCACACAATGTCAGCAAGAAAAAAAAGTCGCCAAAAGCTCAAAGAATATAGTTGGAAGGGGCTTCCTCTCGCCAATGAAAATTTTCGCATTAATAGAAACAGTTGCTTCAGGGTAGACTACGAAAATGACCACCTAGCTACATAAACATGTGTAGGCTAAACTAAACGGGAGGAATCTTCCTAGATATCAATAATCATCGCGCTTTCCCAAAAAATAAATCAATGTACAGTTTAAAACAATCGCAGTCACTCTACGGTGAGAAGCATAACGCTTCGGCCAGGCAATAGTGAAGGACGGTGGTGGCCTACAGATGAAAAGCTAGTCGCTGTGTCGTTCACTTAGCACTTGGTAAAGGGCATTGGGTAAAGCGCCGGCTGGTGGAGAGATAGTAGTCCTAAACCATCAAGCCCCACTCGGATCCATTTCACGGGAGCAGACGGTCAACCTTAGGTCAACCCAACTTTGACTGGAGACCCGCCTCCACGCCACTGCCATTGGTGAGAGCGCAACAGGCCGTCGCGCCTCCATTAGGTGCCTAAACGGCCTGTCAACGTGAACGTCACAATGGTACGGACGGCGCCTTGACGGTTTGCGTTCGAAAGTTGGCCCGCCTCCAGAACCTTCTCATTGGGCACAGCGCCACAAACAAGCAGCTTCCCATTGGTCAGGCCAACGTCCATCTAGACCCGCCTTCAGGCTCGGTGAACAAGACACACAAACACTCCCTCTTTCTAAAATCATCGCGGTATATAACTGCAAACAGGATGGAGCTGGGGTGAGAAAACAAGTTAGAGGACAAAACTAAAATGAGCCCAAGTGATAGTGGGTGAAACAAAATATTCTGGGAAAGCCAACAAATCAATCCCAGCACACTTCCCGCCACTCCACTGACTTCCACCTAAGCGGGTAACTGGATCTTCAAAATAAAGACGTCATCCCATGATGCTCCACGCCGCATTACCTCAGCCCGTCATGCCCCGCGATAGTTAGAATCTTCTGGGGCGTTGTTATGGAAACCGAGCGGACATGCAAATTCTAAAACGCCCATACGTAATAACCAGCCAATGGGAAGGAGCCGAGATGACCTCATTGCTATTTCGGGTCTATTACCAGTTGCAGATAAGCTTGGGACTCACGCTGCAAGTGCTCAGAGCTGAGTGTGAAACAAGCTGGAGGAACTTGGTAGTTTGCACACTTTTCTTTTGGTTTGGTAGCATTCTTACTGAAAACTGTTATAGCAGGAGAAATTAGTGGGAAAAGAAATTATCTGATTTCCCAAATTACGTTTTTATTATTGAATTTGTGAGCTAAACAGGTAACCGTGTAGACTTATTCGAACTCTTCCAAGAACTCTGCTACATCTATTTTAAAACACTTTTGTATCAAAGAGTTTTCTTCCATCGGTATTCTATGTCTACGAAGATGGAACAGCCATTCTACCACGACGATGCACTCAACGCAGCTTTTGCACAGCCTGAAAATAGTGGTTATGGATACAGTGCGAAAATGTTGAAACAAAATATGACTTTGAACCTGTCTGATCCAGCGAGCAACTTGAAGCCCCATCTGAGGAACAAGAACAGTGAAGGTATATTAACGTCTCCGGACGTGGGACTTCTCAAACTCGCATCACCTGAACTTGAACGTCTTATAATTCAGTCCAGCAATGGGCTGATCACCACCACCCCAACACCGACCCAGTTCCTGTGCCCCAGAAATGTCACGGACGAACAGGAGGGTTTTGCTGAAGGCTTTGTCAAAGCTCTTGAAGAACTTCATAAACAGAATATCCTGCCCAACGTGACATGTTCAACTCCGTCTGCAAATACGGCGATCGCGGTTTCTGCCTCTCTGCCCAGTGCAAGTACTGTTTACAATTCAAATTTGCACCAAGAGCCTCCGGTCTACGCTAATCTCAACAATTTTAACCCTAACTCGATCACCGCGCAGCCTAACTACAACGCCAATAATATGAACTATGCAGCACCCCAGCATCATCCGATGAACCACCAAATGCCTGTGCAGCATCCCAGACTTCAGGCATTGAAGGAGGAACCTCAGACGGTGCCCGAGATGCCCGGGGAGACCCCGCCGTTGTCTCCTATTGACATGGAATCTCAGGAACGAATCAAGGCCGAGAGGAAGCGAATGAGAAACCGCATCGCCGCCTCAAAGTGCCGTAAAAGGAAACTGGAGAGAATTGCCAGGCTGGAAGATAAAGTGAAAACCTTAAAGGCGCAGAACTCTGAACTGGCGTCCACGGCAAACCTGCTGCGAGAACAGGTTGCCCAGCTGAAGCAGAAAGTTATGAATCACGTAAACAGCGGCTGCCAACTCATGCTAACGCAGCAGCTGCAAACATTTTGATTCAAGAACTTTAGTGGAGAACTATTGGTGAACAAATGCAAAGAAGAGGACTGAATTAAATAGATCAAGACAGAAGTCCTGATTGCGCCCTGAGCGCGCATGTACGGAGGAAAACGTGGAGGACTGTGCTTGATGTAAAAAAAAGTCTGACTGAAATGCTGTTTGCGGCAAAAAAACTAAATATCGAGTCATTGTTTTACTATGACCAAGTCTTGCATGGACCGAAGCAGTTCAAGATCATCCAGTATTACAGAATTAAAAACTGCGATAGAGTAGATCGCTTCTGATGTAGTATAATGTGGGGGAGGGCGTGGGAGGGAATAAAGGGAGGTTAAAGCTTTTGAGGTCGTTTTGCCTTGAAAAATGTACAGACTATGTTTTGTTTCATGAAAGATGATTTCTGTCAACAAAACATAACCGCTTCAAGCGATAGCCTTTGTAAGTTATTTTTATGTTGCTTATTGGGGCAAAACCCAATTTATTCTTGTAAATAAGAGATTTGGAGGACTCTAAGTTTACCATTTGTAATAAAATATATAATTTTTTATGTTCCGTTTCTGAGAACTTCTGGAAAAAGTTCAATTATATTTAAGAATGTATGAATAAAGTATTTGAAAAGATATGTATATTTTGTACTCTATTTTCTTGGCATATAATGTTCACAGTAATATTGCAACAATTCTTAACTGAAGAGTGAAAGTATATCTAGCATCAAGGATGTACAGAACTGTCCTTTGTGGTCAAGTTTCTTTTTCTGACAAACTTGAAACAGGCGGAATTCACGTGTTCACTCTGAACTTGCTATGCCGAATATTCAGAATGAAAACATTTTCTTATAAAGTTCACAACACTATTCGAAAATAATATTGGGCGTTTCAGTTTCACCTTTTGTTTTTCAAAGGGTCTAAATGTACACTATGACTTAGTGCCAAAGTCTTATTGCCGACGTCTTTACTGCTCAACAGCAAAAAACTATTTTTAATTTCTAATGTCCTAATAATAATGTTATTTATAAAGTTTTAAATTCTTCATAACAGGTCACATAAGAAACCTAAATAACCCTACATACATTATCATGTATGACCTGAATAAAATCTTCATATGTTAAATATTTGGAACAAATTAAAGTCTAGCATGAGACAAATGGGAAGTTTGAAAAACTCAATTTTGTCTTAACGTTATGTTTGTAATTTAAATGAACTAGGTGCTTCAGATTTACAATCCCAGAGATCAATAATCTCTATAGAGATCGGTTTGTTCGATATCTGTTTCTTATGAAGTGTTAAAATCCTTCCTAACAGAAAATTAAATAGTTAAGACTGCATATTGCCAAATCTAAGAGAAGCAAATCAGAAAGGAAGGTGCGGTTATTAAAAATTATAAACTTAGGCTCTAAATAGTTTTACCATAAATTGTGCTATACTTTACAATTAGAATCCTTAGTGAAGACTGGGAAGTCTAATGGAGTACTCTGCTCGGAATTATACGCTTCATTGGGGGCAATAGTGGATACGTGTCCTTAAATAACTATGGTACAAGTTATGTAACTTAAGGTGACTTATTTTAAAACACGGCGAATTACTGACAGGGGTCATTTTTTGTAAATGCATTGCATTTTCAGTTGATTGTGGACATCGATTAACTCAACCACAAGTTCGAATGGTTGTCAGTCTTGCATGATAAGTAAATAAAAAGTAGAAAAGCCAGGAACAGATTGAAATACAAAATTTCAATTTAAAAAAAATTTGAAATAACTGTCAGTCATTGCATGCACCATAAAATTGAATTAGGAATTGTTTCAACTTTCTAGACAGTAATTGACATTCAATTTGTAACATTTTACTGTACAAGATAATAAAACGCAAAGGCTGAAACAAACTGACTTCAAAATCGTTGAACTACGTTGAAGTATACAACAACTCATGTTTATACAGCCCCGTTAACGCAATTAAAGTCCAAAAGGTGCATTATTCCATGTTTATTTAGAACAAATGACAAACACAATTTGTTAACTGCATAAAACAACAGGCACCAAAATGTCGAATTCACAAAGTAAATAACATTAATTGCTGATTCTTGACTGCTGAAGCAGTAACTTTTATATATTTGAAAGCTTGTGTATCCTGTCAAACGGGATTTGCCGGTTTTGTTGGGACTTTTGAAATCAGGTACAATTGCATTTAACTGTTTATTCAAACAATTATTGGACACTAAAGTTCTAATGAAGTGACACTCTTAAATGTAAGTTTATAAACAATTTCAATACAGTATGAAGTATAACAGCTGAGCGTTCTTAGCACCAAATAGTCGCATGGTCTCTCCACTTCTTTGAAATAAACATTAAACAAGTTAAACAGCCACTGAAGCTGTGTAACACCCACAAAAATCAAACAGCCGCATAAACCTCCTAAAGGTAGAAAGTACTTCCAACCCTCATGTTGTAAATTTCAGATTAATTTTATGATTCCAAGAATTAGCCAATCTGGTATCTGTAACGGGCACGAAAACTCGGCTATAAAATGAGACCTCCCCATTGTGGGATTTTTCTAAAAGTTGTTGCCGACGCAAACCTGTTACTGTACAAGCAACAAGTGGAGAAGGGGGAGGAACAGCCGGAGTTAATACGCCTCATTTGTTTCTTTTTGCTGCAATAATTAAAAGAAGTCTAAGTTTTAAAAAAAAAGGCCAGGAAAGCACGTTAGACTACCCGGGAGTTATTCCCTTGTAAGGTCTTTGCGCGCTCGTAATTCACGTCTTTGTAACCTCGCGGGTCGTGCGTGTCGGGGGCGTGCTGACGTTAGACACCTCGCCCGGGAACGTGGGCGTTCTATTGCCAAATACGGAAAACGCGGTGATCTCAGCGTCTGAGCTTGCGGAAGAGTGATGTCACAATGGAGGTGGGCGAGAGCGGGGGGGGTGTCTGTGGAGAGGGGTGATGGTCCGTCAATGGTGGGCTGGGCTTTCCCGGAAGCCCAGCCCCACAGACTGCTCTGATTGACAGCCGGGGGGGGAAGCAATCTGACAATCACAAAGCAACAAGCTGCGAACACACCTGCAGTGGGGGTGGGGTTGAGAGGGGCGGTCTAGCTACGCTGCACCTCCCTCACAACCTGTATTACCTGATCCACTGAATACAACCCAAGGGGCAACCATGTTATGTTTTCAGATGAATAGTTGTGCTAGTTGTTATTTTTGAAAGGACACCGACATGGCAAAGCTTTTATGTATCGTCTTGCTGTAAATGTGACCGAAAATACCCTAATTAATACGATGGAGTTTTTAATATTTGCATACTGCCCAGAAAGAAAATCCTAATACCATGGCTGAGACCGTCCAAAACATTCACATTTAAATACAGCACGTGGTGAAAATTTGCAACGGATAATGCTGAGTTCAAATCAGTAAATGGATTAGAAATTAATTTGCATTATAAGGACTGATTTTTAAAATGTTGACTTAACTTCTGGTTAGTTACACCCAAACCAACATTTTAAATAGAGCATTGAAATATTCATCAAATTTACCTTTTCACTATCATTAGTGTGAAAATTTGTATAATTTTTGAGATTAAGATACTTATTGACTATAACAAATTGATCACACTTGCACTAAAACAAATCAGGTAGGTTCCAAAGTACACACTTATTCTGCTTTTATACAGTAACAGTGTGAGATTAGACATAGAATCCCTATAGTGTGGATACAGGCCCTTCAGCCCAACAAGTCCACACTGATCTTTGGAGCATCCCACCCAGACCCATCCCTTTATAACCTAGATGTAGAGCTGGATGAACACGACAGGCCAAGCAGCATCAGAGATGCAGGAAAGCTGACGTTTCGGGCCTAGACGGAAAATGCTCAGGCTGTCCTGAATAAGTAGGCACTAGATGTGTTTAGCATAAATACAGTGAACAAACAAAGCTAAAACAATGTTAGTGGTTTCTTGCATAATGTAGTTAAGCAATATTCTACAAATTTATTACAAAAGGGTCAATAATTTCAATTGGGGCAGCATGGTGGCTCAGTTGTTAGCACTGCTGCCTCACAGCGTCAGGGATCGGGGTTCGATTCTGCCTTAGAGTGACTGTCTGTACGGAGTTTGCACATTTTGGGTCGAGGCCCAAGACATCAGCTTTCCTACTCCTC
The DNA here is from genome assembly GCA_024137785.1 of Ginglymostoma cirratum. NCBI lineage: Eukaryota > Metazoa > Chordata > Chondrichthyes > Orectolobiformes > Ginglymostomatidae > Ginglymostoma > Ginglymostoma cirratum. Next base: position 28,944,324 of record JAHRHZ010000058.1, on the reverse strand, counting down.
TGATGCTGCTTGGCCTGCTGTGTTCATCCAGCTCTACACCTGTTACCCAGAGCAAACCCAGGGAGAACGTGCAAATTCCATTCAGACAGTTGCTCAAAGGCAGAATCAAACCCGAGTCCCTGACGCTGTGAGGCAGCAGTGCTAACCACTGAGCCACTGTGCCACCCCAATTGAAATTATTGACCCTTTTGTAATAAATTTGTAGAATATTGCTTAACTACATTATGCCAGAAACCAATAACATTGTTTTAGCTTTGTTTGCTCACTGTATTTATGCTAAACACATCTAGTGCCTACTTATCAGGACAGCCTGAGCATTTTAGGGCATGTTCCACTATCGAATGGTAAACAAATTGTGATATTCCCCTTAGAAAGGAGACTAATTAACACCTATATCATTTCAATCCAAATTCTTATCTCACTGCATTTTCAGAATAAAGGAAAATTGCATTTTCATAGACATGCTTACAATGTGTGAATTTTTCTTTATTTAAAATTAAACAGAACCTTTTATTAAAATAACAAATATTTAACTAATAACTGAACAGTTAACAGAAATGCTTTTTAAATAATGCATCAAATATTCACCTAATTAAACAAAAGCAGTACCACTGCTCATTATCAAGTTCTGTGTTATCAACAGCCCATGATCAACAACCAGGGATATCCAGGAAAAAAAATGAGCATCTTATTTTGCAGTAATCACCCGACAGAGGAGAAACAAGCAATTGTAGAAGCATTACTGCAGGCACATTCAGAAGAATAGGATTTACCAAGGCTTTTGGAGAGGAACAGAGAAATAAACTAGAAATGGGCCCGAGCCCTCGAAATATTCCTCCACCAATGGAAAAGATGGGAATGGACAGAAAGCCAAAACAAGAGGACAAATTGAAACAGGCTGGGTGTGAGCTTGAAAGAGATTACAGAGGCAAAACAGGATGAGGCTTCAAAGAGTTTTCAAAATAAAGATGTGGATTTTGACTTTAGGAAGCATGAACCAAACGAGGTAGTTTAGATAGTTAATATAAACACTGAGAAAATTGGAGCTTCCTTTTAATGGATTTGCCATTGATGTCCCTTTGTCTATCTCTATTCCAATGGATAATTAAACACTGCTTTCAAGTTTATACCTGTGAATCATTTTGCTTATAGAATATGTAATGTTAGGTCCCTAATATTTGAGGCTCCTAAACTCAGACATAAGCATATGTACATAAAACACAGAAGTCATTCTTTAAAATGGAACTTCCTGCATTTCAGCACTAAACTCAAATCAGTTTCAAGTAATGGGTGGCATGGTGCCTCAGTGATTATTGCTGCTGTGTCATGACACCAGGGACCTGGGTTCAATGCCAGCCTCAGGCAAATATCTGTGTGAAGTTTGTGCATGCTCCCCACGTCCATGTGGCTTTCCGCCATAATATGCAGATTATGTGAATTGGCTATGCTAAATTGTCCTGTAGTATGTAAATTAGATAGTAAATGTGTGGTTACAGGGTAGGGAGGTATGTTCTTTGGAGATAACAAGGTGTAGAGGTGGATGAACACATCAGGCCAAGCAGCATCAGAGGAGCAGGAAGGCTGACGTTTCAGGCCTAGACCCTTCTTCCGTCTAGGCCCGAAACGATAGCCTTCCTGCTCCTCTGATGCTGCTTGGCCTGCTGTGTTCATCCAGCTTTACACCTTGTTATCTCAGATTCTCCAGCATCTGCAGTTCCTATTATCTCTGGTACTGTGTTCTTTGGAGGCTCAGTGCAGACTCTATGGCCCAAATGACTTCTATCTGCACTGTAGGAATTCTGTGAATGGGATATACTATTGCAGAATAGGATTTATTATCTCATACAAATCCATCTCCTGCAAGAATATGTGTGCCTGCCTGCAAGCTGAGTGTATGGAAAGACCAGGTAAGAATATTGGCTTAGTTTAGGGGGAATGGGGTGAACTTAAATTACAATTGCTGTTTCTGATCAAGACAGTGAGGTATTGCTTGATGTACTCTTTTCTCTTTTTACTCTTTTCTCTAATGAAGTAGGCCAAAGGGTGTTCCACAAATCCTGATTTTTTAGGATTACAATTTTTGAAATAAGTTCATAACACAATCCTTTTAAGATGAAACCAAAGATAGGGCTTATCAACAAAACATTCAAAATGTGGGGATTGGCTTCACTACTTCATTCACACACAGGACAAAAATGATCAAGGGAGAGAAGGAAGTTTTAACTAATGAATTTATTTTGAAAAGTCAAAGATATTGGTACTGGTTGAATCCAATATGGCAATATCAAAGTGGGAGTCTATGAGTTGGCTACATGATGACACTGTGCCTTTAACAGATTTATTCTGTCCTGTTTCTCTTGCAGAGGGGTGTTCTCACAATTGTGCTGAAACATCTCCTTCCAACAGGCAGTTGGTAAACAACTTTGAGTTCACACTGAACTTTTTTTTAAAGTAAGATAAAAGAATCATGAATGGGTGGGATCTGACTTACACAGACGCAGAAGACTTTAGCTCTTGCTTTTAATTAGTTGAGTAGGGTTATACTGCCTGCTGGAGCTGAAAGCTTGAATTCTCTGCTGTTGGAGTAAAGTCTCAGACAGAGAGACCTCCCTTAAAAATCAAAATTGGCAGATTATTTCTTTTGATATTTCTTTTTACTGGACTGGACAGAGCCAGCAAGTGAGAATAATTAGTGTTGCTGAATTGCCTTTACCAGTGGTATGTTTATTGGATGTTGCTTATATTGGAACAGTTGATGGTTAGTGGTTAAATAATACATTATCTTGTCTAGTACTTCTATAGAGTTAAGTTATGCCAATTCTTCTTTTTGTTGTATTTTGACTGTGCTGTATAGATTAAAGGTGTGCTTTGATTAGAGCTTAGTGGTGGACTAATTGAATCACTGTACACTTGTCTTCTAAAAAAATATAAAAGTTAGGGTCTAGGCTATCTCTACTATACACTTTGGGCAGTCTGGTCTGATCCACAACAGCTAACCTTGTAGCAAACCTTTTCCTAGGAGCTGGGATGCAGACGGACGATAGTTAAGGTGCAGTAATATCTCTTGCACACAAAGATTGAGTCCAGTCTGGAGGATATGGCCAAAATTCTTATTGGAGGTGAGACTTTTCAAGGAGACAAAATAAAGAGCAGATGTTTTAGCTACTACAGTCTGGAGTTGCTCTTCTCATGATGTTAATTCATTGACTTGGATTGCAAGAATTGTAGATTAGAGCAATTCAACAAGCTCAGATTTCACTCATATGATAAAGACAACTATTTAGATGCTGAATGTCCATCTTCGTGGGCTAATTGGAAGATCATTAAGCAAACATTGTAGTTTTGCCTCCCATTTTTGAGATTCCATTATGAGATGATGGGGTGATTTTCACAGCATTAATGCTCATTTTAACATTAAGGATCCCTTTTCCAGAGCTAAGTGGAAGCAGACAGGTTGTTTCAAAATCCTTTGTGTCAGCTTTTACCAAAATGTTTGTATGTTGCAAGGAGTTCAGAGCTTCTGGAAATACAATCATGTGATCAACATCAGCCATTTTAGAATTCCAGCAAGGATGACGTTATTTAACAGAAACATTTTAAACATGAAAATATAGTAGATAATACAATTGCCTTTGAGATTTCTCCTCATGCTCTCTGACCATGACAATAAATATCCTGTGGTATTGTGACCAAGAAATATGCTAATTCCTTGGAGACCTAATTATGCCATAAACTCTTTGGAACCTACGTGCATTAGTAACTAAGTCTTCACGGAAGATTAGTCTACTCACTAAATTATGAGATGTGTGGATATGTCTTACACTGTTCAGGTATATATAAGAAAAAATTGTGTTTCTATATCACCTCCCATAATCACGGGCTATTTCAAGTGTATTAGTCAATTAAGTACTTCTGAAATGTGGTCAAGTTTGTAATGTATGAAACATCTTTATATTGCAATATATTAAATTCACTATGGTTTAGTTGCTTTTTTTGTACAACCCAAAATTGCTTGATGGTGTGCATTTCTCATCGTAAATTGAGTTCCAAGACATTTTTCAAACGAAATCTGCCATTTATAGCAGTAACTATAATTTCTCCAGCTATCATGAGGAAGTTTGGCCACAATGGGTTTGTTTGGGCCACAAAATAGAGATTAAGTATATGCTGTCCATCCGTTACTTTGTGGCTGTCCAAATTTTTTTGGGATGAATTTGTGCAATGCAAAGTACCCTATCTAATGGTTTTCATCTACTGCCCTTTATTGCCACTTTTATGTTGATGCACACCCAGGATTGTTTTGGCTGGGTGCCAAATGAAACTTTAACTGCACATCAACAATTCCATTCTATATGGATTAACTCCAAAGATAAATTAATACATGCCAACTGAGATTTATAAAAGCATCTGCATTTAGGAGTAATATCCATTTCTTTTCATACCCAGATGAAAATCAGCACCACTTACATTTCCACTTCTCATTGCTCTCCTGTTTCTCTCATCACAGATCTCAGTTGCATCCTTTGTTGCTACTCACAACTCCTCCCCAGTACAATCTTTATTTGGGGGAATAAAACTGGTGCATGCTGAGGATAGAAATTCTCAAAATCATTTTGCTGGATCAGGAATTCAGTCCTTAAGAAAGATGCAGAGTTACTTGTCCCGTACACTGATGCAATAGCATGAAAAAGGAACTGGGAAAGAGCACGGAAAAGGAGCGTCAGCCTGAACAACCCAAGTGTTTTGATGCCCTAGGACTCGTTGAAACCATTACTATTTTTCTTTTTATAATTCTTAATTTTTTTGGGGTTGGCACAGTGAATTGGGGTTAAGACTTAAACTTTGAACAGCAGCTTGTTTTAAAGGAAAAGAGGACAAAGGCAGATCTTTGCTGTTGCATACTGACCTGGAAGATAATACAACTTAATTACTGCTCTGAGGACACTGCAGATGAGTCAATACTGAGCTGTTGCTACGCTAACAGTAACAGCTGGTTGGATGTTGAATTGGTCAGTCAAGGGAGGGCCAGTTTTAATCAGCCAATCACAGACAACACTGGTTTAAGGAACAGGACAACTGGTTCTGACTGGGTTTTTTTCAGAACCAGAATGATTTTGGGCATCATCTGGACTGGCAGTTGCTGATTTGAGTATTCTGAGAAATGAGTCTCAGACTGTAAGATATAAGTAAATATTCTTAGGAGTCTGCTGAAATTGTTTGCACCAACTAGTGATTTTGGAAGTTTAAGAGAGACATGGATTGAGATTAGATTATAGATATTAATTACAATACCTAGTTGCTTATCCTTGTTATGCTAAAGTTATGTTACTAAGAATAAATTGTTAGTTTTCGTTTAAGCTATAAAGTTGATGTCCGCAATCTGTCATTAGTAAAGTCTGGTTTGGAAGAATTGTGCAATTTTGAGGTAATTGAATGTTTACATTTCACTGTGTTATGAATCCAGTGACAGTGAGTCCGGTGATAGTGAGGCTTGCTCTCCCTGATTTGGAACATGAGGCAAAATGTGATTTTGGCGTCCCACCCTCAGCCCACATTCAATGTAGATAAAAATGATATTCTAGAATGAATTTTTAGCTTTATTTTCTCAGCATACAAAATGATGAATTTATTGCCTCTTACATAGGTGATCTTTAACTTATTTGGCCAAATGGTTGGATTGGCACTGAATGCCAGCAGGAATGAGAAGGAAGGAAATGTAGAGCCTCAAATGAGCTATGTGAAGTAAATGTTAGTCAGAAGAAAGGAAGGGTGAAGAATGTAAACAGACAGAGGAGGAGAGATGAAAGGGAAATAAAAGTGTGTTAATGTAAAGTCGGGAGGAAAAAATGAAAAGCATCTCCATGTCATTGAGACACTGTACAAAAATAGTTAAGAGTCTGGTATGCAGACATAAATGCCACACAGATGATCTTGCAGTGTAATGACGGGAAGAGAAAGCCACTTTGTCCATATTTTAATCATCCCTTCATTGCAGCATTAAGTTGATCCATAAATTAATGCAAGATTTTTGTGACATAGAATTATAGGAATAGATTTTCAATGTGGTGTCAGAAATATGATATCCAGATGAATTCTGGGTCCCGATACTTTGATTGACTTGTGTTGCTCTCACAACACTAGTTTGAAATTCAAATTGTCTAATTTGTCAAGGAAATGAGTTTAATGCCCAATTAAAAGCACCAATCTTTGCCAGGAAGTGCTGAATAGCTGGTGTCAGCATCAAAACCAGGTGGCAGTCAAGGTGTTGCTACCTTGACAAAAAGTTTAAGCTGCTTCTTAGAGAACCATCAGCATCCATAGGTATCTAAGGGACTGCATAGGGTAGAAGGCATTTAAGTGGAGGTTCTTCAACGGTCTCTTTTAAATCAATGGAGAGAAAGCTTCTGATGGTCCCACAGAGAACCACATTGCCTGTCAGTTTAATTTCTCTCAAAGTGCTTCCATTCACATGTAAACACATGAAGCGACATTTTCCATGTTTGCCCATCAATATGGCAATGTCATCTGCTGTGTGATCTATTAAATGCCTTTTGAAGGTCTATTTAAATATCTACTGCAGTATTTCGATGAACACAGGAGTTTTTAAGATATACATTGATCACTCTTTCCAGAGAAAAATATACTTATATCACCTGTAATTTTGTCTTTTACAACACAGAATCTACAGCACATTTGCCTTACTGAAATTAATTAGAACACTTCACAAGATTTACTTTTTGATTCTGTTTAATCTTCAACGTGCAATAATTCCATTAAAATTACCTCCAATGTACTTCCTTACAAGAATGAAAAGTTTAGGGGACACTAGTCTTGCCTCTCAATTCAACTCACTAAAACTAAAGATCATTTAGGTAGCTCCTTTCTGTGTGCCTCTGTGACATCCCTACATTTGTCTGCGAGAAACTGAATTTTATTATAAAATTGATAGGAATGATTGACAGTGTTCGACCTGAGTTATGATAATACTCTGCCGACTGCACTTAGAACATCGAAAACTTTTACCTTACATAGTTGTCATAGTTACATTTTTGAGATTTTTTTTCAGCTGCTTGTGTATGACATTCTGGAATTTTCCTGCAATATCTTTTTGCCTCTTTACCTTGCTCTCGTCTTCTCTGACCAAGCTTTTGGTTCTCAGGTTCTACTCTTTTGTGGCTTGGTATCGAGTTTTATTTCACAATTGGTTCTATAAAGACTTTGCGACACTTTTCTATGTTAAAGGAGCAATTAAAGTACAAATTATCACTGTTGGTCAACATCTACTAGTTTTGCAGACTGACATATTGCAGGGTCACAACATGCAAGTTTGTAAGGAAAACCATGAAAATTGTCGAAATTTAACATTTAAACCAAGATCTTCTTCTTCAGTTTGCTGTCTGAAGGCAGGTCCTGACCATAGAATTGTGACCTCCAACATAGGTAGGATAAGAAAGCAGGTTCTGGAATCAGCCCAGCACAAATAGACATCAAACACTGTGCTGATGGCACAAATATGATTTACATCCAGCTATCCAGCCAACTGAGCCAACCACCACCTCTAAGGAGTCTGATTTGCTTTGCAAAACAACCTCTACATGCATGTTGTAGTTTGAAACTATGGATCTTGATGTTAGAGGTTCCAATTTTTTTCCATCACATAGCTGCCCAGGAATCTTTCCACTCTTATCACCTGCCAGTTGCATATGCTGGAAGAATTAAATGTTGATCCCTGTTTAGCCATGTTATCAATGTACCTTCATTAGTCATCCAATCCTGGAGTAGAACTTGAAGCTGGAGCTTCTGCCTTGAGGCGGGAATACTACCCATTGTACCACAAGACCTCTAAGTTTTATCCAACTACACTGAGATTTCTCTATGACTCATTCGTATAATTGCCTGACTCCTTACTGTGTTACTTGGGTAATTAGACAAGGATATTCAATTCCCAGAAATTCAAACTGACCTGCTGTGAAGTGCAGTACAATAGACATTTTCTTTATATTGAACTAGAAGAGATAAATTTACCTGTCCAACTATCAAATTATACTCCTGGTAAGCAGCTTTAATGAAATTATTACTTAAGTTATAATTAATAATATACATACACTAAATGGTAAAGTACTGGGGAGTGTTGCTGGACAAGGAGACCTTGATTGTCCAGGTTGATAGTCCATTGAAACTATAGTCACAGGTAGATAGGGTAGTGAAGAAGGCATTTGGTACGATTATTTATTGGTCAGTACATTGAGTATAGGAGTTGGGAGGTCATATTGTGGCAGTACAAGACATTGGTTAGGCCAATGTTGGAATGCTGCATTCAATTCCTGTCTCCATGCTACAGGAAAGATGTTGTTAAACTTGAAAGGATTCAGAAAACATTCACAAGGATGTGGCCAGGGTTGAATGGTTTGAGCTATAGGGAGAGGCTGAATAGACTGGGACTATTTTCCCTTGAGCATCGGATGCCGAGGGGTGATCTTATAGAGGTTTGTAAAATCGTGAGGGCATAGTAATGTAAATGGTCAAGGTCTTTTCTCCAGGGTAGGCGAGTCCAAAACTAGAGGGCATAGGTTTAATGTGAGGGGAAAAGATTTAAAAGGGATTAAGGGGCAACTTTTACATGCAAGGAGTGGTGTATGTATAGAATTAACTGCCAGACAAAGTGTTGATGGCTGGTATAATTACAACATTTAAAAGCGCCTGGATGGATATATGAATAGGAAGGGTTTCGCGGGATATGGACCAAATGCTGAAAAATGGGACTAGATTAATTTAGGATATCTGGTCGGCATAGGCGAGTTAGACTGAAGGGTCTGTTTCTGTGTTGTACATCTCTATGATTCTATTCGTACAAGGGTTCCATTCATTCTGAAATAGAAAATGCTGTTTTTAAATATTCAAGGAATAGAACTTAATTTGGGGCTCAAACATTTTGAACCAATGATTAGGACCCATTTAGAGAATCCTGATATAAAACAACTTTTAAAATGATGTAATTTTAAAATAATTCATTTTTAAGAGAGTTTAATTCTTCATCTGAGATCTCTATGTGGAGAAACAACTTATGAACTTTTATCGCAAGCTGAGTAGAATGTTATTTAATAAAATTAAGTAAAATTTGAGGTCTTCATCAGCGGTAACTTGTCGGCACAGAGAACTGCTGAGTATGAAAGTTTTACAGCTAATTTTGATCTAAAATTATAGGTTTTCTTTCTTTAAGATAGCAATTAACCAAACATTAGTCTTTAAGTCAAGAGAAGTTTTTTACAGCATTAACTCATGGGTATACAACGCCTGAGAGAAGCTGTAGCTGGTTTATTGGTGCTGGTTTAAATTAGTATTTTTAAGCTTGTGACAATCATTTTCAGGAAGCATAAACAAAAGCCTCTCTCAGAGGTGCCCTGTCTGCGCTGAATGTTGCTTTTGCTGTATAGAGTGTAAGGTGGGAGCTTGGTTAGTTAGAAGGGGTTCAGTGGAAGGGGATGTATATCGGTGGGGGTGTGGCAGGGCGGTGTTTAGCAGGAAGGAGATCCTCCTTTCGTCTCCTACTGTCTTTAGACGCCTACATTTGGCTTTCTGTCTGCACTCCCCTTGCAGCAAGGTAAGATACTCCTGCTGGATCTCCTCTGCTCCGCCTGTGCTTTTTATTATGTTTTTTTTCTCTTTTTTTCTTCTCCCCCCCACCCCCCACCCAGCCTCCACTCCTTTAGCTCCAGAGGAGAATTCTGGAGCAGCGTCAGGCACAGGCACAAGTCCTGGAGAAACAAACTCTGGAACAGGGTGTGGTTTGCAAGACCCGGAACAGCGCAGGGGCTGCGAGCCCTGAAGCAGCACATAGGCTGTGAGTCCCGGAACAATGCAGGCAGTAAGCTCCAAAGCAGCATGTGAGGGAAGCAGCCCCTCAGAAGCAGGCAGTGAGTCTCAGGCGGAAATCAGCGCAGGGGAAATAGTCCTGGAACTTACCTTGGAGCAGCTGAGTGCCAGTACGAAGTGGACTGGAGGCTTGGAGCGGAGTGAGTCAGCTGTTGGACTGGGGTCTGGTGCAGGCGGTCAGACCACGTACTGAGGCCTTGCATTGAGTTGCTACAATGTGATGTTGTTTGAAATTTTTTACCTTATTCTAATGTCAGTCCTTGAACAAGGTCTGATTTTTAACTTATTCTTTAAACTGTGTAAAGTAATGTAACTACTTTTTATTTTTCTGTTGTATCCAAGATTTGTACCTCGGTACCTATACCTAAGATGTCACCATAAATGGCAGACATTGTAAAAGCTTTTCACTGTACTCCTACAATGGAGTACACGTGACAATAAAGGATATTCTACATTCTATTCTATCTATTTCAGTGCAGGGGAAGAAGCTAATTAGTATGTATTGGTAAGTTCTTCAACTATTATACTTGTAATAAATATTTTTTAAAGTTATAGGATGACAATTAGAAGTGTCACCAACTGTATAAGCTCGAACTCTGTGTTTCAGAAATGAAGCGCTGGCTGGAGTCACTGCTGTGCGCCTGCATGGCAGAAGACAATGGATGACACATTCAGGGAGGTGGTCATAACACAAGTCAGAAGCAAACAGTCAGGAATGGAAAATGTGGCCACCAGTCAGTCTAAGGAAATCGGGTAGGTATTGCAGGATTCCCCAAATCTTATTGTTTGCTAATTGGTATTCCAATTTGGTTACTGGTGAGGGAAATTTTTCCTCAGTTGAGTACAGCCAGAGCCAAGTCAGTGCCACTATGGTGTCTTACTTATAGTGTCATAGGGTCATGGAGATGTGAAGCACGAAAGCAGGATGGAGAAAGAGATTTAGAAAAGTTTGGGGCATAGCATTATTGATTAAGGAATCAAGTATGACGTTTCCCAATTTACAATTGTCTGACTTATGAAAACTCACATTTGCTAATACGACCCCATACAGGAGTATAACTTTAAAGATCCAAAACATAAACATTGCACTTACGAACAGCTACTTTATATTATTCTGAATTGTGTTCCAACTTCCATACAAATTGACTTACAAGCAGACTGTGCAACCCAGGGACCATCTGTACAGCTGTGAGAATAGATGATATGTTAAATGAAACTCAAGTGAGGCCATGTAGGTTGAGCTCAGAAACAAAATAGAAACAAGCCACACTGCTGGATGTGTATGATATACTCCCAAATCATAGGAAAGAGTTGGAGGAGGAACTATGTAATAAATTTCTCCATACAAAACTCAAAAGAGGACAATAGTGGCACTTCAATAACCCAGTTATCATCTAGTATATAAATATTGTCGTAGGGTCATCGGGAAAATGCAGGAGAGTGGAGCTGAAGATCATCAGATTAGCCATGATCTCATTGAATGGCAAAGCAAACACAACTGGCTGTATGGTCTACTTCTGTTCCTGTGTCTTATGGTCCTAAAGTCTTAAATGGAGCTGGGCAGGTGGATGATACAGCAGGAGTTCTTAATGAGCTCTTTGTCTTTGTCTTCACAAAGGAAACAATCTAGTTAGAGAGGACGAGTGTGCAATATTAGATACAATAAGCACAATGAGAAGGGAATTATTAGAGACACTGACCTAACTGAAGGTGAATAAATCATGAGGGTCAGATGAATTGTATCCCAGACTGTTAAAGGAAGCCAGGAATGAAATAATGTATGCTCTGAGGAGCATTTCCCAACCCTCACTAGATATAAAGAGGATTGGAGATGAGCATTGTAACATTATCCAAAAAAAGTATGAGAGGTAAAGGCCAAGCATTTATAAGCCAGTCAATCTGCTCTCATTAGTGTGGAAGTGGAATTCAACACAGAAAAATGTGAGGTAATGTACTTGGGACCCAGCTATTCACAATATATACCAAAGATTTGGTGGTGGAGCACCAAATGTAATACTTGGAAATTTGTGGATGATACAAAGTTAAGTGGCAACCTACGTTGTGAGGAAGATGCAAAGTGGCTTCAGAAAGATTTGGATAGGCTTGGTGAATAACAAGGACATGGCAGATGGAATATAATGTGGAAAAAATATGAAGCTTAGTAAGTTATATACCAGCTTGGTGGGTTACCCGCTGTTAAATGGTAAGAGGTCAGAAAATACAAAGGGACCTAGGTGTCCTTTTCCATATATCACTGAAGGTGTATGAAGCTATTAGGAAGATTAATGGAATTTTAAACTTTATTTCAAGAGCATCTGAATACATGAGTAGCGAAATCTTGCTTTAATTGTATAGGAACTTTGTTAGACCGCAGTTGTGCAGTTTTAGTCTCGTTATCTCAGAAAATATATCCTCGCCGTAGACGGAGTACAATGACGCTCCACCAGACTTGTTCTAGGCATGGTGGGACTATCTTATGAAGAGAGATTGGGCAAACCATATTCTTAAGTGTTTCAAAGAACATGAGATGATCTCATTGAAACTTAGCAAATACTTAAAGGAATAGACAAAGTAGATGCAGGTAAGATGTTACACCAGTTTGTAAATCTAAAAACATTGTGGTACAATTTAACGATAACAGAGATACCACTTCAGTCCAAGACGAAGGGAATTTATTTTACTCAGCGATTGTGAACCTTTGGAGTTCTCTACCACACACAGCTTAGTATTTGAGTGCATTTAAGGTAGAGATTGATAGACTTCTGATTACTGATATCATATAGGGTTACAGAGAATGGACTGGGTAAAAGCATTAGCTATAATAATTTTGAATGGTGGGGTAGGCTTGATGGGCTGTATGGTCTACCGCTGTTCCAATGTTCCTAACAAGGCAAGGGGTTGTGCTAATTATAAGAGGACCCTGGAAAGTACCAAACATCAGCAGGACCTTGGTGTTCATATTTACAGATCCCTGAAGGTAGCAGGGCAGGTAGATAAGGTGGTTAAGAAAGCCAATGAGACTCTTGCCTTTATTAGCCAAGGGATAGAAGATAAGAGCACAGAACTTACACTGGATTTGCTTGAAATCTGGTTAGTGCACAAGTGGAGAACTGCATGAGTTTTGATCATCAGATCAAAGGACAAATATGACAACACTAGAGAGGGTACAGAGGAAATTTACCACGATGCTGCATCGGCTGGACAGACTAAGTCATGAAGAACGATTGAATAGACTGGAGTTGTTTTCCTTGGAGCAGCAAAGGTTGAGAGGGGATTTTATAGAAGTGTATAAAATTATGAGAGGTATAGATTGGGTGGATAGAAAGGCCCTCTTTCCATTCCTCAAGAGTTCAATAATAAGTGGCATAGATTTAAGGTACATGGTGAAAGGCTCAGAGGCAGGCTGAGGAGAATTGTTTTCATCCAGAGGTTGTTTAGATTCTGGAATTCACTGCCTGAAATGGTAGCTGAATGAAATAAAACTCATAACATTTAAGCAGTATTTAGGTATTCACTTCTGCTGCAATATCCTCTAGGGCTATGGAACAAGAGCTGGAAAATGGGATAAGTGCAGTCACATCTTTGTTAACTGGATGGGACACAATCTACTGAATGACCTCTTTCTGTTCTGTGAACGTGTATGAACCTATGAGAGTTCAATTAGCAGGGACACAGATTTAAAGTGATCAATAGAAAGATTAGAGGGGAAATGGAAAATCTTTTTTACCCAGAGGGTAACAGGTGTCTGGAGTTTGCTGCCCCTTTTGGTGGCTGAGGCACAAGACCTTCACTCATTTAAAAGAAACCTGGATCTGCAACAGAACTGCGAGGCTACAGGCTAGTTGCTGGAAGGTGTGATTGGAATAGATGATTAGTTCATTCAACCTATACAGACATGATGAATGGCATGGATTCTTTCCATGTTGTAACCTTTATATGGTTCTATGGTCTGTAATTATTATTATTATCTGTTGTGCTTGACGTGAGAAATTTCTAACTTCTTGTCATTCACTATCGACATCAGGTTCTCCAAGCTCAGGTATAAGACCACAGGCAAAATTCCCTCTGGCTAGCACCTCAGCAGATGTGACCCTAATGTGATTTTTTTAATGTTTAACATGAATCATGCTGAAAGGCCTTTCTGAGTGAACCTTCCTATTTATCAATTTATTTGTAGATTCTTTCCTACTTGATGAGCACTTGTTATGCCCCAGTTGTAATGTTACTTTAATAAAAGATCCTTTGAAGTATGCACAGACAGCAGAGTTTCATTTTAGCTGTCTGAGCTGGATTCAAGCCAAGGTCCCAGAGGTGTGAGGTGAATTTTCTAAACAGCCATGAAACTCGATGTACTTGGTTAACACTCCATGAAAGTAATAAAAGGATCCACCTACAGACAGATACTCCTACTTTACTTTAACTGTCAGTGACTGTTACTGTGCTGCTAATTAACCAGAAGTGCACTGGGGGATTTCTGCAAACATCACAGGGGACAAAGCTTTTCAACAATAACCTTATTTCAGTTTCAATTGCCCACATATAATTAACGTAATAATCGAGATGTATGCTGTTTGAGGATTGTCCAAAATACAAATCAGATAGTCATAGAGTCATACAGCATGGAAACAGACCCTTCAGTCCACGCCGACTACGTTCCCAAAATAAACTAGTCCCATCTGCCTGTGCTTGGCCTATATCCCTCCAAACCATTCTTATTCATGAACTTATCCAAACATCTTTTAACAATTGTATCTGTGCCTGCATCCACCAATTCTCTGGCAGTTCATTCCACACATGAACCACTTTCTGCATAAAAACGTTGCCCCTCATGTCCTTTTTAAATCTTTCTCCTCTCACCTTAAAAATATGCCTCCAGTTTTGAACTCTCCCAACCCAGGGAAAAGTCCCTTGTCATTCAGCTTATCTATGCTACTCAGGATTTGATAAACTTCAATAAGGTCACCACTCAACCTCCTGTGCTCCAGTGAAAAAGTCCCAGTCTTTCTAGTCTATTTTATATCTCAAACCCTCCATTCCTGGCATCAGCTTAGTAAATCTTTCAGAATGGGCTACTCCTCAGCCCATCAAGATCTCTTTGTAATCTTAGATAATCTACTTCAATGTCCACTATACCACAAATTTGGGTGTCATCTTGATCAGAACAAAGAGAACTTGGAGCGTAGGTTCATTGTTCGTTGAAAGTGGAGTCGCAAGTAGATGGGCTAATGAAGAAGGCGTTTGGTATACTTGCCTTTATTCGTCAGTGAATTGAGTAAAGGAGTTGGGAGGTCATGCTGTGGCCATACAGGACATTGGTTAGGCCACTTTTGGAGTTTGTGTGCAATTCTGGTTTCCCTCCAGTTTAATAAAATCCTTCCGATAACAGGGTGATCAGAACTGCACACAGTACTACAGAAGATGCCTCACCAGCATCCTGTACACTCTAAACATGACATCTCAACTCCTATACTCAAAAGTCTGAGCAATGAAGGCAAGCGTGATAAACATCTTCTTAACCACCCTGTCTACCTATGATGCAAATTTCAAAGAATGATGTACCTGAACCCCTAGGTCTCTCTGTTCTATAACACTTGCCAGGGCTTGACCATTATTTGTACATGTCCTGCCTTTTTTTGTCTTACCAAAACGCAATATCTTGCATTTATCCATATTAAACTCCATCTGCTACTCTTCAGCCCATCAAGATCTCTTTGTAATCTTAGATAATCTACTTCACTGTCCACTATACCACAAATTTGGGTGTCATCTTGATCAGAACAAAGAGAACTTGGAGCGTAGGTTCATTGTTCATTGAAAGTGGAGTCGCAGGTAGATGGGCTAATGAAGAAGGCGTTTGGTATACTTGCCTTTATTGGTCAGTGAATTGAGTAAAGGAGTTGGGAGGTCATGCTGTGGCCATACAGGACATTGGTTAGGCCACTTTTGGAGTTTGTGTGCAATTCTGGTTTCCCTCCTGTAGGAAAGATGTCGTGAATTAGAAAGGGTTCAGAAAACATTTGTGAGGATGTTGCCAGTGTTGGAGGGTTTGAGCTATAGAGAGAGACTGAATAAGCTAGGGCTATTTTCCCTGAAGCATCGGAGGCAGTGGGGAGACCTTATAGAGGTTTATTAAATCATGAGGGGCATGGATAGGGTAAAAAGGCAAGGTCTTTTCCCTGGGGTGGAGGAGTCCAAAACAAGACGGCAAAGGTTTAAGGTGAGAGGGGAAAGATTTAAAAGGGACGTAAGGAGAAACTTATTCATGCAGAGCATGGTGTTTGTATGGAATGAACTGCCAGAGGAAGTGGTGGATGCTAGTACAATTACAACATTTAAAAGGCATCTGGATGGGTATATGACCAAGAAGGGTTTAGAGGGATATGGTCCAAATGCTGGCAAATGGTACTAGATATATATATAGCATATCTGGTTGACGTGGATGAGTTGGACAAAGGGTCTGTTTCCATGCTGTATATCTCTATGACTCTATCTGCAAACTTACTAACCGTTTCTCTTAAATTCTCATCCAAATCATTTATATAAATGACAAACAAAAGTGAACCCAGTACTGATCCCTGTGGAATACCACTGCTCACAGGCCTTCAGTCTAAAAATGAACCCTCCACGAGCACCCTCTGTCTCCTACCGTAAAGCCAATTTTGTATCCAGTTGGCAAGCTCACGAATCCCATGTGATCTAACTTTACTAATTAGTTTACCACGTGGAACCAGTCCAATTAAACAATGTCTACCACTCTGACCTTATCAATCTTTTTGATTACTTCATTAAAATACTCAATCAAGTTTGTGAGACATGATTGTCCTTGCACAAAACCATGCTGACTATCTCTAATCAATTCTTGTCTCTCAAATGCATATAAATCCTATCTTTCAGAATCACCTCTAATAACTTACCCACCACCAATCAATTGTTAAAATTCTTTTATTTTATTCACTCATGGAATTTGGGCATCATTGGCTGGGCCAGTATTTATTGCTATCCCTAGTTACCCTTGAGAAGGTGGTACTGAGCTGCTTTCTTGAACCACAGCAGTTCATATGCTGTAGGTGAATGCACAATTTTGTAAGGGTGGGAATTTCAGGATTTTCAGGATTTTCAACACATGACCTGAAGGAACAGTGATATATTTCCAAATCAGGATGGTGAGTGGCTTGGAGGAAAACTTGGAAGTAGGCGGTGTTCCCAAGTAGCTGTTATTGTCCTTCATAATGGGAGTGATTGTGTGTTTGGAAAGTGCTGTTTAAGGAGCTTTGGTCAATTTTTGTAGCTCATCTTGTAGATGGTACAGACTGCTACTTCTGAGTCACAACAAAAACAGAAGTTGCTGGAAAAGCTCAGCAGGTGTGGCAGCATCTGTGCAGAAAAAAATCAAAGTTAATGTTTCGGGTCCGGTGACCCTTCCTCAGAACTGCTGTTCTAAGGAAGGGTCACCGAACCTGAAACGTTAAACCTGATTTTTTTTCTTCACAGATGCTGCCACACCTGCTGAGCTTTTCCAGCAACTTCTGTTTCTGTTCCTAATTTACAGCAATCGCAGTCCTTTCGGTTTTTATGCTGCTTCTGAGTGTTTGTGTTAGAGGGAGTGGAAGTTTATGGATGTGGTATCAATCAAGTGGTCTGCTTTGTCCTGGATGATGATCATGGAGGATTCAGTGATGGTAATGCCATCAAATTTCAAGAGATAATGGTCAGATTGTTTCTTATTGGAGATGATCATTGCCTATATTCGTGTGGCATAAATGCTACAAATATTCAGCTTGTCGACACTCTACTCACACTATTTGTACTTATCTGTTGATATTTTTAATTAGCTGGAATTATCTTGCCATTATCCACCCAAATATTCTGCATGCCTCACTCCACTTCACCTGATGTAGGAACTGTGCTCTGAATGCTTGTGGTTTCAAATCATTCTGTCAAAACTAAAAAGCTATTGTCCTACCACACAAATTTATGTGATTTATAAATTTCAGTGCCAGAGTGATGCCAGGTGTAGAAGTCATAGGTCCCAAACACTGGGGAATCATATCAAACAGCATACTGTTTCTGCTGTTCACAACAAGCAAGTTCATGTTGGGAATATAAATCTAGTGATGCTTAATACAAGACCAATGTCACCTTTGAAATAAAACATAACGGGGCAAATGTGTTAACTAATATGTAAAAAAAGAAAGGGGTAAGTGTGTAATTCTGAACAATTGCACTGAAGTTGCAAGGACTCTACTAAATTGTTTTAGAAGGATCAAATATTTCAATTCGCAAATAAAACTTCATATTTTAATTGCAACTTATGTTTCTTTATTGTCCACAGAAATCCACAAGTATTCATAGGAATATAAGATTCAGAAGATTTTTTTTTAAATTTGGGGGTGAATGCATTTTCTCTCATCTTCCCTATTTCCTAGAAACAACAGGTTTTTAAACTCCAAGATTGTTGTTTCCAAGCCACAACTTTTGACCTACTTTATCACTCCTAACCTTTAGTGATGCCATGTTTTCTTAACCATGGCAATTTACTTAGCAAGGTAAAGTTCTGGTCGTCAGTGTAAGTTAGCATTGAGCCTCACCCAGAACCCAGGATTGGATCAGAATTATAAAGAGACAGCCATTCATGCCATTCACACATGACACCTGTTTAGTATCTGATAGGTGGGCTGGTCAGGTGAGTGGGTGGGGAATAAAGCATATTGTGTGTGTGTCTGTGAAGTGGGGTTGCGTGTTGGTAGGTCCAGTTGATGAGAGGTTTTCAAACAAAACAAGACAGGAATTCCTTAGCTGCTCACTGATCAACTGCCTTCAGGAAACTATTGCTTGCTGTTCCTCAATTCAAGGTTGACATCTACTGAAGGTCATCAGTTTCTGTCCCAGGTCTTCATGTGACTGAACAGACTAATTCTCAACCTAAACTGGCAAATGGGTCAGGATGTCCTATGCAGTAGTGAGAGCCTGAATGCAGGAATTTCTGTCTTTTCTTTCCTTCTTTGACACTACTCTGCCTCTTCTTTGATATGCTGTGACTCAAAGTGTACTAACAAGTCATCACACAGAATGGTTTGCAGCAATCTTCCTCCAGCAATTAATACCAATGCTGCCACATTCAAGGAAAGGTTTAGAGTGTCTCTGAAACATTTTCTGTATACACCCTAGATCATTGCCCATTTGAAAGCTGAAGAAACAGAAAACATTTTCTAACCGTCTGGACCGGGGTCCAGTCCATTGAGGTTGATTTCACAAGTTCTGGCTTCAAAAAGGACAATAGAGTTTGCTTAAGGATCATTCCACTTTATCTAGATTTGTGGCAAAAACAGTGCTGATGGAATTCCTATCATGTTGTTGTGTGTCACTGATACACAATGTAGGTCTCACTACAGGAGTACGGTAATGACAAATGCTCTGAACAACATGACTTATGGAGATTTGCGGAGGTATTTGTTGTTGAACATTCACTGCCATAGTTTGTTGAAGGCTGTGTTGACACAGCTCCAATGTTAGATCTCCTTGATAGTGTTGACCTTTTGTGAGAAGTAGCTGCCAAGGTATGAGAATTGATACCAAGGCATGAGAATTGGGAGAATTAGTTCTTCCCAAATCTGAAATATGGGTGCACAGAATCTTGATGTGATCAAAGTCTGCTAGATTTGGAGACCTTAAATAGAATACCACTGGGGATGCAGACTTTATTGATATTTGTGCACTAGGGGAATAGCCTTGAGATTATCAACTGCTGCTGTGAATGCACAGTTCAGGAAATGTTCAAAATGCTCTTTCCAGCATTGGCGATAGCATTGTAACCCTTGAGAAGGGAAACACCAGCCTGTAAGTAAAAGGGGATTTTGTCAATTTGACATCGGTCTTTAGGTGGCTTTGAATATTATGATGATCAGTATATCATGAGATCTCTTCAGATAACTCTTCCCAACATGTGTCTTTTATCTTCTGAATTTGAATCTGACAGCCTTGACCAGAATGGAAGGCTGCATCTTTGACTTTGGTTTGTTCAGCCAGGCGATGTGGACTGCTTCATTTTGTTCTAAGAGGTCATATGTTTCAGCATCATTTTCAGTGGCCCAGTCTTTGTTACAATGCTGCCTTAATTTAATGGTCTGGCATCTGACTTTATTTGATTTCACAGATCTGGAACTGAGTTGGAAATTACATTTTCAGTCAAGCCCCTACAGACTGAAATATAATTCTAGTCCTCCTTGGAAGTTTGGACCTTGCAATGTTTTAGTGCGAGGTGGATGTTGATCACAGGACAGCTTTGCTTTAATAACTTAATAATACTCACACATGAAGAAAAGACAATATAAAGTAGTCAATGCATTTACTAGTAGGAGCCTGTAGATTCAGGAGCAAAAAAGAGAAATTGGTATGGTAATAGTTGTGTTCACTATGATATATGTAAGCAGAGTAAATATGGTTTCTTGGCAAATGACTTTGGGCTGACTTATTTCTTGGATCCAGTCCTGGACTTAGCAGCAGCACGATGGTGAGGTTGGTGAGCTGGGGAAATATAAATGATGCCTACTTGAAGACAGTTAGAGCATCTGGAACAAAATATACAAATGATACACTGTTCATTTTCAAAGTTAAAGAATGAACACACATGAAAACACACAAAGGCTTTAAATACATAGGAAATCTTTATGAATATGGGCAAGGTGCCTGAGGTCACTTAGTCTTACAAGTGTTATGCATCTTCAAGCAACTTGGGCACTCCTACAAGAATGAAGGATAGGTATGGCAAGTTATGCGAACCTTGGATGTTATGACAAAAGAAAAAGGAAGCTTACACAAAGTGTAGGAGGATGGAAGCCCTTGAAGTATATAAGGAAAGGAGGAGAGAACTTAAACAAGGAAGTAGAAGGGTTAAAAGAGGTCATGAAAAGTTGTTAGCAAACAGAATTACGGAGAATCCCAAACCTTTTTATACATATATTAAAAGCAAGAGGGTAATCAGAGAAAGGGTTGGTCCTCTCAAGGACAAAGCAGGGAATTGATGTGCGGAGCCAGAAGAGGCAGATGAGGTCCTAAATGAATACTTTGTATCGGTATTCACCACAGAGAAGGAATTGGTGGAAGATGATTTCAGGGAAGGGAGTGACAATTTCTAACCAAGTTGCTATTAAAAAGGAAGAGGTGTTGTGTGTATTACAAAGTATTAAGGTAGATAAGTCCCTGGGTCCTGATGGGATCTATCCCAGAATATTGAGGGAGGCAAAAAAGCAAATTGCTGGAGCACTGACATACATCTTTGTATCCTCTTTGGCCACCGGGGTGGTCCCAGAAGACTGGAAAGTAGTCAATGTTGTCCCATTGTTTAAGAAGGTTAGCAGGGATAATCCAGGAAATTACAGGCCTTGTGAGCCTCACATCAGTGGTAGAGAAATTATTGGAAAAGAATTTCAGGAACAAAATCTATATACATTTAGAAGCAAATGGACTTATTAGCGATAGAGAGCATGGTTTTGTGCAGGGAAAGCCGTGTCTCAGTAACTTGATCAAGATGTTTGAGGAGGTGATGAACATGATTGAGGGAAAAGCAGTTGATGTTGTCTATATGGACTTTAGTCAAGCCTTTGACAAGGTCCCTCATGGCAGACTGGTACAAAAGTTGAAGTCACATTGTATCGGAGTGAGCTGGCAAGATGGATACAGAATTGGCTGAGTCATAGGACAAAGTCAGAAATCACACGACATCAGGTTATAGTCCAACAGGTTTATTTGAAAACACAAGCTTTCAGAGCCTCAGTCCTTCTTCAGGTATTAGTGAGAGAGGTAGTACAGATATAGAATTTATAAGTAAAAGATCAAAGGTTCACACCATTGATGAGGATGTACTAAACAAACCTAAGATGCTGTTAAGTCTTCAATCAATTAGAAGGTTTTAATTGATTAATATGTACATGTAAATCCCAGAATTCCTATCAAGTCATGGTTCTGAGAGAAGTAAAAGTTTTATCAGTGTAGAGAAGAGGTGACATTTAGGTCAGACAATGCATGTTAGGTGTGAGACCTTCTTTAGAATCTGTTTGTGTTATGGTCTGGAGTCAGACTGGTTTTATTTCTAAAGTAGGAATTTATAAAACACCGTATTGACTGACTTTAATTTTGTGTGTTTTTTGAACAAAGTCAAATGTATCTGCAAATACAAATTCACCCCATAGATTCACAGGTGCGTGTGTGGATGTGCATATGCGGGTGCAGCTTGGTGGGGTCACCTGTAGTATGACATGAACCCAAGATCCCGGTTGAACCCGTCCTCGTGGGTACCAAACTCAGCGATCAGCCTCTGCTCGGCAACTGTGCATTGTTGCGTATCCTGAAGTCTGCCTTGGAGGACGTTCACCCGAAGATCTGAGGCCGAATGTCCTTGAGCACTGAAGTGTTCCCTCACTGGGAGGGAACATCACTGTCTGGCGTTTGTTGCGCAGTGTCCATTTATCCATTGTCCTAGCGTCTGTATGGTTTTGCCAACACCCCAGACCAACACCAGTACCTCCACATCATGGCTATCTTAGTCATAGGAGACAGAGGGTAGTGTTGGGAGGATGCTTTTTGGATTGAAGGGTTGTAACCAGTGGCGTTCCACAGGGATCAGCGCTGTTTGTTGTCTACATAAATGATTTAGAGGAAAATGTAGCTGGTCTAATTAGTAAGTTTGCAGATGATATAAAGATTGGTGGAGTAGCAGATAGTGAGGAGGATTGTCAGAGGATATAGACCAGCTGGAGACAATAGCAGAAAAACGGCAGATGGAATTTAATCTGGACAAATGTGAGGTGATGCATTTTGGAAGGTCACAAAGGTCAGGTACAGGTGGAAATTATGAACCCTTAGGATTATTGATATGCAGAGGGATCTGGGTGTGCTGGTCCACAGATCACTGAAGGTGGCAGCGTAGGTAGATAAAGTAGTAAAAAGGGTTATGGCGTGCTTGCCATCATTGGAAGGGGCATTGAGTATAAGGATAGGCAAGTTATGCTGTAGCTTTGTAGTACGTTAGTTTGGCCACACTTGGACTATCGCGTTAAGTTCTGGTCACCACACTGCTTTGGAGAGGGTACAGAAAAGCATGATGCCTGGTGTGGGGGATTTTAGCAATGAAGAAAGGTTGGATAGACTGGGTTTGTTTTCACTGGAAAGTGGGACATTGAGACGTGACCTGATAGAAGTTTAAAGATTGTAAATGACATAGCTAGAGTGGAAAGTCTGAGGTTTTTCACAGGGTGGATGAGTCAATTACGAGGGGACACAAATTCAAGGTCTGGGGGTGGAGTGGTGGGGGCAAGTTTAAAAGAGATGTGAGAGGTAAATTTTTTACACAGAGGGTGGTGGGTGCCTGGAACATGCTGCCAGAGAAGGTGGTGGAAGCGGACACAATAGCAGCATTCAAGAAGCACCTGGAAAAATACATGAATTGGAAGGGAATAGAGGGACTTAGAGGAAGACTGTTATAGTGTGGAAGGGCAAAATGTGTCAGTGCAGGCTTGGAAGGCTGAAGGACCTGTTCCTGTGCTGTAGTGTTCTTTAGAAATCAATAGCGTAGGCATACTAAGTAGTAGCTTAACAGAGCAGCTGCCCCATTATATAGTCATATTATCAATTATCAGAAACTGGGTCATCTCAATGTGAATTTCTCAGTCAGGAAACTGGTCTATAGTATCAGTGCATTACAGTTACCTCCTTCAAATTGAAATATGATGTCTCATGGAAATTATATCTCAGTTGCTGGTTTTAAGTCAATTAGAATGCCAAACACTG
The DNA here is from genome assembly GCA_024137785.1 of Ginglymostoma cirratum. Taxonomy (NCBI): domain Eukaryota; kingdom Metazoa; phylum Chordata; class Chondrichthyes; order Orectolobiformes; family Ginglymostomatidae; genus Ginglymostoma; species Ginglymostoma cirratum. The sequence goes on along the minus strand of JAHRHZ010000058.1, from coordinate 28,920,666 downwards.
AATACATATTTCAACTTCATAATTTAATAGATATAGCAAAGCCATATGGTGTTAGTTAACTATATGGATCAGAAAAATTACAGGGTCTATATTGCTCTGTGCTAAGTATGTTTGTAACAGAGAAGGAGACCATTATATCTGTGTTGGTCTTCTGTTAAACCAATTCAAACAATATCTTACAGCCCAGCCTTTTGACCAGAGATAAAAGGTACTGCAGATGCTGGAGAATCCGAGATAACAAGCATGGGGCTGGATGAACACAGCAGGTCAAGCAGCATCATAGGAGCAGGAAAACTTGACGTTTCGGGCCTAAACCCTTTTGACCACATGCTTTTACTTCAACTCCTTATTCAATTTTCCTTAAAGAGGAGTTAGTCCTGTCTTAGGCACTTCCTGTAGAAAAACAGGCTAAGTTTCAACAAACTTCTGCATAAATAGATTTCTCACTCTATTGGTAATTATTTTTAATTGATGATCTTGTATTACTGAATTCCCAAAGAAATTGTAAAATCTTTCCATAATTATTCTTTCAAAATTTCTGATAATTTAACAAAAACTTCTTTCAATTCTTTGTCCCGTGGAAATCATCAAAAAAAACCCACATTTCTTCTCATAATTTCACAATCACTGGCATCATCCTGATGAATCTATGCTTTCTCTGGCTTTAATAGTCTTTCTACAATGGACTGGGCAACTCCACCTGGTACTGTAACTCTGCCTTAACTAATGTTTAGTATGGATTGCTTTTTTTCCCTATTGTCCTATTTATAAAACTCAAAGATTTGTTAGCCATTTCAAGGCTTTATCTATATACTAACATAAAGTCATAGAGTCATAGTGCTGTACACATGGAAAGAGACCCTTCAATCCAACTCATCCATGCCGACCTGACATCCTAAACTAATCTAGTTCCATTTGCCACCATTTGGCCCATATCAGTCTAAATCTTTCCTATTCATATACCCATCCAGATGCTTTTTAAATGTTGTAATCATATCAGTCTCCACCACTTCCTCTGGCAGCTCATTCCACACATGCACAATCCTCTGTGTAAACAATTTGTCTCTGGGTCCCTTTTATATCTTTCCCCCTCACCTTAAACCTATGCCCTCTAGTTTTGAACTCCCTTACTTTGGGAAAAAGACCTTGTTATCCATGCTGCTCATGATTTTGTAAAGCTCTATAAGTACACCCCTCAAGGATGCTCCAGGGAAAATAGCCTCAGCCTATTCAGCCTCTCCCTATAGCTCAAAACCACCAACCCCAGGAACATCCTTGTAAATCTTTTCTGCACCCTTTCAAATTTAACATATTTTCCTTTAGCAGGGAGACCAGAATTGAACACAGTATTCCAAAAGTGGCCTAATCAATGTCCTGCACAGCTGCAACATGACATCCCAACTCCTATACTCAATGCACTGACCAATAAAGGCAAGTGTACCAAACGCCTTCTTCTACCTGCAACTCCATTTTGAAGTAACTGTGCACCTGTACCCCTAGATCTCTTTGTTTAGCAACACTCCCCGGGATCCTACCATTAACTGTATAAGTCCTGCCAAAATGCAAAACCCCATATTTATCTAAATTAAGCTCCATCTGGTACTTGTTGCCCCATCGGCCCATCTGATCAATGTTCTATTGTAGTCTGAGATAACCTTCTTCACTGTCCACTATACCACCAATTTTGGTGTCAACTGCAAAGTTTTTAATCATTCCTCCTATATTCAGATCCAAATCATTTAAATAAATGACAAAGAGCAGTGGGCCGAGTGCCGATCCTTACAACACACCATAATTGATACACTGCCAGAGCACTCAGGTATGAGCGATGCTGGTAAAGTATGTAATTGAATTGTAAAGAGAATACATGTGTGGTATGAGCTCAAGAACAGACAGGTGGTAAGTGTTTTACTGTACTGAAGTCACCGGTATGCCGTTCAAATGGAGTTCAACTCTGAGCAGCTGTTATAGGGTCATATGGTTGTGAAAGGGAGGTATGTGCTCACATATGTTATTAAAGCAGTTGTCACTGTTATGATTCAACAACTACTCATCAGGTCAGATCAGGGAACCCAACACTTCTGTTCAGGAGTCTCTTTGATTTGATAATTTGATATGTTTTCTGCTTCTGATAGGATTGCCAATGTTCCCAATTTGTTTGGGCGTCTCCTGGTTGAATCTTCCAGTTAGTGCTAATTGCAACCTAATGGAGGGGGTTTTACACATCCAATTTGCACTTTAAACCTTAGATTTACCACTGTTTATCTTCATTGCCAGTTTTATGGGTGATTTTCTTGGTTCAGTGATAGTGCCTTTGCATCGACGTCAGAAAGTTGTGGGTTGGAGACAAACTCTGGCTGCTATTGAATGTGCAATGTAGGCTGATATTTCATTGCAGTGCTGAGGGAGTGCTGTACAGTCAGATGTGGCATCTTTTGGGAGAGACGTTAAAGAGGTCCTGTCTGCTGCTCAGGTACACATAATTCATTGCATAAAACAATCTAAAATAGAAGTATTCAAACAGATGCCAAAGTTATCCCTGTGTCCTGGCCAGAATTTATCCCTCAACCAATATCTGAGATAAATATTTCACTCATTTATTTAATGGTTATTTGTAAGAGCTCAGTGACTGCAAATCAGCTGCTGCATTTCTGACATTGTGGCAGTAAATATAATTCTAATGTATTTGTTTGTGTTTAATGCAGACTTTACAGGGGTTAAGACATCCTGAATTTGTGAAAAATGCTATGTAAATGAATGACATTCTTTCTCCTTGGAACTTGTCTTGGAAGATTTTGCACAATAGTTGCTAGTGCAAAAATGCTTAGCTACAGGGGACACAACCATCGTAAGATAAACACACAACAGTCGCAAGTGCCATTTGATCCAGCTGAAGTGATCAGATGTCACAAGATTGATGTCAAATGATTAAATGTCACTTGGTGAAATGCCATGTGAGTAAATCTCCAAGAATATCTCCAATCAATGTTGGCAATCTTACATAAAATTAAAAACTGAAAAATATTTTATGCCACCTCTGACAGTTCCCTGAAAAGCTGATGAATAGGGAATTCAATCTTTGACACAACTAAACTCTGGCCATTTATGCCTGCATTACAATTTATGACTAAATGCCACTAAGACAAGATGTCATCCAGCATACTTCTGAAGCAGTGGAGCGTAATAGATCACAGCAGAAAATTCGAGATAACAAGCATGGGGCTGGATGAACACAGCAGGTCAAGCAGCATCATAGGAGCAGGAAAACTTCTCACAGCAGAAAATTCAACTGTTTTAACACTAGCGGTCTACTGCATCCGCTGCTCCTGACGTGGCTTCCTCTGCATCGGTGAGACCAAGTGGAGGCTCATAGACCGCTTTATAGAGCATCTGCGCTCTGTTCGCAACAAATGACAACACCTTCTGGTTGCAAACCATTTTAACTCCCACTCCCACTCCCTGGGTGACATGCCCATCCTGGGCCTCCTCCAGTGCCACAATGACACCACCCGCAAACTGGAGGAGCAGCAGCTCATATTTTGCCTCAGGAGCCTACAACCCAATGGCCTAAACGTGGATTTTACCAGTTTCAAAATTTCCATAACTCCAGCCTCATCCCATGCCCAACCCTCCCTCTCAACCCCTGCCTCTTTGACCTGATACAACTTGTCCATCTTCTCTCCCACCTATCCGCTCCTTCCACCTCACTAACCAACCCTCACCACTGCCTACCTGCACTCACCTATCACCATCACACCTACCTTCCCTAGCCCCATCCCTCCTCTCTCTACCTATTTCTGAGCTCCCTTCCCCCTCCCCATTTCTGAAGAAGTGTCCTAACCCAAAATGTCAACTTTCCTGCTCCTCTGATGCTGCCTGGCCTGCTGTGTTCCTCCAGCTCCACACTGTGTTATCTCTGACTCCAGCATCTGCAGTTCTTACTATTTCTGTTTTAACACTAGTGTTGTATTAGAAAAATGGGCGACTATCAGGTGCATTTTCCTCACATAGTTTCCAATGTTTTAACAATTATTGATTGATAGACCCATTAGGAGTGGCTTGTTAGATGTTCTTTTTATGTGATTTTATTTTAAATTAGTTAGTGTAATGGATAAATGTTGAAGACTGGCAGCTGAATATGCCAACAACAAGATACAGACATCCTGACAGCCTGTGCCCAAATCCTTGTGTTTCTGTTTGAACATAATGGGGGCTGATACTGCTCATGCTTACAGGTGGGTGAAGTTGGGAATAGGAATGAGCTAGGATATAGTCCTTCCTAGCTATTCCTCAATTCAAGGATGATGTCTACTCAGGTTTATGCAATCTGCCATGCGTCTTCATATGGCTAAACAGGCTAATTGTCACTCATGGATTTTTGGAGCTGGCTGTCTCACAAGGTGGTGGGATCTGGAGCGCTGAATTTGCTTCCTATTCTTTTCTGCTGCCGGTCTATTATTAAAATATTGCGACTGAAAGTGTGATGCAGCTTAATGTTGTCACCATTTGGACCTTAGTAGAAGCCTGTGTGTGATTTTGTTTTATGTGGAGTCTTTGAATCATCATTGTCTTCGTCTGTAGAACCTTCATTGGTTGGTGATTGAATTTTGTTCATATGTTGAACCATGATGAACTTTGCTGCTGCAACTTTCTTCTGTTTTAGCAACCAGTAAGCTGCACAGTTTTCCTGTGCCTGGTCTACTGTTGACTTTTTGGATTGCATTTTGTCTGGCATCCATGTGAGATTCAGGTTGGAGCTGAACATGAGCGACTACCACATGAGAACTGGACTGGACTCAGAAATTGATGGGGTTCAGGCTGAACTGGGACTGGAACTAAAGTTGGGAATGGGATGGGGATTGAAGTGGAATTTGAGTTCGGCATGAGCTGGGGCCTAAAACTGGAATTGGGCTGAAACTGGGATTTATTTAAAATTCACACTGAGCTGGATTAAGCTGGTGTTGAAGATACAACCGAGAATGGGACTGGAACTAGAACTTGAATGGAGGCTAGAGGTCTAAAAATTCAGACGAGCTGCCTCTAAAGCTGAAGTGAGGGTTGAGCTGGGGATTAGGCTGGGGCTTGGGGCGTTGCATTGGCGTCAGTATGTGACGCGGGAGAGTGGTGGGGAGGTTGAATGTATCTTTTTAAGCGGTATCGAATTAAGTAAATGTCGCGTCTGTAACCAGTTCTGTATTCCCCTAACTGCGCATTTCAAAAGAAAAGTGGGATGGAGCCGAGATGAACCGCCTTCACATAAAACATGAAATTTAACAGCTGACGTTGGACTGTGTCGGATAGGATACAACATGTTCCGACTCAAAACAACTGCCTGCATCAGGACTAAAATGATCGCACAAATCACGTTGAAGTTAGGAAAGCTTTATTTTCCAACAATCGAGTGTGTTTAACGGCTAACAATTCCTCTCTCCCAGCAAACACACAGTGCACTCCCAGTAGCTTTCACCCTGCAGTTTAGACCCAGGTATCAGCAAATAGATCGTCTCAGCACAGTTTGTATCCAGTCCACTCGTTGCAGCGTTTCCACCCTGAGTACTGGTTTGCAGTATGAATGAATCAATCAAGGTGCTTTTGGGGAGGAGAGAACTGTCTTCGTTAACAATAAAATCGCTGGCGTCTTTTGTTTGGGTAAATTGTAGCAGGAAGTATCTGAAAATAAGCAGCAAAAGCAGGTAGCTGGTCCCATACTTATCACGGAGATGTACCATATGAACGTGTTTCTGTGAGGACCTAATAAAATCGAGTGATTAGATGTGGAACAGAGGAGTCACTATACCTGCTCACAAATAATCAACAAAATCAGGAGATGGGAATATTGATGATTACGTCAGGATGTTGGTAAAGGTTTTCTCTGAAAACATAAGAACAGTAAGTCCAGAATGTGAAACATCTGGGAAACACTTCCGTGCCAATGAAGGACCAGTGACGTTGGGAGGACACGTTTTGCAATTTGCAAAGTGCAGCGGAGTTTGGTCACTTGCATTCGCACCGAGTGCTTCCAATATGTGGAACTTCTTTCGTTTTGTTTTGCGGGGCCCGGAAAAGTAAGAATGTTCCTCAAGAGTCTCAAAAATAAACCGCAGCCCACTGCTGTCCTTTGGGTATCTAAGTCAAATATCCCCCAGCGCAACCCGCCTCATTTACCGGCAACTGCTAGCTCGGTTACTCGCTAAGGGAGCGGTCGGATTTTCGGTTCCCCGTTTCCCAACTACCCCTCACACACACAACCACATACACACATGGTCAGCCCTCTCTCTCTCTCTC
>JAHRHZ010000058.1:28783682-28914281 GCA_024137785.1 Ginglymostoma cirratum | reverse complement strand
ACACACACACCCCTCTCTCTCACACATATACACACACACCTCTCTCTCTCACATAAACACACACACCCCTCTCTCTCTCACATACATACACACTCACCCATCTCTCTCTGTCTCACACACACACACCCATACCCGTCTCTCTCTCACATACACACACAGACCCCCCTCTCTCTCTCGCATACATACATGCTCACCCGTCTCTCTCTCTCACACACACACACCCACATACACACTCTCTCTCTCACACACACCCACATACACACTCTCTCTCACATCCACATATATGCTCACCCGTCTCTCTCTCACACACACACCTACACCCACATACACGCACACCTGTTTCTCTCTCTCACACACACGCACCCACATACACGCTCACCCGTCTCTCTCTCTCTCACACACACATACACATACACGCTCACGTGTCTGTCTCACACACACACCCATCTCTGAGACACACTCATACTCATATCTCACACACCCGACTCTCTCTCTTGCTCACACACACACAAACTCACTGCTGTGGGAAGCTTGCTGTCTGTTTCTAATAAGATCTGGACATGAAAATCTTACGAGCCATTGAACTCCTACCTGCTGAGAGGAACATTGCATATTGTTTTAAAAACATGTATGGCCAACTGAGGACAGCGTACGACTCGGGCTAGGGACGGTGTGGCATAGTGGTAGTTCCCTGTCTCAATGCTGGAATATTTGGGTTCAAGTCCCACCTGCCAAAGTAGGTCATAACAGGTCTGAACAGGTTAACTTAAAATAAATGTTCTGAAGAAGAGTCACTGGTGCTGAAACGTTAGCTCTGATTTCTCTTCTCAGATGCTGCCAGACCTGCCAAATTTCTCCAGCAATTTCTGTTAAATATAAAGGTCGTTGTCAATGGCAGAGAAGAAAGGATTGTGAGTTGTTCTGTGGTCCATATACAGTGCAGCAGTAAAAGCCTCAAATCTGGATGGTACCTGGGATTCTTGGCAAATGCATTTCAGTTACAGGGTGCAGTTACATTTCTCAACTCGAACAAACTGAGAGATGCTTCCTCCTTTGTCTCTTTCAGGAGACAATGATAGAAGTTATGTGAGAGTATTGATAATTAAGTGAATCATTAGCTCTATGCTAATGTTTTAACCTCAATACTGATCTTTTCAATATGATGAGAATATTACGTTGCCAGAGAAGAAAAACTTGTTTGATGTGAATGGCTTGTTTACTGGAATTCTCCCAAGATACAAAGTTAGATTTTTAGAAGGCTCACAGCATACTGCTAACAATTGAGTTGAAGAGCTGGGTTTATTACAACAAGGCCATAAAAGGTCAAACCATTGAAGTTTGAGTAGTCAGGCTGGGTGTCCGAGACTGGCACTGTCTGTGGGCTATCATAACCCACTTATTATCATTGTTCATAACTTTTACCATGATAATTGAATACAACAGAATATCTGAACTTATTAAAGATATCACTTTACTTTTATCAGTACAAGTGAAGAACACAAAGAAAAACAACCTTCATTGTTTAATTCATCAAACTATTGCAGTTTAAACAAACAATGCCTGCTTTCTCAAGAAGGAGGTGCTTGCCAAACTCTCCAGTAGAAACCTTAAACAACACAGTGGAAATAAACTAGCTCCCTGTGTTCTAGCTCTACAAGGATGAGGAAGGGAAGTCCACTCCAAATGAAAAATTAATTGTTCCTTTTCTATTTATTTCTTAAGAGAATAGATTTTTTTTCAGAAAATGGTGAAAATAATGACTAAAAAGTTATGTGTTTGTGAGTTTTTTAAAAGAGCAAGATCCCCATCTTCCTCCTCTTATTTTGCAACTTTCTATATTTCTCTCCTGAAGGCACTCACACAAACTGGGTTACATTTTCATGGTTAACTTTGAGTCCTTTTCCCAAGAGGTTATTCTTTAACAGATCAAGAGTTACCACAACTAAGCAGGATTCTGTCCCCACAAGACATCCATAGGCACGGTTTATTTGCTTCTTTGCAATACTGTAAAATGGGTCGGCTGCCAATTTTAACTCTCGGAATTTTACTGGCTTCAGTACATCAAAGCTGGGAGAGATGTAACATTAGCGGCTGCTGCTTCAAATATATACAGACATTTTCCAGATTAAAAATTGGTCTGGTATAGAAACCCTGGGTGTTTACTATTCCTTCCACTAACACACATGCACACAAACTAAAAGCTGTCTTGGCTGAGAACAGTCCAATACCAGCACCTCCACATCTTGACTAAGAACAGCTCAGGCCAGCATTCAAACCTGGGGCAGGTATGGTCTGCTTTGCTCAACATAACAGCCAGTGTATTTAACTACTGAAACATCGAGAGAGTAAGCATGCCATGTAAGACTAAAAATAGTTTATTGATGGCAATTCTGGCTGAAATCCCTGTTGATGATATTAGCGAACAAGTGTTTATTATGGCTCTCTGACATTCCTCAGTCCCTTGTTTTTAGAGGTGGCATTCCTCCCACTTGAAATAATTGGTTAACTCCTGCAATAAACTGGGACTGAGGAATATCACACAAATGTGTTTGGACATTAATATCATCAGAAGTGATTTATAAGCTCCTTTACCCTTATCTCAAAATGATGATTCTCTGGTATTAAAAGTATTGATGAAAAGTTGTAAACTATTATTAATCCAATTCCAATTAATCCAATTAATACAAAAATACAAAACTGTAGAAATATTTAGTCATTGAAGTCTGTTTGAACTTTTAATTCAGTTTATTTAGATCTTTAATGCTTCCTTTTAAATATTAGGGGTTTAGACACATTTGGAGGCTGTAAAATGGAGACACAGCTCCCTAATGTGGTCGCTGCTGGAACAGTAAAAGGTAAACAAAAACTTGTTGGATTGCCAATGCTTCTCATGGCCTAACATTTAATCCAATAATTCTGGTTCAGCAACCAATGGTTCTTTCTCTGTTTAGCCTTGGCTACCTCCAAACAATCGAGATCCAGGTAAAAGCACCAGTTGGAAGAAAGCCGCATTGACAGGAGGTAAATGAAGTCTCTGTTCTGATTTTTTGATTCATCTCAATTGTCAGAAGCACTAGCTGTGAGAGTCAATGGGTGGACTTGAGGACCGAAGATGTTTGTGAAATGTGATATGCCTAAGATCTATGTAAACAAGCATGAGTTTACCAATTGTCACAGCCATTCATATCTAAAGTTGGATACCAGCATGCATATACAACTTTTATAGTCATCTTAATACCATGTCGCAGCTAGGAGGTTGACATCTGAAACCTAAGATATTTATGTGCAATTTGTTTCATATTCCAACAACTGTCACTGCTGAAAACTAACTTGTTTTGATGATCAGAATGGTAGACTTGTGACTAAATCATTCAGCATAGGTAGCTTTAAAAATGCTTAAATGAAAAAGTAAATGACATTGGAGGAGAGTACTTCCCACACAACACTTACATATTCTCTCTCCTAGCAAAACCAAAAATGAAATTAATTCTTATTTTTGTACAGTATTTTTAGTCTTTTAGAGACCTGCATTTTCAGGTTTCCACTTCCTTTAGTAGTACTTTGGAATACCAAGGGTCCAGATATTCAAATTACCCTTGCAACAGTATGTTTTACCATTGCAGCAGAGAATCTCCTTCAATCTTGTTTCTTTGGTGGACATAAATCACATCTGAAAATGTGATTATTTTCCACAGTTTAGATAATCTTATTCAACACTGGTTGCATTGTCCTCACAGTAAGTAAAAAAAAATCCCGATTTGCATTGGTTATTACTGATTAGTACTCTGTTCTTACTTTAAACCCTTGAAGCTATTCTCCAATGTTTTTTAAAGTATTTGTATTTGGATTGGTCTATGATAAAGTGAATTCTGAATTCCCTCATCCTAAGTATCATAGTTTAATCTATAAATTCATTTTTGAAAGAAAGAAGTCAATTGCTTAACAGTTTCAGTTACTGAAATTTACAATATTTCTTAGTGTTGTATGATAAGTATACCATCTGTCAATGTCTAATTATATCTCAACCTACCATCAGTTACGCAGTAAATTTGTCAGGCCTCTATCTTCGCAAATATTCTGTTCTTGAAGCACTACTGACCCCCAGTGGTAATGCAATCGTGTAAGCCATGGTATTCCGAAGACTTTGATTGCAACAAAATATGAAAGTTAAATGCAAAACATAATTCTTTGATTTGCAGAAATTTAAATTGACCATCAACAGTAACCTGACATCTTCATCATCATTGTCTAGTTTTCAGCTGTAATCTAAAAACTGTTAGGTTTATCGATTTTATGACTTTACAGAGCAGAACCTCCTCCATCAATCTGGAAATAACAGCATCCATTAAGAAAGAAGATATATTAGTTTGAATACTGTGTGATGTTTCATTCCCTTCTATTGGAAAGATTACTGATGTCTTTTTTCTGTTTCTATTGTTCTCTCTAGTTTCTGCTTTTTTTTTGTTTGTTTCCCCTTCCTGTCACCTGGTAATATAACTAATCCCATGTCATTGTGTTCCTCTTTCGTTCATTGTCTCAAAACCAGTTAAATTGAATGGGTCAAAATCCAGAACTCTCTCCTTAACAGCAATGTGAGTTTATCTACACCCCAAATGCAGTGGTTCAAGATGTAGCTCACCACCATCTTCACAGAGACAACTAGGGATAGACAGGAAATGCTGGTTTAGTAAGGGACACCACATACTGTGAATGAATAAAAAGAAATGAGATATACTGGTCTGACTCTCTTGTACGTCAAAATGAAGGACCAGTATGGCCAGTTCATATCATACCAGTATGGTATGTTCATTTTCAAGTACGACCGTTTTTTTTTGTACTGGTTTTTCCCTTTAGGTAGTTGCTTGGTAATCTCCAAATGGTCCATCAAGAAATCCATTCCTGCCTGCTCAGAAACAGAAATCCCAAGTGCTACAGATAACAAGGTGCAGAGCTGGACGAACAGAGCAGGCCAAGCAGCATCAGAGGAGCAGGAAAGCTGACGTTTCGGGCCCAGACCCTTCTTCAGAAATGGGGGAGGGGAAGGGGGTTCTGAAATAAATTTTATCAGCATTTCATCCAATCTTCCGGGTTCCCAGCCTGTGGATTAGCTCCATTAATAGATGAATAGTATCAACACAACTGTGCAATCAACTTTACACTTAAGCACTTGAAAGTATTTCAAATCCTTGCTAAAAAACAAATCCATGGATTCTGAAACAGCATTTTCTGGTAGAATTAAACTCCTTATGTATACAACTCCATATAAAAATGTAAGCTTTCAATCATGGTCAGTTTTCTCAAGCTCATAATTATGATCTCTAGTTCTTTACTCCAGGTTCCACACAAACAATAACTTAGCTTTCACTACAACAAACCTTTTCATATCTTAAAAACATTGCATTCAGTATGGTATGATATTTCAATAGTTTTTTTTGTAAACTGTTTATTTAGTCGGTTAATTTAGTCTCCTTTGGCAAACACATTTGGAGATCTTGCTGTATAGATATTTTATTGCAGGTCACTTTTTTAAATCAAGATATGTACTTGGCAGAGTTAACTACTTGTTGCTCTTAAAGGAAGCAAGTTGCACGACTGCAAATATTAGTTAGGAATGATGCACAGCAATAGATTCAAATGCATACTTCACAGATTGTAGAAGTTTTCTCCTGGTATTGGTTGTGTGGTTGACTCTTAACACAAACACCTGACAGACTCCAGGCAACAGTAGCTAAGCTGCAGATTTCGACGTCTCATAATAGACAGCTTTTAGATCAGATTACTGAATGACAAACACAAGGTTTGGCTTACTGCAGAGAAAAATGTTTTTTTGATAGCTTTATGCTCGAGATTTGATTGAATCTCTCAACATTTATTGTTCTGGCCAAATGTAACGTGTTTGCCAAAGTTTTTGATATCATCATTGTGTTGGAATAATGCGACCAGCCTTGTTGCTATGCTGTGGTGGGACAGCAAAAGATTCATGCGGGGATTAGGATTCATTTTATTCAAGGTGCAATCTTGCTAGCCTCTGAAGACTCCACTAACGCTAAGTTATATCAATTTAATGATGATTGACTTTCAGCTAAGGAAATAACTTTGCATATTTAACAAAATGCAGATACTTTAATTGCTTCAAGATTTCAATAGTTATAAGAAGATAAAGTTTTCTGCTGCCAATCAACCTACATCTTAATCAGTACGTGTTTTGATTTGCTATAATGCTCATAAACAGTACAGGTATGTATACAAATCCATATGCAATTGAGGTTTTACAGAGCAAGAGAAAAGAACTGATAGCAGGAATTATCAATACAGATAATCTTCTGGACTGGTTGGTTGAGAATCGTATCATTTCACCAGATAAGAGAATTGCTTTGTTGAATTACAAGACACGGGAGGAAAAGAATTCCAGAGTTCTGGATATGTTGGTTTGTTGCGGTGAGAGAGCCTGTAGAATGTTCTTCTATCCTTGTCTCAAGTATTTGGAACCAGCTCTGTATAATTACATCAGAAGCTATGTCAGTAATGTGTCCGGCAGCTTTGGAAACGTCAAGAGGCAGTTAGTGGGATACCTTTTGGAAAGGGATAAGGACGAAATCCCTAGGAACAAACAGAAAAAGGAAGAGGAATTCGTGCAGAATATGACAACTAAAAATAAGCCACATCAGACCCTAAAAAGTGTTAGACCTCTTCCTGCCCAGAGTGAACTGACTGAGCTCTACCAAGCTGCAGCATTGGGAAATCTTTCTAGTCTTGATAGTGCTTTTGGAGACAGTGATGTAAATGGCATAAATGCTTCCAATGAAACTCTGTTGCACATTGCTGCTGCTCATGGAAATGTTGCAATTATTAACTATTTATTAAGTAAAGGAGCAAAGATAGAGGTGATGGATAACAAAGGGCAGTCACCTCTCCACCGGGCTGCAGAGAGGGGACACATAGATGCAACCAAACTGCTTCTCCAAGCAGGAGCACACATTTATGCTGAAGATACCGAGTCCAGAAGTCCATTACAATTAGCCGCAGAGAGTAACCATTTCTCTGTTGTGAAGCTGCTGTTGAAAGAAGAAGTCAGAAAACATAAAAAGAATAAATCCTTTCTGCACCAGGCTGCTGTTAGAGATGAAAGCAAATTAGCACAAACAATTCTCAAATATGGAGCTCTAGTTGACATGAAGGATGAGAAGAACAGGACTCCACTATATCATGCTATTTCCAAAGAACACCTCAATACTGTGAAGGTATTACTCAAATCTGGAGCCAATGTCAATGTTGACCTGATTCATGCAGCATTTAAAAGTAATAACCAATTCCTGATTAGGCTGATCTTGGAACATAGCAATGAAATTAACCCTACTCTCTTAGTTAATGCACTCTTTAAAGCAGTTCAGAAAAATCTTTACAGAACCGTGGGCATTATCATTGAACTGGGTATTGATGTCAACACCAGAAATAATTTGCAATACACTCCTTTACTGTTGGCAGCAGAACTTGGCCATGCTGAATCTGTCAAAATTCTGATAGATAAAGGTGCACATTTAGATGAAAGAATACCAAATACGGATAGTGCACTGCACCTTGCGGTCCAGGTTGGTTCCCTATCTGTTGCAAAGCTGCTGATTGACCATGGAATGGATGCAAACATTGTTGGCTCTGATAACCAAACACCCTTGCACATTGCATCGTTTCATAACGAACCACCAATGACAGAAATGTTGATAACACGAGGTTCAAAAGTTAATGCTGTCACAAAGGAAGGAATTACTCCTTTACATATTGCTTCACAACGAGGTAACAGAGATACAGCAGCATGTCTCATCCAGCACAAAGCAAATGTGAATGCTAAAGACAGATATATGAACACACCCCTACACATGGCTGCTATGGTTGGGGATGCTTCCATTGCAGATCTGCTTCTGTCAAATCAGGCTGATGCCAATGCAGCGAACATAGAGAAGAAGACACCACTTCATTTAGCTGCTAATGAAGGTCATTTGGACTTTGTATCTTTGATGTTAACCAGAAGGGCCAAATTTGCCGCTAAAGATAGGGATGGTAATACGCCAATGCATTATGCAGCCAGCAATAGCCATAAGATTGTTGTCAAAGCTCTTTTATTGGCTGGAAAAAATAAAAACATTGATATTAAGAATGTGTGGCGGAAAACACCATTACATCTAGCAGCAGAGCATAGTGATGAGGACCTGATAGAATTGCTGTTGATCAGTGGAGCTGCCATTAATGCTTTGGATAATGCCAAAGAAACACCTCTGCATTGTGCTTGCAAATCAGGCAACTTTAACACTGCCCAAAAACTAATCAACTGGTCTGAAGGTGCAAAACCAAAGCTTCAGTCAACAAATAGTTTAAAAAAGACGCCACTTCAAGTTGCAGAAAGTGGAGATACAGATAACCACCAACGAATAGCAACATTACTGAAAAAGAAAATGTTGTTAATTAGATAAGAAAAGTAAACGCATACTCCTTGATGATTTAATTGGTCAATGCATTATCTAGTGTGTGGATTGAGATTCATGGACCAGTATTGTTCCAGTTGCAACTCTGTGCTGTGCTGATCATAAACCAATTTGCAGAATTGGGGAGAGTGTGATGGAGGGAATTAGCTGTCATTTCTGCCTCTATTTGTTATCCATTGACCTTTATTCATAAATGTACGATGTGAACTTTGGATCAGAGACAAAATGAAACTAGAGGTGATACTGACTGCCCACTTCATACTTATACGGTTATCCAATGCTCACCATCAAGATTCACACTCAGTGAGGTATCAAAGGACCGCTGACATGTTGAAACCCAGCATGACAGTGGTTTTTCAATGATTGGAAGAGAGGTATGGTGAGAAACAAAGATCATTCTAAAGTGTGTAATTTATTGTGGCTCCGACGAACAAAACAGAGGGAAAAATAAGGTGCTTACAACAAAAAATGTAAAATTATCAAAATAAAAAGTGAAATTATCAGTTGTAGAAGCACAAAGAAATAACTATAAACCAAAACTCTGAACTGTGAAACAATAGTGCACCTTTAAACTAGTCAACTTAATATGGAATGCAGCGATGCAAATTTGTGAAACTGAATCAGTGTATTGTTTGATTAGAATTCATTACTGTAGTTTCCCTCTGTTTATCTTTTCATGGCCGGAATCCATATTTCATTTTTAAATTTCTGTTTTATGTTCACATTCTGTGCCTTAAAAATTTTAAGATTGCGTACAACACAGTAAAATTGCAATGCTGTGTGAGTGAGCATGCATCAGATTTGGACATTGTTGCAAAACTGAAGCCATTTCATAAAGCTTCCTCTTAATTCTCAGTGCTTCTCAAACCAATCAATAAAATTGATAGAATAGACGACAAAACTACTTGTTGGTTTAAAAAAAAGAACTGTGGATGCTGGAAAGCAGAAACAAAAACCGAAATTGTTGGAAAAACTCAGCAGGTCTGGCAGCATGTGGGGAGCGAAATCAGAATTAATGTTTCAGGTCCAGAAGATGGATCACTGGACGCAATACATTAACTCTGTTTTCTCTCCAGATTCTCCAGCAATTTCTGCTTTTGTTGTTGTACTTTTTAGTAACATTACTTTTAAAATCTTCTTACAAACAATATTGAGCACTCAATCAAGAAATTTTCAAATCAGATGAACCGGAGATTTTGAGCAAGCCTTTCCCCGTGACCACAACAGTAGACTAATAGATTACAACAGCTTTGAGCTGGTTGATATATGCCATGGATAGTTAATGCAGTTTTGCTATCCATCTCCATTGATTTAATCTGCTCCTTGACAAGAATATTTTTGTCTGAAGTACATTTTGTTATATTTTGTGCAATCTGAATGTATTGTGATTTTCATTTTAACTCCGATACATGGTTCTTATTCATATTTTGTAAATTTTTGTGAATCCTGCAATTGTGGCCCCATGTTCATTATCGAGACAATGTTTACAGTTTTTGTGTGTTGCTTTAATGAAAAAAACAAAATAGTTCTGAATATCTTTAGCATATTCATAAATATGTCAAATTATAATTGTAGCCTACTGGTAGACATGAGAAATGTCAAATATTTCTAACTGATGTTATTTCTGTGCATGGAAATGTCTTGCTAAAACATTTTGTGAATCTTAGTTTCGTGTTGTGTTTTAATGCACCAGGGAGTGCAATTTTGCTTCATATTTACCCCAAAACTATACAGAGTAACACAATTCTTTAGCATTGCAGAGATAATAAGAAGAGATTTAAGGGTTACTTCACCTCACTCCTTAAACCCACTGAGGTTCAATCTTAGAACTTAACAGGACTAAACCTATCCCCACACCACCTTTGAGTCACAGAAGCACATCTGTTTTAAGTTATACAACCAAGGTTCTTTAGAGGTATTGGTAAGATTACATTAAAACACGGAATGAGAAACAAAAACTGCTTCCTGTAAGGGATCAAATACAAATTGTTTAAATTCCTGACTGCATTCGAGATTCCAACAAAACTGAAAGATGTCATAACTCCTGATGGATATCAAACAAAAACTCCAGACGTCAATTACAGTTTCCAGTTTGATTCTGTAACTGTGATTATACAAGCAAGTTTGAAGAGATTAGGTTGATATTTTCGTGACCCCATATTGAAGCAGATGGGTCATTTGTGTTCTTTACAGGCAGTCTATTTTGTGATTTCTTATGGAGCTTTATTAGCTTTTGAGTTGTATATTATGGTAATTATAGTTAAATACTCTAGGGCACAATCTTATAGAGGTTTGAGCAACATGGGGTATGGTGAGACGTGTGGCAGAATTGGCAAAAAAGAGCAGCAGGGCCTACCTTTATGCCAGAAGCAACTTGTGCCAATTTCCATGCTTTTCACAAGTGCCAGGGTGAGATTCACACTGGACATTGTCGATTGGCTAACTCATGGTGATTAGTGGTCATTAAATGCTTTGTTAACAGCCCAACTCACCTCATTAATATTCAGCTTTATATCTCACCAAACTCATCAGGCCAGTTAGATGCCAGGAAAACTCAACAAGGAAACCAGATGAGCATCTCATGGATTTGGCATGCTGCTTGCGCTGAATGATCTCCAGATTGGAATCTTGGCCCAAATATCAGAGGGCATGCTCCATGGGCAGCAGCCACATACACCCCATATCCATGGACATTGGCATCCAACATTTACCAGCCTTTAAGGACGCTAATGGCTCTGATCCACTTACAGTACACTTTAGCACATTATTGTTGCACCTCAGGCTGCAATTGCGACTATTATTGTAATGCTGCAGCAAGGACATATTGTGCTCAGGGACACGCACACAGCTCATAACTCTACATGGCTGTATGTCTGGGCTGTTAACTTGCTCTCAGAGTGCTCACTTGTGCTGACCCTACCTGGATGCTTACTGCCTTGCCTTTTCTTCATTTTGTCCCCTTAGCCAGAGATAACAAGCTCATATTACTGTTGTCTTGTCTTGTGGTTTAGCACAAACATAAAAGCTTGTTAAAGTTGTCAGCTGGCCTTACTCAAGTTTTTCCTCAGGTAATCCCAGCACAATAAGTCAAACTTTCCGTGAACAATCCAGGACCTGCTTGGAGCACTCAGTCAGTCAGGATTCTTTCCTCATAAGGGGCGAGGAGCTGAATGTTGGGCAGCCCATAACCTGTCTTGAGTCTTTTGGTCCTATTGTGGGCTGTTTTCCTCCTGGAGTGAAAGGGAGACAAGATTTGCAGAACATAAAAGTGGATGGTGTATCTGTTACTCGTGGTGCAGGTGGGGAGATGTCCTGAACGATTATGTGGTCAGCACAAAGATCATGCACCATTAGAGCGGTCAGGGGTTCGGGTGAGTGAGAGCAATTGGGGAAGATGTTGCAGGCAATACAGTCATAGTCATACAGCAGGGAAACAGACCCTTCAGTCCAACTCATCCATGCTGAACAGACATCCCAATCCAACCTAATCACATTTGCCAGCTTTTGGCCCATATCCCTGTAAACCTTTCCTACTTATAGTCCCATCCAGACACCTTTTTAAATATTGTAATTGTACCCACCTCTACCATTTCCTCTGGCAGTCATTCCATATACACACTACCCTCTATGTAAAAAAAGTTACCCTTCAAGGCCTTTTCAAATCATTCCCAGCTTTGCTACTCACTCTATCCATGCCCCTCATGATTTTCTAAACCTCAATAAGGTCATCCCTCAGCTTCCCATGCTCCAGGCAAAAAAATCTCCAGCCTATTCAGCCTCTCCCTATAGCTCAAACTCTCTAGTCCCAGCAACATCCTTGTAAATCTTTTCTGCACCCTAGTGACATTGGTAGAACATGAGCCTTGGTGGGAGTTAAGCATAGTGGCAAAGATAAAATCAGTGTGCCATAGCAGAGAGAAGGTGGTGGAACATAAGCCGGCAGAGTGGAGTATATTGCTCTTCCTCCCACTGTGCTTTGCATTCCATAAAATGGTGAGACTGCACCGACTTGGGTGACAAGTTCAGACCAGGTAGGCATGGCATGATGTTGTGGCCTTCCATGCTGGTCTTGAGGGAAGAGGAAGTCCACCACCCTCCGTAGGATCTCCAGGTCAATGCCCATAAGGCAGGGTGCTGACTTTCCCTGTCTCTCATTTCTGTGGCAAATGTCAGGAACCGTGCAGTGCAGCATTGGATTGATGGTGCTTGACCAGGTGCACAACAGCCTTTTAAAGATGGCAATGAGTACAAAGGATGCCAGCGAATTCTGGGATATCCATTGATTGGTGAGTTATTCCATGAGCAGTGCATGGCAAGTGGGTTGAAAATCAGACATGAGGGGTGCCATAGGGGTGTGGCCAGGTGAATTTGGTGCGATCCAGCAAAAGAAATCACCGGGTTTTGTGGCGACAAACCCTCCAAAAAACCTGAAGCAATTTGGACTTCACCAATAAAAGCATAAAATTCAGCCCATAGTTTAGTTAATCTGTAATGAAATTGACTGGAAAGTACATTGTTCAGGGGAATATAATGAGAAGTTTACAGTTTTGGGGAAATTCACTCATACTTTTTTATGACATTTTAATATGAAGGTTGGCACGAGGCAATTTACTCGTTTGACCTGCCTGTGCAGGCTCGGTGGGCCGAGCAGACGAATCCTACTTGCACCTGCTCAACACTTCTGTGAGTTTCTGTTTCCTTCGGTATTACTTTGTTTTATTTCTGACTCCAGACTTGTATATCATTTAAAGCTCTGAGGCAGTTTCTGCCAGCGGTTGCACTTAAAGGAACTGAACAAGACAGCAACAGCTGAGATAAAAGGTAGTGCAGATGCTGGAGAATCCGAGATAAACCCTAAACCCTTGGTTTCGGCCCGAAACGTCAAGTTTTCCTGCTCGACCTGCTGCGTTCATCCAGCCCCACGCTTGTTATCTAAGACAGCAACAGCTGATTCGACAGGCGCTCACGTGACTGAGTCTGCTGTCACGTACTCTGCCCAAGAGGCTGCCGGGAATGTGGAAGACTCACGGCGGGCGAAGTATACCCGGATGCGGAGGACCTCTTGAGGCTTCGAGCTGATGGCCCGCAACGAGGAGAAACACCTGGGGAGGCTGAACCGGCTGTGGCTGCAGCGAGAGAAGGAGGGTAACAGAAGCTGTTCATTTGTGTCGCTATCTGTTGATGAATATGGATGCCTGTGTAATGTGCCTGGACCATAAGGAACTGTAGTAGAGATGAACACAACACAACACAGCTCATTGGGGATAGGTGGAGAGGAGGCAGAGATAGATCACCTATCATCTCCTCTATCCGCCTCCCCCTCTCTCCCTATTTATTTCAGAACCCTCATCCCCTCTCCCATTTCTGATGAAGGGTCTAGGCCCGAAACGTCAAGTTTTCCTGCTCCTATGATGCTGCTTGACCGGCTGTGTTCATCCAGCCCCATGCTCGTTATCTCGGATTCTCCAGCATCTGCAGTACCTTTTATCTCTGATACAGCTCATTGAGAGATAGCAAGAACTGCAGATGCTGTAGTCAGAGACAACACAATGTAGAGCTGGAGGAACACAGCAGGCCAAGCAGCATCAGAGGAGGAGGAAAGCTGACGTTTCGGGTCGGGACTGTACCCTTCTTCAGAAACTGGGGAGAGGGGCAAGGGAGCTCAGAAATAAGTTGAGAGAGGAGGGGTGGGGCTGGGGAAGGGAGGTGGCATGGTGATATGTGAGTGCAGGTAGGGAGTGATGGGGATTGGTCAGTGGGATGGGATGGGATGGGATGGGAGGGGTGGATAGGTGGGAGAGAAGATGGACAGGTTGTGTCAGGTAAAGGTGGTGGGGATGAGAGGGAGGGTTGGTCACGTGTTGAGGCTGGGGTTGGGGAGTTTTTGAAACTGGTAAAATCCACATTGAGACTATTGGGTTGTAGGCTCCTGAGCTGAAATGTGAGGTGCTACTCCTCCAGTTTCTGGGTGGTGTCATTGTGACACTGGAGGAGGCCTAGGATGGATATGTTGCCCAGGGAGTGGGAGGGGAGTTGACATGGTTCGTGACTGGAAGGTGTTGTCGTTTATTGTGACCAGAGCATAGGGGCTCTACAAAAAGGTCTCCCAGCCTCTGGTCTCACCAATGTAGAGGAAGCCACATCGGGAGCAGTGGATGCAATAGACCGCATTAACAGATGTGCAGGTGAATCTCTGTCTGATCTGAAAGGTATAATTGGCTCCTTGCATGGAGCTGAGTGGGGAGGTGCAGGGGTAAGTGTAGTATTTTCTGCAGTTGCAGGGAAAGGTGCCAGGGGTGGTGGGATTAGTGGGGAGTGTGGAGTGGACGAGGGTCATGCGGAGAGCGCAGTCCTTACAGAAGGCAGATAGGGGTGGGGAAGGAAGTATATCTTTGGTTGTGTGGTCGGATTGCTGGTGGCAGAGAATGATACGTTGGATATGGAGGTTAGTGGGGTGATATGTGAGGACAAGGGGTTTCTGTCTTTGTTTTTGTTGTGGGGAGGGGATGTGAGGGCAGAGGTGCATGAAATGCAAGATATGTGGTCGAGAGTATTTTTGACCACAAGGGGTGAAGTTGCGGTCCTTGAAATACAAGGACATCTGGGATGTTCGGAAGTGGAACGCCCTATCTTGGGGGCAGACGTGGTGGAGGAATTGGGAGTAGGGGATCGCATTCTTGCAGGAAGGTGGGTGAGAAGAGGTGTAGTCCAGGTAGCTGTGGGAGTTGGGCTTGAAATAGATTTCAGTTTCAAGGCGGTCACCAGAGATGGAGACAGAGAGGTCCAGGAAGGAGAGAGAGGTATCAGAGATGGTCCAGGTGAACTTGAGGTTGGGCTGAAAGGTGTTAGCAAAGTTGATGAACTGTTCAAGCTCCTCGTGGGAGCACAAGGCAGCGCTGATGCAGTCATCGATGTAGCGGAGGAAGAGGTGGGGGACCCATCTTAGGCTATTAACAGTCCTGTCGTGTTTGGGTTCAGTTCTTTGGTGCTACAACTCCCCACCCCACCTCTTGGGTTACTTTACAAGTCTGGAAGAAAAGGTTAAGGTTAATTTAACAGTGGGAGAGGCTTGTTTTAGAGTTCATCTTGAACCTATAAAGTTCTTAATTAATGTTACTTATCGCTGCATAAATGAGATTGATGATGTGAACTGTCACCTCTTTGAGGTGGGGGGAGTGGGGTGAATATAACTTATGAATTCAGTGGTAGCGCCACAAGTTGGCTGCATTCAACATTTGTTGTCATGATTGTTGCGTAAAAAAAGGTCCCCTTCCAAATTGCGGGCTACCAGCTGTCAACTGGGACTGTGCCCTTTTTTAGTCATTACTGCCTTGTGTGATCATCTCTCGCTGCTTAACTACAAACAGCGAACAGTAAGAGAATGAAGAAGGAACAGTTCTGAGAAAGGGTCACTGGACCCGAAACGTTAACTCTGACTTTTTCTTCACAGATGCTGCCAGACCTGAAACGTTTATAGCAACTTCTGTTTTTGTTCCTGATTTACAGCATCTGCAGTTCTTTTGGTTTTCAAGAGTATGGGGAACTGGATTCATGCTTTCAGTCTCACAGCTTTTGCAACATGTAATAGGCCCGACCTGAATAAGAGTTTTAAGATTCCAGGCAAAGTTTTGATTCCTCGGCGACAATGAATGATTTGAATTGTGCACCTGTCAAATTAACCACAAAGGAACAAGTATCAAAGGATGACACAGCACCCATTTACCTTTTTACTCTTCAGTGTTGCTTTAATTTGGATGTTTAGGAACAATAAATAAGAGTTGAAATGGTCTTGCAAGGATAAAGCTGAAAAGTTTATAAATGCTACTTGAACCTCAAAGATAAATTTTCAATTTTTCTCAATCGTTATTTACAAAGTAAAAGAAATGGCTTTTCAGAAAAAATTATATTGGTGTGCAGATCAGCTGCAATGAAAACAATGCTAGAAATCACAGCGGGTCAGACAGCATCCTTTGGAGATTTGGCAAGCTAATGTTTCAAGTCTGGATGACTCTTCATCTCATCTTTATTAGCTTGCTTTATCTCCACGGATGCTGTCTGACCTGCTGTGATTTCCAGCATTTATTTATTTATTTATTTTGTTTTCAGTATAGATTTCAGCGTCTGCAGTAATTTTGTTCCTATTCAACTGTAATGAAGCTTCATTGATGAATCACTGTGCCAAAGTGATAGCTGACAACATAAGTCCCATTCAAAACATAATTAAGAAGTTAGAACTTTATTGTTTGGTAGAAATGGTAGATGTGAGCTTTTCTGACCACACATAACTTCATCCAAAGATATTTTCATAACGCTGATTAGTTGTCAGCTCTATATGTTTTAAATGTGAAATTGAAAGGTGTGATGCCATTTTAGTTGTTCCCTTACTTGCCTTGATACTCACTGACCTATATTGGCTCCTTGTTCAGCAAAAAAGAACTTATTTATCTCATTTTTCACTTCAGATGTTCCCATGGCCTTGATTCTCCCTATCTCTCTAATCTCCCACAATCTCCAGACTGTTTCTTCTAATTCTGGCCTCCTGCATATTTTGATTTTCTTTGTTCCTCCATTGATCGCCATGTTGTCAGCTATTTAGGCTCTGGGTTCTGGAATTCACTTACCAAATCACACATTATACCTGTCTTCTCCTTTTTAAAATGATTCTTTAAAATCTATTTAAGCAGGCTTTTGGCCACTTGCCATGATTTCTGTTTGCAGTGCAATGCCAGTATTTTTTGTAAAGCACCTGTGATTTGCCTTGGGTTACTTTATTACATTAAAGGTATTGTATAAATGCAGGTTGTTATTAGGCAGTAGGATTTAGTCATGTACTACAATTTTTAATCAATATGTTTTTGTTCAGTAGAAGGTCGTCTGAGAGAGAGAGATCAAAATCGACCCAAACTGGTGAGTAAGCACACTACTACTTTCTGGATCCCAAAGCTGCAGTTCGTAATGGAGCAACAATGAATTTGGATGGGAAAGTGAACTGAGATTATTGTAGTCCTCCTCATGCAACAACTTCTGCAAGTGATAAATGTTTTTGTCTAAATGCTAACCTTTTGTTCAATTTTTCTCCACAACGGTGATCAACAATTTGGTGGGTGCAGAATGGGGTTGAAATTTGCTACTGTGCCTCACCTTACTTGTTGCTTTTAAATGTGATCTTTAATCGATGCATTAGTTGAACACCTGATGGTTGTATATTTACCTGTCATATTGCAGTAAAGAACAATAAAAGTCAACTTCTGAGTTTGAGCCCCTACCATCTGACAGTGCCGTAATAAATCTGAGTGTAGAATGCTTCAGAAAAACTTAGATGTATGTTTGTGATTGTGCACACATCTCTTCGTACATCAAACCCAAATTTAAGATTAGTGTGCATATTTCTAATTTCTGTGCCAAAGATCTTTGCTTCTGATTTTCTTCCTCCACTGGAAGATCAAAAGTAAATTTGAATGCAAAGGCTGAGATGAATGTTTCTTTCCTACTGTCCTAATTTTAAAAAAAAAGTGTAAAACAAACAGTTAGCATTTACATGATACTCTTCACAGTATGTTTCAAAGTATTTCAAAGCCAATTTTCAAATTGTTGCCACTGCTGTAATGGTTCTTTTTCTGAATTTGTACAACACTTGTTATGAATAGGTGAGAAGGATCATGGCTCCCCTCTCTTCTGACCTCATCTTTTGTATTTTCTTTACTGAAATTGTATTTTAATTATCGTTGTTTCAATTTTCATTTCCGTATCAACAGCCTCAGTTTCTGGAAATCACAGCAGGTCTGTCAGCATCCATGGAGAGAGAGCAAGCTAATGTTTTGGGTCTAGATGACTCTTCATCACCTTCAGCAATTCTGCAGAAATAGAACAGCAGTTGAAGGTCTGGGACTTAAGTTTTACACTGTCACATCAAGGACAGTAACTAAAACTGAAATTCAACTGTCTTTACCTTCCTGCCTACACACAATTGCCATTCTCAATCACCTTTTAAAGATCATTACCTTTTGCATGTGCTTATTGGTGCATTTTATTTTTACTTTTCAGGTAATAAAACACCATTCTCTTTCTTTCAAGAAAACCTTGGATTAGCCCTCCTTCAACTTTAATCTGTTAAGTTAGTTGAAATGTGGTAGCTACATGCCAGAAAGGAGTAAAAAGATTATACTTGTTGTGATTGACTGAGATAGTGTTTAAAAGAAGTGGGGTGCCATGAAACCCACCTCACCCCACCCTCACCCCCTCACTGGCTCATAAGAGTAGGGGATCAGATCACAGTTCTCCCTGTGTCTGCGTGGGTTTCCTCCCATAGTCCAAAGATGTGCAGATTAGGTGGATTGGCCATGCTAAATTGCCCATAATGCCCAGAGATGTGCAGGCTGGGGGGGTTAGCCATGGGAATGCAGGGTTACAGCGTTATGGATGAGTCTGGACAGGATGCTCTTCGGAGGTTCAGTGGGCCGAATGGCCTGCTTCACACTGGGGTTTCTATTTTTAAAAAAAAAAGTTCTAACGTAACGACCTTTTGAAAGAATTGAAGTGGAGAAACAACTTGGTCATTCAAAAATGTGTTTAAAAATAAAGCAACTGCAGAAAGGTTATCTTGTAGAGCAGGTCGAAATAACTAAGGAAAAACTAACACTGTTGTCCTTGGAAGAACTAAAAATAAAAGCTATGCATTTAAAGGTAGAGATTCTCTCAAAAGCCAAGAAAACAGGAATTGCAAAGCAGGTGGCAATTTATCTAGAGCTAGAAACTGAAGAGGAGCAAATTACTGTAGATGCTCGAATCTGTACTAGAAACAAAAAATGCTGGAAATCACAGCAGACCAGGCAGCATCCATGGAGAGAGAGCAAGCTAACATTTTGAGTCTAGATAGATGACACTTCATCAGAGCTTGAGTTGAGAGTGTGAAACCTGAGACCCAGACCTATAGAACTGAAGTTATTTCTGCAGAATTGCTGAAGATTGCCAATAAACTTTATTTCTCAGTTCAGGGAGGCTTTCTCGAGTTTTTTTCTCACTGGTGCTGAGATAGGGAGAGAGGAGTTTTCCATATTGTTGCTGTGTTCAGTCCAAGTTGTTTTCTTTCCATCTGTTTGTCAAAGTGAGCCACTAAAACATGGTTCATTTGTGTATTCCCAGTCTAGCTTCATTGTCTTTTCCAAGGTGACACCCCACAGGTAACCTTTCATTTCCAATTTATGGTGTTATCATGCAATTTTGAGGAAAACAAGATCTAAAAACAAAAAAATTCTTGAGACCTCAGAACCTTGTGCTTAAAGTGATAATTCTGAGGCTGCTGGTTTTTCTCTATTTCATTTGGGTTCCATGGTGTGTCAGATGATCACAGCAGCTATTTAAGTCAGCAATGTCCTTCATAAAGCCCGTTTTAGTCTGTGAAAGTCTCAAGTATTAAAGTCAAATGATGAAAGTGGAATATTGATTTTTCCATTTCCACTAGGATCATAACACGTTTGGCATGTCAAGTCAGTACATGCAAAAAATCTTCAGAATTGTCTGGTAGTGGTGCTGCAGACTTGACTGTAAATACTTTGTTTTGCTGTAGAGATCTGTAGAAATCCCCTGTACCTGCCATAACAAGAGCCAAAGAGATAAAGTACTTTTTTGGCCTTATTAGTGGTACGTATAATGTTGCTGTTAGTGTTTAAGTTGCAATGCATTTAATAACACTTACAATTTGGTGACAGACTTTATAGGAGAGTATAATTGATTTCATCTGTGGTTCAAGTCGTTGGAATTCATACATCTTACAGAGAAGTACATTTTCAATGCCAGTACAATATCACAGACTGCTTTAGTTTTTTTCTGCAGTAAATCAAGTAATGTAATGCAGGGAGAAGTGGTATTGCAAATTAGCTATTGTTCAATGACCATTTTGTTTTGTGGTAATTTGAACATGTGATATGTAATTTATAGTCTTCCTTGACTTCGGCTGTTGAAGTGAAAAAATGGATTCCAAGCATCAAAAGCGAGATTGAGTATTATCTTCAGGTGAGCAGTTCAATTTATGAAAAGGGACACTGGAAATATTTCACTTGGGGTGGGGGGTGATGGGAAGTGGGGAATTTCTTCTACTCAACAATATCAATTCATTTTTCATGCTGACATAGTCCAGATTTTTTTTATGCTTTTTTGTTGGATGTATCGTTGACAGTAAGATTATAAATTGTTTCCCAGCTCTAATTGAGAAGTGCAGTTCTTGAATGTTTGTTTCCATCTTGCCTTGACATAGAACTAAAGCTGCATTCTTTGTGCTGTTGGACCAACTCCTTGGAAGGAGCAGGTTAAGACTACTTTGGGTTAATAATGGTCCATAGATAACCTGTTTTACTTTGGAGTTGTATCTGGGGAGTTTCTTTGTAATGGATTCTGCAATAAGAATACAGTATGTAGGCAGGTGTTTTTATTTGTTTGTGGGACAAGGGCATTGCTGCCTAGGCCAGCATTTATTGCCGATCCCTAATTGCCCTTAAGAGTCAACCACATTGTTATGGGTTTGGAGTCATATGTAGGCCAGACCAGGTACGGGTGACAGATTTCCTTCCCTAAAGGCCATCAGTGAACCAGATGGGTTTTTCCATTAGCTGACAATGGTTTCATGGTCATCATCAGTCTTTTAATGCCAGATTTTTAATTGGATTCAAATTCCACCACCTGCCATGGCAGGATTCGAACCTGGTTCTCTGGAATGTTTGCTGGGTCTCTGGATTAACAGTCCAGTGATAATACCACTGTGCCATTACCTCCCAGTATAGGATCTGGTATGTATTGCCTGAAAATATAGTGGAGGCAGTTTTAATCAAAGCATTCAACAGAGAATTGGATTACTAAAGGAAAAGGAAGAATTTGAAGAGCGAAGGGGAATGATACTAGATGAATTGCTCTTTAGAGATCCAGCCAGAGACGTGATTGGCCAAATGGCCTCCTGTGAGGTAATTCTGTGAATCACATTGTAGTGATATGATAAAGAAGCAATGTTTTCACTGCTTTACAGCAGTCCCAATTATCCCATTATTCAGAAAGGAAGATAAAGGAATTTCAGGATCAAATTGAAGAACTTCAGAAGGAGTATCAGCGTTATTTGTGGAAACTGCGTCGGTTAGACCCTTCCCATAAGGAACACCCTTGGAAACCTCGTGCTTATACCCGGAAAAGACAACTCAACGCTGCAACACGACCCATCAGTCAACCGGGTATTCAAAGTTATATATGGGGTTAATTTAGTTTAGATATCAGCAACTGGGCCTCAAATGCACTGCAGTATACAATACCATAATGGAAATATCTTAATGTGCCTTAATTAAATTTAAAATACTCATCTTTATCTTCCAACATTTCAAAGCTTTGGCCCACCCTACTTCTGCAATTTACTCCAGCCCTATTTTTTTTTCCACCCTTTTTAGACTCTTGATTCCAGATTTTTAACTAAATCCAAATTCCACCATCTGTCCCCAACAAGCCAAGTTCAGTGGATGCTGGAAATACTCAGCAGGTCTGACAGCATCTGGAGAAAGAAACAGTGTCAGTGTTTCAGTGAAAGACCTTCCTTCAGAAGTTCTGTTTATTAATTTTATTTCTCTCCACAGATGCTGCCAGATCTGCTGAGTGTTTCCTTCTAATACCTATTTCTGTTTTTTTTTTCACTCTCTAAACCTTTGTTGGATTTTTTAAAATATTAAACGTGCTGTTTATTAATTAGTCTGACAATGGTGGGAGAAACTTTGAAGAGTTAATTTTTGTAAATAAGCAGAACTGGAAACGCATTTAAGAAAAATGTACATTTTACCAATAAATTGAGTAGAAGCTTGAATTCAATCATGGAAGAGCTACTTGATTTTTGGAAATACACTTCTGGCACTTGAACACATATCTAATCCACTGTAACTTAATGCAAATTTGAGTGTCGATATTAATGCTATCCTGAGATCGGTCAATACCAGTTATGTGGATGTCATGCACGGAGAGACTCAGTTTCCATTTAATTTGTTATTTATTCAAAGACATTA
The DNA here is from genome assembly GCA_024137785.1 of Ginglymostoma cirratum. Lineage (NCBI taxonomy): Eukaryota > Metazoa > Chordata > Chondrichthyes > Orectolobiformes > Ginglymostomatidae > Ginglymostoma > Ginglymostoma cirratum. Next base: position 28,891,777 of record JAHRHZ010000058.1, on the reverse strand, counting down.
TAAAATAATTTTTAACATTTTAGAACTAGGAAATGATTTATCATACTTTATCTACTATCTCATCACAGTTTCCACCACTGAGCTTTGAACTTTCATTTAGTTTTCCTCTCTTGAAAATGATCTTTGCACACGTTCAATTTGTATAAATTCCAAGTGAATTTTTAATGTTAAACTTATGTTGATACCTTGCCATGAGGTGTCAGTAAAAGTGATTTTGCCATATGAACTAACCAACTCCCAGTCATGAAAAATTCAGAATGTAGATTTTAATTACGCTGCAATGTAAATTTTCTGTCCATATCTTCAATTTAAAAAAAAAACTGTTTGCCAGTTTTGTCATGGGAATGTTTCTGTGTTCTCGTTTAGTAATTTAAGATTTGTTATTTGCAGCTGGGTTGCACAGTTGGAAACAAGTTTGCATTCCTGTTTTAAACAATACTGAGGCTGACAACCAGGAGGATGTCTGTGATGGGAAATCTGTTGAAGAAAGGAAAAAGAACTTCCTCAATTCACAGACACCAGACGGTGTCAACGATGACTTCTGCGCGGTTAATTCCAACTTTCAGGACCAGCCCCTTATGTTTAATCCTGTTAGAATTCCACCAAGGTTTTCTATGGCTTCAAACACACAAAATACACTGGGAGAAGGCTCACATCATATGAGCAAAATTCTTTTCACTCAGCTACCAAACTTACAAACGTCATCTTCCTGTGGAACCACTGCAGAGCTGCAAAGCAAGGAAGGAAAAAAACATACATTCAAGACATCAATAGACTCTCAGGAAACTAGTTTGCAGATGAAAAGCTCTGGAATTCTGGGACTATCTTGCTATTCTTCAGATGAAGATAAATAAGTGACAAATAACAGCTGATTCACGTTAATTGTTCCATGTAATATTTTGTCTGAAATACTGTAATTGCCAAATGTGTATAGATGCTATATTTTCAAAATTTATTTCTATTGGTTTTGTGCTTTGTATATAGAGCAATTGTATATTTGTTGAATTGTATAATTGTTGAAGTACTAATTCTTCCAATTCTCATAGTTGGTATGAATTTAAATCATTCAGAAATAAAAGTGCTCTTATTTCAAATGCTTTTTGAAATAGAAAATAAACTATCATGAACGAATAATATGTGAAAATCATTGCCCTCTAGTGCTACTGGTAAAATACTGTTCTATTAATGCTTTACACCCTCCCTGTAGCTGAACCACTGGTACTCGTGCGAATACAACAATCTCTAACAAAAAGCTTTTTGTCGCATTTGACTCATTCAGATCAGTTTAAACCTTACCTAAATGGCAGAGTTGTGATGAATTTGGTATGACTTATCTCGTCCACTGATCTTAACGCAGGTTACGTTTAATTCCTCCTTTTCGTTAATGTATATTCTTCTTCTGATTGTCTAATTTTGCTTCATGTTCTCTGTGATGATTTTGATTGGGACTCGAAGTTGTTCTGTGAAGTTCATATTATTTACACTTAGCCTTTTTGGTAGCGTTATAATGATATACGAAGATTTTCTCAGATTAATCGAGACGTACACTTTGCTACAGATATAAAGTAAGCTCAATGATACAATTTGTTGATTTTTCGGATAAATTCACGGCTGAACTCGCCCTTTTAACAAGATTCCTGTTCCAAAAGTGAACGTACAGCAGTGCGTGAATGTGCATCAGGCACTGCTGCTGACATCCTACAGGGGGCAGCAGGTGAGAGAGTGGAAGTGGACGGCAGTTGTCGGAAATGACGTTGGTGGTGCAATATGGCGGAGGAAGTGGATGTGGATATTGAAGGAGATGGAACGGAGCTGAGCCTGGGGTAAGAGGAGAAACTAGGGCCTGTCTCCGGGACTTAGCTGCTGCAGAGCCTGAGTGTTCTGCGGGTGGATGGAGAGGCCCTGTGTGTGTGTGTGTCACCGCTAAAGCCCGGCTGGAAGCCGCCAGGGTTTGTTTATCTCTCTCTAAGTCAGTGATCCATTTGTAGTGTCTACACTGTGTACTGATCACTAAACCACTATAAGCTGCTTTTTCCAGTTGAGAGTCAAGCGACTTGCGTTGGGGCCTGATTTAAAATGAACGAATGTGTGTTTTATACATTCAATAACCAAACCTGCTGGGGGAGGCTTGAATTTCCCCAGCGAAGTACAGTACGTATATCACAAGGGTAGGCTTCGTATAGGAATCGCAGCTACCAACTTCTGCTCCAGAAATCCCTACGAAACAAAACATTTCAGTGATAAGCTGAGTTTTTGATGGCTGAGGGGTAAATATTGGTCAGGATATTGGGAAATCTTAACATCCTTTTTAAGAGAGTGATATGGGATAGGTTATGTACACATAGTGAATGTAGTGCCACGATTCATCCCAATGTGCTCGTCTTGAACCCTCCACCTCAAAGGTGCTGTCGGTCTTCCCAAGAATAAAGACCAGAATTAAATAAGACACCTAGAATCATAGAATGGTTCCAACATTGATGGAGACCATTCGGTCATTAGTCTTTGCAAATCATCTGAGGGAGCAATTCACCAGTAAGTTCCTTACTTTCTCCTGTAATCCTGCAAAGATGATCCTTTTTGGGAAATGATTTTATTCCCATTTAAAAGATCAGTTGAACTACACATGCAGTCAGTGCATTCCAGATCCCCATGATTCACTGCAAGAAAGGTCTCTTCATGTTGTCATTGCATGTTTTGTCACTTAACTAAAATCTGTGCTCTCTAGTTCTCGATCTTTACACCAATTAGAAGTTTTTCTCCGTATCTACTCTGTTGAAATCACTTGTGGTCTTTAGTACCTATATCCAATTGCCTCTCTTCAAGGAAATTAGTCTCAACGTCTCCAATCAATCTTGTAACTGAAGATTTACAACCCTGGAAGGATTCCTGTAATCTTTTCTGCATCCTGTCAAACCTCTATGTCCTTCCTAAAGTATGCTACCTAGAACTGGATACAGTACTCCAGTTATGACTGAACCATGACTATGTGTTTAACATTGTTTCCTTGCTCTTATACTGTTTGTCTCTATCAATAAATGCCTAAGAATCACATGCTTTATTACCAAGGTCTTCATTTGTTCTTCCACCTTGAACGATTATCACATATATACCCAGATCTCTCTGCATTTGCACTCTCTTAGGAATTGTATCTTTTTGTTTATATCGGCATAACTATTCCATTATGGTCAGAAATTCTACTTCCACACCTAATTAGATTAAAATTACCCACTAACCTTTAGATGAATGAGAAGACACTAGGAAGCACAGAGGAAAAGAGGGATCTTGTGATGCTTGTCCACAGATCCCTGAAGGTGTAGGACAGGTTATTAGTGTAGTTAAGGCATATGGGACTCTTGCCTTTATCAGTCATGGCATAGTTTATAAGAACACGAGGCCATTGCTGGAACTTATATGGTTTTTTTGTTAGGCCACAGCCGAAGTACTATGTGCAGTTCTGGTGACCACACTATAGGAAGGATGTGATTGCACTGGAGGGGGTGCAAAGGAGTTTCACCAAAGTGTTGCCTGGCATGGAGCATTCAGCTACAAAGAAAGGGTGGATGAGCTTGGGTTTTTTTTCTTTGGATCGGAGAAGGTTGAGTGAGGACCTGATAGAGGTGTATAAGCTTATTAAGGGTATGGACAGGGTGAATAGAAAGCAGATGTTCCACTTATTTGAAGGGTCAGTAATAGGGGAAAATAATTTTATAGTGAAAGGCAGGAGGTTTAGTGTGGGTTTGAGGAAAATCATTTTCAGCTAGAGTATGGTGGGGGTCTGGAAAGCAGTGCCTGGGAGTGTAGTTGAAGCAGGAAACCTCACAACCTTTAAAAAAAATTTGGATGCATACTTGGAAGTGTCGTAGCATTCAAAACTGTGGGCCTAGTATGGGAAAGTGGGACTAGTGTAGGTTATGGTATATTTTCAGTAGTGTGGTTCTGATGAGTCGAAGGGCTTGTTCTGTACAGTATGATTCTACATCTTTTGTCCTGGAGTTTTCTTGATGGGGATTTCTTGTAATGAGCCAGTCCAGGAATTCATGAATGCAGCAGTGAAGAGAGTAGGTGTTGGAAACCATACCACTTTGATAGCTGCTGTGAAGGGGTAACTGTAAGGTAAGTGCGGGGTTAGAGTACCAGCTAGATAGGGTGTCCATGTAAGTCATCAGGTGCTTCGGCTAGGTGGTGGATGGGCAAGGGGAGACGTGGTCAGGATGTCGGAACAGGAAGTGTTGTGGGGTGGTGAATCAGGGTGTGGTGCTGTGGTGAAGTATTAGTCGTAAGGGATCGGGGGAGGTGTATGGGAGGGAGTCTGTTTAATAGTAATCAAAGAGGTTCGACTATGTTTTTAATCGTATTGACTTTTTCTGCATGACTGTTAAACTTAAGTGAATTGTAACCCTTTGAATTCTCTTGACTTTTTTTAATGGATCCTTTTGGAGTGTTCCAGATGCGGGGGAATTGCTCATTGTCCAAAATTCAATTTCCCAAGCAATTCGCATGGCATCAGCTGCAAGTAGGATTTTGCATAGTCCCAACACACAACTCCAGTCTACGTGGCTCTGGTGATTTCCTGATCATTGGAACATCTAGACCCTTGTCTCTTCTTGTTTTTCCTACTAAAATGAATCACTTCACATTTCTCTGCATTAATTAATTTTCTATCATTTGTTGATTCATTTCGTCAATATCCTGTTGGGTGTTTTACATAATCTTTTTCTTAGTCCACATTATTTCCGAATTTCACCTTATCCGCAATTTTTCTAATTTACCCTGTACACCAGTGTTTAGGCTATGATGAAGAACAGGGACCCTAATATCAACACTTGAGGAACTCTCTTCTTCCTTCATTCTGAAAAATCACTACACTATTGCTGCTTGTTTCCTGGCACTTGGCTAATTTTGTATCCATCTTGCATGGAATATAATGTGGAAAACTGAGAGTTTTTGCACTTTGGCAAGAAGAATAGGCCACTTGGCCCTCTGAGCTTACTCCACCATTTAAGATGATCAAAGCTGATCATTCAACTCAATCAGAGATAAAAGGTACTGCAGATGCTGGAGAATCCGAGATAACAAGCATGGGGCTGGATGAACACAGCAGGTCAAGCAGCATCATAGGAGCAGGAAAACTTGACGTTTCGGGCCTAAACCCTTCTTCATTCAACTCAATAGTGTGTTCCTGCTTTTCCTCCATACCCTTTGATCCTTTAGACCCAAGCGCTATGTCTAACTCCTTCCTGAAATCACACAATGTTTTGGACTTGACTGCTGTCTATGCTAGCAAATTCCACAGACTCACCACTCTCTGGGTGAAAAAAATTTCTCCTCATCTCAGTCCTAAATGGTTTACCCCCTATCCTTAGTCTGTGACCCCTGGTTCTGAAGACTCCTGGCCTCAGGAATATCTTTTCTGCGTCTGCCCTTTCTAGTCCTGCTCGGTGAACTTGTGCTTCGTAAATTTGCCGTAATTTGCAATCATTTGAATGTGTCTTGATGTTTGGAACAATTGCTTTAAAGTCAAAGTTGTGCATGTTTCTCTAGCATTAAAATAGTTGACACTCCCTTTGCACCCTACCCATCTTTGTAAACTCTTCCAGCCCTGCAACCATTAGAGATCACTGTCCACCCTCAATTCTGGTCTATCACGCATTCCCTGATTTTCTCCACTCCTGCACTGGTGGCTAGGCCTGAAACTGTCTCAGCCCTCATCTCCAGACATCTCTCTTTAAACATGTCTGCCTTCCTTTCAGAAGCTACTTAAAACTGACCTCTTTTGGTCACCCTTCTTCATATTTCCTTCTGTGGCCAGTGTCAAATTCTGTTTGGTAGCAGTCTTGTGAAGCATCTTGCAACGTCTTACTCTATAAAAGGTGCTACGTATATACAATTGTTGTTGCAGAATTGTCCTAATTGCAATGTTTATATAAAAATAAACAACTGGCAGATTCCCACAATCCTACTTGCGAGGAACATTTGCGGAAACAGTAGAACATTATTTAAACTAGAAGGTCAGGAAAGGACAGAGAGATAAAGATAGATTCCAACATAGAATGTGACCACCAAACAGGCATGGAGTCAGGCACCCAGAAAAACGTACAGGAACCAATGTCCAGCAAACCGTGGTCACAGGGAAACCTGAAATTAGGCAAATGCTTTTGGATGTTGTGGTTTTTATTGCATTGTGGGCCTAACCTGCAGCACACAGACTGAAGCAGCTCAATAAGATAGCTCACCACCATCTTCTCCAGGGCAACTAGGGACGGGCAATTGTTGAGACGATAGAAAAGCAATCAAGAAATATCACTTTGAATTAAATTGTGAGAGTAGACTGGGATACAGATCCAAATTACAAAAAAGTAATTTGTTAACCAATACTAGGCTGCCCTTTGGCACGGTGGCTCAGTGGCTAGCACTGCTGCCTCACAGCGCCAGGGTCCTGAGTTCGATTCCCACTCGGCCCACTGTCTGTGTGAAGTTTGCACATTCTCCCCGTGTCTGCGTGGGTTTTCTCCAGGTGCTCTGGTTTCCTCCCACAGGCCACAGATGTGCAGGCTAGGTGGATTGGCCCATGCTAAATTGCCTGTAGTGTTCAGGGATGTGTAGATTAGGTGAGTTTGGGGAATGTGTCTGGGTGGGACCCTCTGAGGGTCAGTGTGGACTTGTTGAGCCAAAGGGCCTGTTTCCACACTAGGGATTCTATATTAAATACAGGAGTTGAATACTATTTAAATGGAGCCAGACTACAGAAAGCTACAGAACAGGGGGATTTGGGAGTCCTTGTGCATGAATCACAAAAATTAGCATCCAAGTTCATCGGGAATAGGGAAGGCAAATGGAATGTTGGTTTTTATTTCAAAGGGAATAGATTATAGAAGGAGGAAGGTTTTACTAAAATGTTACAAGTCCTTAGACCATAGCTGGAATGCTATGAACAGTCTTGGGCCTCTTATTTAAGGTAAGGTATACTGGTATTGGAGGCAGCCCAGATAAAGTTCAATAGGTTGGTATCAGGTGTGGAAGGACTGTCTTATGAGATGAAACTGAGTACGTTAAGCCTGCTCTAAGAGTGAGAAGTGACTTTTTGAAACACATACAATTCTTAGAGGACTTCACAGGGTAAATTTGGAGAGGTTGTTTCCCCTTGTGGGAGAACCTAGGACCAGAGCGTATAATCTCAGAATAAGAGGTGGCACATTTAAGACTAGAAATGAGGAGCAAATTCTCCTCTCAAATGGGAGTGAATCTGAGAAAATCTTTACTGCCCAGGGCTTAGTCATTAAGTGTAATCACGGCTGAGATTGACAGATTTCTAATCATCAGGGAATTAGGGTTATAGAGAAAAAGCAAGAAAGTGGAGTTAATGGTTATCGGATCAGCTATGATCCAGTTGAATGGCAGAGCAGACTTGATGGTCTGACTTACCTACTTCTGCTCCTACATCTGATGCTACTGTCGCTTTTATTCCATGAGCTCTAACTTATAAGTCTGTTGTATGCAAGTTTATTGAATGTCTCTTTGGAAATTAATGCCAGATCTCATCAACATTGTTAATCTTGTAAATCCTTTGTTATATCATTAAAAAAATTTCAGTGAAAAGATTTGATTTGCCTTCAATAAGTCCATGCTGCCATCATTTTAGAACAGATTTGATTAGTCTAAATTACAATTAACCATTGTTAGACTGACTTTCCTGTAGATGCTGGCATGTCTTTTCACTCATTTTTGAGCAAGGGTATAATGTTTGCAATTCTTCAGCTGTTTGACACCACTAGTGAGTCCAAGGTAAATTGAAAAATTATGGCCAGTACCTCTACAATTCCCACTCTTGCTTACTTCAATACTCTGCAGCATCTCATTTGGTTTTGTTGACTATACTGTACCTGTCAATGTATGGCATTCTGATTGCCTGGGAACTGAGTTTTGTTTTGCATTTTACCCTTGATGCAAAGTCCACATTCTGGCATTTCCTATCAAAACTCAAGTCAAGAACTGGACAGCTTTAGATGCAATTTTAAGAAAGAAATAGATGGAAACCCTAGTCTCCTGATCTAGCCTTAACTTTGGATCAATTCATTTTTGATTTGTAGATTTTTTTTAATAGAAATGTTGTTTCTCATTAGCTGATCATTGAAGGACTAGGAATTCACGGAATTAAGGTTTGGGTGAGAAATATAAGGAGGATGTGAGGATGAATTATTTTTTGCAATATGCTAGCTTGGATTCAAATAGGCTGAATGGCTTCTGTTTTTGGCATTATGACTGGTTTCTAATCTCACCGCCACCACCCCCCCCCCCCCCCTGAAAAAGAAGTTGGCAATGTTTGTTTGCTTGCTTTGATTTCTTAAAAACATTGACTTGAATGGTCTTTTATTCTTGAGTCAACCTTGAGATGATCACAAACACTGCCTATTGCCTAATTTACATCATCAATGATTCTTTAGGTTATGCAGCAATCTGAAAGTTTGAATAAAAATGAAGCTTTTCTCATATGCTCTACTTTGAGATACTGCGTGTATGTGGTTGTGTGAAACAGTTTAAAAATACTGCACATTTAAATTAATTGGCAATGCACTGCAAAACAAAAGGAATTTAAGTTATCACTTCTGCGATCGTTTGGTTCCCAGTTATACAATATTCTGATGTGAACATTCACACTCTTGTTTTCAAATGCCTTGTTCTCAAAAGTCTTTCACGCTTCTAGCTCTCTAATTTCCTCCCACCCTACAAAATTCATGGATGCCTAGGCTCATTCAATGTCTTTGAGCATTTCCAACTTAAATTATTTTACCAGTGGTGATGATGCCTTCAGCTGCAAGTCTTTAAGCACTGGAATTCCAAAAGGTTAATAATAATTGTAAGTGGAAACAATGACTGCTTTCACATTCTGTACAACCTCCTCCATCCATACGACTCACGGTGCAATCTCAAGTAAGAATGGAGGGGCAGTCTTTGTAGAAAATTTTCATTAATTCCACTATATAACATCAATATGATTGGCAATATGGCATAATCATTTGAAGATTTAAGTTACTGGGTAACAAACCTTTGGAAATTGCATACCACTTGTAAATGTTTGACAAACTATCCCCTACCTACAAACGTTGACGTGTTACAAAGGATCCTGAATCCTGGTAGTCAATCAATAGTGTCTGTTCCTCAAAGGAAAACAGTATTATCACTCATAAATAAAGTACTTCATTTTTAAAACACACCAATAAAAATGACATGCTGGTGAGGCAACCAACATTAGTTTCTCCCTTGGATCCTCTTGCAAGTCTGGAAACCCTTGCTTGGAATTCTTTGGTTTAGCTACCTTTGCTTGTTTGTAAAGTGGTATCAAACTGTTGATTTGAAAGACAACATGTTAAATTGAAATTGATAAATCAGTTTCGATGATGTGTGTTATGTGGCACATACAAGCTGTGGTAGTCAACCATATGGTAACTATTCGGGAAACTTTGCACCCTTGTGTGGGGAACAGGCGTGGGTGGAGGAAGCCTACTTGCTTTCAAGGGGCAGGTTGTTAATTTAAATATTTCAATGACGCTAAATTCTCTTTTCACTTTTAACATAAGAAAGCCAGATTTCCAAAGTCCTGGGAAACCTGGTGTCTTATTAAGGAGAAGACTGTTGTCTGGAATAGGTAAAATACTTTTCCAGCATTGATTATAGGCAGGGAGAGCAGGGTGCTTCCCCCAGCTTCCCAAAAGGTACAAGCATCCCTTCTAGAGATCAGCACCTGCCTCTGTCACCTCACAATAATCACCCAATCCTACAAACTATGTTGTACCACACCTCTCGTAATCTCTACCCTGGCAATAATGTGCCAATCTATGCCTTGGCTGCAGCCTCTTCCTGCAGAAATCCCCACTGCTGGGGAGCTAAGCCAGGCAGGCTTCCACACAGGGATTTTACTGAAAGCAACTGTCCATGCACATTAAGAGGTTAACATTCTGTAGCATTTGGAAAATCCAGACTTCTGACCGGAACACCTACTATCGCAGATTAAAAATCTTGTCCTTGTGAAAATTGGGGGTTAGTTCTCTGATGTAGAATTGATTTCATTGTTTATGATCCTGAACCAAGCAAAGAACAAATTTTTGTTTTCAGTGAGGACTGTGGCACTGTTCCTGGCTTTCTGCAGGACCATTACCTGGATTCTTCCTGGAGAAATAACAATGGTTTCTTGGTAAGTCCTAAAATGCACCACTGTGGTGTGAATTTTTTAATTTGTGGAATTTATTAGATATAAAAATGCAATTTGCTGTGAGGCATCAGTTTTCCAATTCTGTACCAAATTCTGCAACTGTATACCTAGTTCATTAATAGTGTTACAAATTTGGGCCACCCTTTAAGATGCAATAGCACCAGCACTCCTGTAATCTGACTAAAGTCTCCTACTTTTGTGGTATTTGACCCTTGTACCATACTACTGATTCTAAAAAGGAACAGAAGGATGGCTCTTATTTTTCACAGATAATCAATATCTTTTGCACATGGACCTCAAACTTCAAGTGGCTACTTGTGCTAGCATTATTGTACTTCCTGATCTCAGTAGGGAAAACATTCTCCTCAAGAACACAACCACTGACAGCTAACAAATGAGCACACATGTCTGAAATCTCAAAGTCCCTAGTTGAGCACAAACTGAACCCTACAAACTGATGACAGCCCCTCTTCTCACTGGTACATCTCTTAGTTGACTGAAAATGTTGCTAACTGATAACTGGCTTGACTGGTGAAACCCCCGATTTCAGACTTCCATAGAAAGTAGACAACTCTCAACAGCTTATGGACAGGGTGGGAAGGTGTGCCCACTTGGTCCACAGGTGCAACATGAGAAACCAACTCAAGTCATGACTGTGGCCATCCAAGTCGGAACTTTGCCCATATACTGAGCTTTTGACTTGGTGACAACGCTGCTACTAACATTGACACAGAATTGAAATTGCTTCCATACCAAATTGAATAAAAAAGTCAAAAGATATACCACGTAAACGTTTGATATAGCAAGGCCATCAAATATTATTGTAGTTATTTAATTTATGCAATTCATCCTCATGCATTAGTGCAAGGTTAACACTACTCCACATTTATAAATGGTAAACAAGATACCTTCTATCCGATCTCCAGCATCTACAGCTTCTTCAGCTCAGTGAAAATTTTACTGGTTATCTTTGTTGGCTTCCTTGTTGCAAAGAAATATTGCTTGACTCTCTGTAACAACTTAATGATAAAAGACTTTCTGGCACAATAGGTGTCTGCTGTTTCGTGGTTACTGAGACAGCCAAATAAATTACCTATTATTTATAGCCTATGGGGAAATTACAGTAATTTTGAGAAAATGTCCATTTATTCTGGGTTCCCCTCAAAGGGCAATTTTTTTCCTCTCTTTCTGCCCTGTTGAATCCTGTCATTATTTTAAATATCTAAAATTGAGCACATCTCAAAGAAGAACAAACCCAATATATGCAAATTATCATCATAAATTAACCTTTTTATGGGCTGGGAAAGTGGTGAATGGGTCTTGAAATATATAAAGCAGTAAGAATTAATATGTATATAATAGTGCATTTTATGATCTCAGAACTTCCTGGATTGTTTTACAGCTATTAAACTAGTTTTGCCGTGTACAGGGGGTTCGTAATTTACGAACGTCTGGCTTACAAACACTCATATTTACAAATACGCTCCCATACGGGGTTTAATTTTAAAGATCTAACCTATAGACATTTCCTGTACTTATGCGTGGTGACTGTATATTGTCCTGCATTGTGTTCCAACTTGCATTCAAATTGAAATGCAAGCGGACTTAAGAATGGAATGCATTTGCAATGTGTGGACTGCCTGTAGTTATTCTCCTGTTGTCGGAAATTGTAGACACACATTTCTTCAGATCTAGCACTCAGAAACAACAAAGAAGTACATTTTCAAGTCATTTGCTGTTTATTGAAGGATAAATTTTAATTTTTTTGCGTTTTCATTGTTCTTTCTTTTTACAGTCCTGGACTCTGGATAGCTCTCTTAGTGAAGAGAATAGAGCCGCTATTGAGAAGATGTTACAGGAGGAAGAGTATCCTTTTTGTTGGCAGTGTTACTGTAGAGATTCACGTCACTGGAGTTAGATATAGCTATGGTGGTAGAAAATCTTTCTCTTTTAATGCAACAGAAGTCCCAGTTTCAGACTTTATCTTTCTTTACTTTGCCTTTATGTTTAATGACTCCTAATCCTGAGAAATTTGAACTGTCTAAACTCAGTATTTCTCCATTTTCTTTACTTTGATTCTTGCTTAATTTCCTCCCTTCATGTCAACTTTGCATTTCCATGACCATTCTTCTGATCTCAATCTTAGGTATGATCTTTGTATCTTTGAGGTCTGCACCACTGAATTAATTACTTCTGAGCAATTCCCCATCTCTCTTGTGTGCAAATTTCATTCTTTGGGTTTATCCCATTATCATCAACCTGCTGTACTGAAAAACTGTCTCCATGACAGTTTTCCTTTTCCTTCATTTCCTGAAGAGGTTGATTCCTTGCAAGTGGTTCCCTAGACACTGCTGTCCAGCATTACTTTACTCAGGTGTTGATTCCTGTAATGGAAGTCTGGCCAGTAAGTGTTCTTGTCAATTTCACATCGAGGAGCATTGTAGCCAGGCCCAAATCCGTGCATCCATACTTGCTGAAAAGCAGTCCAAGTGGAGCACCTGGAGGTGGAGCACTTTCTCTTGCTTAACCTGATTAGTTCATATCCTCTCCCCAATTCTGAATAGGATTGGCCAAACCGCCACAGACCTGTAATTAAACATAGGATCTTCCTATTGAGGCATTAGCAGACTCTTCTTTCTTATTAAGGTAGCTCTATGAAGAGTTCACTTATAAAACTGAAGCAAATATTAAAGCTATTCAATGATAAAATGGTTCACAAATACAGCTTGTATGTGATCAAGTTGTAACCTTTTGTACCCTGAAGTAGTATTTCTTCATAGCGTAACTCATTACTTTTTGTTTATTTCTGTTCCTTAACTACTTGCTAGATACTATCTGACAGGGAAAAAGCATCGACAAAACAGCTGGTCTGATCACCAAGAAAGTGAGAAAGTACATGTGAAAAGGTGAATTGTATAGTAAATATATGGTATTATAAATACAAGAGTAAATATTCATCCTCAAAGCATATAATGTATTACTTTTAAGTGAACTTTAATTTAAATCTGTCTCTTTTAAGTTGCCTAATAAAATGCAATAATACCAGAAAATATATTTGAGTTAATACACATGACGAGTGTAAAGGGGAGGCAATGCCCTAGTTGCTAGTTTGTTAATCCAGAGACCCAGGTAATGTTTTGAAGACTGGGGTTCAAATCCTGCCATGGCAGATGGTGGAATTTGAATTCAATAAAAACAATCTGCAATTAAGAGTCTAATAATGACCATGAATCCATTGTTGATTGTTTGAAACACCCGTCTGGTTTAATAATGTCCTTTAGGGAAGGAAACTACCATCCTTACCTGGTCTGGCCTACATGGTGACTCCAGACATGCAGCACACATGGTGACTTTTAACTGCCCTCTGGACAGTTAGAGATGGGCAATAAATGCTGGTTCAGTCAGTCACGCCCTCTTCCTGTGAATAAATAAATACCTATATTTAAGGTTGGTTAAGGTGAAATAAAATAATCCCAGTTGGATCAGTGCTTTTATCCAATGGCGAGTTGACCAAAATCTCATCTTCCAAATCAAAACTTCAGATTCATTCTCAGTCCTGTGATAAATTAACTATTCTCAAATGAGTTCTATAATATATAGAATTTATATACTTCAGTCTATAGTATAGCTAGAGTGACTGTGTTTCAGGAGGGAGCATTGCTCAAGGTTAGCTTGTAATGTTTTAAGGTTAAAGATGTGCACGGGATCGAACTTGATTATGAACCTTCTGCAATCAAATAACGTGCTCATATTAATGTGGATTTCACAAGCTTCAAAATCTCCCCTCCCCCAACCGCATCCCAAAACCAGCCCAGCTCATCTCCACCTCCCTAACCTGTTTTTCCTCTCACCTCAAGCCACACCCCCATCTCCTATCTACTAACATCATCCCGCCCCCTTGACCTGTCCGTCCTCCCTGGACTGACCTATCTCCTCCCTACCCCCCTACCTACACTCACCTTTACTGGCTCCATCCCCGCCTCTTCGACTTGTCTGCCTCCTCTCCACCTATCCTCTCCTCTATTCATCCTCTATCCGCCTCCCCCTCTCTCCCTATTTATTTCAGAACCCTCTTCCCCTCCCCCATTTCTGATGAAGGGTTTAGGCCCGAAACGTCAAGTTTTCCTGCTCCTATGATGCTGCTTGACCTGCTGTGTTCATCCAGCCCCATGCTTGTTATCTCGGATTCTCCAGCATCTGCAGTACCTTTTATCTCTGCTCATATTAACTGTTATCATTTATAATTGAATAGTAGTTATTATAGTGAGGTAGTGGAATGTACCCAATGCCACAAAAAGCAGTACTTTCAGGCAAGATAGAAAGGAAAGAAAGTTGAGATGAAACATGAACTCCAGAATCTATTGTATTGTTTTCACAAATGTGTGAATGTTAAGTGTGTTACTAGTTAGCATAACTTACATAATGTCAACTAAATGCTTGCTTTGCAGAATGTTGAAACATTCAATGGTTTCTTTATGTATTAATGAAAGGAAAATCTAGAAAATTGGAATAATGATAACACAAAAGGAAGCTATTCCACCCTATGCCCATGTCAGCTCTCTGCAAGGCAAACTCACTCACTGCTAATCTGCCTTCTGTAGCTCAGCAAAGAATTTTTTCTTCAGGTGATTATCAGTCCTCCTCTCAGGCCATTCTAGATCTTAAGCAGTCCCAGTGTAAGAAAGTTTTGTCTCATGTTGCTATTGCTCTTTTACCAGTTGCTTTAAATTGGATTCTGATCTTTCTACCAATAGAAATCTACTCTCTCCAGACCCTTGATGGTTTGAACATCTCCTTTTAATCTCTTCACTTCTTCACAGCTTCACTTCTCCAATTATTCATGTGACAGACGTTCTTTGTCTCTGGAAACCTTTGCAAATCTTTTCTGCAACTTTTCTAAAGCTATCACATTCTCCCTGAAGTGTGATGCCTATGATTGTGCAATTGAGGGTAAAATAATATTTTATGCAGAATAAAAACCTAAAAAAAATGATGGATGCTATAAATCAGAAACAAAAACAAAAGTTGCTGGAAAAGCTCAGTAGGTCTGGCAGCATCTGTGAAGAGAAATCAGAGTTAACGTTGTGGGTCAGGTGACCATTCCTTAGAACCAGTTCTGAAGAAAGGTCACCGGACTCAAAACGTTAACTCTGATTTCTCTTCACAGATGCTGCCAGACTTGTTAAGCTTTTCCAGCAACCTCTGTTTTTGTTAATATTTTACACAGGTTTATTTTATCTTCCTTATTTTTGTATTCTGTGCCTCAGGATCTCTGTTACCACTTTCTTTACCTGCCCTGCCGCCTTCAGTGATTTGAGCATATATACCCCAAGGGTTGTGGGCTCCTGAACCCTTTTTAAAATTGTACCTTTTATATAGTATTTCCTGTTTTCGTTGTTCCTACCAAAATGATTTATTTATTCACTTACATTCCTTCAATCTGCAATTTTTTTCTTTTATCATTGGTTGTCTTCCCACAAAAAGTGCTACTAGTGCTCTTTGAACTCTGTCTGCTAAGTATTCACTGGAAAAATCCAGTGGTTAACTTTCTTTCTAACCTTGCCAGTTCACAACCCACTTCTGCATTATACTTAATGCCTTCTGAGAGGTGAATCTTAATGTCAATAGAGACCAAAAGCATTGCTGATAAACATGGCGCACTTTGCTAAGGTTTTTGGTCAAGTTGATCCAGTTTAAAAAAAATACTTTGCTATTGTTGCTAACTGTCAGAACTTGGCTGCAGAAGAGCAGTATAAAACCAGCCAAAGGAATCGCCTTGCCTTTGATGCTCGTAGAAAGAGAAATGGTTGAGAGTGAATTCTTTGCACTATAACGTATTATGAGCAGACGTCCATGTTAGGTTGTTTTCTGCATTTGTTCTCAAGTGCAATATGCCATTTTGCCAATTTACTGTGGGGGAACAAAATAATAGAATACAAATATTTCACCTCTGTTATCCTTGTATCCTTTTTAGGCTTTGAGTTTGTTTTTCTGTCAAGCTATTGCATAGGATTCTTTTTAGATTTAAGCTATTGCTGTCAAATTTTTGGTACAGGCATTAACTGAAGTTGCACAATCTAATGACCAGCAAATTTAGGACAAAGTACCTTGCAACTTTGAGTTTCAAGTAACACAAATATACACATCCATTCCTCTCCTATATCTTAATCTGTTTTCTGTGCTTTCTTCCTGCGGCAGTTGTGGTTTTATGCTCTTCTCCATGTACTTTTCTTGTTATTAGTACCTGGGATTTGGGTATCACTAACTCCACCAGCATTATTACCTATCAGCATAGAAAGTGTTGCTGAGTTGCCTTTTTGGACTACTGCAGTCCTTGTGGTGTGGGTGTACCCACACCACTGTTAGGAAGAGAATTCCAAGATTTTAACCCAGTTATAGTGTGGGTACTGCTGTGTAGCACTTGGCAGATGTTGCAGGTGGTGATGTTCTCATTTATTTGCTGCCCTTGTCCTTCTAGGTGTTAGTGCCATGGGTTTAGAAGGTGCTGTCTCAGAACATAAGAACTAGGAGCAGGAGTAGGGCATCCGGCCCCTTGAGCCTGCCCCGCCATTTAATAAGATCATGGCTGATCTTTTTGAGACTCAGCTCCACTTACCCGCCCACTCACCATAACCCTTAATTCCTTTACTGTTCAAAAATTTATCTAGCCTTGCCTTAAAAACATTCAGCGAGGTAGCTTCAACTACTTCACTGGGCAGGGAATTCCACAGATGCACAACTCTTTGGGTGAAGAAGTTCCTCCTGACCTCAGTCTGCTTCCCATTATTTTGAGGCGATGCCCTCCAGTCCTAGTTTCACCTGCTAGCGGAAAGAACCTCCCTGCCTCCACCTTATCTATTCCCTTCATAATCTTATATGTTTCTATAAGATCTCCCCTCATTCTTCTGAATTCCAATGAGTATAATCCCAGTCTACTCAGTCTGTCCTCATAATCCAACCCTCTCAACTCTGGAATCAACCGAGCGAATCTCCTCTGCACCCCCTCCCGTGCTAGTATATCTCTTCTCAAGTAAGGAGACCAAAACTGCACACAGTACTCCAGGTGTGGCCTCACCAGGACCCTATACAACTGCAGCATAGCCTCCCTGTTTTTAAACTCCATCCCCCGAGCAATGGCAGACAAAATTCCATTT
The DNA here is from genome assembly GCA_024137785.1 of Ginglymostoma cirratum. Lineage (NCBI taxonomy): Eukaryota > Metazoa > Chordata > Chondrichthyes > Orectolobiformes > Ginglymostomatidae > Ginglymostoma > Ginglymostoma cirratum. The sequence continues at coordinate 28,874,416 of JAHRHZ010000058.1, read as the reverse complement.
GCCTTTTTAACTACCTGCTGCACCTGCAATCCTACTTTTAACGATTCATGCACAAGGACACCCAAGTCCCTCTGCCCAGCAGTCTGCTGCAGTTTTTTACCATTTAAAACATAGTCCATTTTGTTGTTATTCCTACCAAAATGGATGACCTCACATTTATCAACATTGTGCTCCATCTGCCAGACCTTTGCCCACTCACCTAGACTATCTATATCCCTCTGTAGACTTTCAGTGTCTTCTGCACACTTTGCTCTACCACTCACCTTAGTATCATCTGCAAATTTTGACACACCACACTTAGTCCCCAACTCCAAATCATCTATGTAAATTGTAAACAATTGCGGTCCCAACACTGATCCCTGAGGCACACCACTAGCCACTGACCGCCAACCAGAAAAACACCCGTTTACCCCTACTGTTTGCTTTCCAGTGGTCAACCAGTAGATCCTTGATCAGTTGTTGCAGGATTGTCTAAATGGTATGCATTACTGTCATAAATGCCAGTAAGGGTGGTGGATGGGGGTCAATAAAGTGGGCTGCTCTATCCTGGAATGGTCAAATTTCGTGAGTGTTGTTGGAGCTACTAAAGCCCAGGAGAGAATACCATCCGGACTCCTGAATTTGCCTTGTCGATGGTGGACAGGCTTTGAGTTCTCAGGAAATGAATTAAATCCACAAAATTCCAAGATTTTGATCTGCTGTTGTTGCCACAGCATTTACTTGGCTTGTCCAGTTCAGTTTCTAATAAATGGTAATCCCAGGATGTTTATAGTGGGGATTTCGGTAATGGTAATGCCGCTGAATATTAAGGGGTGATGGATGTTCTTTTGTTGTAGATGGCCGTTGCCTGGCACTTGTGTGTTGAGCATATTACTTGTGACGTATAAGCCCAAACCTGAATGCTTTTCGGACACATTCTGCTTAAGTATCCGAAGAGTCATGAATGGTACTCGACACTGTGGTTGGTTTGCTCGCCGAGCTGGTTTGTTGGTTCGCAGATATTTCATTACCCGGCTGGGTAACATCATCAGTGCAGCCTCCGATGAAGCGCTGTTGGGTTTTACAGCTTGATATTTAAACTCTGGGGTCCATTGGATTTGATTACCTCATTTCGGTTTTTCCTTCGCAGTGGTGTATATATAGGGTCGAGTTCTATGTGTTTATTGATGGCCTTCTTGGTGGAGAACCAGGCCTCTAGGAATTCCTGTGCTTGTCTCTGTTTGGCCTGTCCTAGGACCCTGGTGTTGTCCCAATCGAATTGGTGGTTCTCCTTATCCGTGTGAATGGGGATGAGTGAGTATTGGTCGTGTCTTTTTATTGCTAGTTGGTGTTCATGTACTCTTGTGGCCAGTTTTCTTCCTGTCTGTCTAATGTAATGTTTGTCGCAGTCCTTGCATGGAATTTTGTATATTACGTTGGTTCTGTCTATAATTGGTAAGGGGTCTTTGGTTCGAGTTAGCAGTTGGCGTAGGGTTGACGTGGGTTTGTGTGCTATTCTGATGCCCAGTGGTCGTAGGAGTCTTATGGTCAGTTCGGATATGTTCTTGATGTATGGTAGCATGGTGAGTCTGTTAGTGCGTGCAGTAACTTTCTGTTGTTGTTTGTGTGTTAGGAATCGCCAGATCCAGCTGTTCGAGTATCTGTTGTCCTTAAATACATGGTAGGGATATTATTCTTTTTGGCATAGTTCTGGGTTGCTACAGTGTGTTGTCGCTCGTTTAAGTAGTGTTTTCACATAACTTCCTTTGTGGGTGTTGGGGTGGTTACTGCTGCAATTCAGTACTTGGTCAGTGTTTGTGGCTTTCCTGTGTACCTTTGTCAGGAATTCCCGGTTGGTCCTGCATTCTGCCATGATGTCCAGGAATGGGAGTTGTTCATTCTTTTCCTCTTCCCTGGAGAATTTGATGTCAGTGAGAGTGCTGTTTATTAGTTGGTGTGTTTCCTCTAGTTTGGCCCATTTGATGATGATGAAAGTGTTGCCCACGTATTGGATCCATAGTTTGGATCAGATTTGCTGAAGGGCCATGCTTTCGAGTCTCTGCATCACCACTTCTGCTATTAGATAGGTGACCCCCATGGGAGTCCCATTGATCTGTTCGTAGATTTGGCCATTAAAGGTAAAGTGGGTGGTGAGGCATAGGTCCAGTAACTTCAGCATGTTGTCTGTGGAGATGGTGTCACTCGGGGAATTCCTAGAGGCCTTGTTCTCCACCAAGAAGGCCTTCAATAAACACATAGAACTAGACCCTATATATATATACCCCTGCGAAGGAAACACCAAAATGAGGTAATCCAATCCAATGGACCCCAGAGTTTAAATACCAGGCGGGAAAACACGACAGCGCTTCGTCAGAGACTGCACTGATAATGTTACCCAAAGGGTAATGAAACATCTGTGAACTAACGAACCAGCTCGGTGAGTGAACCAAACACAAGATCCACAATCTGAGCTACAAATCTACTCAAGAACCTTATGGTACTAGACATTGTGCAATCATCAGTGAATATCCCCCACCTCTGACCTCATGACGGAAGGAAGGTAATTGATGATAAAGCAGTTGAAAATGGTTGGGCCTAGGACACTACTTTGAGGAGCTAACGGTCTTCTGGTGCAGTGGTAGTGACCCTCCCTCTGAGCCAGGAGGCCTGGGTTCAAGTCTCACCTGTTCCAGAGGTATGCAACAACATCTCTGCAAAGATTGATTAGGAAAATAGTGCAGTAGTCAGTGCCTTCAGCCTTTTCTTGATTTCAAATGGAGTGAATTGAATTTGTAGAAGGCTGGCCTATGTGAAGCTGGGTTGCCTTAAAGGAGATCGCAGTGGATCATCCACTCAACGTTTCTGACTGAAGATGGTTGTCGATGCTTCAGCCTTGTCCTCTTCAGTAAAGTGCTGGGATCACACATCAATGATCTGGGGATATTTCTGGAGCCTGTTCCTCCTATCAGTTATTTAATTGACCACCACCATTTGCAATTGTGCCAGAATCGCAGGGCTTAGATCTGATTCATTGGTTGTGGATCACTTAGCTCTGCGTATTATACTCTATTAATGCTATGTGGCTTATTAGCTCATTGGTAACTTGTATGTCAAAAATACATTTGATATTTTATTGAAATTGTTTTCTTTGTTCAAGTTGTTTTATGGGATGAGAGTAAAAGCCTAATTTATGTAAGATTTTAATGCAAGGTTGAAAATGGACTTTGTGACCATTGTTAAGAAAAATGCTTTTTACAGTACTGATATAGAAAGGCTCAAGTCCTTTTTGTGTGCTAGTAAATCATTTAATTGACACTCGCAGCTGGTTTCTGTGATTGAACATTTTCTCCTCAGCTAAAATTGTTCTGTCGCTAGTGTAAATAGTAGAATGTTCAGAATTGTGCACCGGAATGTTTATTAAGAAATTAATCATTGGATGTAGGCAGCAGCATCATATGGCCAACATGCTCTGTCAAGGTCACTGTTTAACTAAAGGGGAAAATTCTTGTATGTTCAACTGATGTATGTCACTGAGTGGCAAAACTTGAGTACTTATACAACAACCTTGTAATTAAGGAACTGTTAGCAGTTAAATAATTTAAGGGCTGAATAAGAGCTGCTTTATTCTCACCTCTACCAACCTTATATGGATCCATACTTAGTTTAAATACTTATAGTGGGGTGAAATACTTATGGTTACAGTTTAGGATAAGCATTTGTCTAGACAGCAAAATGACAAACTGTCAAAATTTAAAAGCTACATAATAAGTTTGTGGATGTGAACACTTTGAGTTCCCGATCTAATCTGTGTAACCCATGAAAGGTGCTGAGTGAAGACCATCTGCATCAAAAGGAAATAATTTGGAAATACTTTCTCTCACCTCAGCATAGTTGGTTTAAGTGCTTGTGGGATGGGAGGAGGAGACCTATTAAATTATCAGCAGTAACATCTAAAGATGTTGATGTAAAACATATCAACATTTTCAAAAAAAATTGCTATGCAATTGAGTATTATGTACAGGTTTGGCCTCCTTATTTAAAATAAAGGACATAAATGCATTACAAGCAATTCAGAGAAAGTTCAGTTGTCTGATACCAGGTTCTGGGGACAGGTTATCCTCTAAGGGACGGTTGGATGGACTGGACTTCCATCCATTGAAATTTAGAGGTGATCTTTTTAGAACCTATATAATGGTGAGAGGACTTGACAGGGTAAATACTGTGAAGATATTTCTACTTATGGGAGTGACTAGAATTAGTTTAAAATTATGGAGTCTTCTACTTAGGACAAGCCTGAGAAAATTTCTTTTTTCCCTTGGAAGATTTGGGTCTTTTGAGACTCTTTTCCATAGAGCAGTGGAGGCGAAGTATTTCAAAGTAGAGGTAAATAGAGTCTAGACTAACAGGAGAGTCACAGGTTGTTGGAGGTAGACTGGGTTGTGGAGCTGAGACCACATTTAGATCAACAAAAATCTTATTGAATGGTGAAGGAGGCTTGAGGAACCAAACAGCCTACTCCTCCTAATTCCTATGCTTATAAGTTTGTAAATATTGCTTAGTAAAGAAATACTAACTACTTACTTGTGATAGTACTAATTTACAGCTTTGTTTTCTTGCTGAAAATTCTCTTTATTTTCTGTTCTTATGCATTGACCTTTACTCCCATTCTTACCACAGTATTCGTCAGAAGAAAGCTGTGAAAAGCCGGTATGTATAATTTGCTATACTTAAATATTTATTTAAAAGCTCTGTTTTCTCCAAGGCAAATTGATTTGTAATGTATTTAAAAAAACATCTGCTGGTGTACTCTGTTAAATATGTTCATTCATATATCTATGTTTTTAATAGGAATTTATTTTCTTTATGCAAATTCTGGGTACACTTCAGGAAGACAAAAGGAGCTTTGGTTTCTTTTTATTCATTCACAGGATTTGGGCATCACTGGCTAGGCCAGCATTTATTGTCAGTCCCCAAGTAACCAGAGGGCAGTTAAGGATCAACTACGTTGGTGTGGGTCCGGAGTCACACGTAGGCCAGACCAAGTAAGGATAGCAGTTTCCTTCCCTAAAGTAAATTAGTGACCAGATAGGTTTTTCTGGCAACTAACAATGGTTTCATGGTTCCCGTTAGACTCTTAATTCCTGATTTTTGAACCTGGCCCCCAGAACATTACTTGGATCTCTAGACTAATAGATTAGTGATGATACTACTGGGCCATCATTTCCCAAGAAAGCACAGAAGAGATTTCCAAGAATTACTCCCAGGATAATTCTGGAGTAATCTGGGATTGTTCCCCCTTGAGTAGAGAAAACCAAGAGGGGAGATTTGATGCAAATATTTGAAGACCTTAGATAAATGGATACATGGTGTTTCCAATGGCTGAAGGGTTGATAACCAGAGACTCTAAAGTGATCGGCAAAGGAAGCAGAGGCAACATCATGTAAAACAATGCAACAAGTGAACAAGTGGTTAGGATTTGGGGTCTACTGTTGGACTCAGTGGATGCAGATTCAATGGTGGTCCTTCAAAGGAAATTGGATGAGTACTTCAAGAAAAAAAATGAGATGGAGAAAAAGCAAGGAAGTGAACCTAACTGCTTCAGTGCAAACATAACAGGTCAAATGACATCCGTCTGTGCTGTACTATTCTGTGATCCTATATCACTAATTCTCAAGTCCTTACCTTCATAAAATTTTATCCGTGCGTGCAATATTTCCACTAAGTGTTCTGTCTCATTTAGAGTCATAGAGATGTAGAGCAGAGAAACAGTTCCTTCTGTCCAACTCGTCCATGTCGACTGGATATCCTTATAAATCTAGTCCCATTTGCCAGTATTTGGCCCATATTCCTCTTAAACCCTTGCTATTCATATACCCATCCAGATGCCCTTTAAATGTTGTAATTATACCAGCCTCCACAACTTCCTCTGGCAACTCACTTCCATACACGCAACACCCTCTGAGTGGAAAAAAGTTGCCCCTTAGGCCCTTTTTATATCTTTTCCCTGTCACCTTAAACCTATGCCCTCTAGTTTTGGACTCACCCACCCTGGGGAAAAGACCTTGCCTATTGACCCTACATATGCCCCTCTATAAGGTCACCCCTCAGCCTCTGACACTCTAGGGAAAATAGCCCCAGCCTATTCAGTCTCTCCCTAAAGCTCAAACCTTCCAACCCTAGCAACATTCTTGTAAATCTTTTCTGAACCCTTTCTAGTTCCACAACATCCTTCCTATAGGAGGGAGACCAGAATTGAAGGCATATTCCAAAAGTGGTGGAACCAACGTCCAGTGCAGCCACAACATGATCTCCCACCTCCTATATTCAATGCAATGACCAATAAAGGCAAACGTACCAAATGCCGTCATCATTATCCTTATCTTCTTGAGACTCCACTTTCAAGGAAATTGCACTCCAAGGTCTCTTTGTTAGCAACACTCCCCAGAACCTTACCATTAAGTGAATAAGTCCTGCCCTGATTTGCCTTTCCAAAACACAGCACCTCACGTTCATCTAAATTAATCTCCATCTACTGCTCCCTGGCTCACTGGCCCATCTAATCAAGATTCCCTTGTACTCTGTGGTAACCTTCTTCGCTGTCCACTACACCTCCAATTTTAATGTCATCTGCAAACTTACTGACTATACTTCCTATGTTCACATCCAAATCATTTATATAAATGACAAGAAGCAGTGGACCCAGCCCCGATCCTTGTGGCATACCACTGGCCTCCAGTCTGAAAAGCAACCATCCACCACTACCCTCTTCTACCTTTGAGCCAGTTCTGTATCCAAATTGCCAGTTCTCCCTGTAGTCCATGTGATCTAAACTTGCTAACCAGTCTACCATGAACCTTATTGAACACCTTACTGAAGTCCATATAGATCACATCCACCGTTCTGCCCTCATCAATCCTCTTTGTCAGTTCTTCGAAGAACTCAATCAAACTAGTGAGACATGATTTACCACGCACAAAGGCATACAGACTATCCTTAATCATAGAACATAGAACTGAACAGCACAGGAATGGGCCCTTCGACCCACGTTGTTGTACTGAACACCAAATGAAACTAATCCCTTCTGCCTGCCATTGGTCCATATCCCTCCATTCATTGCATATTCATGTGCATTCCAGAGTCCTAACGCAGTCTGTAAAAAATAAAATGCCCCTCATGTCTCCTTCAAACTCTTCCTCCTCTAACCTTAAATGCATGCCCTCTAGTATTAGACATTATAACTCTGGGAGAAAGATTCAGACTGTCAACCCTATCTATGTATCTCATAATTTTATAGATTTCTATCAAGCCTCCCCTCAGCCTGCACCACTCGAGAAAACAACCTGAGTTTTTCTAGCCTCTAATCCAGGCAGCATCCTGGTAAACCTCTTCTGTACCCTCTCCAAAGCCTCCACATCCTGCTTGTAATGTGGCAACCAGAATTGAACACAATACTCATAAGTGTGGCCTGACCAAAATCTTACAAAGCTGCATCATGACATCCTGACTCTTGTCCTCAATTCCCTGAACAATAAAGGCAAGCATGCTGTACACCTTCATTACCACCCTATCTAGTTGCGTGGCCAATTTCAGGGAGCTATGGACTTTAACCCCAAGATCCTTCTGTACATCAGTGCTGTTCAGGGTCTTGTCATTTTTGCTTAACATTTGATCTCCAAAAGTGCAGCACCTCGCACTTACCCGGATTAAACTCCATCTGCCATTTCTGCACCCATATCTGCAACTGATGTATATCCAGCTGTATCCTTTGGCAACCCTCCACACTATCCACAACTCCACTGATCTTTGTATCATTTGTGAACTTACTGATCCACCCATCTACATTTTCATCAAGTTATTTATATACATTGCAAACAGCAGAGGTCCCAATATGGATCCCTGTGTAACACCACTAGTCATGGACCTCTAGCCTGAAAAACAACCTTCCACCACCATCCTCTTGTCTTCTATGGGCAAGCCGATTCTGATTCCACGCAGCCAAATCACAGTGTATCCCATGCATCTTGATCTTCTGGTAGAGCCTACCATGACAGACCTTGTTGGGAGCCTTACTAAAATCCATTTAGACAACATCCACTGCTCTACCCTCGTTGATCACCTTTGTCACCTCCTCGAAAAATCCAACCAAGTTACTAAGACATGACCTGCCCTGCACAAAGCCATGCTGACTGTCCCTAATTAGGCTATGCTTTTCCAAATGTGCATAAATCCTATCCCTAAGAATTCTCTCCAATATCTTCCCAACCACCAAAGTGAGACTTAGGGGTCTGTAGTTTCCTGGATTAGCCCAATTTCCCTTCTTGAACACAGGGATAACATTAGCTACTTGCCAGTCCTCTGGGACCTCTCCAGTGACTAGAGAGGATACAAAGATCTCGGTCAAGGCCCCAGCAATCTCTTCTCTTGCCTCTGTCAATAACCTGGGGTAGGTACAGGTCCATCCCTTTCCAAATACACATAAATCCTGTCCCTCAGGATTCCCCCCAACAACTTGCCCACCCCCGATGTCAGGCTCACTGGTCTATAGTTCCCTGGTTTTTCCTTACCACCTTTCTTAAATAGTGGCACACGTTAGCCAACGTCCAGTCTTCCTGCACCTCACCTGTGGCTATCAATGATGTCTCAGCAAGGGGCCCAACAATCTCTTCATTTGCTTCCCATAGAGTTCTAGGGTACACCTGATCAGTTGCTGGGGATTTATCCACCTTTATACGTTTTAAGACATCCAGTATCACCACCTTTGTAATATGGACATTTTTCAAGACATCACTATTTATTTCCCCACATTCTATGTCTTCCATATCCTTCTCCACAGTAAACACTAATGCAAAATACACATTTAGTATGTCCCCCATCTCCTGCGGTTCTACACGTAGGTGGCCTTGCTGATCTTTAAGGGGCCCTGTTTTCTCCCTAATTTCCTTTTTGTCCTTAATGTATTTGTAGAATCACTTTGGATTCTCCTTAACTCTTTTTGTCAAGGCTATTTCATGTCCCCTTTTTGCCCTTGAAGAAAACCTCAATTTCTGTAGTCATCCAGCATTCCCTACGCCTGTCAGCGTTGCCCTTCACCCTAACAGGAGCATACTGTACCTGGACTCTTGATATCTCATTTTTGTATGTTTCCAGTTTTCCACTCGTCCCTCTCCTACGAACATCCACCCCCAATCAACTTTTGAAAGTTCTTGTCTAATACCATCAAAATTGGCCTTCCTCCAACTTAGAACTTTAACTTTAAGATCTGGTCAAACCTTTTCCATCACTATTTTAATACTAATTGAGTTACAGTCACTGGCCCCAAAGTGCTCCCCCAGTGAACCTCAGTCACCTGCCCTGTCTTATTTCCCAAGAATAGGGCAAGTTTTGCATCTTCTCTGGTGGGTACATCCACGTACTGAATCAGAAAGTTTTCTTGTGCACACTTAACAAATTCCTCTATCCAAGCCCTAAACGCTATTGGCAGACCCAGTCAACGTTTGGAAAACAGAAGTCCCCTACTACAATCACCCTATTATTCTCACAGATAACTGATACCTCCTTACAAATTTGTTTCTCAATTTCCCGCTGACTTGTTGAGGAGTCTGTAGTACAATTCCAGTACAGTGATCATCCTTTCTTATTTCTCAGTTCCCCCCAGATAACTTCCCTGGACGTATTCCCAGGAATATCCTCTCTAAGAACAGCAGTAATGTTATCCTTAATCAGAAACGCTACTCCCCGCCTCTCTCGCTCCCCTTTCTGTTAGCATATAGACCTTGGAACATGAAGCTGCTAGTCCTGTCCATCCCTGAGCTCTGTATTTGCTATGATATCCCAGTCCCCTGTTCTCAACCATGCCCTCAGTTCATCTGCCTTTCCTGTTAGGCCTCTTGCATTAAAATAAGTACAGTTTAATTTATCAATCCTATCTCGTTCTCTGCTTTATTCCTGCCTGCCCTGACTGTTTGACTTACTCCTTTTCCCAACTGTATCAATCTCAGACTGCCCTCTGTCCTCACTATCTCCCTGGGTCCCACCTGCACCCCCACCCCCTCCTAGTTTAAATTCTCCCAAGCAGTTCTACCAAATCTCCCTGCCAGGATATTGGTCTCTTTCCATTACAGGTACCATCTGTCCTTCTTATACAGGTCTCTCTACACCAGAAGAGATTCCAATGATCCAAAAATGTGAATCCTTCTCCCTTGCACCAGCTCCTCAGCCAAATATTCATCTGCTCTCTCCTATTCCTACCCACACTAGTTCGTGGCACCAGGAGTAATCCAGATATTACTACCCTCAAGGACCTTTTTTTTTTAAATTCCTGCCTAACTTCCTATATTGTCTTCTCGGAATGTCATTCTTATCTCTTTCCATGTCGTTAATCCCAATGTGTACAACAACCTCCTACTGGTCCCTCTCCCCTTTGAGAATATTCTGCACCCTCTCCAAGAAATCCTTGATCCTGGCACCAGGGAGATAACACATTGTTCTGATGTCTCGCTGTTGGCCACAAAACATCTGTCTGTGCCTCTGACCAGAGAGTCCCCTCTCACAATCGATCGCTTGGAACCTGATGTACCCCTCACTACAGTAGAGCCAGTCTCAGTACCAGAAATGTGGCTGTCAGTGCTACGTTCCCAGGAGGGTCCATCACCCCCTACATTTTCCAAAACAGCATACTTGTTTGAGATGGGGATAGCCACAGGAGATGCCTGCATGACCTGCCTCCCTCACCTACATTTCCTGGAGGAAACCCATCTACCTGACTGTATCTTCAGTTTATCTCCCTTCCTGCAACTGCCATCCATCACACCCCCAGCTCCTGTAAATTCCTCATTGCCTCTAACTGCCATTTCAACCGATTTATGCGATCCGATAGACATCCTGCAAACATAATCATCAGCAACATGGATACTCTCCCTAATCTCCCACATCCAACAGGAAGAGCACATCACTCTACTAAAGGCCATCTTCGCACCTTAACAATCTATAGACCCAGAAAATAGCACAATCTTACTGCTATAAAAACATTGCTCCAAGCTAACTTAGTACCTATATTTTATATTTTTAAGGTTTAATCAAGAGACAGATCTCAATAAAAACATATAACCAAAAAGAACCCACTCTACTCACAATTATAGATTTAACAAAAAACTAGCCCCTTAGCTGCTCCCCTGCTGTGATCTCCCTACACAGGTTTCTCCAAGGTCAGCTGTGAATTTTGCTGTTTGTTTATTTTTCTTAGACAAACTCCATGTCCAGAGGTACTTAAAAATCAAACTGCAGAGGCAGTAGCTGTGAAGGTTAACTGCTGGGTCAGACAGCAATGTAGGTTTCTTTCTCTGTTGATTCACTTCCCACCATGTGGTCACTGCCTTTGACTTACTTCCTCCTTTTTTAAACTGCCATTGTTTCGCTCTCTTACCAACCCCCCCCATATTTCCAAAACAGTGCAACAGCTTATAAAACTGTAATTACTGCACCTAGAATTCGAAGAAGTCAGCTCCAACGCTCCAAAGCCACAATTGTCTCCTGCCTTCCATCTTGAATTACCCAGAATCCTTTGAAACACATTATTGGAAATACTTGTTTATCTCTCAAGACACTGTAGATGGGCACTGTACTTCAAAGGAGAAGCTAAATCCATGCCTGTGGATGAATGGACATGGGACAACGGGTTTAATTCCATTCTCAATTTTAAAAAAAAAATCATGCTTTCTGATGTATTGACCATTGGGAATTTAACAGGAAATGCAAGCAGATGTGCACTATTTTTAATACATTAGTACTCGATCAAAGGTAAGGAGAAATGATTAATGGAGCTGAAGAGGAAAGGGCAAATATAGTAGTTCTTCATAACAGAAGGAGTGAAGGTAGAATAATTTTAATTTTCATCTGTCCCTTATATTCCTCCCCTTTCCTTTTTTCTCCAGCTTCTAATTTCTCCTTTCTCCTCTTCTTTCTCCTGTCCCATTTATTACCTCAATTCCTTCATCCTCTCCCTTTTCCTTGGAGCTTAGCATTTGAACTGTCCATATGCATAATTGAACTGTTTGGTGAATACTGGTCCGATCTCCAGTTGAAGTAATTCTACTCAGCAGATTTCCTACAGTCCTAATTTTCGCAGGTCTTGTCTGCAAGCTTATTGGTCATTCCTAAAACACTTACAGCGGATTATGAATTAAAGTGGTACATAATTCTAACGTGTCCTGTGGGATACCACTGGTAACCAATCTCCAAATAGATCCGTTTAAGACCCCTGTCTGTATGCAGGCTTTCAGATTAATATTAATTCCACAATAGCCTATTTGGAAAGAAGCCTGTCATCAAAATCTTTCTAAAAGGTACACAGTATTCTTCATTTACCAATCTGGTTATTTCAAAAAGTCCATTTAAGTTGATAGGATAAGATATTCATACCTGGAAGCCAAGTTTTCTATGTTAATCGTCACATGTTACATCCTTAATGATTCCCTTGAGCATCTTGCCTGTTACTTATGTCAAGCTAATAGACTTTTGTTACCAGTGTCCCTTTCCAGAAACATTAGCTTCTTATGTGACTGTGTGCATTGAAGTTATTGGTGGATTGTAACTAATTACAGTAAAGTTAAACCAGTGCAAATAATGAATTAATTAATTTTTTTTCTGAGCTGCAAGTGTTTCCCTGTCTAGTTATAGAGTTTTGTCATCAGCTTTTCAGTGGACATAGACATATTTTGTGGATATATTGGACATTTATTTGCATCAATTTAACTTTACTGTTATTAGCTGCACCCCACAGTTTTGATTCTCCATTTGCAGTGCTGAGGGAGTAAACTCTATGGGATGAGGCTGTAAATGGAGGCCACGTTTGCACTCAGGTCACCTTAAAAAAACACTACTTTGAAGGAGGGTAGGGAAGTTGTCCCCAGTGTTCTGACTGATGTTTGTCTCTCAATCAACATAAGTAGAGCAGATTATCTGGTTGTTTGCACATTCCTGTTTGTGGAAGCTTGCTGCATTCAAATTGGCTGCCATGTTTCCTTAATTACAACATCAATTCAAAAATATTTCATTGGCTGTGAAATGCTTTGGGATGTCCTGAGGTCATGGTAGATGTTATGTAAATGAAAATTTGACTTGTCTTTCAAAAAGTAAAACAGTAGTACTGAATAAATGAAGTAACTTTTTTTTAGTTTAAATTGGTCATGTTTGTCTTCCTGTAAAAATAAACCGGTGTTTATGTATCACTTGATAGATTTGTAAACATAGAAAAACAGTCTACCATGTACTGGTACCTGTCTCACTGATTGCCGTTGTGCCATTGACTTATCATTCTTCAGAAACAATGAAGTATTGCAGTAATTCCAAATAAACATCTGCTGCTGTGCTTAGTTGCCTCGAGTGATTAATTTGGCTAAATTTCAGCAGAACCTTCGGGGTGCCATGTTCCCCCATTACTTTGCGGTGTTGAGTAATTTAGGGTATCTGATGCAGGATACTTAGTATTGAACATTTAACAACTTCATGCCCATTGACCTTAATCTGACTCAGTCCCGCCATTATAATGGTCACTGGAGCTGTATATTGGCAGATTTACATCAAACATAAATGCAGCAATACCAGACCTGATTTACTCAGGAACAAGATTACATTAGCGTCAAGAAAATCAGAAAAACAAACCTTATGTAATTGTAATTTTGAGTACTGTTGACTTACCATTACACAAAATGAAATATGATTCTTGTTTTGCAACATTTTGAACACATTTGCCTCAGTTTCACGCACCAGTTTTGATGGGACCTCAAAGATTGAAGTTTGAATGCCACTGATTTTAAGATTTGCCTTTTATCTCTCTGTGCGAATTTTTTTAAAAAAGTGGACCTATGGGTAGAAAAGAGGCAACATTAAATGTCAATTAAGTCAAACGGGACTCAATTGTGCTGCATAATTTAAAGACTTTTGTAGAATTATGAGCTGGGAACAGAAGACTAAACCTGAATTGTTTACATTTTGTTTCAGATTAACAGAAAAATGTCACGCTCAATGTATCAATCATGTATGAGAAACAGCTAACCTGAATGTAATACTCCTGCAGTATTTGTGGAACGTCAGGCCTTTTTTATACCATCTGAGAATTTTGAAAATACAGTTGCATTTTACTTTAATGAATTATCAAAGCAGTTAGTATTTCAGCTTATACTAACCAGCTAAAGAAATAATACTTTGCAGTTTTCTTAATAAACTGAAAACATTGTTAACCAACCAGTTCTAAGGAAGAGTCATATCAGACTTGAAATGTTAATTCTATTTCTCTCTTTATAGATGCTGCAAAGCTGCTGAGTTTTCCCAGCCTTTTATGTTTTATACTCTAAAATGCTTTCTAACTTATGATTTACTGCTACAGTGGATGGAACTAAATTTTTTAAAATGTCACATTAAATTTGCAGGAATTATTCATTTTTCCACCCAGAATTCATGAATTAGGATAATTTGAAAGCATGTTTATTTTGCTTTCTCATAAACAATGGAATTAATTCTCCATGATAACGTGGAACTTGTGAACAGCATTAAATATTTTATTTTGCAACCAGTTTCTTATTTACATATCTCCTAAAAAATATAGTTATAAAAATTACATTAATGACTCAGAGCAACTAACTAAGAGAGACGAAAACAAATACCTAGATTCTGACTGAGGGTTGCAAAGGGAATAATATTGCAATACGGCATAAGCAGAAAGGCGCAGCAACAAAGGCCAGTGGAAGGAGGCAGCAGGCTAGAGCAATTAACAGCATTAAAAACTGAGATGGTCAGCAGTTGAAAACAGAGCTGGAGTTTCTAAGGATTGGGAAACTGCAGCAAACTCATTCATTGGAAGCGTAGGCAGCTGGGAAAGGCACAAAACTGGACACTGACCAGGAGACACACTATTTCCATCCAAGAACATAGGAGAGGAGCCCTGAATTGCAATTGTTTAAAAAATATCAAAAAGGTGCACCCTAAAGTTTAAAACTAAATTAAACATTAACTTATCTGAACAAATAAAAATCACTTAAAATAAAATATTAATGTGTTTCTTGGACAATGCACAAATTTTCCTGGTCACTGTCACACTATGTAAATTTATTGTCGCAAGTTTGCGCAGCGGAGTTCTCTATTTTGTACGAACATAAGAAATTATAGGGTGAACAATGACATTATCGGAAAATGTGGCAATGAGAAGTCAAGTTGCCCTGAAGGGTATATCAATTGGCTCTATTTTAGGTGTTTTATCCTTGCATTTTTAAAATTACTTTTATTATCTGTTAATTTTATACTTAATAAAGCCGTACCAGATGATAGTTAGTCTAACTTTACAGTTCTGAACTCTTTAAATTGCTTTATTATTATAAATGGAACATTACATTTATAATAATGTAATAATTTACATTATTACCAAGTTGAAATATGCCATACTTAATGCTTGTTTTAACGTGTTGGTGATAGCGTAACAGTTGTTAACTGAAGGGTGTAATTCACAGTATAAAATCACAATATTTCAAGGCAGAATTAAAATATTTTTTTTAATCAGAATTGGGGAGCAGATGAGAGTTGGAAAGAGGTTGGATGGAGATCAGAGATATAATTATTCATTTTGACATATTTTGTCAACATGAAAGAAGTTTCACATATGATCTGTCTATTTCTAAACTAAGAACAGTATTTGCTGTTTGCAAGATTGTCAGGAACAATATTAAGTACAGTTTTAAAAATTTGCTTTGCCATGCCTCAAAGAATGGTGTAAATGCTTCTTGTATTACTAAAAATAACTTGATTTTTAAACTGTTTAAAGCTGAATTTAGTTCACATCATAGCTTCAATTTCTATCTTAGGACTCCTGGAACAACAAGCAGTTCTTGGCCGGCACGCTGGACAGCAAAGGAGAAGGAACTGTTTGAACAAGGGCTGGTAAGAGACTGAAGGAACAATTAAGTAAAATGGTGACCTATACAGAATTAAGAGCTAAACAATTCAACCAGAGTTCTGGCTCGTGATCACAATCCAGTAAAACCCTCGGCAACAAGTACATGTGTCTGGACCAATGACGAGGATATAATTTGATTTGGTTGTAATTCTCTTTTATGTTTTAATATCCTCACATTCATAGTCTGGCATATACTTAAAATATTGGGATATGTTGGAGGGCTGCCAGCATCAGTGAAACCATGCCAGCAAATATATATGATCTAAGAGAATCGAGAAAGTTGGCAAGATAAAGTTCACTTTTCAGTAATTGTAGAATGGAATGTTTTCTGGCCAGACCTTTGCATAAGTTGTTCTATATTTTGTATATGCACCATGTACCAACTAATCTTTGCTGGTGTTGTAAATAAAGTGTAGAAGTTAAGATAGAGTATATTATGAATACTTTACCGTGTTGTCATTGATGCAAAAATTAGGGTTAATAGTTGTTTTTTGAAAGCATATACAAGAGCAGGCCAGCATTGTGTCCTGAGATTGAATCCATTGACATGGAATGAAAGTCTCTTCTCTCCATCATGCTTTAAATTACTGTGAAGCATCTCAAGTTATTTCAGAGTGACCGTAAATACATAACATAAAACAATTGTCAAGTTGGAATTAAATTATTGCGCAGAGAGGTCACAAGTATTCCTTGAATGGGAACAAAAAGTCAGCAGAGAATTATCTTCAGAAACTGTTAAGGCACTGTTGTTGAGGAACATTGTAATTTAACTCACGCTTTACTGTACTCTCCAACAGTAGCAACTCAAACAAAGAAATCCCAGTGTGTAAGTTCTGACCTTGAAAAATGCAAATAGTGTGTTCTTTCCTATGTAAAGACAAGAGACAGCAGGATTAATTATGGCAGACATTATGCAAGAACACGGACTGGGATTTTATTTATTCATGTTTATTTTAAACATTTGTTTAGTCTTAACACTCTTTCAAATATTTTAGATAAATAAACATTTGTTTGAAAACTTAAGAGTAATTCAGAGAACCTAGTGAAAGGGCTGGATTCTTTTGGATATGATTCATGAAACTAGCTAAACAGAACTAACCCATTGATACATTAAACTTATTTGATAGTGATGTTAATTTCTAAGGACTGTACACTGTTCTACAGCTGTCCATGAAGTAAACTATTGGATGTTAATGATCACATTATTACTATCTATTAAAATCACTGGCAGTTGCAAATTTCATGAATTAACATTACCTTAATGGCCACTGTTGCTTAAGCTTGAAAATATTAGTATTGGTGGGCTGTTGGTGACCTGGTGGCAGCACAGAATATTAGTACAGTAATGTAACAATGTTTGGTTCAAACAATCTGTTTTATATAACTTAGATGCAAGAAAGAAATGTACGTATAATTTTAATTACGGTTTCAAGATTGAAGTCTTTTCACTCAGTAGACGTTCTGATATAACCCCATTGCATGTGAAACTGCCTGAGGCACTGGTACTGCTTCTGCTGCTTCTATTTTAACACAATCACGTGCATTTCTCCATTATGTTAGAAAACATTTAATTGTCAGTTTTGTGTTATCATCAAAACTTTCCAACAGTTTCTTTACAATTTAATAAGTATGACACAAGGACTGCAACGTATATTGGACAATCAATGTAGTCCGTATATTTGAGCAATATTCACTTTGCCAGTTCCAGATTAGGTTCATAAATCAACTGAATCTATCAATACATTTATTACTTTCATAATAAGTAAGTTTTATTAAGAGGCAAAATGCTCTGATTGTGTGGGTTTCATAATATTTCTTTCTGATAAATTTTAGTAAGCACTTGTCACACTAAGACTTTACTCCACATTATATTTCATCTCCAATGCCAATTATGTTCTTAATAACCAATAAAATGGACTAGAAAGATGTTTTCCTGAAGGGCTGGTAGGTGTACAATGCTAAAATCATGGCAGAATAATGTCCAGCAATTCTATTAAATCTGACTTCAAAGTGTAGATGTAATTTTAATGAGTAAATATTATCAGTGTATTGGAGCAGTCATTGCTAATAGTAGCAGATTAATTGAGTAGTCAAGGCAGTTATTTATTTCAGTCTCATGTCTAGGTAGGCACTATTTTAAATTGCTTTTTAATGGTATCTGCAGGAAAACAGTGTAGGTGAATCTATCTCATTAATGCAATGTATCCATTTTTGAATTAATAACAAAATGCCAAACTTTTATTTCATTTTTTATAACAAATTTCTCTTGTTATGTTGGAGGCTTTGATAATAATGATGAAAAACTAATTTCTTCAATGACTCATAAAAGATAAATATAGATTCCTCATTTAAAAACATTGCATACTTTAGGTGAGACAGCAATTCTTGAATTACTCAGGAACCCTGCACCTCTGTAGGCAAAACAGTTTTCTGTATCTAGAAAATGTCTGAATTATTCTGAAACGAGAGTCTGAGAGTTGAGGTATGTTTTGCTTAAATTGACTGCAGATTTATACGAATTTTAAGAGATTTTATATGTCAAGTCACACTCCTGTGACTATCACTTCAACTTATGGGTATCAGGGATATGAAGCAGAGAATGCTTGGAATTATGTTAGAGGATGCAAACCGTGTCAGTTTTGAGTGTGAAGCAGCCTGTGTTCATGCAGGCTACAATCCCTAACTGTCCAAATCTTTTAGATTGCCAATGGCACAACATAGCAGCACAATTCTTCAAGTTATTACAATCTGGTTTAACCCACTCTCAGAAGCACGCCATTCTCTTGTGGCAGGCAGTTGTGTTTTGTTCTTTTTCTGTTTCTTCCATTTTTCGTATAATAGTCTTTGTGTAACTTGACATGATTGACATCAAATTAGATTGTCAGGTGTGTGCTTATATTGAATTATAGGCATCTGTGCATTGAGGATCTAGATTCTGTCTGGCTGGAATAATACCTTTACACAGTTGACACAAAGAGGAGACATTTATATCATCTGTCTGGCCTGGATTTGATATTCCAGAGCAAAGGGCAACGTACTAACTTATTGTGTCATCCTATCCTTCCTTATTAAGTCTAATAAAAACAAAACCTAACCACTGTACTGCAGTTTTTGTTGGATATTCTTTGAATGGTTTATTAAGCATGAACTATGAAATCTACTTTGTTTACTTTCAGGCCCAGTTTGGTCGGAGATGGACAAAAATTGCAAAGCTAATTGAATCACGAACTGTGCTACAAGTGAAAAGTTATGCCAGACAGTATTTTAAGACAAAGGTGAACTTGGGCGAAGATAACTTTGCCTTTCTGTACTACTATTTTTAGGTCCTTTTCTAAACATATCAAGTTTTTCTGGGGCAATATCACATGGATACAGAATGTCTCAGGCACCTTGGATGTACAGGTATTTTCTGTGTATTGAATATGGACACACAGTGTGGGTTGACACTTAGAAACATGGGAACATCAAATTATGCCCTATATTTGTCCCACTTAATCACCATTGATCATTAGATTATCAGAACCTACGTCCTCTTAACCTAAAATGAATGTGTGTTCACTAAGGATTCTAAAAAGTAACATTTAAGTTTTGTTCTTTGGGAAATAATGTGTATGGATGGCCACAACAAAATTGCAAAGATATGTGCGTTGGAAAAAGATGTGCCAAAAGATTTTGAAGGGAACATTGGTGTGAACCCTAATTGACTGTACCCAGGCAAGCACCAAAAACAGTACTGGTAGATGTGGCAACCTCAACTGCTGTCATGACTGACAACAAGTGGCTGGGCATGAATTGAACTAGCACCTGTAACTACTCGTCTTATGACTTAGTCCCATCCTAAGCAGTGCACTTACTAGCTAAGTGAATGTAGTAGATCCAGTATATCAGGAACCAGCTTTATAGTGTCAAATAATAATTTACATCTTAAGCTGTTCTTTGTGGAGATGTCACATGCGGCTTTAACCCATTATTTTGTACTTGTTAAACCTCATCTTTGCTGAAGGATGTATTGATACTTTTCAACATTAATAATAGGCATTTACTAATTCAAAGTGAATCAATTCAGTTTTGTTTAAATTTCCACTGTTCTATGTTGCTTATTCTAATTCATATTGCGTCAGTCAAATGTTTTTATATACATTATGTAACCCATGTTTCACAAAAAAACTTGTAACTATGGATATGAACTTTTCTTTTTCAATCAGCATCATATCATCCCTATTCAAAAATATTGTTTCAACAATTCATAATACATCTGTGGTGTTTTCATTTGGGGCTCACTTAGTTGCATATCACTTATTAAAATATTATTTCCCAGTAGATATATAGTTAAAAATGTTAGATGTATAAGCTAAGTACTTTGGAGAATTTTAACTCCCCAACACATCTGAACTGGGGTCGGGTGAAATGTATATTGGGCAACAGCTGTTCCCAAGACTGCAAGAAACTACAAAGAGTTGTGAGTATAGCCTACCCAGTCCATCACACAAACCAACCTTATTTCAATTGACTCTGTCTACACTTGCTGCTGCCTTGGGAAAGCAGCCAACATCATCAAAGACCCCTCCACCTCGGTTATCTTCTCTTCCACCTTCTTCCATCAGGGAATAGATACAAAGGTTTGAAGATGCATACCAACACATTCAAGAACAGCCTCTTCCCTGCTGTTATCAGACTTTTGAACAGACGTCTCATATTAGAGTTGATCTTTGTCTGCATCTCTCTGTTACTGTAACACTATATTCTGCATTCTGTTCTATTATCCTGATGTACTCACGTAAGGTATGATTGGTCTGGATAGAATGCAAAACAGTACTTTTCACTGTATCTCAGTAAATGTGACAATAATAAATCAAATGTAATCAAATCAAATCAAACCAAATCAAATCTTTGTGATACTAACCTGTCTCCCTGTAGATATAATGGAGGAGGGACTAGGAACCGACTGGAAGTAAGTTCTCAAGAGGTGAATTGGCCATTTAAAGATAATGAGTCTGTGAACCTGTGTTTAATGTGTTCTACAAGTTTAGTCCTGGCCACCTGTTATTTGAGTCTGGGGAAACCTGGTACAGGAATCAAGTGCACCTTCAATTAAAGTTGTGTTTTTACAGCACCAATTGGGGGCTAAGCAGAGCAGGACTGCTTCCTTGCCAGTGGACTTCATTGGCCGTCCTGCCCTGCCCTGCCGTACCCTAGTCCACTCCACCGTATGATATTTCCATAATTGGGAATGACCCTGATAACTCTATTCCTGGCAAGATAAGATCAACAACCACCGCTACTATAACCATACTTCCCTCCCCCTTTTTCTCCCACATACTCCAATTAAAGAAGCAGCAGATTATTTTACTGTTCTGATGGCATGTAGCGTCCTCCAGAGTGTTCTCAGCATAGAAGGGAGGCAAGCCCATTAGAAAGACTCCTAAATGGGGAATCTTTTCGAATAGTCAACAAACATTATAGGCTAAATGTCTGCTCCTCGACCTACTCATTCTGCTATTGTTAATACTGTATTGGATGTAAGTTGTAAATTGGTCTTATTCACCAACATTTTCTTGAGTTCTGTCTGCATCAGTAGGCTTTTATGGTTCTGCAACATGTTGCACTGCTGACATTGATCCATACTGCAACTTGCATAGTCTTAACACTTAATTTCAAATGTTAAACAATAGGAAATTGACATGTGGAGGCAATTAATAAATACCCCACAGCTGATATGTCACAGTAAGGCCACGAATACATCTCCTGATGGAGCATAGCCAGCAGAGTTAAAGGAATGTCATTGATGGCTTTCAGGATCATTATAGAAATGAAGTTTAAGATGGAACAAAAAGCTTAGTTATATATGAAGATCTTACAATCACTTCGTAAACTAAACACAATCAGGTACTGCGCACCTGAAGCTTGCACATAATTTCTTAAAACAGTGGTAACCAAAGCACAGCAGCAATGGTTTAGTTTAACTTGTATTTTAACTAATTCTTTATCTTGTATTTCGATTTAACTTGTATTTTAACTCAGATATGGCCATTCCAGAGCAAATTACATGTAATTTCTTCAAAAAGCAAGAGGTTTTAATTTTCACAAATCACAGAACTGGAATTAGTTAAAATACAAGGTAAACTAAACCATTGCTACTGTGCTTTTGTTACAATTGTTTTTAAAAAAACTGTACATGTGAATTGTAGTTGGAAGTGATTATCAAGCTGTTGGAAGCATGAGCAATAACAGGGTGTATCCGTGTAAGAGACTAGAACTTTGAAACATTTGTGTGAAGTTTTTATTTTTCTTTTAATTTCATAGGCAAGAAATGAAAACCCTGTGGAAGAGGCAAGTATTTGGTCTGCAAAAACAACTTTTGTGTCTGGAAATGGTGCCAGCTTTTTGAAGATAGGATCAGAGCATTACAGTCCTACATTAGCTAAAGGTCAGGTTTATCCCACTGTCAATACTGTTAAGATTGAGCATATGTCTGATGATGAAGATGTGGATGTCATGGATGAAACAGATAGTGAGAGTGATGGGCTTCAGGAGCAGAAGGGAAGACTAACCCAACCTGCTTCAAAGACGGATGAACCTGAGATGACTACTTGTAACAGTGCATCTGGATTAGATGACTCTGCCACTTCCACTGTGGTTTTGCAAAAATGTTTACAGGTGACAGACATAAAACAAGTGTCCAAGCACAATGCCGCAAGTAGTAATAAAACAGATAATTTGAAGTCCATGATTGATGACAGCCGAGAAAATGAAAGATCGGTAAAAACAGCCAATGTAGACTTTGTAGACTACAGCAAATGTGGACTTCCAATGGAGACCAATGAAGGATTAGGAGTGCAAATACCTGATTTTCTAGAGTTTAACCAATTAGAGGAAAAAGAGAAAATCCATAATGATATCTGTGCATATAGTTTGCCACAATCAGTTTGTGAAATGGAAGGGGATGAAGAGACCTGTGATAGCGAAGGAGAAATATTGAAAGCTCCCACACAAGAAGTAATATTGGACAAAAACATGATCACAGAAGATGAAAAACAAGCTATCCCTGAGTTTTTTGAAGGAAGACCATCAAAAACACCGGAACGCTTTCTGAAAATTCGCAACTATATCTTGGATCAGTGGTAAGGAAACGCAGTGTTTTAAGTCCTTTTAGAAAACGTTTCATAATGTGTCTGATAGGGTTTTCAGATTTTAGATAATGGATTAGTTTGCTGTAACTTTGATTCTCTACCCAAATCAAAAGCATGTTTGGAATTTGGTTTTGCGTTATTTTTGTACGATTCAGCTGAAATTCTGGGAGGGAAAATAGGATACCCCCTGAAATTGAATTGTGTAATGCAATTACTTCATGCTCATTGACAATGAAATGGAGTACATCAATTAACTGCTCTCTGCTAATTATAATGATTGTGACATGCAATCAGCACTGAATGTGTTGTGAGTGTATGAGGCTAGCAATATGTCTAGCACAATTTCTTGCACACTTTACTAACTTCTATGAACTTCTACAAGCATGTAGCACCTTTCACAAATTCAGCAGGAGCCAGTAGATAGTGGTAAGCAACAACTTGACAAAGTAAATAATGATTCCTTGAAACTTTTCGGTGGTATAGAGGTGTCAATGGGGACCTTATGCTGCACCTAATATGTTCAGCTGTGTATATGGAAGAGTGTGCGTTACTAGAATGGTGAGATCCACACTGGTGTTGAATCAATGTTAAAAGCTAACTAACGCCATCATCTATGTACTTTGTATGGCATATACGCAATATGCCCACTTTAATACCCTCAACAATGCACTATTTGCTTTGAGTTGTATCTTAACTGGCAGGAGCAATTTGGCTACTATTTTTCTTCCTAAGCCAGCCAAATTTTGTGTCCATTCAATCTCCTTAAACAATATTACTTGAATAGAAGTGCTTTTCAAATTTTTAAAAGTAAGTATACATACTTTAAATGGTAACTTTGTAATTAAATATTGTGACAGACAGGTACTTCATCAAATCTTTCATATCAATTTGATAAAAAGAATGAGGATAAAAACCTCTTACGTAGCTTCCATTTCTGTCAATCACACTTTGATCACTTCAGGGTACTGTGAACTGGTAAGGTGCTGTCTACAGAACTGTGAAGTTTGATTTTGAATTTTATTTTTCTGTTATTAGGTTTTCCAGGGTCATACACCTGGAGACAATCTGATCTAAAACCTTCACCCGTTCTGTTCTAAAGCAGCTCAGGCTTAGATATGTTTTTGCCTTCTTTCATTTACTTGTCCTGTTTTCCCCATTTTCCTGGCCTCTGTTCATTGTTATTCAAAAGCAATGTCAACTTTATGACAAGGCAGAGACAAGGGGGAAACCAAACTTTTGCATCTGTCTCCTGCCCACTGTATGATATTCAAATATTTAATATGGTGCTGATTCTGCAATATAGAACATAGTACCACCACAGGAACAGGCCCTTCAACCCACCCTGTTTGTGCCATTCTAAACTAATCCTATTCGCCTGCATATGGTCTGTTTCGCTCTATATTCCCTGCCTGTTCATGTGTAAATCTAAATGCCTCTAAAACTTTGCTGATGTATCTGCTTCTATCGGCTCCCCTGGCAGTGTGTTTCAGGCGCCTACTACCCTCTGTATAAAAAAAACTTTACTTGTGCTTTACTTATTTTCCATTCAATTACTCTGGTAAACGCTACTCAATTTTACTGATAATATTTAGTTGTTTGCTTGCTCCTTTTAAAGGTAATTTGATGCATTAAGGAATCAAATGGCAACTGTTGTGTCCACTTTTGAAACAGATCATTGCACAGATGATGTGCATCCGCAGTGGAAGATTGAGTTACTTTTGATTTTCCATCTCCACAGAATGAGTTCCTGTCTGTTTAGTACTTTCTAGGCAGCTGGTCAAAAGTTGGGTACTCATACCTATAAATCAATGGGTGATTAAAACCCTCGTAACGCTATCTTGTGGGCATGTTTCTATTTGTACCAGGCTCCCTTATCTCTCCAAATCACCATTTATTTTTGCTACTTCTTTGTACTGCATTTTTCAACCAATTTTTCTGGAATGGTATGAAGTGGAATATGTTTCTCTTTTTCATCTGTTTATATTCAAATTTAGGGTTACCATACTCAAATGTGAAACTTTCACCAACTGATAATTGATCACATTTGGTACATCTGACCTTTATTATTTAAAAAAAAATCCCTGTTTCTGGTGTCCCAGGAGCTGAAATGTCTGACAGTCACAAATTGCAATTTGCTTGCTTCTTTTTTATCCCCTGCAGGGAGAAGTCTAAACCCAAATATCTGAATAAAACATCAGTGCGACCAGGATTAAAAAATTGTGGAGATGTGAATTGCATTGGACGGATACACACATACCTGGAGCTAATTGGAGCTATAAATTTTGACTGTGGTGAGCTTGCAATATGTTTTATTTACAAGATAAAGCTTTTATTTCCAAATCTCAATTTGGATATATTCACTGTCCAGTTCTATTACAGTTTTGGCTGTTGACTCTGTGGACAAAATCCCACGTGCAAACTGAGCATTATGAGAGCTAGTTTGGACATGCTTTCGATAACCATTTGGCCTCAGTTCAATGGTTAAAATGACCAAATGCCAGGCAGAGATTTTCTGGTAATCTAAACAGCTGATTTGTTTCTCTTCCTCTTTTTAATTATTTTTCATTAATTCTGTTTCCTTTTTAAATCTTTCCTTTCCTACTGCTTTCAGACCATGAAAATAACTTCTGTCTTGAGTATTATTGTTATTGTATTTTATGTTTCCTTTGGGTGGTGCTATAACTCCTTTTTAGACAAGTTCCTGCAGTTCACTCAGTCTGTGTTACAATGTTAATGTACAATTCTGCACAATGTGTCAAGTGTCAGGAACTGGTTTTTACAGATTATGAAAGGGAGTGAAAAGAAATTAAAAGGGGCAAATGTATATCTCAATGTAAATATAAACTGTTAGAAAATATGACCATTACTTTTCTTAATATTAGAAGATAAGGATTCTTCTCCTGTACTGGCCTTCAACGTAAAATTGAAATGTGGTAGTTTGCTTTTTATAGGGTCAAACATTCGAGACTGTGATTAGCTATAAACATGGATGGCTCTGATTGCCTGGTGAGCTGGGATGGAGTTGCAAATATAAAGTCATAACTGGATGTTCCTAGCTGTGGAGCCGTTTGTTAATTGAATTATGAAGCCTTGCTTCATCACAAGACTGACCAAAGAGCTACAGTTTTTATCTGTATGTACAAATAATTCATGCAAAAATCCAGATTGCACCCTAAAGTTTATATATTATTTATTCATAACTTTTTTGTCCAATTTTATATTAGTTATGTCGCAGCCCTTTTAATTCCTGACATGCTGTCATTTTTATTACCAAGTTACGACCTTCATGATTCCAGCAACTGAAAAATCACTTTCTTCCACATAGCATTTCACCACTTTTATCTGCAAAAATTTTTAGAATATACAGTCTCGTCATTAATTAGACATCTATCAGACTCCTTTTAAAGATATTGACTCATGGAAATTTACAGGTGTTACTGAGTAATTAGCGTAAAAAGAAAACACAGGAAATAGGAGCGGGCATAAGTCGTTAGGATCTTTCAGCATCCTCTGCCATTTAGTAAGATTGTAACGGATTTTCTTTCACCCTTATCGTATCCCTTGATTTCCTTAGTATTGAAAATCTACCAACGTTTTGCTTGAATATGCTCATCAACTGAACATCCAGTTTAGAATTTCAGTGGTTCACAACTCTGCAGGTGAAGAAATTTCTCTTTGACCTAGCTGTTTTCGTATGCTAAGACTGTGACCCATATTTCTAGGCTTTCTTATCGAGGAAACATCCATCCCCAGCATCTACCCTGTCAAACCTCTTAAGAATTTTACAATTTAAATGAGGCCCAGTTTCATTCTTCTAAACTCCAGGAACTATAGGTCTAGTCTACGCAATATCACCTCGCAGAGCAGTTTCTTCAACCTAGAAATCTATCTGGTGAAGCTTTGCTGCACTCCTTCCGAATATATTCTACCTTGTGTAAGAACACCAAACTGTACTGTAGTAATAATCAGAACAAGGTGCGATATAATTCAACGAAACCTCTTTTATACTCCAATCCTTTTGTAATAAAATTAACCTATCTTTTAACTTCCTAATTGTTGGTAGTATCTACATGTAAACTTCCTGTAATTTGTGTGCAAAGACACACATTTCTCTCTGATCACCAACAGTTCACAATTGCTCACTATTTCATGTTAAATTTTTAAAATCTTAATATCTATTCCTCTCATGTTCCACTCCAAGGTAACATCAGTCTGTGAGTTGCTTCTGACGCCAGCAAACTTCAGCTGGTTTTTGGTTTGGAATATCCTGATGAATTATGTTGATTAATATTGTACTTTGATAATAATTGGTAAATCAGAATGTCATGCAGTATAGTCACTAAAAAGTGAGTCACCAAAGCGGCATCAGAAATAGAATCTTCATAGCTGACAGGAACTCATCTAGTTGCTTAGTGATCAGTTATGTAAATATTTAACTTTTCTCCAACAGTTTTCTTCACTATTTTCTCTCTCCAGCATTTGCAGTTGGAAGCATTGTATCTTGGAGAGAGAAATGAAAGTTGATGTTTCAAATCTGATACGACACATTGGAAGAATTTCAAAGAAGAGTGGTATCAGACTTGTAAACGTTAACTTTGTATTTTCTCTCTCAATTGATGTTGCCTGATCTGCTGAGTTTCTCCAGCAGTTCCTGTTTTTCTTTTAAATTTCCAACATCTGCAGTACTTTGCTGTTATTTTAGCATTGCATCTTTGTTTGGGTATCGTGCCATTGTAGATTAATACTACACAATAGAACTGTTATTTCTCCATGTAACTTGACAGTAAATGATAGTATGCTATTTGTCCCTAGAAACACCATGGTTGACACTCTCACCACATTTCCAGCTTTTAGCATTAGTTTGCAGTCAGGAATTACAATCCTGGCCAGTCTCAATCCCTGCCACCACTCATTGGTTGTGTGTGGGCAAAGTGGCAGGTGGGGGGTTGGAAGAGAGAAAGAGAGATGAGAATGATAGTTACTTCATTTTGGTTTCAGTATTTGAAAATTATAATGTGATCTTACTTGATGATTGACAGATAGCATTTGCCCACTATATGTATAAAAGTGGGACATAGATCTGAAGCAGCAAACTTTAGAATTATATTTTGGTCCCTGTTAGCATTGTTATTTAGGTTTCACACTGATCAAAATCTAAACTTAGTATTTATAGCATTCCACCATATGATGGACGAGTTTTGGTAAATTATACTTTTACTTTTGTTTTCACAGAGCAGGCAATATATCATCGACCACGACCTGCAGACCGAGCACGTAATAAAGAGGAAGGAAAGGACAGTGAACAGACATACTTGCTTGCTCAAAGATTGCAGTCCATGGTGAGTTGAATAAATACCATAACTGTAGAACAATACTGTAGCAGCCTTTTACACTGCAGTTGTCATGATGAAGTAAAGTTCTATAAATATCTTTTCATAAAACCATTGAATTTTACTGCATAGAAACCATTCAGTCTATTGCACCCTTCACTATTGTCCAAGTAGTACTAAGTAAGCTCAATGTACTAACTTAGAGAAAGAAAAGTGCAACAAAGTTTAATTTGTGGGTAGTTGGGTAGGGCCAACATGGAGCAGTTTTCCCTTGACCAAAGGATTATGAGTTTGACCTATTTATAATTCCTTAGAATTTTTTCTGACCTTCCTGTGAAGATGAGAATTATAGAAAATCAGAGATAGTGTCATATTGTGTAATCATAATTTCTTTAATTGAAGCGACCCACACTAATTCCATTCCCCTGCCATTTTGCCATAGTTTTCTAACATTTTTTCTTTCTTTTCTAATTGGTATCAAATGAAATTTTATATTTATTTTTTGCCTCAGTATTTGGATGTGGTCAAACATTTTATATTCTAAAATATTCTCCATTTATTCTTGTGATAACACTGAGCCTGTATAACTATGTGACTCCTTTTCCAACCAGTTCTAATTAACCAAATCAGAACTGTATAATTTTGAAAATGTGTCTCAGACTTTGTCCTTAATCTTCTCTACTGCAATGAAAAGACACTCTGGTTTTAAGCCAGTTTTCCTAACAATTTACCATGCCAGTGAGGCAAGGAATAAAAAGATAGGACAGATGAATGCGTGGCTAAGGAGCTGGTACAGGGGACAGGATTTCAGGCTCTTGGATCATTGGGACCTCTTCTGGGGCAGGGGTAACCTATGCAAGAGGGACGGGTTGCACCTAAACTGGAGGGGAACCAATTTCCTCATAGGGAGGTTCGCTAGTGCAATCGGGAGGTTTTAAACTAGAGTGGTAGGGGGCTGGGAACTAGAGTAGCAGGTCAGCAAATGGGGGGGATGAGGGGAAGGTAGATATTAAGACCAGTAAATCAGAAAGAAAAGACAGGCGGAGGCAGGTAAATGAACACAATGATACTAATGCGCTGAAGTATGTTTATTTCAATGCAGGGAGTATTATTGGTAAGGCAGATGAGCTTAGAGCCTGGATCAGTACATAGGACTATGATGTTGTGGCCATTACAGAGACTTGGTTGAGAGAGGGACAGGATTGGCTGCTTAACATTCCAGGGTTTTGTTGTTTTAGACAAGATAGAGAGGAAGGTAAAAGAGGTGGGGGGGTTACATTACTAATCAGGGAGAATGTTACATCTGCACTCAGAGAGGACATGCTGGAGGGCCTCATCCACTGAGGCAAGATGGGTGCAATCATTCCGATAGGATTGTAGTTTAGGCCCCCGAATAGCCACCATTGAGAAACAAATACATAGGCAGATTATGGCAAGAAGCAATAAAAACAGAGTTGTTGTAGTAGGTGACTTTAACTTCCCCAATATTGCCTGGGACTCCCTTAGAGCCAGAGGCTCAGACAGGGCAGAGTTTGTTAAGTGCATCTAAGGGGTTTTTTTGAAACAGTATGTGGACAGTCCAACTGGAGGAGGGGCCATACTGGACCTTCTGTTGGCTAATGAGCCTGACCAGATGACTGATCTTTCAGTGGGAGAACATTTTGGAAACAGTGATCACAACTCCTTAAGTCTTAAGATAGCTACGAACAAGGATAAGTCAGGACCTTGCAAGAAGGTACTAAATTGGGGGAGGGCAAATTACATCAGTATTAGGCAGGAGCTAGGGACTGTTAACTGGGAGGAGCTGTTATCAGGCATGTCCCCGCATTTGACATGTGGGAATTATCTAAAGACCTGCTGATGAGAGTTTAGAACCGACATGCTCCAGTAAGGAGGAAGGATGAGGACGGCAAGGTAAGGGACCTTTGGATGATGAGAGACGTTGTGAATTTAGTCAAAAGGCAAAAAGAAGCATATGTAAGGTTTAGGAAGCTAAAATCAGAAAGGACAATGAGGAATATAAATAAACCTGGAAAGCACTCGAAGAGGGAATTCGGAGAGCAAGAATGGGCCATGAAATGATCTTGGCAAGGCATTCTATAGATACATTAAAAAACAAGACGATAACTGGGGAAGGTAGGACCACTCAAGGAGAAAAGGAGGCAAAGAATGTGAGTGAGATTCTGAATGAGTACTTTGTATTAGTATTCATCAAGAAAAATGATATGGAGGATAGTGAGATTTGTGCGGAGCATGCTAATATGCTAGGGCGTTTTCAGATCAAGAAAGAAATGGTGTTGGTTCTCTTGAAGAGCATTAAGGTGAATAAGTCGCCAGGGCCCAATTGTACCTACCCCGGGTTATTGAGAGAGGCAAAGGAGGAGATTGCTGGCGCTTTGACCAAGATCTTTGTGTCTTCACTAGCCACTGGAGAGGTCCCGGAGGACTGGCAAGTAGCTAATGTGTTCCTCTGTTCACGAAGGGAAATAGGGACAATCCAGGAAACTACAGACCAGTGAGTCTCTCATCAGTGGTTGAGAAGCTATTGGAGAGAATTCTTAGGGATAGGATATCCGCACATTTGGAAAAGCATGATCTAATTATGGCTTTGTGTAGGGTAGGTTATGTCTTACTAACTTGGTTGAATTTTTCAAGGAGGTGACAAAGGTGATTGATGAGGGTAGAGTAGTGGATGTTGTTTACATGGATTTTAGTAAGGCTTCCGACAAGGTCTGTCCTGGTAGGCTCATCCAGAAGATTAAGATGCATGGGATCCACGGTGATTTGGCCGCATGGTTTCAGAATTGGCTTGCCCATAGAAGGCAGAGGATAGTGTTGGAAGACTGTTTTTCAGGCTGAAGGTCCGTGACTGGTGGTGTTCTCCAGTGATCCATACTGGGACCTCTGCTGCTTGTGATATATATAGATGGGTATGTTAGTAAGTTTGCAGATGATACAAAGATCAGTGGAGTTGTGGATAGTGTCGAATGTTGTCAAAGGATACAGCAGGATATATATCATTTGCAGATATGGGTGGAGAAATGGCAGTTGGAATTTAATTCAGGTAAGTGTGAGGTGCTGCATTTTGGGAGATCAGATGGTAAGGAAAAGCATCAGAAACTTTGCTGATGCCACAGATAAAATTCTTGGTGTTTTCTCCATAATTTTGTCACCAATTTATCTTTAATTTTCCTTACCAATTATTACTGTAGAAAGACTAAACCTTGTTACAATGTGTGTAAAATGTCAACATGAAAATATTTCTTAATATGTGCCATGACAAATACCTCATTGAAGTTTCACTAAACTGAAAATAAGCAACATGCCTCAATCTTGTGCCAATCTTCACTAAGTAAACAAAGATAACGCTTGAGGCGATTTGTTCAAATTACTGATCAAGTTATTACCTATGTTATGATCCCAACTTATGTTATTTCTGGACAAGTCAGATCCCAGACTGAAATCTGGCATGATGCGTCCTCTTTTGCTTTGATTTGGTTTTAATGAGTTAATTTCTCAGTGAAGTACAAGCACATGATGTTGCTTATTTTCTGGGAGCTGCTGCTGTGCACGGACCTTGGAGGCCAGTGCAGTCAATAAGAAAATCAGAGGGAATGCTGATTACGAGTGTATATGTCTTAATTCAATAAGCACAGTTTCAGTCCCTGTCCATTAATAAGGACAAAGTGAAAAAGTTAAAGCCTACTGCTTGCATGTGATTGAGCACAATTAATATACAGTTAGCCTTCGGCTGAAGGGGAAAGGCTTGTGTGGAGAGTACTTTAGTATTCTTGGGAATAGGTATTTATCCTTAAACTATCAGCAAACCTATTTTTTTGCAAATGATTATGTGTGCATAGATAATGCTATGAAAAGCTCTCAATACCCTGCCTTTTGTTATTTGTTATAGCGTACCAGAAGACGGCGGGTGCGAGATTCTTGGGGCAACTGGTGTGATGCAAAGGATCTGGAGGGACAAACTTTTGAGGTACTTGAAACCAAAAATCTTACAACAACATTACTGCCTTGGAAAACTTTCACCAAAGACTGTATTACACAATTTAATCAACTTGCTACTTACTACAATTTATTAAAACTATACAAAATGGATCAGTAAATTTATTTGTCATAGTTGCATTTTGAAGGAAGTAATGGGCTAGTTTGAATTAAGTATCCAAATCAACCCAATGTTTAGAGTAGGTATATTTAGGATTGAAAACGGAGGCAACAAGTGAGAAGAGGACATGCTATGGGCAGTCCTTTTACAAAATAGGATCTGCTATAGGTAACCTCTTAGGTCCAGGGCATCAGTTGCTCTTGTAAACAGACTGATGTTTTTATTGAAGTTGACTTAATCTATATTCACTTAGTCTGGTAGATGTGGTCAGAACCAGATGTACCTGTATTTTGCACAAACACTACTTCAGTCTCTTGAAAGGTGGATTGAACAAACAGTCAGTAAGAACAAATATAATAACAAAATATCCTGAAAAAATGTGCAGATCTGGAAGTGTTTCTGAAGAGATTGTGACTTTTCATTAGAACTGGTTCTAAAATGTTTAAAATGGCCTGAAATGCTTTTTTTTATTCTCGCAACAAATGTGGTCAGACCTGAGTGTTTCTACCAGTTAGTTTTTATTTCAAATTTCCAGCGCCTGCTGTACTTTGCTTTTGGCTTGATTCAGATCTTTAGCTATTTACTTTCATTGAGTATAAAGATTAAATCAGTAAAGCTTGGTTTTGCATAGCAATACCAAATAATTAAAATGTCATGCTTCTTATTGGGATCTTGATTCCTAGTAACATAGGAGCTGTAGAATTGAGGAGTTACACACCATACTGACTAGGACCTCATCAGCTATCCATGTGTAGCTACGAAACAAGCATACAATTGATGATTTCAAAAATTGGGCTTGCACATCCTATTGCCAAAGAATGAGATAAGTCCAAATCAACCAATTACCTGTCATTTGTGAAGTGATAGAGGAGCTGATCGATAGATGGTATTTTCTTGCCATTGAGCTGCTGACTGAGACTCGGCTAGTCAAGTCAGGATTTATTACCCATCCCTGAGAAGATAATGATAAGTAACCTTTTTGAACCACTGCAGACAATTTGGTGTGAGTACTTCTACAGTACCTTTATGCAGGAAGTCTTAAGCTTTTGACCATACTGCAGTAGTGGATGTGTAGTGATATATTCGTAGAGCAGTATGGTTTGTGAATTGGGAAGGGAACTTCTCAGTGATGAGGTTACCAAATGTCTGCTGCCCTCACTCTTTTTAGATGACGGTGGTTGTGTGGTTGGGAGGTTCTGTCAAGGAAATGTTGATAAGTTGCTGCAGTGCATTTCAAAAGTGGTGCTCATTGTAGTTTCTTTGAAAGTAAATGGAGAGGAATTTTAACATGGTGGATGGAGTACCACTCAAGTGACCACCTTTGTCCTGAATGATGCTCTCAAACTTCTTAATTGCCTTTAGAGCTATGTTTATCCAGGCAATGGACAATTTTCCATACACTCTTGACTTGTGCCTTATAAATGGTAGAAAGGCTTTGGGGAATCAGAAAGTAAATAACTTGCAACAGAATAACTAGCTTCTGACATGCTCTTGTAACCACAATGGTTATATGACTGGCCCAGTTTTTGGTTAATGGTGATGTACTCAGGACCTTGATGGTGGAACGTGTCGGTACTAATATCATTGAAGGTCATGGGAAGGTGGTTAGATTCTCTGTCTTTCTGAAGATGGTCAGGCACTTGGTTAATGTTAGTGTCGCTTGCCATTTACCAGCCCAGGCTTGAAAGTTGTCCATATATGAATGCATGCTGGCATGAATGTCTCAATACCTGATGAATTGTGTATGGAATTGAATCCTGTATACATTACTGAATATCACCACTTCTGACTTCATGGAAGGGAAATCACTAATGACGCAGTTGAGAATGGCTGTGAGTAGGAGATTATCTACCCAGAGAAACTCTTTCATCAGTGTCTTGGTTCTGAAATAGTTGTTCCGCGATAACCACAGATATTTTCCTTTGTGCTAGGTATGACTCAGAACACTGAAGTATTTTACCACAATCTGCAATGATTCCCATTGGTTAACTTTTATTAGAGCTTCTTGATTTTATACTTTTGACTTAAAGTGCACACACTTTCAAAGCATAGAATAGAATGCCTGCAGTGCGGAAGCAGGCCATTCTGTCCGTACCAACTGTCTGAATGGCATCCCAACCCCCACCCTGATTTTATTTGATTCATATCAATGTTAGACATGAATTAGTTTTACAGAAATTTGTGGTGATGATTTTATAACATGAGAACATTCTCTTGTATTAATTTTTATAACATGAAAATGTCCATGCATTTTTGCTGATATCATTAATTTATTTGTGATACTTGATTTTTTAAAATAAATGCACATAGATTTATTATACTTAGAAGCAAAAAATGGCAAAATATTTAATGTTTTCATCAGTTCTCATTAATTTTAATAAGTTTTTGTGCAACAGCAAATGAAAGTAGGTGGGATAGACCTGGTAGGTGGGCTGCAGGGTCTTTTGTCATGTCTACGTGGTCCGTGGATGCAAATATTTGACAATGACTTATCAATTATCTCACGTTTCCTTGCTAGGCTGGCTGTTAAATTGCTATTTCAGATAACATATCTCTGGATAATTTTAATATCATTTATGAACTTGTAGCATTTCACAACAGAAGAATTGGCCAGGAGGCAGGAAGAAGAGTTGAACAAGCCTCCAAAACCAGCAAGAGGCCCTCGCCAGTCGAAGAGGTATAAGCTCTTCATGAACTATGATCATGTGTTTTTAAAAAAATGGCCACACTAAGAAATTGACCTGCGAAAACGTAATTGTAATATTTGCTTATTATATGTTAAGCTTGCTTTTGTATTCTGCTTGTGTGGATATTTTGTGTTAATGTATTTAAATATGTTATGATATGCGTCCAGAGAAGGTGAGACTTAAAGCTGAGCCTTCTGCCCCAAAGGTAGGGAAACTACCACTGTGCCACAAGAGCACTAACCACCTGTGTAAAATGGACAGGATTATGGCAGAAATTAGCTATTTGTATTGCCAGCTGTCAAGCATAAGAGACAGTTCCTGTTTCTTCCAGGATATTTTGGCTACATTAAAACTTTAAAAACATGCGGAAATATACTATTCTTGGTGTTTTCTTACAGTTTGGCAGGAAGACTTCTAGTGAAATCTTTGAGAGTATCTTTGTAGCTGGGATTCAGTTCCTGTGATCAATTATGAAATATTTAAAAGTCTAATTTAACTCTCATAGGTGGTTAAAAATGGGGAGGATTTACCATTTACAACCAAAGCGACAGTACCTGTATTAGACTCAAAGCACATCAGTAACAACCATAGTAAGCATACTTTGTTTAGTTCAGGAACCGGTTTAGTGTTAGAAAAATGTGGTAATTCCTGTCCAAACATTTGAAACGAAGCAATAAAAGTTAACAAACAATATGACCATTTTAAGTTCCTTCCACCTGGTGGAAACCGGAAACTAGCAGAGTTAAAATAAGCAGTTGAGCTGATTCAGACCGAGCTTTAGTGAATTCAAGTATCTAATATTGTTTTAAAAGTCTGCTGGGTGAAGTATCTATGGAAGAATGTGCAGTCAGTATGGCCTGGAGCAAAAGATGACCAAAAAGTTGTGTGTTAATTTTGTTTTACTGAGGCCAGAGACGGAAGCTGTTCATGTTGGTTGCTTAAGAATAATTTGGGCTATTGCAGTTGCTACGCCAGTTTTCTACTATTCTCAAGATCACTGCCCCTTCCTCACCCATCCATCTGGTATCTATCTTTTTTCCTGGCCTGGAGGCATCAAACTGCGTTGGGATGGCCAGCTCTTACAATGGGGGTTACACTGTGTCCCCTCAAAGAACTGGATTTTCAACCCATTCCTCCGGTTGGCTGCTCAGTCGTTAAAACAAAACCCTAGTATTTCTTAAATTTTCTCTTTAACTGATGTAGAGAAATGCAAACAAACTGTTAATAAAATTCAGACTTTATTTAAAGATTGTTTTGCCCTACCCTCACTGTTGTTCATGCCTTTGGTGATTTAATTATTTGCCTCATTTTCTCTCCTTAGCTCTTTTGACCCTTTCCAGCTTATCCCGTGTCACTGCTTCAGTGAAGAGAAACCAGTAAGAGTCTTACCTATCTTCTTCAGATAAAGATGATGCTTCTAGTTTGTTGTGTTCTATTTTTTTTAATTCTTGTATACCCTGTTGGTAAATAGTGTTTTCATTTCAGGAGCCGTTTCAAGTGAAGGTAGCTTCAGAGGCGTTGCTAGTGATGGATATGGTAAGGAAAGGAGCATTTGTTTTTCATAATACAGGTGCACGTGACTGTCTCGATGAAATTGTTAACATCAGAATGGACATTATATTGCCTCAAATAATTGCTGAATCTATTCTTGCCACAAGTGCTAAATAAATATATCAGGACTGTGGAAAACTTTAGTATACTAAAAACATAAAAGCATATCAATGTGACTATCTTAAAAATTCAGTGCAATGCACAACAAGTTGATTTTATTTTTGAGCTGTTTAAAATTTACTTTTAATGTGTTAAATGTCAGCCCATTGATTGTAACTAATAAATTATGTAATAACAGAAACATCAACCTTAAGGATTGAAGGCAAAATTTCAATGTGTATCATCTTCATGTACAAAATGTAACATTTCATTATGTTTTGAGAACCAAGCTAAAGAACGAAATCTTTAAAAGACAAATTTTGAGAATGCAAATACAAGTTCAAGTTCTCCCAATATGCGTGAAGCAGCGTGATCCTCATAACAACACTTCAAAAATTTGTGCCAAATATTGCTGGTACCTGAGAATGAATTATGTTGTCCAGTGGTGAGTCTATTCTTATTAGAAAAGGTAGCGAATGACTTCATTATGGAATAAGGTGTCTAACAAAATACCTTGTAGACATTTCGAAAAAAAAATTTAATCATGTGATGTGAACTTTGGTGGCTGGACCAGCTGTTATCCTTAGTTGCCCTTGAGAAGATAGTGGTGAGCTATCTCTTGAGTCACTATAATTCATTTGTAGAAACACCCGTACAGCCTTTAGGTTGAGAATTCTGGGATTTTGACCCAGCAGTATTGAAGAAATGGTGATGTGTTTTCGGGATGGTGAGTGAATCTGCAGCCTGTGTAATGGTGTGTCTGGGACTACAGGCAGAGCCACCATGCTGAGGATCCTAGGTAAGTTGAGAATTTTAGCAAGAAAGTGACCTAGTGGGTCACTGTACTCAAGAGACAAGTGATTGGAGAATGATGTTGGGAAGGAGTCGGTGTGTGTGGAGGTGTCTCCAGCGAGCCTTCAAAAGAAGTCCCCAGTTCCTTTTCCAACACAAGCCTAGACAATGGACAAAATAGTTGTGGTGATTTTCTAGAGCCTTTTAAGTGGTCATAATTGAACACAAGGGCTTGTATAATCCAATGGTGGGTCAGGAATGGCCAGTAGGCCAGTGAGAAGAAACTTGTTGGATTTTACTTGCTCATTCCCACTCTTCCTGCTTTCAAATCCAGCGGTAGGGGGGCACAAAATCCATCCCAGCACTTGTGCAACTTGTTATAACCAGAATATTATAGATTCTGGGTAATTTGTTGAATGCATGAATTTTCTGTGTCATTAGAAGTAATATTCTTGTATCCTCCATGTTTAGCATGCCCATGTGTCAATGGCAGAAGTGATCGGCCTGTTAGGTGGGCGATATTCATCAGGAAAGAAAGTATTAGAGGTAATTGGAATTTTGGATTTGTTTTAACTTCCCTGGTCTTCACTTTTCTTTCATTGCCTGTGAAATAAGTTAACATGTTCAGGTTTATTTTAACTTTGTACATCATTTTAAAACAACTATATTATCACATTTATAAAACATCATTACAACTGGTGCAGAAACAAAATGGATGCATAATATTTCTTAAAATTCAAGTGATAAAATGGTGCGGTGAATGAATGAAATATTTAAATAATGATTGAAATAGGAACGTTGAATTAACAGTGAATGTTTGTGAAATACTGCTCTAATGATGAGAAAATTATTTTGACATGCTTGTGAAAATCAATATCTTAATTAAAAGATTATTTCCTTTTTACAGATCTGTGTTGCAGAGCCGTGTAACAGCTTAAGCACAGGATTACAGTGTGAGATGGACCCAGTGTCACAAACACAGGCATCTGAGGCCCTAGCTGGAAGAGGATACAGCATTGTTGGATGGTACCATTCCCATCCCGCGTTTGATCCTAATCCATCCCTAAGAGACATTGACACCCAGGCTAAATACCAGGTATAAACTCTGCAAAGTTTCAGAATTTATAAAATTCCACTTTCTTCTCAAAGATTTAAAGAGAAATAGTTTGTGCATCTTTCATTTCTGTCCAGATACTGATTATGAAGATATAATCATGAAATGAATTATCATTTATTCTTAGTGGGCAGCTTTTTGGGGACCATTCAGTTATAAGAATCTTAACAACCAAGAATATTACAAATGAATGAGCTAATGTGTTCCAAAACGTGAGCATTGTTGGAAGGGATATTCTTCTTTCATCTCCTGCTCCATCAGATAAATAGATCACACTAGAATTTTTTTTAGTGAAGTAGAGCTCATGGAGTTGACGTAGCTTTAGTAGATTACCTGTGCTATTCCGGTACTTCCTGACAGATATTGATAGGTATATTATTGTTTTCAAGTGGTGTTAGTACATTGATGTATTTGTGCCTTTGCAGCTGTAGGGATTTAGGGACCTTTGGTGAATGAAAAATCAAAGCAAACTCTACAGAAAATACAACTAAAAACTTGCTTTTTAGGCATTTTTAAAAGTTAATGCAAGGGTATTTGGAATGCCCAATATCAGGTAAATGCAGTGAAATGTGAACATAGTTTGTTCGGGAATTATGTTTCAGGTGACAGGGAAAGAATACACAAGGAAGGAGGACCAATTTATTGGC
This sequence comes from Ginglymostoma cirratum, assembly GCA_024137785.1. Classification (NCBI taxonomy): domain Eukaryota; kingdom Metazoa; phylum Chordata; class Chondrichthyes; order Orectolobiformes; family Ginglymostomatidae; genus Ginglymostoma; species Ginglymostoma cirratum. The sequence continues at coordinate 28,835,027 of JAHRHZ010000058.1, read as the reverse complement.
TTCTTTATGCCAAGTTCATCTTTGGCATCTAGCATTGTTGTGGGCACTGGAGGAGACATTGATCATTGGGTGGTCAGTTGCACTGCCAAGGATTTGCTTTTTAATGTTTTAATTTTAATACAGCGACAGGCTCCTGAAGCCAAGCACAGTCATTTTCAGTCATCTTCTAAATCTGTACTCTCAGGTACAAAACACACAACTTGCCAAACTATTGAAATTATTCTGATTCTACCAGATTAGCCAAGCTCAGGGAAGTATCCTTCCAATGACTCATGATAAACTGCACTTGTGCCACCATTAACAGTCTAGCAAACATAGTGTTCCTCATGTCTGTTTGCTATTGCATCTGATAAATCTCTTATTTTCCATCTTGAGATGGTTTGTGATGTGAATGTACAACAAGATGAATATTCATGCAATTCAAGCTTGCAATGATGATTTGAACAGTCTTTGTTACTCATCAAGCTCTTTTCCTAATATTCTATATTTTATGTCATAGAATGTATAGAGTAAAAAATCTCTAAATTTCTTATGCACAGGTCTGATTGCTTGTTTCTATGAATTTCAGAACTATTTTTCACGTGGAGGAGCTCAGTTCGTTGGGATGATCATCAGTCCATATAATAGAAGTAACTCCTTGCCTTATTCCCAGGTGACATGTCTTATAGTTAGTGATGAACTCAGCACAGATGGCCGTTTCCGTAAGTATTGGTAATTAAAAACTTGCTATTTAATATTCATCAGGCAGGCAAAACATTATGCGACCTTCCCTCTTGCTCTTCATCCTCTTCCTCCACTGGAATATTTCAATCTGGACCTAATGCAGACATTGAATTTCTATTTTTCACGAACATAGGGACCTGTGAATTTAGAGCAGAAGTAGGCCACTTCACCCCTGGAGCCATTCAGTAAGATCATGGTTGAGCTCACAGAAGTTCCAAACTAGCACAACCACCTGAGAGGAAAAACTCCTCTCATCTCTGCCCTAAAAAGATAACTGTGATTTTAAACCATACCCCCAAATTCTGAACTCAACCAAAGGGGAAACTTTGTTTCCACATTTGCCTCGTTGAACTGTTCAGATTCTTATGTACTTCAGTCAAGTCTCCCTCTTCTAAGCTTCACTGAAAACAGGCCCAGACTGTCCAACGTTCCTCATAGGACACCCCATTCTATCTGGGAATCAATCTAGTAAACCTCCTGTGAATGCTCCCCTCTCCTGCCACTCCATGTGTTTTCAGTCATACTTAAATGAAGAGACTAAAGCTACATACTGTATTTGAGATGTGTTCTCACAAATACCCTTTATAACTGAAGCAGAACACCCTTACTTTTATGTTCGACTGTTTTCATAATGAGGGGTAATATTTCATTAGCCAACTTAATTACTTGTTGTACGTGCATAATGATCTTCTGTGAGTCAAGCATGAAGACACCTAGACTCCTGTGCACGTCAAAATTTTGAAGTTGTTCTTCATTTAGAGAATATTTTCTAAAAATTCTTCCTGCCGCAATGAACAGTTTCTCTTTTTCCCATATTGTATTCCGTCTGCCAGATTTTTGCCCACTCACTCAAGTTATCATATCAATCTACGAACTCCTGTGCTGCCTTCTGTGCGTGTTTTCTACTACGCACAATATCCTTTTACGTGGAACCTTCCCTTCCTGAAAACCATGCTGAGTCTTTCTGATTACTTTGGATTTTTCCTAGTGTCCAGTTGTAACCTCCATAAGATTATGACACTTTCCCATGATAGATGTTAAGCTAATTTGTTTCCTTCCTTCTGCCTCCCTCCCTTCTTGAATAGAGAGATTACTACTTTGCAGTATCTAGCTAATTTTGGAAAATTAATACTAATGAATCTACTACCTCGTAAGCCACCTCTTTTAAAAGTCTGGGATGAAGTCCATCAGAACCCAGGTATATGTTACCACACAGCTCCATCAGTTTGTTCAGCACAGCTTCCCTTGAAATTGTAATTTCTAGTTCCTCACTTCCATCGCCTCCTTTACAGCTATTACTGGGATTTTTTTTCAGTATGATGAAGACGGAAGCAAAATTTGTTCATTTCATCTGCTATTTCTTTATAATCTACTATGCTATTCTCACCCTCTGGAGGACCAACATTCACTTTACTTACTCTTTTCCTTTTTAGATAACTAACAACATGTGTTATCTGTTTTTACATTCCCAGCTAGCTCTCTGACATACTTTAATTTCTTGCTCTTGATTAACCTTTGTCGTCTTCCTGTTCTGTTCTTTATATTTTGACCAATCATGCGACTTGCCACTTACCTTTGTACAATTAAATGCTTTTTTTCCTCAACTTTGATGCTTTCCTGACCTACTTTAGTTAACCACAGGGTGTGGGACCTCCCCTTGGACTTTTGCTTTGTCGTTGGAGTATCCTTATTCTGAGTATTTTGAAATAGCCCCTTAAATGCCTGCCACTGTTTCTCTATTGACCTATGTCCCATCTTAGTATCACAGTTCACTTCAGTTAACTCTGTTTTCATGCCAACTTGGTTGTCATTAGTTAAATTTAAAATATTAGTCGTAAACTCAATCTTTTGCCTTTCAAACTGGTTGTAAAATTCACTCTTACTGTGATGACTGATGCCTGTAGGTGTCTTCATACGAAGGTCATTAATTAATCCTGTCTCATTGCACAATACCAAAATCTGGTTGTTTCCAGAACATATTGCTCCAAAAAACCATCTCTCAAACTGGCTACTGTTCCAAGCTAGTGTTATCAATCTGATATATCTGGTTTAAATGTACAACCCAATATTATTTCCATCTGTTTCTCACAAACCCTTAGTATTTCTTCTTGAATATTTTATCATACATAGTGGTTATTACTAGGGAGCCTTTAGACAATTCCACTAGTGACTTATTTCCCCAGCTATTCCTCATCTCCACCCAAACCAATTCTACATCTTGATCTCCCGAACTAAGGTCCTCTCATGACTATTGTACTACCGCCATGTTTGAATAAAAGTCCTACTCCTCCACCTTTGCCTGACTTCCTATTCTTCTTGAGTGCAATATACCTCTCAATATTCAGAACTTAGCCTTGCTATCTTGCAACCATGACTCCATGATGGCTTTGAGATCTTACCTAATCTTCAAAGTATGCTATCAATTTGTTGACTGTGTTACAACTTTTTGAGGAGGTAACCAGGAGGGTTGATGAGGGTAATGCATTTGGTGTCGTCAACATGGAGTTTAACAATGCTTTTGATACGGTCCCTCTTGGCAGATTAGTAAAGAATGAGCTGGGATTGTTTTCCATGGGGAAGCGAATGTTGAGAGGGGACCTGATTGAACAGTATAAGATTATGAGCAACAGAGGTGGAGTGGAGAGGAAGGCAGTTATCCATTATTAAAAAAATCAATAATCAACAGCCATAAATTTAAAGGTAAGATGCAGAAGGCTAAGAGGAACATTCAGGAGAATCTTTTACCCGAGAGGAGGTGGGAATCTGAAACTCATTGTCTGAAAGGGTGGTTGAGTCAGAAATTCTCATAACATTTAAGCAGTATTTGGATATTCACTTGCATCAATATAGCCTCCAGATGATATGCTATATCTACTCAATCTTGATCCCTCAGCCCTCCGTGCATGCCTTTAGGCACACACAAACAGGAGGAGATCATGTAGCCCCTTGAACCTGTTGCACAGTTGAATAAAATCATATCTGATCTGCTAGTGCTGTATAGCTTTTAGTGCCTATGGTTGACTAAAGTCGATCTGCCCAAGATTTAAAATTATCAATGGTTCTTGCACCAACTGACAGTTGTAGAAGAGTAGCCCAATTTTCTGCTACCATTTGCACACAGATGTATTTAATAATTCCACTCCTGGAAGGTCTGCCTATAATTCGTAGACTGTGCCTCCAGTCCTAGACTCCCCAGCCAGCGGATATAGTTTCTCCCCATCTACCCCATCTATTGTTGTTACTACCTTGAAATGTTATCAAAACACTCCCATACCTTCTAAATCCCAGGAAAGTCCTGTTTATGTAATTCCTCAAAATTCAACTTCTGGATTCCAGGTATAATTCTGGAAAATTCTATGTTGCCCTCCCTCTGAAATCAATAATATATGTCCTCAGTTGCAAGGCCCAGATCTCTTTGCCGTATTCTAGATGTGGTCTAATAGAATTTTGTTTTGCCAGACATCACTTTTACACCCTGCTAATCCAACCCTCCAGATGAACATTTCATTAGACTTTTTTTGTTTATTATCAGTCCCTGTCTTGGACATTTAGTGATCTTTTGCATAGAGCCTATGGCCTAGATTTTCATAGATTGGAAAGCCTCTCTCTTTTTTTCTGAGGAATGAGGGCAATTTGCTTTTCACGAAGGCGGCTGGCTATTTAAATTTATAGCTGCTTTCTCCCAAGTCACATTTTGGTTAATTGGGAATGTGAAACCTGGGGGTAAAAGCAGGTTTGAATTTTGTGCATTGCTTTGGATAGCCAGCGTATCCCTTTGAGGTTGGCTCCGGGAGAACTTTGGGGACATACTTTGCCCTTTGGGTAGGTAAAGTTCCCTTGAAATGGTTAAAATTAAGCATGAATGTGCATAATGAATGCATAAACTCATTAACTTACAAGCTCATTAGAATAGTCAATAGACCTGTCATAAACCACTGTCAAAATTGTCAGGAGGATTTGTCTAGGCAATTTTAAAGTGTTGCCCTTTAAGTTATTTTAAAAAAATTGGTTATTTGTTATTCCACTCTTCCTGTTGACATACATCTAAGAGTTTCCATTTCTGGGTTACATTACTAATTTCACAACCATCCATTATTGCAGTAGGTTGCTTGCCATTCCACAGTTTGATTGATAGCTCCAAGTGGTTCCACATTCTTTGAAGTAAGCTAATGAATTTTGTGCTGCTTATTATAAGGGACTGTGCATGTAAACAAAATGTTTGTTGTTATAAGGCAGTATGTTGTTGAAGGAATAAAAGTGTAAATGGGTATTATGAATGAGAGTTTTTTCCGTATAGTGAAACCTGCAATAGATATTTAACATTTGATTTTACTTAAACTTTGTAAGGGTCCTGGGGTCTTCCGATGACAGACAGTAGGTAAGTTGACAATATAGGTGTAAGGGTGAAGGATAGGGGGTCATTGATTAATGTAACGCTCAGTTGGCATAGGAACCATAAAGGGCCATGGGTGGGTAGAGGATGTAGTTTGGATTGACATGGATGTGGCATGGTGAAGGTTGAGGGCGAGAGAGAGGTTTATGTTTTATTCTTCTAAAATTTTGGATGCATTATTACTGCTCTCTGTCTGCTACTGCTCAGCTAACTTTATTTATCATTAATTTGTCTTTGATTTCATGAACTTCAGCATTAAATCGTTCACTTATGAGGGGTTTTATCAAATATCTTTTGAAGTTCAGATAATTACCATTTTTAAACCTGTCCTGTCCACTATTATAATTACACTTTCAAAGTATTCTGCCATGTTTGGCAGTTATGACTTATTCTCTATAAATCCAGCTGACTCTCTAGCTGAAAATTTTCAGCCACTTCTTCATATAGACTTTTTGGAATTTACTGATAACAGATCTTAAGTTGACTGGACTATAATTCCTCAGTTTACTTCTCTTGCCTTCCTTAAATAACAAAATGAAGTGTGAATTTCCAACCTATATACACAATTCCTCAATTAAAAGTATTTTGGAAGCTTATAGTTAGGCTATCTGCAATGTTCTCAGCTACCCTCCTAAAATACTAACTTGGAAATTATCTGGTCCAGGTGGTTTAACACTTTTTAGAAACATTATTTTCTGTTTTGCTGTTATTTTGCTGACAGTAATTTTCGTAAGTTCCCATGTCAACTTTGATATAAGTTTACTTGGATCTTGAAACGCACCAGGGTTCCTTTAAAACCATCTTCAGATCCCATGACCTATAGCAACTAGAAGAGCAAAAATGCAAACATCATCTGCAAGCTCTCCTCCAAGTCACACACCATCCTGACTTGGAGCTGTCATTGGGTCAAAATCTGGAATTCCCTTACTAACAGAGCTCTCGGTGTACCTATCCCCCAGTCAGTTGTAGGGTTCAAGAAAAGAGGTCACCATTAACTTTTCAAGGGCACTTCAGCATGGTCTATAAGTGTTGACCTAGCCAGCGATACCCACATCTTGTGAATTAATTTTGAAAAACCGGTTTAAGATTTATATTTCAGTCAATGTAGCTGTCAAAGTAACCATTCTCCCTTGGTTTAATTTAAGCAAAATTCTTTAATAAAAAGTTTCTAATAATGTTTTCCAATATGTTGCATGTAGAGCCATTATTAAACTTGTGTATTTTTGTCACACAGGACTTCCATATAAGTGTGAGTTGAAGCAAATGAATGAAGAGCCTCTTTGGGTGCAAATGATAGATAAAGCACGCTGGATAATGGAGAAGTATAAGCTATCCCTCAGGCAAGTAATAAAATGCCGTTTGTTAATTTAGAAAAGCGATTTCATCATCATTGTCCTGTTTCTTGTGGCTGTTTGTCTTAATTGGCAATGACCTCATTCTATGCAACAGAATGATTTAAAATTGTGGCATTTTATTCTGTTGCATATTACTTTTCTTTGTGTGCATCCCAAATTCAGCAATATGCTCAACTTTCTCTTCTACTGTTAAATTACCGATGCCTATATCCAGATATGTAGTGTTATTGTGTTTTAAATAGCTGCTTCCACTGGCTTAGCCCTCATTAGTTCAGCAGTGTTTTTGAACATTTATTTTGCTTATCTTCTCATGTTTGGACTTTTCCGTTAAGTTTTTTTTTGTGTGCATATCTAGCTGATAAACACTTAATTATCCAGGCTTGTGGTTTTGAAAAACATCGAAAATTTCAGGCGTGGAAATAGGAAGTTAGGTACTTTGTGTCTATGCCAATGAAACAAAAGCTGTTCACCCAAATCTCACTTTCCAGCTTTGGGCTCATAATCCTGCAATTATGACAGGTTAACTGCTTATCTAACTATTTTTAAATATAATGAAGTTTTCTTCTTTTCTCACTGTTTTGGACAGTGATTTCCAGACACCACCTGCCCTTTGCATTTAAACATTACTTCTCAACTTCTCCCTGAATTTTATGCCAGTGCCTGTAAAGCTATGACCCTGATTATTGACTTTTGTTAAGGAAAACAGGTTTACCCAATCCATTTTAGGCTGTTCATGACCTTATACACCTGAATTCAATTTCCCCTCAGCCTCCACTGATCTGAATAAAACACCCCCAGACTATCCTCATGGTTGAAGTTTTCCATTTCTAGCATCATCTCTGTAAGATCTCTTTTATACCTTATCTAGTGTGATGGCAGCCTTTCTATAATATCTGTAATTAATTCTATTTAATCAGAATTATACCCAGCATTCTAGCTGTGGCCGAACTAGTGGATTATGGTATAATGTACTTTATGCATGATCTCGCCGAATATGCCTCTGCTAATAAAGGAAACTGTTTCTCAAGCTTTCTGAACCAGCCTATCTAAATGTACGATTCTTTCAGGGATCTGTGGACATGCAGAACAAGATTGCTTTGTTCCTCTAAACTTGTCAGTGTCCTAACATTTATTGTGGATCCTCTTACGTTATTTACCTTTCTCAACTACATTATTTCACACTTCTCCAGACTGAATATGTTTGTCTCTTTTTTTGTCCACCTCCCTAGCCAATTGACTTCTACTGCTGTCTACAACTTTCTTCATGTTACTGATCAAGCAGCTAATTGTTGTGTCATCTGCAAACTTCTTAATCACTCCTCCATTAAGTCTAAATGATTGTTGTATATCAGTAAATGAAAGCATCTATGCACTGAGCTCTGCGGAACCCTAGTGGGAACAGCCTTCCAGTCACAAAAATATCCACTGACCATTAGGCAATGCTTCCTGCCACTGATCCAATATTGGATCCAATTTGTCACTCTCCTTTAGAACCTTGGATTATTTTTCTCACAAGTCTGTTATGTGTGATCGTGTCAAATATTTTGCTAAAAACCCATGCCTACTACAGCAACATGCTACCCTCATCAACCCGCCTTGTTAGTTGACTCAACAAATTTAGATATGACCTTGCCTTTAAAAAAAAGCATACTGTCTGTCCTTGATTAACCTGTGGCATTTTAAATGATAGTTTATATTGTCCTTAAGAATATTTTCTAATAATCTGTTAATCACCAAAGTTAGGCCGACAAGCCTATAATTAATTGAACTATCCTTTTTAAAGCAATAGTATAACATAAACAATCCTCCAAACCCCTGGCACTACAATCGCAACCATCTAGAGAGGTCTGGAAGATGATAGTCAGAGCTTCTGTTATTGCCTCCTTTGCATTTCTTAGCAGCATGGGAAGTGTTTCATCCAGTCCTGGTAGTTTATTGACTTTAAAAGATGCTAAATACCTTGATATTTATTTCTCTCTTACCGTTGTCTATTTCAGCAGAAAAAACTGATTCTATTCACTGCACTACATACATTGACAGATTTGTGCTGCAGTCTTGGATCAAAATAACAGAATTCTCCACTAAGTTGGGGGTGGAGCATATAGTGATCACTTGTTAATAACAGAAGGCAATTTGATATATCTTAATTTTTTAATCTAGGGATCACAAAGTGTCTCTACTTTGGTGTCTAATTGCTTCTTAAAGGATTCTGGTTTTTTTATTGTCACTGCTCTGTCTGGAAGCCTATTCAATATGCTGGTCAGCCCTTGGCATTATCCATATTGAAGTTATGTTTTTAGTAGCTTAAACCTGTATTCTCTTGTCCAACTCTTCTTTTTAAACTTAACTGATTGTAATGTTCTGTTGTATGTGCCAACACTAATATCTTCTAGCTTTGTATTTCTCCAAAGCCTGCATGATTTAGCATGGATGAGTATAGCCACCTACTGGTCTAACGCCATAGAGTCATACAGCATGGAAATAGACCCTTCAGTCCAACCGCCCATGCCGACCAGATCTCCAACATAAATCTAGTTCCATTTGCCAGGATTTGGCCCGTATCCCTCTAAACCCTTCTTCTTCATGAACCTATCCAGTTGCCTTTAAATGTTGCAATTGTACCAGCCTCCACCACTTACTCTGATAGCTCATTTCATACACGCACTACCCTCTGCGTGAAAAAGTTGCCCCTTAGGTCCCTTTTATATCTTTCCCCTCACACCTTAGACATATACCCTCTAGTTTTGGACTCCCCCATCCTAGGGTAAAGACCTTGCCTATTTACCCTATCCATGCCCCTCATGATTTTATAAACCTCTATAAAGTCACCCCACAGCCTCTGACGCTCCAGGTTAAAATAGCCCCAGCCTATTCACCCTCTCCCTATTGCTCCAACCCTGGCAACATCTTGTAGATCCTGTTGTATTCTGAGGTCGCCTTCTTCGCTGTCCACTGCACCTCCCAATTTTAGCGTCATCTGCAAACTTACTAACCATACCTCCTATGTTCACATCCAAATCATTTATATGAGTGACAAAAAGCAATGGACCCAGCACTGATTCTTGTGGCACACCGCCAGTCACAGGCCTCCAGTCTGAAAAGCAACCCTCCACCAACACCCTCTGTTCTCTACCTTTGAGCCAGGTCTGTATCCAAATAGCCAGTTCTCCCTGTATTCCATGTGATCTAACTTTGCTAACCAGCCTACCATAACAGCCTTGTTGAATGCCTTACTAAAGTCCATATAGATTGCATCCACTGCTGTTCCCTCATCAATCCTCTTCATTACTACATCAAAACAACTCTTTCAAGTTAGTGAGACTCAATTTCCCAAGCACAAAGCCATGCATACTATCCATAATCAGTCCTTGCCTTTCCAAATACATGTAAATTCTGTCCCTCAGGATTTCCTTCCACAAGGGCTGCGCAGTAGTTCAGTGGTTAACACTACTGCCTCTCAGTGCCAGGGACTGGGTTCGATTCCACCCTTGGGCAACTGTCTGTGTGGAGTTTGCACGTTCTCCCTGTGTCTGCATGGGTTTCCTCCAGGTGTTCTGGTTTCTTCCTGCAGTCCAAAGATGTGCAGGCTAGGTGGATTGGCCATGTTAAATTTCCCGTAGTGTCCAGGGATGTGTAGATTAGGGGGATGGGATGCTCCCAGGGTCAGTGTGGACTTGTTGTGCCAAAGGGCCTGTTTCCACACTGTAGGGATTCTATGAGCTTCTATTACCGATGTCAGGTTCACTGGCCTCTAGTTTCCTGGCTTGCGTGCATTTGGCCCATATCCCTCCAAACCTTTCCTATTCATGTGGTTATCCAAATGTCTTTTAAATATTGTGACTATACCAGAATCTACCACTTCCTGTCTCAGTTCATTCCACACAGTAACCACTCTCTGTGTAAAAACTTTACCCCATATCCTTTTTAAAACTTTCTCCTCTCGGCGTAAGAATATGTCCCCAACTTTTGAACTCTCCTACCTGAGGGAAAAGACCTTGGTATTCATCTTATCTCTGATCCTCATGACCTCTAAGGTCACCCCAATGCTCCAGTGAAAAACGTCCTAGGCTATCCAGCCTCTATTTATATCTCAAACTCTCTAGTCCTGGCAACATCCTGGTAAATCTTTTCTAAACCCTCTACAATTTAACAATATTCTTCCTATAGCAGGGCAACCTGAACTGCACGCAGTACTCCACAAGAGGCCTCACCAACGTCCTGTACGACCTCAACATGACATCCCAGCTCCTATACCTAAAGGTCTCAGCAGTAAAGGCAAACGTGCCTTCTTAACCATCCTGTCTACCTGTGATGCAAATTTAAAAGAATTATGTAACTGAGCCCCTAGGCTCTGTTCTACAACACTACCCAGGGGCTTACCATTAATTGTATAAGTCTTGCTCATATTTGTTTTATCAAAATGTAATATCTTGCATTTATGCAAATTAAACGCCATCTGCCACTCTTCAGTCCATTGACCCAAATGATCAAGATCTCTCTGTAATCTTAGATAACCTTCTTCACTGTCCACTAAACCACCAGTTTTGGTGTCACCTGCAAAATTACCAAGCATGCCTCCTATATTCTAATCCAAATCATTTATATAAGTGACAGACAAAAGTGGACCCAGTAACATTCCCTGTAGAACACCACTGGTCACTGGCCTCTAGTCCGAGAAACAATCCTCCAACACCACCTTCTGTTTCCTACTATCAAGCCAATTTTGTATCCAGTTGGTGAGCTCACCCTGAATCCCATGTGATCAAACTTGGCTAATTAGTCTGCCAGGTAGTACCTTACCAAAGCTTTACTAAAGTCCCTGTAAACAACGTCTATCACTCTGCCCTCATCAATCTTTTTGATTACTTCCTCAAAAAACTCAACCAAGTTTGTGAGACATGATTTCCCTCACACAAAACCATGCTGACTATCCCTAATCAGTCCTGCCTCTCAAAGTCATGTTAATCCTATCTTTTAGAATCCTCATCAACAACTTATCTACTACAAATGTCAGGCTCACAGGAGTTGAGTTCCAAGCTTCTCCTTACTGTTTTTCTTAAATAAAGGAACAACATTAGCCACTCTCCAGTCATCTGACACTTCACCCACGGCTATGGATGATGCAGATATTTCTGCTACAGTCTCACAATTTCTTCCCTGACTTCTCACAACATGACTTGATCAGGTCCAAGAGATTTGTCCGTCTTTGTTTTCTAAGACCTCCAGCACTACTACTTTTGTAAGGTGAACTCTTTTCAAAGTCATAGAGTAATACAGCATGGAAACAAGCCCTTTGGCCCAAACTGGTCGATGCTATGGTGCCCACTCAGCTAGTTCCAGCTGCCTGCATTTGGTCCATATCCCTCTTAAACCCTTCCTATCCATGTACCTATCCACATGTTTCTTAAATGTTGCAATTATACCTGTGTCAATCACTTTTCTCTAGCAGCCCATTCCGTATATGCATCACTCTCTGCGTGAAGTAGTTGTCCATCAGGTCCTTCTTAAATCTTCCCCCTCTCACCTCAAACCTCAAGTTTTTAATTCTCCATCCCTGGGAAAAAGACTATATACATTCTTCCTATCTATGCCCCTCATGATTTTATACACAATACTCCAAGTGCGGCCTCACCATCGACTTGTACAACTCCAATATAACGTCCCAAATCCTATACTCAGTGCCTCGACTGCTGAAGGCCAGCATGCTAAATGCCATCTTAACCACCCTGTCCACCTGTGATGCCGCTTTCAATGAACTATATACTTGTACTCTGAGATCCCCCTGTTCCACAACACTCCTCAGGACCTTACCATTTACTATGTAACTCGTACCTTGGTTTAACTTTTCAAAGTGCAACACCTCACACTTATCTGTATTGAACTGCATTTGCCAATTCTTAGCCCATTTCTCCATCTGATCAAGATCCCTCTGTAATTTTTGATAACCTTCCTCGCTATCAATGAAACCTCCTAATTTTGTGTCTTCTGCAGACTTACTAATCATACTTTGTACATTCACATCTAGATCATTTACGTAAATAACAAATAACAAAGATTTCAGCACCGACCTCTGTGCCACACCATTATTCACAGGCCTCCAGTCCAAGAAACAATCTTCGACCATCACCCTCTGCTTCCTACCATTGAGCCAATTTTGAATCCAATTAGCTAGCTCTCCTTGGATCCCATGCAACCTAATCTGCATGACTAACTTGCCATGCGGGACCTTGTCAAAGGCCTTGCTAAAGTCCACACAGACGACATCTATTGCCCTACCCTCATGCATCCTCTTGGTTACCTCTTCGAAAGTCTCTAAAAGATTTGTCGGACATGGCTTCCTGTGCACAAATCCATGCTAACTATCCCTAATAGGACCTTGACCATCCAAATGTTGGTTGATCCTGTCCCTCAGTATCCTCTCCAATAATTTGCCTACCACTGACGTCAGCTCACTGGCCTGTAGTTTCCTGGCTTGTCTTTGCTACCTTTCTTAAACAACGGAACAACATTAGCCACCCTTGAGTTTTTCAGAAGTTCACCAGTGGCTAAAGATGAAGCAAAACTCTCCGCAAGAGCCTCTGCAGTTTCTTCCCTAGCCTCCAAGGATGGACTTGATCAGGCCTGGGGGATTTATCCACCCTAATGCGATCTAAGGCTGCAAACACCTCCTCTCTGGTAATGTGTATGCAGTCTAAAACATGCCCACTTGTTTCTCTTATTTCTTTAGCATGCATGATTCTCTCCTCAGTAAACACCAAGGAGAAATATTCTTTAAAAATCTCCCCCATCTCCTGTGGCTGCACACATAGTCTGCCATGCCGATCTTTAAGGGGACTTATTCTCTCCCTAGCCACCCTTTTACTGTTAATATAGCTATGGAACCTCTTGCGATTATCTTTAGCCTTGTCTGTCAGATCCATCTCATACCCTCTTTTTGCTCTTCTGAAAACATCAATATTTATTCCCCAAGTTCTCTAGTCGCCACGTTTTTCTGCAATGCAAAATGTTCATTCTGTATTTGTCCCATAACCTGAGATTCAACACATCGATCACCTCGTTGATCTTTAAGGAGCCCTATTCTCTCTCTAGTTGCTCTTTTGCTGTTAATGTATCTGGAGAATCTCTTTGGATTATCCTTAACCTTATCTGCTAGGGCCAGCTCATATCCCCTCTTTGCCCTCCTGATTTTCCTCTTAAGGTGTCCATATGCTCTTTATACTCTCTCAGAGATTCATTTGATCCCAGTTGTCTATTTCCAATATATGATTCTTTCTTATTCTTGACTGGACCCTCAATTTTTTTATACATCCATTGTTCCCTTCTCTCACCAGCCTTACTTTTCTTTCAAACAGGAACATAATTCCACTGAAGTTTTGTTATCACACTCTTGAAAGCCTCTCACTTGACTACTCCCATCAACTTTTGAAAGTTCTTGTCTGATTATATTAAAACTTGCCTTACTCCAATTAGGAAGTTTGACATTTATGGAAGGCTTTTCCATAGTTACTTTAAATCTAATAGAATTATGATTACTTGTCCCAAAGTGTTCCCAACTTGCTCCCCAACTTCAATCACTTGCTCTGCCTTAGTTCCCAAGAGAAGGTAAAGTTTTGCTCCTTCTTTAGTACGTATATTTACATATTGATAAAGAAAATTTTCTTGAACACATTGAACAAATTCCTCACCATCCAAGCCTTTGAAACTATGGCAGTCCCAGTCAATGTGTGGAAAATTAAAATCCCCTATTGCTTCAATCCTTTTATTCTTAGATCTGTCCGAGACCTCTCCATATTTGCTTCTCTGACTATGGTATGATCTTCAAGATCATCATCAAGGTGGTCTAACTAGATGAGTTTGTTGTAAAAGACAAGATATAGCTTGTTGTATATACTAGGCATGTGGTATACTTATTACAGGGACTGGCAGAAAGGTCTTATCTTAGATTTGATTCCTTCATGATCTCTAGTTAATCTCCCTTCCTGTCCTCATGACATTATCACATTCATGGTACTGGTGGCACTCAATCGGCATTAACCTTGTCATATCCATGAACACATCCTCCCCTGAGACTTTTCTTCTATCCACTTTGATTGTTGAGAATTCTTTCTTAAGAGATAGGCAGATCAGATATTCAGATACATTTGAACTTGTCTCTTCCTACTCTTCTTAGTAACTAATATCTAATTTGGATTTGTTCACTGTGCCATGTTGCAATCTGACTCAATTCATTTGCAGATATTTCAATTGTCTGTGTTGCCTCTTTGTTTGCCTTTCTTTTCAAAGTTTGTTAACACTTAGAATCTGAACTCTCTTCTGTTGGGTAGGGAATGTTGCTCATGACTTCCTTTGTGAACATTTGGAGAAAGTAGTTATTCAGAATGTTTACAGCCTGGTGTTGTCCTCAATCTCAAGCTCACTTGGATTTTTCAGGTTGTCCCTTCTTCTCTAAATGCTCTATTTTTCCTGTTGTAATTTTTTTTTGCAATTGCTGTTAATTTCTGTTATATGTTCTATTCCTAGATCTCTCTTCGCTCTTTTAACTTCCACTTTGATGCCTTTTAACTTCCACTTTGATGCCTTTTAACTTGTCTCATTTTAATTTCACTGACCCCTTCCTCTTCAGAACATACAGAAGTTGATTTCTTCTTCATTTCCTTTTTTAATTTGATCCCGTTCAATCTGAACATATTTTTGGGAATATATTCAGGCATGCCCAGTATTAGTCCTTAAAGATGTTCTCAACTAAAGTGTTATTCATTAACCTATGCCAATTAATTTCTCTTTCCTTCCCAAAGTCCTTGAAATGTTGCTTCCAAAAGTTGTGGCCATCTTACTCAGAAACCGTCCAATCAGGCTTCTACCCCTGTCACAATACTGAGTTGACTGTATAAAGTTACAAATGAAATCCTATGTGACTGTGACAAAACTAAACTACTCATTCTCACTCCTAATGACATGTCTCTAGCCTTTGACATGATTTATGACACCATCCTCTTCTACGTCTTTTGCAGTCATATATTTGTGTCGGACTTAATTGCCTGGCTCAGTTTTTCCCTATCTAATCGTAACTAGAGCATTGCTTGCAGTGGCTTTTCTCTATCTGTTTCCAGATTATTACTTCTGATATCCTCCCAGGGATTTTACCTCGGGATTCCTACCATTTCTCATCTATATGCTACCTGATGATGAATTCATTTGAACACAATGATACTGATCATTTGATACTCAGCAACCAAAGTATTCATAAATTTAGGATCATTTTTCAACTCGGGATGAACTTGCAACCACACCTCAATGCCATCACAAGATTACCTATTTCCACGTTTATAGTTACATTAATCCCCGCTGCTGAAAGCTATTGTTCAACTAGACGTAACTATTTCAACACACTCCTGGCTAGACTCCCACTTTGTATCCTTAAAAAAAATTTAAGGATATTCAAAATTTGCTGACCATATTCT
The DNA here is from genome assembly GCA_024137785.1 of Ginglymostoma cirratum. NCBI lineage: Eukaryota > Metazoa > Chordata > Chondrichthyes > Orectolobiformes > Ginglymostomatidae > Ginglymostoma > Ginglymostoma cirratum. The sequence goes on along the minus strand of JAHRHZ010000058.1, from coordinate 28,819,095 downwards.
CTCTTACGGCTGCATGCTTGATAGTTTGGAAACATCTGCAGCTGCAGGAGAATGTTAGTGGACTGGTCAGGTGGACAGAAGAGTGGGAAATGGAATTCAACACAGAAGTTTGAGGTGATGCCTTTGGTGAAGTCAAGAAGGGCAAAGGGATACACAATAAATGAGAGAATACTGTTGGAGAATAAGTGAGAGAACTTGGATTGAATGTCTGCAGATCCCTAAAGGTAACAGGACAGACTGATAATGTGGTTAAGAAGACATGTGGAATCCTTTCCTTTGTTCATCAAGGTATGGAATACAAGAGCAGGGAAGTAATGGTGGAGCTGTAGGGATAATCACTTAGGCCACAACATGAGTACTATGTACAGTTCTTGTCTCATTACTACAGAAATGATCTAATTACACTGAAGAAGGTACAGAGAAGATTTATGAAAATGTTGCTAGGACTGGAAAATGCAACAATGAGGAAAGTATTTTTATTCATTCTTGGATGTTGCTAGCTAAGCCAGCATTTATTTCCTCTCCCTGATGGTCTTGGAGAGGTGAACTGCCTTTTTGAACCGTGCAGTGCATGTGGTCTTGGAACACCCTAGGGAGTTCTAGGATTTTGACCCAGTGGTGGTGGAAATTGGCAGTAATTCCAAGACAGGCTAGTGTTTGAGGGGTACTTGCAGGTTGTGGTTTCCCTCACATCTGCCCTTTTCCTTCTAGATGGTGGAGATCATGGGTTTGAAGGCTGCTGTTGAAAGAGCCATGTTGAGTTGCTGCATGTATCTTGTAGATGCTTCACATTGCTGCCACTGTGTGATGGTGGTAAAGGGTGTGAATGTTGAAGGTGCTGAATGATGTGCTAATTAAGTGGACTGTTTTGATCTAGATGATGTTGAACTTCTCAAGTGTTATTGAGCTGTACATAGTTGGCTTGGATTGGATAGGTTGAGGTTGTTCTCCTTTGAACAAAAGAGGCTATGAGCAAAATTGATTCAGACATTCAGTGCTGTGTGGGACTTGGTTGGAAAGAGTGGGAAGGGGCAATTTACCATAGCAGAGAGGTCAGTGACTCACGACGATAGATATTAAAGTGATTGGAAGATAGATTAGCGAGGAGATAAGGAAAATGTTTTTCACTGAGAGGATGTGTTGGTCTGGAACTTGCATCCTGAATGGTAGTAGAAGTATAAACCCACAACTCTTTTTAAAAAGTGCTGTAACTTACAGGGCTGTGGATCAAATGTTGGAAAGTTGGATTAAGCTGGGTGACTTGTTTTTGTACCAGTGTAGACACATTGGACAGTGGCCTCTTTTTGTTGCCGAAATCCTGTTCATTCATCTCCTGTTGTTCTTTCTGATCTACATCCTAGGACAAACAATGTCTCAATCATAAAATTCTTGTTCTTGCTTGTAAAATGTGCTGTGGCCTTGTCCCTCCCTATTTGTGTAATCTCCTCTAATCCCACAACCCTCTGACATATATGAGCATTCCTCTATATTTGACCTCTTGTGCATTCCGAATTTTAATTACTCCTCCATTGATGGCTGTGCCTTCAGCTACCTGGGCCCTAATCTCTGGAATTTACTCCTTTAACCCCTCCTCCTTTTTGCTCTCTCTTTGCTTCTGAAATACCTTCTTTGAAACTTACTTATTTGACCAAGATTTTTACCAGCTTCTCAAATATTGCTCGATGTGGCTGAGGATCAAAGTTTCTTTATAATGTCCATTTGAAACATGTTGGGATGTTTTGTTATGTCCTGATTACTTCATAAATGCAATCACTTGTTAGTTGCCTCAATTTTTTAAAATTTTATTTTATTTAGGCCTTTTAAAGAAGCTTTATCCAGAATGTTTTTTTGCCCTCCTTGATCCTGATTGCCGAAAATCAGATGGGGAGTCAGTGCCTTTTTGCAAACAGCTATGATCTCTCACTTTAATAGGGATCAAATAAAGTGTGTATTTGGGTATTGTGGAGTTCAGAATTCAGAGGAAAGTGTTAATAACACTCATAGCTTCTTCAAATCATGAATTATTAGCTCTTCCTTCTTTGTAACAAAATCTGTGTTCCACAGTTCCCCACTGAGTATCCTATTTTTATAGCACCTACGTGGCCAGCAAAGTCGTTCATTTTAACCACAGGAGCACTTTTAAATAAATTATTATGCCAAATGTACAAGACATGTAGGCAGGATACATGCAGTGTCTACGATCAATTGAAATAATCAGCCAAACCACCCACACTCTGTATTTAAACACTTAGTATTTGCAGACCACAAATTCATGTATCCCACTGTAGAAGCCTCAATGTGCTCAATCTTCAACAATTATTCTCATTACTTAGTTCTTGTACCATTCTTATAAATATTTCTTGTACTTTCTCTGTTGTTTCTCTGTCCTCCTTATGGTATGGAGATCAGAACTGTGCATAGTATCATACAATTTGACCAGAATTTAACACAGCTTCATACTTTTGAATTTTACATCTGTATACATAGAGCTATTTGCCTTAGTATTTTCAATTTTTCCGCTGATCCACAATACAGCTTTTAATGATCTGTTCACCTGTATCTATAGATCCGTTTTCTTTTCTAGTTATTTTTCAAACTTCTTTTTCCTACTAAAGTGTGTCACTTGATATTTATCTATGTTAAAAACTATATGCCACTCAACGGTCCATTCTACAAGTTTTCTAATGTCTTCTTGGATCGACTTACCATTGTGTCATGCAGTAGCACAATTTAAATGGGGCTTTGTTGTGTTGGCAAGATTTCATTTTTGAACACGTAAAGTGTGAGGCTTAAAAATCAATCAAAATGCTCAGAAGTGCAAATAATAAGTGCAGGATAGCTTTACTTTGGAAAATAAAATCAGCTAATCCATAGCACTTTCTTCATTGTCTCATCATTGTAAAAATAATATTCTTTAAAATAAAGATACCACCTATTATTACCTAACATCCTTAGGCATGAATGCATCTTTCGTACTGGTGTCATAGTGAGATCTTCACAATGTTTATAATTTTTAGTGTGTGCTATAAAACTGTCTATGAAGTTCTACCAACTGTTATAACACAGGGATAATAAGCCCGACCAAATCAGACTCATTAACACTGGATATCACAACACAGTGAAATTAAAATATTCAATGATGTTCAAAATTGCCCAGTTATTTTTAACCAGACTTTATGAATAACTGATAACAGACATCAGGTTTATAGCTTGAACAGAAATTAACAATTTATTATTAATACTGTAACTTCAACAGAGCAAAGCTAAACAACAGGGTAAGCTAAATAATGCCTATGATTTCACCCAAATTTTCTTTGATCATTGCCCCCACTCTGTCGCACAGACAAACAGGCACACTTAAGGAATAAATTAAATGAAAGTAATTGAATTGTAACTGGCGAGTTCACCGAAGCAATTTTAAATGAAACCTGCATGCAGTCCTTGGATATTATGTTGTTCACAGGCATGTGGGATTGTATATCTTGAACTCTGAAGTCACCAGTCAATGCAAACAGCTTCCACAGAGTGCTAGAGACTTTTACTTGCATCTTGCAGACTGGGGTTCTTTTCTCAGAACTTTCAAATATCCTATAACTAATATAATCTAGAGAGCAACCAAAACTCCATCCAGCAGCTCTCACAGCTATAGTGCCTTCTAACCAAAATCCAGTCCAGACCACTTTAATCAATGGTTTCTCTTTTTCCTTCAACATTCTCTTTGTTTGACTAGCTGACACTGGCCTCCCTTTGATGCCCATTTTAACACACAGACGTAAAATTCTTTGAGCATGATGCATCTCAGGTACTTTTAATATCCCCAGTGTCAAAACAATAATTAACCTGCACTTACCTTTCCAGGCCAGTTCCCTTTAGCAAATATCAGATTGTTTGCTTTTTTTTTAATAAACAAACTGCAGCTCAACATCCAAAGTTCAATCTCAATTTCAGCTCACAGTTGCAGACCAAAAATGAGAAAAACATGCATAGAAATTACTATTTTTTTATTTTACATTGAAAGAGCTCTGTATTTCTGACAGGAGATTATAATCAGAGCTCTTTCAGAAATGTGAAGCTGTACTTTAACTCTTTATTGTGCAGGATAGTCAGAGAAAGGCAAACCAATCAGTTGCCATATTCTAAGGTCCAGCATCATGGACAGCCACTTTGACAGCCCCAGTATTGATGCTGGACATGGTTTATCTGATGAGGCTCTGGAGAATGCCAATAGATATGACATGTTTCACATTTTCTCAGGACTTCAAAGTTCGCTATGACTTTTTGCATTTTTCTTCAATGACACAGCTTTTGATTCAGAGCTTTGTTTCTGTACTGCAGTATCCAAGAACTTCCTGTGAGGTCAGATTATTTCATGAAATAATTACAGGGAAGATCTTGGTCTACTCCCTTTCCTTAGGCGAGATCCTTTTCATCATGGCCATGTCTATTTGCTGTGCTCTTTTGTTACGTAAGGATTTGATTAAGCAACTAGTGATCGATAAGTCTGAGGCAAGGCATTGGAGTTGACAGTTTGCGAGTCTAAATGTCTAGTATAATGCAAATTGTCTTATGTGACCTTTTATAAGATTGAAGGCTTTTAGCTAGCTAACAAGGAAGTTGGAAGGTTTGGGATTATAGCTGCTGGATTTGTCAAGGAACACTTTTCTACCCAGGTATTGATGCCTATTGAATTGAGGTGCAAAGGGGCAAGCAGTTCTTGATTAAACTCTAGCCCTCCACCTACTCAATATATCAAGTACTGCACTAAAAAGAAATACTGAAATGCTCCAAACCACATGAACACAACTTCCTGCTGCAATTGTGCTACCTAACCGTGTGATAAGCAACTATCCTAAGGGTGATAGTCATAAGGGTCATTTCTGATGAAGGGTCTAGGCCCGAAACGTCAAGCTTTCCTGCTCCCATGATGCTGCTTGGCCTGCTGTGTTCATCCAGCCCCACACTTTGTTATCTCGGATTCTCCAGCATCTGCAGTACCTTTTATCTCTATCATAAGGGTGCAATTTACTCCACTTTTGTAAAGTTTTGTAGGTTTCCACGGTATACAAAGGAATCCTTGTACTTGCTGTTTGTGTAGTGAAATAGGGCATTTTTCATATGTAAAGTAGTTCATGACTGCCCTCAGGCAAAGAGGGATAAATATAATCTCCTTTATGCTGGGTCTACAGTAATAAATCTCGTGTTGGGGAATGCATTAATTTGATACTTAAACCAAACAGATCTGTAGTTCTGTGAGAAATAGTTTGCATTTATATAATGGCTTCACAACAAAACATAGAACATAGAACAATACAGCGCAGAACAGGCCCTTCGGCCCTCGATGTTGCGCCGCCCTGTGAACTAATCTAAGCCCATCCCCCTACACTATCCCGTCATCATCCATATGCTTATCCAAGGACTGTTTAAATGTCCCTAATGTGGCTGAGTTAACTACATTGGCAGGCAGGGCATTCCACGCCTTTACCACTCTCTGAGTAAAGAACCTGCCTCTGACATCTGTCTTAAATCTATCACCCCTCAATTTGCAGCTATGCCACCTCGTACTAGCTGACGTCATCATCCTGGGAAAAAGACTCTCACTGTCCACCCTATCTAATCCTCTGATCATTTTGTAGGTCTCTATTAAATCCCCTCTTAGCCTTCTTCTCTCCAATGAGAACAGACCCAAGTCCCTCAGTCTTTCCTCATAAGACCTTCGCTCCAGACCAGGCAACATCCTGGTAAATCTCCTCTGCACCTTTTCTAATGCTTCCACATCCTTCCTGTAATGGGGCGACCAGAACTGTACACAATATTCCAAGTGAGGCCGCACTAGCGTTTTGTACAGTTGCAGCATGACATCACGGCTTCGGAACTCAATCCCTCTACCAATGAAACCTAACACACCGTATGCCTTCTTAACAGCACTATCAACCTGGGTGGCAACTTTCAGGGATCTATGTACCTGGACACCAAGATCCCTCTGCACATCCACACTACGAAGAATCTTTCCATTGACCCAGTATTCTGCGTTCCTATTATTCTTCCCAAAGTGCATCACCTCACATTTATCTGCATTGAACTCCATTTGCCACCTTTCAGCTCAATTCTGCAGTTTATCCAAGTCTCCCTGCAACCTGCAACATTCTTCCACACTGTTCACCACTCCACCGACTTTAGTGTCATCTGCAAACTAAGTTTCATTGTTGAGAAAAGTGGCATCCAATTTGTGCATACCACACCTGACAACCATTGTGTTACATGACCGGGTAATCTGTTTAAGTGATGTTGGTTGAGAGATAGTTATTAGGCTTGTCATTGGGAAGGCTCCCATTTGATGCTTTGTGCATTGACATTCAGAAGCAGCAGAACAGAATTTTGGAGTTTGCCTAGATTGGAGGTTGTTTCCGATTCAACTATTGACTGTACTTACACTGTCCTGTAGACTCCTTCTCACAGAACAATATACTACATGAATCGCAATGGGTCCCACTCTATTCCTGCAGGTCTGTGCATGCTTTCTGGCAGCTGTCATGATGCTTTTATGTTATGTCATTTGTCCATCTCATTTTTTTGCCAATGCGTAGGACGTTATGATGTTTGGAAATACAGGCTGCATGTTGGCTTTTTACTTTATGGAACCCAGGCACAGCTGTGGAATGTGACAAAGTAAGATAGTTGGCTCATCCAGAATCCTCAACAAATACATTAGTGGAGTCATCTAACAATGATTCAAATACTGGGACGAGTCTGGCAATGTCCAGCTGTACAATCTAAAAGGGATGCCGACTGTAGTCATATTGTCCTTCACACTTCATGTATTTGCTCTGCTGCAGAAACAATGTTATTATTACTACTATTAGAAGGAAACCTGCACGATGAGATTCTGTCACCAGTTTCTATTGTGTGCCAGTTTCTGTTGGAAGAATGGTTTGAAATGCTGGAAAGCCTCAAGACTCTGCCAGTATTAATGCCCTTCCTCTGCCTCCAGATCAATCCATCGCCCCTTTAAGTTGCCAGAATTCCTTGAGAGCCTGCCCATGAGGAGCACTTTTCTTGCTGCAAGCTCACCTCAGTCATGAAGAATAGATGATATAGAAATTGGGAGGTCTCCTTGTGGCAGTATTGTTCATGCCCCTTTCACCTTCTGTTGGTTTTCTGCTAGGTAACCAAAATTGATCCTATGTGAAGTGAAGCAGAATTTGTGGTGTGGCAATTTTTACATAGTGTGAAAACAACAAATTTAATTGATGTAATGGCGCTTTTGTGCTTTGATTTATTCTTAAAACAAGAACATCAGTTAATATTTTGGTATTAATATAGGTAACAATGTAGGATGTTTCTTAAGAAAAAGATTTATTTAAAAGATATGAGTACCACAGGGAAAGTATTTCAAGATTTGTAATTGAATTTTCTCCATTTTAATCGTGCAGTCATTGGTGGTGTTACTTGAGGTTGCTGAGAGATTTGGGTGTGTAATTTCCTTTGTAAATATCTCCACATCTTACTTTTTCTTCCACCTTTAAGATTTTTTGTAAGAAAAACAATCCTTTTTGACCCAGCTTTTGCTAACTGCCCTAATACTTCCTTGTGACTTGGTACTGAATTTTGTTTGATAAAGCTTGTCTTGCAACATTTCAATGTGCTCGAAGTGTTATGTAGGTACACGTTGCTGTGTTATGAGCAAGTAATGTTGATCTTCTCATCTGAAGAATGAAAAAGGGTACTGAACCTGAAACATTAACTCTGCATTCTCTCCACAGATACTGCCAGACCTGCTGTGTTTTTCCAGCAATTTCTGATTTCCAGCATTTGCAGTTTTTTTTTTAAAGAATTGATTTTCTCAGCCCTGTTTTTTCACAAATACTCTGCAGCTTTTTCTTAAGTTTACTAGCCACCTGACATGATCCAAAGGACAATTTCTCACACTGGCTAATAATCAGTCTTTTGGTTTTCCAGGTTAGTGGAATTAATGACCAATTTTTCACCTTCAGGATTGTTCCTTCTTTTTCCAGTAACCCTAGGTTTGAAACAGTTCTGTGGTTTTTCAGCCTTCATTTTGCGGTCTGGTATTTCATGCATTTCCTTTTCCTCATAAATGCTATACCAGCAAAAATGAAGCTAAGTCTGCTTTTCCAACAACCTTTTATGTCTCTTGACAGATGTGATAAATAATTAATGACAAAATATATCATATAATTCTCAAACTATTGAATGTATCAAAGTGCAAAGAACAAGCAAAGTACCGCATTTGCACATCTCTTTTCATTGAACTCTTCTTCGAACTTGAAAATCTTTGTTCAAACGGTTTTCTTTCAAATGGAAATCTCTGCTGTTTATGTATCCCTGCATAGTAAATAATGTAGCTGCTAGCTTAGTGATTTTATGCAAGAAGTAATTGGAAAGTTTTACTCCTCGTCTGTGCTTAGTTAGCTGGCCTCAGCTTAGGTAATGATGGGGATAGTACAATTAGCCTCCACGTTCTTCAGTCATGGAAAGCAAAGTCAGCTAGGGTTCCTGCTCCTGACTGCGAGCTAATGATTCCACAACTAGCTACATCGCTAATACTCCTAGTGAAGACTCATAGATGGATTATGAAATTTTGGGTGTTGACATGCCTGGACTGGTACCCAAGAAACTGTACCCAATTGATGCCTGAAGAGAAGTAGAAGCAAATTAGTAAAAGAGTCAAAATCCACATATAGTAGTGGTGATTTTTTTGTACATTATTGTGCTATACATTTTTGCTTTAAAACATGCTGGAAATATACAACAGAGGAAGTATGTTCCAACTACAATCATTCACTAAATGTGTGTTCTAACTGTTGAATTCAAAATAAATAAATTGTGTTTTCTTGACACTTTGAATGCTGTGAATATTAGGGTACTATTTAGTATACCCAGTAGAATATTATAATCTCAGAAATGCTCCAATACAGCCTACTCAAATTATTTACCATTTTGTTTTCTCCTGTTAACAGTAGTGTTCCAATGCTCCACATGTTTCACAGAGATTCCAATTTGACATGTTTGCAGAAGGTAGGTTTACCACAATTTCATTCTCTTACATGTCCTGCATTGTATTCATATAGTGTAAATGGAATAAGGCAGTATCTGAAAGTATGTAAACTGATTTCTGTATTCAAACATATGAGTATGTATATCTTTTGAAACAGTATTAGCTGTTTCTTTGACGAGTCAGATGTTTTTGCACCTTATTTGTCATTGCAAGCAATTCTTACAGTCAGGAATCTGCAGATAACTTTTCTCATGGTAGCATAGTTAGAAAAGCCACAGATACCTTATTTCCACTGACATGCAGGTTGAAGTTTGTGTTAACCACAACAAAGTTAAAGAGGTTTCTCTAGGCACATTGGAAATTTATGGTATGGACTTTATGGTACAATGACATTGAAACTGGTCTTGTTTTTTGGGTAACACAGCAAATACCAATATTTACATTTAAATTCAAAAGCTGCTGTCAGTGATTCCTTTTGCCTCTCTGAGATGTTGAAGTCCTCAGGTTAGAAAACAAGTAGAAATCACTGATTTGATGTGAACATCCCCTTTTTATCCCATTGATGCTGTTGTATAAACACATGAAAAAATTACTCTGCGTTAAATGAGTGCTGCTAAACACTGCCTAATCCTGAATATCTAATTTTATATTCTCCGCTCCATAATTGATTTTTAAGATAATAAAAACTGCTGTTTACGTTTGAGATATTACAGTTTCTATCTTAGTCCCATGGTAATGTAACATTTTTTATTTCACTATTTTGTAAAACACATTACTTGTCACTGGCTGCAAAAACCACACCTATAAAGCCAGGCAGATGTGGACTGAATTAATTCAGGAGAATAGGTACTAGGAGTAAAATATACTGCAATGTGGTTATGAAATCAATCTTGACAGTGATTTGTTAAACTGTGAATTGTTCCAGTGGTTGAAGTTTGTGACTTGTTAATCATTGTGATGTGAGCATTATTGCAAGGCCAGCATTCGTTGCCAAGCCCTGACTGCTCCTGAGAAGGTGTTGGTGAGCTTCCTTCTTGAACCACTACAGTGTATGTGTTGTAGGTGCTCTTTCAGGACCGCTAAGGAGTTTCAGGGTTTGACCCAACAATGAAAGAATGACATTATAGTCTCGACTCAGAATAGTGCTTGCCATGGAGGGGAAATTATAAAAGTTGGTGTGGCCATGCACCTACTGTTGTGGTCATTCAAGAGAGTAGGGGTCATAAGTTCAGAAATTTCTGTTGAAGTGTTGACGAATTGCTAAAGTACATCTTGTAAATAGTGCTTGGTGTATTCATTGTGACAGGTGCGTGAATGTTTAAATTGTAGTTGTGAAGCTACCTGCTTTGTCTTGGATGGCATTAAGTTTCTTGAATGTGGTCAGAATTGTATTAATCTGGACAGGTGGAGAATATTGAATCACATTCCTGACTAGTGCCTTGCAGACATCAGAAGGGCTTTTGGGAGTAAAGAAGAGTTACCTGCCACAACGTACCAGCCTCTGACCTGCTCTTGCAACACATTGTACCTACTACTTGCACTATTGATGTGGTTGATCCAGTTAAGTTACTGGTCATCGATGACCTCCAGGATGTCAATGATGGAGAATTCAGTGATGACCATGCTGTTGAATGTCAGAAAGAGGTGGTTAGACTTTCTCTTGATGGAAATGGTCATTGATTGGTACTTGTGTGGCACAAATGTTACTTGACACTTATCAGTCCAAACTTGAATGTTATCCAGGTCTCGCTGCATGCAGGCGCAGACTGGTTCGCTATCTGAGCAGTTGTGAATTCAGTTGAACGCTGCAATCATCAGTGAATGCCACTTCGTATGTTATTGATCTAGTTGGAAAGTAATACAAATGGTGATAGTTGGAAGATAAATTAATGAACCTAAAAGCTGCAAAGATTACACTTGATAAGATTCCTATGGCATATTTAAATGTTAAAAAATTTATTTAAAATAAAACAGCACAGAAAATCATTCCATGACTTCAGACGTAGAATAGCAAACATTTTATGCTTACACTAATTATATTGCTTTAAGCTCTTGTACTTGCAACTGGTAGGAACTCAGTTTATCCACTTTGCTTTCACATCTCTTGATTTCCTGCCCAAGAAAAATATTCAGATCTCAGTTTCAAAATTTTCAGTCTACCCACTTAACAGCTTATTAGGGTTGAGAGTTCCAGATTGCCACTACCTTTTATATGATGCACTGCTTCCTGACATTACTCTTCCATGGACTGACTGGATCATACTTTTTTTTTAACGATTATTCCATCATGGAATACCTTATCACCATTTATCACACCATTCTGAAAATGCTCCACCTTCCCCATCCACCATCTCAAATTTATGTTTTCTATTAGTTAGCCAATCATCTATCCATGCTGATATACTACCTACAATACAATGGGCTCTTGTCTTATAAAGTAGCCTAATGTGAAAGGAAGGCACTTGAACAAGGATAGGAGAAAGAAAGTGTTTCAAAAACCTCCTAAGGCTTCCTTCAAGAAATGCAACATAGATGTCAACACATGGGAAATCCTTGTTCAGAAGAAGTTGACTTGGATGAAACTCCTGTAGAAAGGGACACAATTCTTTAAGAACATACGCCAGCAAGAGGAAGTACAGAAAATGAACTAGAGAAAGGAATGCCAATGATCTTGAGGGCAAGGACCAGTTTCCATATCTTAGAAACACCTGCCAAGTGTGTGGTTGAAGATTAAGCTCTAGGCTTGGTCTCATCAGTCCATGCAAGGACCCACAGATTCGATGACCAGTGATGTGGAATATCCTAGATGGACAATCATACTCATTAGTGAGTAATTGCTGTTGACGTTGAATGTGCTATCCGCTAAAACCATCTAATTTCAGTCCAGTGATATTGCTAGTCTATTGTTGCCTTGGCATATCTGTTGCTGAAATGCTCATTTATATTATTGTTGCTTCTAGGGTTACATTAAACTGTTATAAACCTTAGTTGTTTTGGACAAGGTCTTTGGGATAAAATGAAGAGGATCATGTGACCTCTTTTAATGCCTGCTTAGAAACAGTCTTGATTGAATTAAAATTAAAGCAAGGTCCAGATTATTTTGAGATAGTAAGAATTGCAGATGCTGGAGTCAGAGATAACATTTTGGAGTTGGAGGAACACAGCAGGTCAGGCAGCATCAGAGGAGCAGGAAAGTTCTGACCCAAAACATCAACTTTCTTGATCCTCTGATGCTGCCTGGCCTGCTGCGTTCCTGCAGCTCCACGCTGTGTTATCCCAGAATACTTTGTTGGGAAGAAGGCATTAACCATTCACGTTTGAAGACAATGGCAGCAACACCTATGCTTACAGACGTTAAACTGGTAATTTCTAAAATAAAAGGAATGTGTTTGGGAATGACAGATGCAATTCAGTCATGCTTGAAACAGCTATTTTACTTTTAAAAAAACGAGAAAAGAATCAGGGTGAAAAGAATTGCAAATAAGCTTTTCTGCTTGGATATAGGGCCCAGGGATTCAAGCTGTAATGAAAGGTTGGTTTTGATAAAGGAAAGGTTTCTATGATATCCTAAAACTTTCAAATGCAGCCAGTTTGCCAGGATCAGGAGAAAGAAAGAGAGAGAGAGCAACTAGACAAACATCTCTTTTGTTAACCACATGAGAATGTAGTTGGAAACGCTCAGTCTGATTGTAAAGATCCAATTTGGGTGTGGTTCAAGCAAGGCTGGAGGATTTACTTACCTTGGGTTAGAGGAGGTATCTCCCAGGAAAATGCCTGACTGTGAGACCTAGTTCTGTGATTACAAGTTACCAGGTTGAAAAGATTTTGCAATGGTTCTGAGAGTATTGAATGTGGCTTCAAAAGTACCAAATATACCTGTGAAGTATGATTTGGTTAGTTGTGCTAAAAGTGAAAAGATGGACGTTTTCTTCTGGGATTTGAAGTATAGGTTACCTACAAACATAGTGTTTAGTCAATAGAACTTTTAGACTTCTGTGACAGTAAACACTTAAAATGTGAAATCTTGTGTTATCCTTTGTGCTGAAAGTTAACAGTCTAAAGAGAGGCTAGTAACACCAAATTTGACTTTAGTGCTTTCCTGATTACCTTCACTGTGCACTCTCTGTAAAATTGAGCTAATCCAAAAACTCAGCTATGGATACCCTAATTACACCAAGATTCATTCACTGATCACCTGACCTACATTGGCTGTAGATCTGAAAATGCCTTGTTTTCATAATTTTCATTTCTAATTGCTTTCAAATTCCTCCATGACCTTGGTGTGTTCTGCCAAGGCTGTAAGCTATGAAATACTCTCCCTGCTCCTCTCCACCTCTTTACCTTGCTTTACTCCTTTAAGATGCTCCTTAAAACCTACCTCTTTGACCAGTTTGCTCACCTGTCTGAATATTTTGGTTAATGACAGGAATATTATCAGAATAATATTTAACACTATGACGTGCCTTGGGATCTTTTACTAAAATAAATGCAAGTTGTTGATTGGTCTCTTGAAGATTAAAATTATACAAATCTATCCATTGTGAAACACCAAAGTAGTTAAAGTTGACCTGAATCTGTAACTTTAAAGATAATAATTCAATATATTGTATCTTCAGTGTTTACACTTCATGCTTTGGAATTTCAAATTATCCTGTTTTCTTCTGCTTAAAGTACTGTACAGTGAAGGAATGATGTGTGCACTTAATTTAAGTTGCAAATCCTGTGCAACGATTTTTATTCATACACCATAAGCTTAGAATCAGTTGCCATTTTCGGGTCCTTGTCAGCTTTATTTTAAAGCTTTTTACTTCTTCTGGCTTTCTGATTTACTACAGGAGTATAATGGTGTGATTTCTTAGGATGCAATCATGAGGATTCAGGTTGTTGGATTGTCAGTACTTAACATATAGTGATTGCAAAAAAAACGTCGGTAACGTGTTGATCCTCTCTTTTTGTTATCCTGTAGCTGCTTGAGTCCATGAGGAAAACATTGGAAAATCAATGGAATGCTGCGGTTACTGAGGAGTTTCTGACGCAGATTGAAGATTTGTTCCTTGCAGGCTATAACATCGAAGACAGGAACAACAAATTTGAAACTATTGCTAAGCTTCCAGTAGAACCAGGCAACTAAATAGTTGTATATATATTTCCAAGATCTGCATGTCTGAAGTTACACTTTCAAAAAAATGAACTTTGCACTGAGAAATCTAATGATGTTGTAAGAAGAATCATCAGGAATTGTGCAGTAGAGAAGCCAGAGGACTTTTCAGTACACTTCGGCTGGTTTTTAAAGAAAATTCAATATAAAAACACTAAGTTAGCTGAAAGGAAAGGAAAGAGGTTTTTTTTCCCTTCCCATTTTCAAACAAAATAATGATCCTTGCTGCCAATTTCTTTGACTCTTTACGTAAAAACATGCAGTTTTTTTGCCATTGTGGAGCTGAGTAAGTGGGGTTATTTCCATGCAGTCAGTTGAGGGGACTATTGAGGAGTAGCTCAATTGGAAGCTGCAGACACAATGATTTCAAACTGGTTTGAGTACCTCTCCGAAATTACTTGACTGTGGGATGTCAACAGGAAAATCTACATCCTAAGCTGTAGTGTGACTTCTCAGGGTCAGTCAACTTTCACAATTTGTTGAGGCCATTGCGCTGAAATGTTCCTAGACATTAATTGAACCTTCATAGCATGGAGAAGGTCTCTCTAGGCTCTCATGGTTTCAAGGAGATAGTCTTTTTATTTATGGGTTTATTTTAAGTAAAAGAAACCATTATTTCTCCTTTAGAAAGGGTAAATATTTTAAACAAATATTACATTTAGAAGTCCTTCCTTTTTTATTAGATAGTGCAGCTGAAAAACTTTATAGACCAAAAAAAATTATAAAATAGTTTTGAACTAAGAGTTGCCCTGTTAGTTACATTGCATCTTTAAGTGTGAGACAGTAGGTAATGCTTTGAGACATAATGTGTGATGTTTGGATTTATGAACCTCTGGCTTCGGTTTATAATGTAGCATGTGGGTTCCGCTGTTGAAATCTGGTGTGTTAGCAGATGAACAAGTTTCATTTATACTTAGTGCACTTATCAGAAATGGCAGGCATCTGCTTAACCCAGACTGACTACAATTCTTGACCCTTCCTCAAGAGCAAATACAACAAGTCGTGATGTGTCTATAATTTTCCATCACACTTTCTCTACTTGGGGAGAAAGGATCAACAACATTTAAGATAATGCTTAAAGATAAATTAGTGGTCTAGTAACATGAAAATGTTCAAATGGTACATTTTCTTGGGAAAATTACAGTAGTTACGTCACACTTATTAAGTTGCCCGATGGTGTGACTGTTCACACATTCCAGTTGTTAAAACAGGTGTGTGCTGCCTTCACACAAACAGCTTCACTGAAAATAGAACATGATGTAACGATAAAGCACATGACTTCAGGACTGCAGTTTTTGGGTTCTGGGATTTAATTCATCTTTATTGTGGAATCTCTTTGGATTCCAGCTGCTGATCAACCGTTTTAATTTGCATTCCAGCACTGGATCTTGATATCAGTATTTAGGAGCCAGAGAGGTTTGCTTCCTTAGCTTCTTCAAATACATCATCTGTGCACTGCTATTCTGATAGGAGACTATAGTGGTGATCTCTACATGGCTGCTTTTGGACTGGAACAGTTTAGAAGATTGCTTTAAAAGGAATATGATTGCATGCTACAAAACTAGTATTTCAGGAGGTAGTATGTACACTGTGTGTGTTGGCAGTTATTGAAATGTTACCTAATTTTTTTTCTCCAGCTTTGTGAAATTGAACTTTGAAGTCCAAAGAAATACTACGCATGAAACAGTAAAACTGTAACTTCTTATTCATAAGGTACCTTGTTTTGGACTATGACTGTGTCTTCTAACTATTGATCCCAATACATATCAGCATATTATTTAAGCATTTAGATCCAAATTACTTATAAAAAGTAAGATTTTCTATAAGGTCAGATTGTACACAAAAAAATTGAAAGGGGTTTCCATGGTCCAAATAGGCAGTGGCACCATGCTGTTGAAGACGTCAGCAGTCACTATTGAGAAGCTTGTTCAAATTGGGTGTATTGACTTCTGAAGATGAGCTGACCCCTGAGAGTCCTAAGTTTCAGGAACTTCAAACATTGAGAGTCTTTGATTTTTGTCCTCTGCAGATCATTAGCCTTGTAGGGAGGTCAAAGCTGCACCTTTAACAAAACCCCACAAGTATTCACTGAAATGGTTGAGCAACCATCCATTCTGGATCTGTGTTCTATTTCACATCTACTGCCAGCTTTGCTGTGGGTGTGTTTCAGAGGTTCTGAGTAATTTTAGGCTATATGTAATTTCGTACTGAATGGTCTTTTGCAGCCGCTGATTAATTGCTTTGAACACCCTGACTCTAAGATACAAGGTGAAGGTAACACAAGTTTAGCATACATTTTGTAGTATTTACATATGTGTACACTTTTAGTGATTTAAGTGATTTATTTATATTCCTTATTCCTGGCATGATTTAATTAGTGCCATCTAAACAGCATGACAAATATGAAACAGAATTATTTTATGAAAAGTACATTCTGCAAAACAATTTAAATATTTGTGGCATATTTTTGTTATTTGAAATAGTTTAATTTTATATACATTGAATTCACAGTGACATAGGTAATAATAGCAGGCTCCATCTACCCCACTTGATGAAACAGTAAACCAAAAGCTTCCATATATTAATTGATAGCTAGTTTTGAGTTGTAACTCATAACATGGTCTACAGTTCAAAACCATTAAAGACAGTCCAGCTGTACTACTGTGATTTATTATGTCAGAAACTTGAGTATGCTATAGTCTCATAATCCCAAATCTAGTTAATTATTATCATTATTCGGAAGTACAGAATTCACAATAAAAATGCTGTGGATTCAAACTTCAGGATAGTTAAAGTTAATCCAGAGTATTACCATGATATGACTGGACAACTTTAAAAGACTACTGATGAGTAAAAGGAATTTCACAACCAGTTATGAAGGCTCAGTCACAGCTGCTTGGCTGAAAATCATGCATTAGGAATACGCATAAAACTGTAAAAGATGGAAGAGAAATTTGTACTGAACTTAAATTGCTGAAAGGAGACAGACATTGCCAAACCTTTTCATCTTGCAGCAATCAGGACAAATGGAAGAACACCAAACTTCAAAAGATTGCAAGTTTGTCACAGGAGAAAAAAAGGGAGTGCTGAATGATTGGCAGGTTGACTGGTGTCCAAAAACACAGAGAACTGTAGGCTCCCCAAGCTTCCAGGTGATTCAAAAGTGTTACAAGGCTTGAACATAGTTCTTTTGTTTACATAGAACAAGAGAATATATGTCACTTTTAGCAAAGCATAAGTGAGTCACATTGAGCTAGACTGGTTATCTGAAGTGCAGCTTTACCACACGCAGGATTGTTCAGCAAACACTGGACAATTGTGATATCACGTTACATAGCAGATGTTTTGTTTCAGATTTTAAGTTTGGTGTGTACCCTACCTATTATGTGCTGCCAGAGGAACAGCTTGTTTAAATGAATCCGTCAATCATGGGATATGCAGCCTGTGTACCTAGTATCTCAGCAATACTGAAGTTCATATACAACATTTATATAATGGGCACATTGTCTTTATGGTCTGATGCCATTTTTTTTCCCTTTGAAATATGGGTGTCAGTGGCAAATTGCCTGTGCCAAATTACCCTTGAACTGAATGGTTTACTTGGCCATTTCAAAAGGCAGGTAAGAGTCGACTCCATTACCATGGATCTGAAGTCATGTGTACGCCAGACGAGATAGGATGGCAGAGTTTCTTTGATTAAGGACACAGTGAATCAGATTAGGTTTTCAGAACAATTGATAGTTTCATGATTGCCATTACTGAGACTAACTTTTATTACAGGTTTATTAGTTCAATTTAAATTTCATCAGCTGCTATGGCAGGATTTGGACTTTGGGATTACAAGTGTAGTTACATTAGCACCACTCCATATCTCCCCACTTTCCAATTAGCGCAAAATACCAGTTGTGACCCACTGCATAGTAGCAATGTAAACTATCTTGCTTTACCTGTTCAAAACTTTGTGAAACACAGTCTTACCAGGGTAATTTGAGCTAGACACAAAACTCTTCAGTTTGCAAGTGATGACCTTTGCCCATGTGGGAGCTCAATACACAGGAACCTACAAATTGGAAGCAGGGCTAGGCCATTCAGACCCTTAAGCCTGTTTTGCTATTCTATGGGATTGTGGCTAATCTGACTGAGGCTTCAAATCAAGTGCCCCCAATACCCCCTAGTTCCTTTGCTGGTTTAAAAAAAAACTTGATCTCAAAAACAACTATCTGACTAGCTGTCCTGCGGGTCAGGTTTGATGTGCTTGAATTCCACATTAAAGTTTGCAAGGTAAGCAAAAGACTTAGGCTGTATTTACAGGATTGCTTATAAGGCCTAGTTTATAGCAGTGGAGTTATGTGAATCCCAGTGCATATATTAAGTAGTGAAGGAAGGCTTGTGGAAGACAGTGGTGGAGAAATCACTAGCAAATTTCTCAGCAAGTACATGGAGTGCATTAAACTGCCCCATACCCAAAGTGAATCAGAATGTGAGATAGAGTACATTATAATGTGCAAGAAGATTTTTAAGATAATCAGTTGAGCTTGTAACATTGCTCATTTATGCTTGCTAGAAGACACATATTCAAACACAGGGACCCATCATTGCAAAGAAAAGAATATTTTGAAGCCTTACACACTTTTGAATTACACAGAAACACGAGGAATCATGACAATGCCTGGACCAATCTAAGTTGAATTGCCAATCAATCAGCATCCCTTTGCTTCTGTGGTATAAATTGTGCTCATTTTGAAATTTGGCTTTCTTGCATTTTTCTTGATGAGTACAAGATGATAATAAATGACAATAAAAATGACAATAAAAAACATTACAGCTTAAGAAAGGTTCAAAGTCAATGGAAAAAAAAAACAAGACACTCAATCCACATTTCTAAACATCTTGACAAATTACAAAAAATAAGATATTTGCCCCAAAGTACTTAGTCACAGTGTGGATTCAGATCCAAGAATTACAGTCAAAAAAATGGATCCATCCTTGACTGCTGTTTGATCTAAGAAATTGAGAACATCTATGAATCAGCAGAAAATATTCTGGCAGATAAAACAGCAGCTGAAACTGCAATAATCTGTTCTTGTACTTCAAAGCGTACTGAACTGTACAATACATGCTTGCTTAATTAAATGTTCCATGAACATTGCCCTGCATACATTTATATCTTGTCAACCTGTCAGTAGGTTTCTGATTAGGAAGTCACAGTGCAGTGTTATGTAGTTTTTAGCTAAAAGTCAAGATATAATGAATATGTTGATAAAATTGACTGCATGGCAACACGCTGTAAATAAAAGTTTCCCAGAACAGTATCTACATTGCATGAAATTGTTTGTTTGTATGTCTGTTTGTGAGGTTAGAAGAAGTCAAAAGTATGCATACTATGTGATCACACTTGTATATTTCTTGACAAAGACATGTTTAACGTGTTATATCTTCATGTTGTAAAGATTTTGAGAATTGCAGTTTTGAAATAAGGTTAATAAATGATCAGTTTTGTACCATAATAATGTAGGTCCACCATTGTGGTTCATATATTTTATCAAGCCACCATAACTGCCAATTGACAAATAAACATTGTCTGTATACATTGTCTTTTCTGTACTGTGGTGACTGTAACTTAAACAAACTGAGTAACTTAACAAGTTCAATCACTTTTCTGCTGTCATTACGAAGTCTTTTTTAAAAACAGAACTAATTTCAAGTTATTACAAAAACCATGATGGGCCAGAACATCTTATGGCATGCCCTTTATATATAGCCTTCAGCACAAAAGTAAATATGTGAATTGATAATGCACTGACAGCAACAGGGTGCTTGGGACCTCGGTGAATGATGACACCAATAGTCTCCTCAACCAATGAGGTATAAGGACTCAGACATAAACAGAAGAAAGACTGAGAAGGAGGTGAATTACAGTAGGTGAACTTAATGTTAAAATCAGTTAAGAAGTATTGCATCATTAAAAAGATACTTGATGTTATTAATAACCAGGTAACTTTATATAGTATGTTTAAAGGGCAATTAATGTGCAAATACAGCAATTTCACGAAAGTAACCAGGATATTAAGTGCTCAGTTTATTTCCATAAATTTAATAGCACAGTAGCACAAGTCATCTAGCAACTTGTGGCTGTTTATAATTCATAAGCTTTTTGGGATGATTTGCAACACTCTGTATTAATTTTTTTACATTGTTCACAAGTTAATTTTTCAGCACATGGCAAGTAGCTGACACAGGAGGTTCACCAGGTTGTAACCAGGGATGAATGGGCTATCGCACGAGGAGTGGTTGAATAGCTTGGATTTGTACTCACCAAAGTTCAGAAAAATGAGGGGGGAATCTGTACAGGAGACCTCTGCAGGACACCCTCCGTGAGATGGCGATGCAGAGCAGCAAATCATAGGGTGGCTGAGAGTCATCACTGCAGAATTCTGGGAGACATCGCCACAGTCATCATGACTATACAGAAGGTCAGAGAGAATGTGGTGTCAAGGTGTTGTTAAATCTGAAACACTACATTGGTGTTTCCCACACTCCCTCCCTCTGAGCAAAACAAAAAGTCTCTGTGAGGAGGACAACTGCAAGGTAAAGGTGTACAAGGGAGCAGCCATTAAGAGAATGGGCCAGTGTTAGAGTGGAAGAGGCCTTTGCTTGAGAGGTTTTGGCGTGAACAGGCTGAGCAGGGGTACAGGTAAGGGCTCTTTCTTTCTATATAGACTGAAGGCAGTGGGGATGGCAGTTAGGGCAGTGACGTGCTCCTCTTGCAGGATGTGGCAGATCCGGGAGACCTCCAGTGTCCCTGGCAGCTACGCTGTGAAAAGTACACCTGGCTGCAGCTCCTGACAGAATGCGTTAGGGAGCTGGAACTGGATGCACTGAAGTGGTTCCTCCTAAGGTGCAGGGTACAGGTAGCTGGGTGACCACCAGAAGAGGTAAAAGTGGAGGGAGGCAGAAAGGGCAGAATTCCCCTGTAGCCACTCCCCTCAATAACAAATATAGCGCTTTGGATACTGTTTGGTGGGGTGGGGGGGAATGACCTTTCAGGGGTTAGCAGCAGTTGTCAGGTCAGTGTCAGTATGACTAGCTCAGAGGGAAAGGTATAGTCAAACAGAGCGATACTGATAGGAGACTCAATTGTAATGGGGACAGACAGGAGATTCTGCAGCTGCAGAAGAGACACCAAGATTGCGTTTTGCCTCTGGATTTCAGGGTCAAGATGTCTGAGCCGTCGTGAAATATTCTGAAGGGGAAGGGTGAACAGCCAGAGGTCATTGTGCATATCGGTACAACTGACATAGATTGATAAAGGGATGGGGTCCTGCAAAATGAGTACAGGGAGTTAGGTAAGATGTTAAAAAGCAGGACCTCATGGGTAGTGATCTCTGGACTACTCCCAGTGCCATGCGCCAGTGAAGACAGAAATAGAAAGATAGGCCAGATGAATGTGTGGCTGAGGAGCTGGTGCAGGGGCCAGGGTTTTCAGTTCTTGGATCTCTTCTGTACAAGAGCGACGGGTTGCACTTGAACCAGTGGGGGTTCAATATCCTTGCGAGGGATATTTGCTAGTGTTACCCAGGAGGACTTAAACTAGTTTGGCAGGGGAGTGGGATTCTGAATAAGAGAGGTGCCTTTCAAGAAGTCAGAGGAAAATACATTAGCCTTCGAGAGCAAGTTTACTATTCAGGACAGCCCGGGGCACAGTAGAAGGAGGGAAAAGACTTCTGGTTTAAAGTGCATTTATTCCAACACACTGGGCGTGACTGGTAAGGTAGATGAGCTCAGAGCGTGGACTGGCTCTGGGGAATGGGATATTATAGCCATAACAGAAACCTGGCTGAGAGAAGGGCAGGACTGGCAGCTTAATGTTCCAGGATACAGAAGATACAGGTGTGACAGAAGTACAAGTTAACGAGGAGGGGGAGTTGCCCTTTTGATAAGGGAGGACATAACAACAGTACATAGAGAGGATATTCATAAGGGGTCATCAAATAAGGCATATGGTTAGAACTTAGAAACAAGAAGGGGATAGTCACTCTTGGGACTGTATTATAGACTCCCAAATAGCCAGTGGATACTAGGGGAGCAGATGTGTAGAAAGATTGCAGGATGCCTGTAGGAATAACAGCGTAGTATTATTAGGTTATTTTAATTTTCCTGTATTGACTGGGCCATCTGGAGTGTAAAAGGCCAGGATGGGGTGGAATTTGTCAAATGTGTCCAAGAAAGTGTCCTAAATCAATAGAGGCAACACAGTGGCTTAGTTGTTAGCACTGCTGCCTCACAGTGCCAGGGACCCAGGTTCGATTCCACCCTTGGGTGACTGTCTGTGTGGAGTTTGCACATTCTCCCCGTGTCTGCATGGGTTTCCTCCGGGTGCTCCGGTTTCCGCCCCCCCCCCAGTCCAACAATGTGCAGGCTAGGTGGATTGGCCATGGCCCATAGTGTTGAGGGATGTGCAGATTGGTTGGGTTATGGGGGAAGGGTCTGGGTGGGATGCTCTGACAGCCAGTGTGGACTTGTTGGGATTAAGGGCCTGT
Organism: Ginglymostoma cirratum; assembly: GCA_024137785.1. Lineage (NCBI taxonomy): Eukaryota > Metazoa > Chordata > Chondrichthyes > Orectolobiformes > Ginglymostomatidae > Ginglymostoma > Ginglymostoma cirratum. The sequence continues at coordinate 28,796,381 of JAHRHZ010000058.1, read as the reverse complement.
TTCCACATTCAATATTTGGAGGGCCCTACTTGAGAGGGTGCAACACTGAACCTCTTCTTAGGAAACGATGTCGGGTAAGTGACTGAAGTGTCAGTCAACAGCACTTTGGGTCCAGTGACCATAACTCTCTTAGTTTTAACATAGTAATGGAAAAAGATAGGACAGATCCACAGGTTAAGGTTCTAAACTGGAGCAAGGCCAATTTTGGCACCACTAGGCAGGATCGAGCAGCGGTCAATTGGGTGAGTCTGTTTGAAGGAAAAGGAATGACTGGCAAATGGGAGGCTTTTAAAAGTGTGATATCAAGAATCCAGGGACAGTATGTCCTTGTTAGGATGAAGGGAAAAGCTGTCAGGTTTAGGGATCCTTGGCTGAAGAGGCTCTGGTCAGGAAAAAGGCTTACAGTGGATTTAAGCAATTGGGCTCAAATGAATCCCTAGATGACTATAAAAAGTGTAGGAGCACGCTTAAGAGGGAAATCAGAAGAGAAAAATAAGAGGGTACGAGATGGATCTGACAGACAAGGTTAAAGATAATTGCAGGAGGTTCTATAGCTATATTAACAGTAGAAGAGTGGCTAGGGAGAGAATAAGTCCCCGTAAAGATCAGCATGGCAGTCTTATGTGTGGAGCCACAGAAGATGGGGGAGATTTTTAAAGAATATTTGTCCTCAGTGTTTACTGAAGAGAGAATCATGGATGCTAAGGAAATAAGGAAAAATAGTGGGGATGTTTTAGACCACATACATATTACCAGAAAGAAGGTGTTTGCAGCCTTAAAGCACATTGAGGTGAATAAATCCCCTGGGCCTGATCAAGTCCATCCTTGGACATTATGGAAGGCTAGGGAAGAAATTGCAGAGGCCCTTGCAGAGATTTTTGCTTCAACTTTAGCCACTGGTGAGCTTCTGGAAGACTGGAGGGTGGCTAATGTTGTTCCATTGTTTAAGAAAAGTAGCAAAGACAAGCCAAGGAACTCCAGGCCAGTGAGCCTGACACCAATGGTAGCCAAGTTATTGGAGAGGATACTGAGGGACAGGATCAACCAACATTTGGATAGTCAAGGTCCGAATAGGGATAGTTAGCATGGATTTGTGCACAGGAAGTCATGTCCGACAAATCTTTTAGAGTCTTTCAAAGAGGTAACCAAAGAGGATACATGAGGGTAGGGCAACAGATGTTGTCTGTGTGGACTTTAGCAAGGCCTTTGACAAGGTCCCGCACGGCAAGCTAGTCATGAAGATTAGGCATGGGATCCAAGGAGAGCTAGCTAATTGGATTCAAAATTGGCTCAATGGTAGGAAGCAGAGGGTGATGGTTGTAGGTTGTTTCTCGGATTGGAGGCCTGTGACTAATGATGTGGCACAGGGGTCTTTGCTGGAATCTTTGTTATTTGTTATTTACATAAATGATCTAGATGTGAATGTACAAAGTATGATTAGTAAGTTTGCAAATGATACAAAATGAGGAGGTATCATTGAAAACGAGGAAGGTTATCAAAAATTAAAAAGGGATCTTGATCAGATAGGGAAGTGGGCTGAGGATTGGCAAATGCAATTCAATACAGATCAGTTTGAGGTGTTGAGCTTTGGAAAGTCAAACCAAGGTAGGACTTACACAGTAAATCGTAAGGTCCTGAGGAATGTTGTGGAACAGAGGGACCTAGGAGTACAAGCATTTAGTTCGTTGAAAGTATTGTCATAGGTGGACAGGGTGGTGAAGAAGGCACTTTGCCTCAACCAATGAAGGCCAGAACACTTTGAGTACAGGAGTTGGGACACTATGTTACTATTTTATAACTCATTGGTGAGGCCGCACTTGGAGTATCGTGTACAGTTTTGGTCACCTCTTCCGGAAAGACATAGTTAAACTGGAAAATGTGCAATGAAGATTTACGAGGATGTCGCCAGCACTAGTCGGCCTGAATTATAGGGAGAGGTTGGCCAACACAGGACTTTATTCCTTGGAACATAGGAGAATGAAGGGTGACCTTATTGAGGTGTATATAATCATGAGGGGCATGGACAGGACAAATGCATACAGTCTTTTTCCAGGGATGGGGAATTGAAAACTAGAGGGCATAGGTTTAAGGTGACAGGGGAAAGATTTAAGAAGGACCTGAGGGGCAACTACTTCACATAGAGAGTGGTGCGTATATGGAATGGACTGCCGGAGAAAGTGGCTGAGGCAGGTACAATAGCAACATTTTTTTAAAAATTGTATAGGTACGTGGATGGGAAAGGTTTAGAGAGACGTGAACCAAATGTGGGCAATTTGAACTCGCTGAGTGGTACTACGGTCATCATGGACCAGTTTGGGCCGAAGGGCCTATTTCCATGCATTATTATTCTATGACTCTATGACTGTATCTCATTGAGGTATATAAAATTCTAAAGGGGATTAATGAGGTGGATGTTGAACTGATGATCCCCCTTGTGGGACAGTCTCGAAACAAACATCATGGATATAGAGTCAGAGGAGGTAGGTTCAAAACTGAGAGGAGGAGAAACTACTTCTCAGAGGGTTGTGAATCTGTGGAACCCACTGCAACAGAGTGCAGTGGAGGCTGAATCGATCAACAGATGCAAGAAAGAAATAGACATTTTTCTGATGAAAAGGGGGATAAAGGGTTATGGGGAGCAAACAGGAAAGGAGAGTTTTAACCAGGATAAGATCAGCCATGATCTTGTTAAATGGTGGAGTGGGCTCGAAGGGCTGAACTGCCTACTCCTCCTCCTCATTCCTATGTTCCTACAACTCCTTGAGAGTGTATTAAGATTGTTCAAAGGGCGTTAACTGGGATTGTATCATGCTAAAATAAAAGCAGATGCTAGAAATCTTAAATAAAAAACACAACATGCAGAGAGTAGTTAGCATGTCTTGCAGCATCTATGGAGAGAACAGTTAATATTTTGAATTCTGAAGTTGTAATTAATTTAATGTTCTGTCCACAGATGCTGCAAGAGCTGCTGAGTATTTCCAGCATTTTCTGTTTTCATATTATCTCATACCATGTTTTTTTGCTCTACATTTTCATCTAAATAAATCTGAATATACACAGTGATGTATTACCATGGCATCTTCTATTTTTGCATTTTCTATTCCCTCACCCTCACCAGACCCCCATTACCTCCAACCTGTGCCACCTTCATGCTTCATCATATTCCCGATGCTACCTTGATACTCTCTCAAATCTCCATGACTCCCATAGCATCCATCATGGCAGACTTAAAGAGCTGTGTCTTTAAAATGGATATTTAAAACATCTTATTGTCACAATCTAATATAGCTGTCTTTAAAAACACAATATAAAAATAAATTCTCTTTCAAACAGCCATTCACAATATTTAAATCCCTTCAAATAGTCAATCAATTGTATAAGCAACCATATTTGTTTCACTAGCCAAAAAGCTAGGTCGACTCAATTAATTCTTAAAGTTGCCAATGAAAATAACTACATAGACTCTCATTAGGATAAATGGTTTTGAAGCTTTTGTAACTCAGCCATGCATTCATAATGAAGTAAGCTTTAACAATAAATCATTGCAGCTCAAACACCATGATGCCAATTGAAATTGCAAAGACAGGTGGTTATTTCTTTTACTGGCCTACACCAGATAGCCTATCAATCAACACATTCCAACAGCAGGTTTTTTTCTCGAAGTGAAAACTAAAGTTGTTTACTTCACAAGGTACAGGGATTTAACACACTTGAAATAATGATACTTAGAATTCCCATACGATGTTTTCTTCAGTTTTGAGGGCACATTAAAATTCCTGTATTACATCTCAAGACTTAAATGATGGTGAACGTAATAGTTTCACCTTAAATTTGCAGGAAAATGCCCCCCCCCCAAACAAATAAATAAATCACTGGAGAGAACTATATCCGGTTACAAATTATGTTGACAAACTTGTTATATTTTGGGACTATAGACTCCAATTAAGAGTAAATGAAAGGTGCCGTGCAAACTGTTCTGTAGTTTGCTGAACGGTAGGTCTGGGTGAGTTGATTGTTGGACATTAAAGGAATCAATAGATGAACTGTTAAAAAGACAGGAAGCTAGGAAAAGATGGTGAGTAAGCTGTTAATTAATGGTGCAGTTAATACAGTAGTGAGACATTACATTAGGTCAAAATACATAAAGTTAGTTAGAAATAAGAAAAATAAGAGATCACTTGTGGGAATAGTTTATAGGCACCCTAACAGTAGGTACATTAGCATAGAATATACAGAAAGAAAGAAATTGAGTGTGTTACAACTTCAATAATAAATTTTAATATAGTAACATGGTCTGTGCTTTATATCACTCTTGATCTGAAAGTCATGTAAATTTGGACACTGTGCACACGTTAAGAAAAAAACATTTGGTATGATTTTGGTAATAGTGGAGTCATCCTGGCTCCTTACTCCAGAGGGTCACAGTTGCAGGTACAGCAATGGTTTGGTAGGCAAGCAAAACATTGGTTTGCAAAGGGAATGAAATACAAAAGTTGGGAAGTTTTGCTGCAGGTGTACGAGGGTTTAATGTGATCACATTGAGAGTATTGTGTATCCAGAGTCTATGTAGTTTAGCTCTCCCAATTTGAAAACAGATAGCTTTGTGTTGAAAGCGGTTCACAAAGGATTTAGTGAGCTCACTCCCAGGATAAACAGGAGTAGTATCAAGAAAGCTTGAACCCAAACCTATTGTATTTTATAAGAATGAGCGTGGATCTTATTGAAACACGAGATGTTCAGAGATTTGATGGTGTGAATACCCGAAGGATATTTCCTCTTGCAGGGCAAACTGGAATTAGGGAAACAGGTCAGCAATAACATGTCTCCCTTCTAATAAATAGATGTGCAGCAATGGTTTCTGTAAGGGTTGATCATGTGTGAAACTCTCTTCACCAGAAAGGAAGGGAGGTTGGGTCATTCAATTTATTCAAGATTTGAGTTAAAGAGATTTTTTTGATACACAAGAGAGTTCAAGAGTCACAGAATTGGAATTTCTTCCTGTTTTAAATGCAAAGTTATGAGACAGCCACAATGCTGAAGAGACAACTTAAACAAATTATGGGAGCATGTCTGTTATTAATACTGCGGAAAAATACAACCAATCATATTGCACGCTAGACCTCACTGAGGAGTAGGAAAACTAAGATTGCAGAAATATCAAAGGCCTCGAAGACTCATTTTGTACCTGCTACTAATGTTACTTATGAACAATATATGCTCAATATCAGAGCTCGGGAAGAAACAGAGAAAACTGACCAGTATGTGACTGCACAGCCACATGTAGCTGAATCTTGTGAATTTGGACAACAAGGATGATTTCAGAGCAAGCAATCGCCTTGGCAATAAATACTGGAATGGCGCAGTGTTCAGAGATGGACCTCAGCTATTTACGAACTACATTAATGATTTAGATGAACAGTCAGAGACTAATGTATCTAAGTTGCTGATGACACAAAGCTAAGTGGAAAAGCACTGGGAAGAACACAAAGGCTTTAAAGAAAGCATACTTCAGTCATTGTGGCATTCCACACATTGCAACGAGTGATAATCCATAAGTGAAGAATAGGTGCTTCATAATAGATTGGGAGATTCAACACCCTACATCATCTGCATCTCCCTGTCTCCTCACGTCCAGTCAAATGAAAAGACTGAGACAATGGTGCAAATTGCCAAAGGGTTCATAAAGAAATCATGCAAAACCAGTATGGACTTGTAAAAAGGTAATCCTTGAATGGAGGAAGACATGTACTGAAGGCATGAAAAAATAGTCCAGTCCAAAGTCTAATGTCACATTGCACCCAAATTCCTCTTCAAATAGCAAAAAAAAAGCAAACATTTGAAGGCAGAAGTTGTCACAAGTGTCAGTGACAAAATCAAACTGAAAATGACAGAAAGCTAAATTTCACTTTAATAAAACTGTCAAGTCATTGTTAGAGCTGAACATTGGAGAGCCAGAGTACAAACATTCAATGCTCTCAACAATAAAACTAATTCAATTCAATTCAAAAGGTCAGCTCATCTAACCGTATAGATCTGTTGGACGTGCATAGAGCAGTTGTAACCTTGATCATATGCAGTTAACATGAATGACCAGACACATTGTTCAACCGCAGACATCCATGTATAACTACAGAAGCTGTCCCTTCACGGCTGATAGCAGAACAGGAAGAAATGAGCTCAACATCTACACAAACTACACAATAATCTTAAATCCCAGAGGTCACTGTTACCCTGAAACAAAAATGAATCAGCAACAACAGTTACTAAGCAACAGCACTCTCCAGAGAAGGAATAACATAGTATTAATGAGCAGGTATGAGGAACAGCCAACAACATGCATGCATACTATTAAGACACCTCAAATTTAAAGACTACCTCTGCACAATCTAATGAAATTGAACTGACTGGAGTTAATGTCTTTTTGTTAATGAATGATTTTATTTGTGATCATCTTTATTGGTAACGTGTAATTTTTAACTGCAAGTGACAGTACATGCAATTTTTTTATGAAAGAAAAGGATGTTGGCTGAAATGCAATTATACTTTGTGTACTACCTGGCTTGCTGTAGTCACGGGATCCGTATATCTGCTGTAAATGCCTTTCTGTGCAGTCTGTGTGACCATTAAAAACATAAAATGAAACAGGTGACATATTTCAAACTAACATGAATAGTTGTCACTCGATAGTCAACAAGGTCGATTTAATAACAAATGAAATGTTCACAGCTTTTACCCACTTATTAAAGTTTCATTTTACCATGAGGCAAAGAATTACTGTTGGATGAATGGGACACCATACTTTCTGTTAAAGCGTAGCTCATAATTTCTATGATTTTAAAAGATGCCCTGAAGGTTTCTTACTATAGTGAGACATGTTTTAATGTAGTCATGCTCACGGAATCATACTTTACAGCCAATATTCCAGACACCACCATCACCATCCTTGGATATGTCCTGTACCACCAGCAGGACAGATCCAGCAGTAAACTGTCGGGAGGGAGTCCTCAGCATTTTCCGCACCCTATGAAGTCTCATGGCTTCAGGTTACACGTGGGCAAGGAAACCTCCTGCTGATTACCACACACTGTCCTCCCTTGGCTACTGAAGCAGTATTCCTCCATGTTGAACAACATTTGGAAGAAGCAACAAAGGTGGCAAAGGCACAAAATGTACTCCAGGGGTGGGGAATTTCAGTGTCCACCACCAAGCGTGGTTCGGCAGCATGACTCTGATCAAGCTGATCGGGTCCCAAAGGCCGTAGCTGCTAGACTGGGTCTGTGACAGGTGGTGAGGGAACCAACAAGAGGGGAAAAACATACTTGTCTTCATCCTTCGAAATGTGCCGACTGCAGATACATCTGAACATGACAGTATCAGTCCTTATGGAGGTGAAGTCCCGTCTTCACAGTGCAACCGTGTTGAGTGGCACTATCACCATGCTAAATGGGACAGACTTTGAATGGATATAGCAACTCAAGACTGGGTATCCATGAGGCCACCAACAGCAGCAGAATTATACTCCAGTATAATCTGCAATGTTATGACCCGGCATATCCCCCACTCAACCATTACCATCAAGCCAGGTTCAATGGAAACTGCAGGAGGATATGCCAGGAGCAGCACAAGGCATACCTAAAATTTAGGTGTCAACCTGGTCAAGCAACCAACAGGACTACTTGCATGCCAAACAGCACAGCAGCAAGTGATAGTCAGAGCTAAGTGATCCACAGCCAATGGATTAGATCAAAGCTCTGCAGTCCTGCTTCATCCAGTTATGAATGGTGGTGGACAATTAAACAACTCACTGGAGAAGGAGGTGGCTCCACAAATATCCCCATCAGAGCAAAAGATAAGGCTGAAGCATGCACAGCAATTTTCAGCCAGAACTGCCAAGTGGATGATAGATCTCAGCCTCCTCCAGTGGTCTCCAACATGACAGATGTCTTCAGCCAATTCAATTCGCTCCACATGAAATTAATCAACGGTTGGAGGCACTGGATATTGCAAAGGTAATTCCAGCAATAGTACTGAAGGCTTATGCTCCAGAACTTACCAGTCCCCTAGCCAAGCTTTTCCAATACAGTTACAGCACTGACATCTACCTGACAATGTGGAAAACTGTCCAGTTATGTCCTGGACATAAAAAGCAGGAGAAATCCAATCCAGCCAATTACCACCCCATCAGTCTACTCTCAATTATCAGTAAAAGAATGGAAGATGTCATCAGTAGTGCTTTCAAGCAGCAATAACTTACTCAGCCCAGTTTGAGTTCTATCAGGGCCACTCAACTCCTGACCTCATTTACAGCCTTTGCTCAAACATGGACAAAAGAGCTGAATTCCAGAAGTGAGGAGTGACAGCCCTTCACATCACAAAGCCTCCCCCCCTTAGCAAAACTGGAATCAACAGCTATCAGGGGACCAACTCTCTGCTGGGTTAGAATCATACCCAGCATAGAGGAAGATGGTTGTACTTGTTGGAAGTCAGTCATTTCAGCTCCAGGACATCTCTGAAGGTGTTCCTCAGGACAGTGTCCTAGGTCCAAACATTTTCAGCTGCTTCATCTACGCCTTTCTGTTTATCAATAAAGTCAAAAGTGGACATGTTTGCCAATGATTGCACAATATTCAGCACCATTCATGACATCTCCAGACACTGAAGTAGTCCATGTCCAAATGTAAGAAAGTCTGGACATTATCCAGGCTTTGGGCTTACAAGTGGCAAGTAGCATTTGAACCACACAAATACCGGGCGATGACTTGTTTCACCCCTTGACATGCAATGGTGTTACCAACACTGAATTCCCCCACTATCAACACGCTGCGGGTTATCATTGAACTGCCTCCCTAAGGACATTGTGGGGTCGACCTACAACACGTCGACTGCAGAAGTTCAAGAAGGCAGCTCCCCCCCCACCTTCTCAGGGACAACTAGGGACGGGCAAGAAATGCTGGCCCAGACAGGGACACCCACATCCCATGAGTGAACATAGTAAAGAAACACAACTCCATGTTTTAAACAGTATTTCGTTTGTTGCAGCTTTCAATGAGAGTTAACGTCAATGACGGGATCGTCTTCGCGATGTGGCACAGACATTCGGCCCGCCGTATTTGTACTAACTCTTTGAAGTAATTATTGCAGGGAGTCCTCTTCGCTACTTGCCAAAGTACCAGTCCCTCCCCCTGCCCTCGAAAAGAAAACCGAAAACGAGGTAAAAATATGAAATACGAACTAAATTAAAATCCACCAAGCAGCAGTTTTCTGGAGCTTTCTTAGTCCGGGGATTACGGGCCGCCCGGGCCCAAACTGATGGGACACCCGTTTTTCCGGGTCCATCACTTCCTGCCGTCCGGGTGCAGGTGGGGTCAGCTCTGAGGCTGTGTCCCTGTCGCTTAGCTCAGGGCAGTAGGAACAGGAGCAGGAGGGTCTCCACTGTCGGGAACCGGGAAGAGAAGCGGCAGGGACTAAGGTAAAGGTCAGACCAATGGCCCAGCAGGTCCCCCTACCCCAGACACATCCCCAACGCTGTCATCTGTAATCTCCCTCAACATAGCACCAAGCTGCGGTTGAGCTCCAACCAAAGGTTGGACCCAGACCGACACAGAAACAAACAAGCCAAAGGGTTAAACACTTGTCAGCCCTTCAGCCTTGAAGAGCAAAAGCATGCTGACCTTTTTCCAGGGTTAGATCTTTCTTTAATGCACTAACTCCATTTATGTAGAGCCTGGTGCCATCTCATCCCAAAGTGCTTTTTAGCTGTTTTAATCTCGGACTGAAAGTTGAAAGGTGAAATCTGCCATTGTCGTTGAACACACTCCAGAAGTGAAGAAACCGGCTGCAGCAATCACAAAGATGAAGTCGCTTGTTTGAATTTTCTGCCAAATGCTCATAAATCAAATTAGGAAGTTCAGACATGACATAAAAGAGTTCAGTCAACAGGTTCAATATTCCAGAGAATTTCCATCAAACAGACTACGACAAAGTTCAAGCAAGTGCAAGAGTCATACAGTGAATCAATCAATTGTTAAAAAGACAAAGCCAGACTCCGTCTCCTTCTTTTATAGAATGTAAGAACTAGGAGCAGGAGTAGGCCGTCCGGCCCTTTGAGCCTGCTCCGCCATTCAATAAGATCATGTTGTGGACTCAGATCCACTTACCCGCGCTCTCACTGTATCCTTTAATTCCTTTATTGTTCAAAAAAAAATCTACCTTAGGTTTAAAAACGTTTACTGAAGTAGCGTCAACTATTTCACTGGGCGAGGAATTCCATAGATTAACAATCCTCTGGGTGAAGAAGTTCCTTCTCGATTCAGTCCTAAATCTGCTCCCTCTAATCTTGAGGCTATGCCCTCTTGTCCTAGCTTCACCTGCCAGTGGAAACATCCTCTCTACTTCTATCTTATCTATTCCCTTCATAATTTTATATGTTTCTATAAGATCCCCCCTCAATCATCTTTTATCTTAGAAAGGGTTTAATGTTTGATGCTTCATCGTATTGTTTGATGGTAATGTAGCATGATAGGTTGAGAGAAGTGTGTAAAGAGATTTCTTCTGAATTGACCATTTCAGTTTTTTGGTGAATGTTTCACTCATAAATGCTCAGATCAAAGTTCTTTAAGAGAGGTACTAGAGAGGAAGATGTGATACAATTCTTTATACTGTTGAAAAGATGTAGAACATTAAAGACAGAAAAGCAGTGTGTGAGGGGAAATATTGAAATTTAGGGCGGTCATTGTTATACTTATGGACAGAGCTGAGGTATCAGTAAAAATGTTCACTCAAACTGAATATCCAGACACTGGTGATCAACAATTACTTGACACGTTAATTCTTAGAAATTGTCGTATCATTTTATATTTTTAACATACAACTTGAGCAAATGTGTAGCTGGAGAGTTTTTTTTTCAAAAATGTTTGCCCTTCTACTTTCTTTTATTCTCAGCAAGGGTGATTTGAATAGCAATCATGAATAGGAATATTGGCTGATATTTATTTTCCTTTCTGTTCCGAATTTAGTGGGTGTTTGAACAAGGACTTGTAAGATCTAAAAGTGTGTTTTGGATGCCTGTTGGGTTACCTCGTAGATTTTGAAAGTGTCTCTGGTAGGATTTGAACAAGCTTGTAAGGTCACTGGATTTCAGTTTGTTTGGAGCCCAGTATCAAGAACCTCAACATTAAGAATTATCTATTTGTATTTGTATTTAATGACTTATTGGTGTGCTGTTTCTGTACAACTGAAGTTTTGGCATTGCTTTTCAATTGCATGTTAACTTCTGAAGTTAGCAAAGGGAATTCCTGTTAATATACATATGGATTCTAAATTTGACAAAGTTTCGTAATTACTGGCATCCATTGATAAGAATGCAGCAATGGAGACAAGAGCTACAGAACTTGTTCAATGTATAGCCAACGCTGGGATCTTGCTGGTTCAAAACTAAAATAAGTCCTAAATATTTATGTACCTTAAATTGATTGTGTGAAACAAATGCACATGGAAAATGCTGGCGTGACTGCGCAAGTCTGGCAGCACCTGTGGCAAGAGAAACAGAGTTGACGTTTTGGTCCGCTATGACTTCATCTGAAATATAAACGGTTTCTCTCTCCACAGATGTTGCCAGAACAATTGGATATCTTCAGCATTACGTGTGTTTGTTTCAGATTGCCAGCATTCACAGTATTTTGCTTTAAATTGATTGTGTGAAGTTGGCTACTGACTATTTGGAAGCTGTTTGCATTTATAACCGCTAGATTGTTTTGCAGCTGTCACTTCTTGTTTGTTGTATTCATTTTTCATTTGTATATTCCATAGCATGAAATGAACATTTTTTGCTTTTCAATTCTTTCCAAGCAGTCTTGATTTCTTGAAAGATTTACTTCATAACGTTTTATTTCTAGTCAGCAGAAATGAAGACAGGATTTTGGTTTTGGAATGCAAGAAGACATCTATTCACCTGGCGAAACTGCACTTCTCTGCAAAATATCTCAGGACTCCCAGAAAGAACTCAGGCATGGAAAACTTGCAAAATAAAAATCCAAAGATTAACATCGAGCAATAGCCATAATTGTTCAAGGAGAGATTCTCTAGTTTGGCAAACCTATGTTCAACGCAAAGGGGAATTGATACCATGCACCAGACATTATTCAGTCTTCAGAACTATTGTACACAGTGCAGGACATGCATCAAAACCAGGACCAGCAATCCAAGTAAGCATGGTCATCAGCAGAACCTTTTCTTACTACAGCAGATATATGCCTGCTTGTATTTTATCAAAGAAGCTTTCCATTCTTGAAGAGGCTGCTGACCTTTCTAGAGATTTTCACACATCTTCTCGGGACTTAGCCTTACCAATCCCTCTGCTCTGGATTCTACTAAAGCCAGTGAAGAAGCTGACGGCGATGCTTCTCGGCAGGTATACTGCAGGTTATGTAAATATTTGAACAGATTCAATGCATTCCGAACGATAGTGGTGAAAAATACACATATTTTTAACACTGCATTTCTGCATCAGTAATTTGGACGCGTTAGAGATATTTGCGATATAACAAGGTGTGGAGCTGGATGAACGCAGCAGGCCAAGCAGCATCATAGGAGCAGGAAAGCTTGACGTTTCGGGCCCAGACCCTTCATCAGAAAAGGGTCCACACCTTGTTATCTGTGAGGTCATGCACTTTGGTAAGAAGAATAAAAGCATGGACTATT